>CM068366.1:12913530-14113530 GCA_034769755.1 Odontamblyopus lacepedii
GTTTTGTTTCAGTCAATACATGTTTAACACACAAACCCTGCATATTTTGGCTGAGTTTCTTCTCTCAAACAGTAAAAACTCAGTTCCACCTTATGATGTGATGTGGTAATACAGAAAATGCTCCACTGTGCTCCCTACACCTTCAGTGGAATCATTTTGGATAATTTTAGCCTTGGGATTGCCAGTCTTTACTAAACAAAAGGTAAAACGTATCTGTTAACTTGAAAACTACCGCATCATGACGTCACAAGGCGGAACAGAGCATTTTGAGCTTTGGGGACAGACTAATCATGCAGGATTACTCAAAGAAACAAAACACAATTTTGGGTATGTTTTTGATGAGGTAACAACATTATAACATGGCTTAACAGGCGTCCGTTTTGTGTAATGTAGAAACTTTAATAAACTTTAAATGTTGTGAGAGAACCTCTTATCCTTCATTCTTCTTCTCAACCAGCAACTATGGGCCTATGGCAGGAACAGCTTAGACCAGTTACCGTCAGTGTAATATTATTGCTCAGTGTTGTCCGGTGTAAACGCGGTGTAAAATGTGAGTGAAGTCAATTGATCTGTCTTTATTGCGGCTTGTAAAACAGCGATAATGGGGTGATTTTCTCACATTTTAGAGCTGAACAGGCAGTGTCCGATTATGACTCAGTGCCAATATGACAGTAGCCATTGGACCATCTTCCGCACACTTGTATTTACCAGGATGAGCTGCTGTTTGATGTCTTCAACACTTTGGTAACGCCTGATCACCATTCTCACTTTAAGCGTGTGCACTGGCTTATATCTAATGCCCTGAAAGCAGGTGAGACCCCCCCTTCCTCCCTCTGCACTATTTAAAAGACTGCATTAACCACGAATGGCTAGAAACGGTCAGCAACGTCAAGCAGAGGATCCACTAAGGTTTACCATCAACAGGTAAGTTTTACAAGTGAGGTTTTACATAGAGGTAACTTTGGTTTTTACTTTGTTCTGAATTGAGTGTACATGTTTTTGGTGCAGGTCACAATGAAAAGCAGCTATCTCCTCAGTGGTATCCTCCTCGCCCTGTGTTTAGTCCAGAGAAGCTGGCAAGCCGCTCTACAAGAACCTGACAACGCCATGAGGTACAAATTCAATACTGATTAAAGTTGTTGTAATGCAGAGAAAAGGGAAACTTTTGTAAAAAGATAAAGAGATATCAGATAATTATCTATTCCAAAGTGCACTCGGCCAGCTCAGCCAGTTCAGACTCAGAATCTACTTCTACTACTCAATCATCACTATCAACTACACCTACTGTTTATTAACTCAGCTTTTAACCTAATAATTGTGTTTTATCTTTTGGCACAGTTACTTTGTGATACTGAATTTCAATGCTGATAATGTAATAATCTTTACTTGAAATGCACAATAGCAATTTAAACAAGCACTTCTATGATAAAGAATTAGACGATAAACCAGAGGCAAAACAAATATTAAATCAGCCGGATTGATAAGAGGTTAGATTTAGATTTTCCTTTGGGATCTGTAAAGTATCTATCTAAAACACATTAATCGTATTATATTTGTTACATTTAACCATAAAGAAATGCATATCATAAGGCATTAGGGTTATTCAACATTTTTTTCTTTTAAATTTTGAAATTATACAACAAAAACAAAAATAGACATACAAAAAAAAAAAAAAACCTCTCCACACTGTCCGTCAAGTCCAGTCCTGTCAAAATGTTCAGGGTTATTTAAACTTATATTAAAGGCGCAATGCGTAACTTTTCTGTTAGAGGGTCCGTCACCTGCTTGCCTCCATGGAGAAGTTATTGCTTTGCCAAGAATGTTCCACGCTCTGGCATTTTACTTATTTATCTCCATGGGGACAACCGTTAGGCTAAGTTACAGGTCAGATTTGTCCCCCCGCATCTTTTTTTTCAAGGTTTTACGCACTAAGAACACCTCTAATTGAATAAATATAAGACAGATAAGTTTGATGACATACTGTGGAGACAAGATGGTGTAGCGGACCCCACGCCTTTAAAGTATAATCATATGCTGTGATTACATTTGTTCTGTTTCTGTAGTTTTGAAGCGGAGGAGACTTTGGAGGAGGAGCCCAGAGAGGTGTCCAACTTGAAGAGACATTCAGAGGGGACATTTTCCAACGACTACAGCAAATACCTGGAGGATAGAAAGGCCCAGGACTTCGTGAGATGGCTAATGAACAACAAGCGCAGCGGGTAAGTGCCTCTGTCTCGACCTGTATTCACAGTGGTGGATGAAGTACTCCATATTGTTACTAAAAGTGCAGATACGGAGGCCAAAACTTACTCAAGTAAAAGTTGAAGTGTCGCATGAAAAAATCGACTTTAGTAAAAGTACAGATACAGAGGCCAAAAGTTACTTAGGTAAAAGTATCACATGAAAATATAAGCAAAAGTATTAAAGTACCCGTTTAAAAATGTAAAAAGTAGCTTGCACATATTTTGATAAAATGTTGTCCGGTTCAAAAATGCAGTGGAGTAGAAAATACAGACACCTGCTCTCAAATGTAGTGGAGTAAAAGTAAAGAGTGCCCACTGTAAAATGTACAGACACCTAAAAATTCTGCTTCAGGCTTAAGTACAGTACTTTACTACTTTTACTTTGTTACCTTCCACCACGGTATATTGTATATGTAATCTAGGCCTGTCACAATAACGCATTTTGAAGTCCTATATATCCCCATAGAAAATATTATAAACTATCTGCTAGAAATAACTCAATAAAGCGTGATAATCTTAGTACATTTTTCTAAATTAACACATTCCTAATTACATGAGCTCTGATAAATGAATTGTGTAATGAAACTAATTAGTAGTAATGAGCAATAATGAGTCATACCTGCACATTTCTTGGGCTTCTATGTAGCTCAGAAGTTACCAAAAAATGTTCCCCACTAGCACAAATAAAATGTATGTACCCTGAAATCTGAGTTTAAAATAATATTAATCTTGCTTGTATTGAACCAAGTAGTAATTCTATTTATAGACTTAATGAATTATAATCTTAGTACATTGGATATATAATATTATCGTTATAGTCTTGCAGAGACGTGGTAATTATTTGACTTGCCGTATCTTAAAAGTCATAAAAATAAGAACATGTTAATCACTAGTGCATATAAGCGATACCTAATTCCATAAAATATGAGCTCTAAATAATATTGTTAATCTCTCTTTTATTGGACTGTAGTCATTATTGTCTTGCAGAGAAACTTGACCCCAATAATAATTTGACCCCATCTCTCTATAAATAAATAAATAAATAAATAAAACCTATTGGTGCAAATAAAATGTAGGCAACATACCATAAAATCTTAGTGTTAATCTCTCTTTTTATTAACAAAAACATAATGCTTAATTCTTTACCATCCAAAGTACTTTGCTAGTAATAATAATAACATTTATTTATATAGTGCTTTTCAGGACACTGCAAATGCTTTACCGAACAAATATTAAAACAGTCCAAAGGGCAATAAAGAAATAATAAGAGAAAGATAAAAACGGTGGATCCTATTGATTAAAAGTTAAACATTAAAAGCCAGTCTAAATAGATGGGTCATGAGTTTTTAGATCAAGTAGCTGATAATGGACAATATTGTGATTTTAGTCTTGCAGAGAAGAGGCACGCAGATGGCACCTTCACCAGTGATGTCAGCTCCTACCTCAAGGACCAGGCCATAAAGGACTTCGTGGCCAGACTCAAGTCGGGACAGATCCGAAGAGAGTAGGCGGTCTCCCTCTCTCCCTCTACATTTAAAGCTTCACCAATGACCAACGAAAACAGACTGTGATTCTATGGGGAAAACTTTTTGTGCTTTTTTTTCCTGCCACTTTTCTGCTTTTACCTTTATATTGTGCTTGTGCTGAAATAAATCAACAAAACTTTTCTCTGATTGCCTTTCTAATCATTTGAAATAAATCTTAAAGGTGCACTGTGCGACTTTGGGGTCGAGGGACCGTCACCAGCTCGTCTCCATGGAGATGTTGTGTCTTTGTGGGTTATGTTCTCCAGTATGACTTTAAGCCTATCTATTTCCATGGTAACAGGCAAGTAACGTCACCAGGTCAAGTTACAGGTCAGATCTGTGGAGATGTCACCCTGCCTGCAGTATGAATACCTGTTTTGCACTGAACTTATGAGCAGCTGTAAGATTTAAGTTTCATGCCATACTGGAGAACAACCAAGGCAAAGTGATACCCTCTCCATGGAGACAAGCAAAGTGTGAAATCCTCCAACACAAAAGTTACACAGTGCATCTTTAAGCTTCATCAATACAAATGAGACAGATCGAAATATTAAAGCGGAATGCAGCTTGGAGCATCGTGGGCTGAGTCAGGGGCCCATGATGTTGACTTTGTGGCTGTGTACACATAGATCTGAAGGGGGCAGTAGCGAGCTCAGCAGGAGGCACGTGGACGGCAGTTTCACCAGCGACGTAAGCAAGGTACTGGACGCCATGGCAGCAAAAGAGTACCTGTATTGGGTCATGACATCCAAGCCTTCAGGCGAAAGGTAATGTCCAGGGATTGTTCAAACTCTATTAATCTAACTAGCTCAATGACCCTGTGGCGTTTTCCCTGTTTCAGCAAGAAGAGCCAAGAGGACCAATGAGCGAGCTGGAGGAGCCCTGACTGGAAAACAAGCCATACACTAGGAATTAGAGCCACACAATGCTATTTTTAAATGCAAAAACACAGGAACTCTTCCATAATGTGTAAGTTGAAATTGAATGTTTTTTTTCTACAATATTTAAATTATTTTCTATGCATGAAATGGGAACTAAAACATAAATCGTACTCAGGAAACATATGGTTTACTAATTATTTGCTCTGCATTAAACACGTTTTTCATTCAGTTCTTTTGTATGGATAATTTGTCACCCTTCATACTTTTTCTGCTATAAATTAGAAGATTCTACCAACAAACAGTTAGAAGAAAAGAAAAAGACAAGTTATTTTATTTCTTTTGTTGGGCAGACATGTGTCTATTAGGGTTGTGGTTAGACTTTTTGGTTTGTTCTTTCAAAGCGCTCCAAAATACTGAGGCTAGAATAAATACTGAGGCTGTAATAACTCCATTAGACACATCAGCTCCCATTGACTCAACAGGGTTTTGTTACAGTAATGGTATCAGCCATTAGTTGATAATCTAATAATACCCATCAAGGACAATGGTAGAAGCTCCTCCAAAAGTTCTCAAGATACAAGCTGCTCACACACGCCCTCCAGTGGAAATATGGTCCAACATCTACATGGTTCACCAAAGAAACTTGAATGTCTTAAGTTTGATATTTTTCTGACATTTCATGTGAACATCAAACCAAATTAAGAGCTAATAGTCCTGGAACCAGATTATTTTGCTTCCCTACTATTATTTTTCATGAGTGTACACCTCGGGACATTACGAGATCAGGGTCTTCTGTTTTAACTCAGTCACAAAAGCCCTTTTGTGAGAGCCACCTTGGGCGAAATGAGATGAGGCTGTTAAAAGTGCTGCTATAGTCAAATCCAGTGTCACATAGTCTAGAAATGTGGAACAAAGAATGCTGATATGATGAGGAACAAAATAAGGGGCATTTCTATTTACAATTATTAAACTATTTATATTATAAGAACATTACATTCCCAAGGACAAGTCCTCTCCACAAACAAATTGATTGTGACACATCTGCATGGGAATTACAGTTTCAAATGTAAATAGAAATCCTCCCAAATTTTTCAGCTTCAAATCAAGTCCAAGATGAGTTTTGTGTCTCTGGTGGTTCCTCTTTAGCAGAAACAATGTTCCACACCCCAACTCAACAGATGCATGTGCATGTGGGGCCTTTCCATGGGAAACTGGCAGATTTCAGGATAAAAAAAATCTACTTAACTTTCATGGATTTTATTCAAACTTGGCACAATTCATGTTTATAAATTAACTCATATCTGAAATTTTAGTCTTGTATCTTTTAAAATGTTTTAGTTATGAGGGGTTTCAAAGGGAGCTCAGTCAAAATCAGACCTCGAAGAAAATAACAACTGTGAATAAGTCAATAAGTTGAATTTTTATCCTGAACTCCCCAAGTTTCCATGGAAAGGCTCTTCTACGGCCACATGGCTGAGAATGCCATGCATCAGTTTGGGGGTGTGGAACATAATTTCTGTTATAGCAGGTGATCCACTGGAAACACAGAGCTCATCTTGGGCTTAATTTGGATCTGATATTCTCATATGAAGCTGAACTGTATTTCCATGCCAGTGTGTCACAATCTATTAGTTTGTGGAGAGGATTTGTTCCTGAGAAAGCAATTTCATCAACATATATGTTAATTAATTAATAATATTATAATATAATATAATATTTTACATTGTTATATTCCTCATCATGTCAGCATTCTTTGTTCCACATTGTCACATGACTATGTGACACTGAATGTGACTATAGCAGCACTTATTAATCAATAATAAGATAATAATATAATTTCACCAGAGGTGGAGCCCACAAAAGGGCTTTTGTTGCTGAGTTAAAACAAAAGACACTGAACTCGCGCTGGCCCGAGGTGTGACTCATGAAAAATAATAGTGGGAAAAAAGGTATCAGAATACTCTCGGTGGAGTGGGCTCGCTCTGAATTATAAAAGCTGAATTGTTTTGTTGTCTGGTACACAATAATGAAGAGGACATTATCAGTCTTCAGTCTTTATTTAAGCTCTCAACCACTCACTCTCTCATTAAACAAACCCCAATTAAACAACAGGTCTGAACTGATAGGTTTCTATACAGGTGATTTATTCAACAGAAGTCTACAGCTTGCACTAATTATTTTAAGGCAAAATTCCACACAGAAGTGGTCCAAAAATGGATATAGGTATTTTGACCCTATTTAATCAACTAAGCTATCAATTAGACAATGGAAAAGATAACATCTATAACAAAACCTGCCTTAACAGTGACAGTTAGTAAGATATTAGTAACATTTTACATGAATAAAATAGACTATATATTGTACATTGTTAAGTCTTCATTGTTTTATACATGTCACACCCTTCCCAGAAACAAGTATTATTGCATCTATCGAAGTTCCTGCAAAGACAGTCATGGCCGTTTCACGTTGTGCAGGTATTTAGCAATTAGCTTCCGATGCTAACAGACTAGGGATCATGTGGAAAAGGAGATTTTGAGTCCATAGATGACAAAAGAGTATACGCAGGCAGAAAACACTGAGCATTTGACAGTCACCCTACAAGACTTAAAAGTAGCTGGAGATACTCAGAGTACCCAAACTATGCTGCCATGCTGTGAAGTGCTAACATCCAAGTGATCCCCCAAAAATATCACAAGGAATTTAAGGAGGAGTGAAAAATACTGGAATGATATGAGCGCTCACTATCACAAAAACATTGAAATATACAGAATATATAAATATACGTCCAAAAGTTTAACAATTTTGACTATATAGGATATCAGTGAAATTGTTATGCATTGGCAAACGTTTTTAGTGTGAGGTGCAAAAAGGTCAAATACTGCGAGCTATGTCCACTCATTCGTGGTGTGGCAGGAGTTATAATATAAATATAAAAAACATACAAATACAAATAAAATTAGATATTTTGAAATCATTGGCCCATTCATTCAGCAGCTCTAGTTGACCTTCTGTCTGCTGCTGGTTTGACTAAACATTGATATAGTTAAAAGAAACACTTCTAATGCTCCTTTTGGTCATGTAATATATAAGACTTTACACAGAAGCGGCACACACATACATGACAATACACAGTGTAGCACAGTACAAAGGTGATCGAGTGGCACGGTATTTTTTTTTAAAATGTGGCAGACAGCACAGTGGCACCACCAGCAACCCCTCCTCTTCCTTCTCTTCCTCATCCTCCTCTTCCTCACAAACTCGTCTCCTTGTCCAAGCTCTTGTTATGTCTCCGCCGCTTGTGGCGCTTCCCACCGCCACTGGAACTGCTCCGGGACAAGACATAAATTAACTTTTAAACATAATATAAGCACACTACACATACAAACTATAGCAAATGAGCATGCGATCGTTAGATATTTGCACAAACACAGGGATTTAACAATAGCTGAATCTCATGGTACAATAGTGCCCAAATTTACACCACAGAATGTTAAATATTGTAGTATTACGGGATTGTGCGGAGATCGACTGTATTTTTTATTTTTTTTCATGGTCAATTCCAATTACCATGTGTTGGGCCAATAAGTAGGGCAGAGTTTTATTATTTTCCTCAAATGTATTATGTATTTCAAAATTACTATAAACTCACTCACAGCCACAAAGAGAGCTGTGTAGTAACATTTTGTGCAGTTTTGTTTTTGTTTTGTGTGTATTTTTAGCCAGCAGATTGACCAAAACAAAATATTGGCCTGTGGTGGAGGTTTAAGGCCAATAGCTGATATGCACAAAAGTCCAAATATCTGCCCCTGGCTCTAACTGTGTATGGAGCTGGATAGTAGATACCATTAAAAGCTAACATTCAGTCTACATCTTCTAAATCTGAACTTTTGATATTACAGTTATTGTTACACCCCAGTCAGACAAATAATAATTTAATAACTCTAATAACTATTTACCCCTTAACTTTTAGCATGCACACTTTTCCATTGCTCACAAACATGCACTAGAAAAATCAAATTAAGTTACAAAATGCCCTATTTCAAGGCTACTCCATGCAACAGTTCTGCAGCTAATATCAGTACAACAGCCAGTTCGTGCAAATAGGAATGGGAAAAAACTCACCTTTGGGATGAGAGCTGCTGAAAGGTTAAGAGGGGGAGCTGAGGGAGGAGTGGAATGAGAGAACCAGGCAGGATATGTTAGTGTACACTGTTGGAAGTGAGGGAGGGCAAAAATGCTTTAGGGTCAACTCAACCCCATAGCTGCTCTCGCTTTCCAGGAAATATAAGATAAAAGGCAAATACTCCATAGCATTTTGACAACAAACATATATCTGTGCTTGTTTGATCCTTACTCTACTTAAATCAAATCAAATACATTGGCGTGTAAGTCTCCCAGTCATGAGGTGTAGGGCTGACCTTTTTGACCCTGGCTCTTTCTCTTTTTTGGCGGTCTCTGGATTCACATTCTTCCACACATTTCCAAAAGATCCTTTGGACATTTCATCAGTGATATTCACAGTGAAAGGATCACTCCTATGAGAACAAGGCATGTCACATTCAAGTGCTTTGAGACAGTTGTTTAATTACTATAGAAAAAAAAATAGAAACTTACTTGTAGTGACATTCAAGTGGCACCTGGACAATCCCCTCTTCTGCAATAATACTGTGCTCCTCCTAAAATTAAACATAGGTCAAGGTTACATTTCATTGTCTAAAATTGTATTATTAAAACATTTTTCATATGGAAGGCATGGGTCATATTACTCAATGGAACCCTATTAACACATGCTGAACCTAAACATTATTTAATAGCGATTGGAAAGTACAAATTTACCATATTAATCTTGAGGCTTAAAGGTACACTGTGTAACCTTTCTAGTGGAGTCTGTTCAATGGACAATTTCAATTCCACTATAGTTATATTATGTTGACTAAGTTTCACATGCATTGTCCAAGTAACTACAAAGATTTTAAACATAAAACCTGTTAAAAAGCAAACTTTACCATAGAATTCTGACCTCTCCTCCAGCTCAACTTTAAACTATGGACAGTTTAGAGTTTGTGCTGTCCAATCCTGCCTTTTCTTCAGTGAAAGCATCTCAAACCAAAGTAGTGAATTCAACATTTACCTCTTGTGCAGCATCCTCTAGTTTTTTCTTCTTCCACTCTGGCATTAGGTCATCTAACCAGCTCAGCTCTCTTTTGGAGAAAATAAAATCCAGCAACTTCCTTATAAACACCAGCGCCAAGACCTAAGACAAAGGGGAAGCCAGTCAGACCCCATTTCTCCAGCTATAACACAACTGCATTACACTTTTATACTTACCATCATAGGAAAGACTATGGCTGCTCTCGAGGTTTTGATCACCCACAGCAGGACTAAGCAGCTCAGCTGGATGATGGTGAAGAGGTGGACTTTTCGTAATGGGACATGGCGAAGGTAGATGAAGTCCGGCTGATGCTTCGCTGGCATCCCAAACAACCTCAGACGATCAAAGAACTGCACACACACATAATACAGGGTTAGCTATAGAGATATTTGATCAAAATTAAAAAGTGAATGAGAGACTGAGAGTTACCTGGATGCCTCGGAGTGAAGATGCCCCCATGTACAAAAATACACCATATAACACAGGCATAGGAATGAACTGAAAAGATAGAATAGAAAAAGAAATTCACTTTTTGAATTAATTGGTTATTGTAGCAGTAGAATAAATTTGTTTTAATATTATCGTCTAGATTTTTTTAACAATATATCACACTTCAAAATGAGTTATCATGACAGGGCTAGTCTGGAGTGTCTGACCTTGAGGACAGAGGTCATGAACACAGAGCAGCCCATGAGAGTGAAGATCATGAGGCCGGTGAAGCGCTGTTCTCTGATCCCAAGAAACTTGGGCTGTTCTCCGGGGGCAGAGCACTCGGACTCGAGCTTCAGACTGTTCACATGGGAGATGGACAGCACTGTAGCAGCTACGAACCAGGGCAGCCCCATCACAGAGCACACCCCCAGCATCACCCCCACCACAAACAGGTCCAGATGGTAGCCACAGCCTTTCTGCAAAACAAAGCACAAACTGTAGGTGTAAGATTTAAAGATCCTATATTACCTAAAATGGACTCTTGTGAGTTTTTGCCCATGTTAGAATGTTTCTACCTCATCAAACCGGGAGTTGTGTTGATTTTTTTTTTTATTCACACATTGAGTAATCCTTTATTATGAGTCTGTCTACATCTCCAAAGCTCAAAATACTCTGTTCAACCCTATGATGTCATGAAGCAGCAGTTTTCAAGTTAACTGATATCTTTTACCTTTAATTCAGTAGAGACAGGCAATTCCATGGCTGCAATTATCCAAATGATTCTAGAGAAGGTGTGTGGAGTTTAAAAACGCAGTGGAGCACTTCCTATACTCCCACATGAAACCACAAGGTGGAACAGAGTGTTAAATGTGTGAATGAAACAAAACACAACTCCAGGTGTGTTTGTTATGAGGAAACAACATTATAACAGAGATCAGAAAATAGCTTAACCTGCCAAATGAGATGAGGGCGATATTTGTAACCTCTTACTCAGAATAGGATACTAATGAAAGCGTTTCACAAGAATATATTTTGGAATTAAAACATGATGTGTTGTGTCAAATTAGATGGTGACACATCTGGACTGGTTGATATTTATGGAAAACTGGATCAGGAACAGAAAATAGCAGTGAGTCTTGCAATTCTTGAAGCTGCTCAATTATAAAATAATTGAAAACATGATTATTTAACTTTCAAATGTTTACCAGTTTAGAAGGCCAAAATAAAACAAAGTGCAAAGAGCCAAATTAGTGGATCTACACGTATCATCATATTACACACACAGCATCACACAATACCTTGAGTTTGTGCTCCTTCCTGTTGATGATGACTGCTGTGATCTGCTGGTCCATGAAGATGAGGATGGTGCAGAGCAGAGCAGGGATGAAGGTGATGATGGTGGTCCACCAGGGGTTTGGTCCCACTGGGTTAATGAGCCAGCCGCGGTCATCTCGGGTGGGCTGGATTATAAAGAAAAAAAGGGATAATTAACCTATGACACTGGGCAGTTTTGATGCTTTCAGTTCTGTGTAGTTAGACTGACTTACTTTGAAGTTGCTGGGAACTTGAAGCTTGGGAGATGGGATTCCTAAACCATAATCTATTAAAACCATTGTGAGGATCGTGATGAAGACCGCAAAGTCACTGATGATGGACCGAACCTACAAGAAAATCAAAATATTTGACTGATCAGTTTATTTCAATGAAAAGTATGTTCCAGAAGATTATTCCAGAAACAGTATTATTTAACATGCAGAAAGACTGAAAAGCCGCAGGATGAAGCTTAAGTTTATTAGGTCTACCCTTTATTCCTCTGTCAAAATATCATTCATATTCATAACGCTAACAAAAGGAAACAAACAATCCAGTAACAGTACAGCAAAGTATGGCTACTACACACACTTCATAATCATAATTCATAAATTAAACATTCTTTCTTATAAACATGGCTAAACCTCTAATCTCATATTAGACTATTTGACTAACATATTCTACAATGATTTTGTTTTGTTTTTTACATGAGGTCCACAAAATCAGAAAATTTCAGGCTTTGAAAGTTGTAGTTGTCAATTTAACTACAACCATGTTTCACTATATCCACAGGGGGGAGCCAGTAGACTGCACACCAATGCCTGCAGAGGATGCTTCATGTTTATAGTCATTACATTGATTGAAACAGGCAGAAGAGACGGTCTGGCTTTTTGCATTCTGTCTATAACCAGCAGATGGCAGCAAATACCTAACAGACACAAACCACTGCAGTCAAAGCAATTTTATCTCTTGTTGAAATGAGAGGTCAACGAGCTGTGAAGCAGATTTAATGAAGAACATTTTTATAAAAATAAGTCTGTACCTTGGTGGGGAAATAGCGACTGAATTTGAACTCTTTGAGGAAGGCTGACATTGAGACCGTTGAAAAGAAGAGGATGACACACCAGAAGAGGACATCAGGGATATATGGACCATGTGCGCCGCAGGCAGCTCCCACAAACTCCCCATGCAATTTCTGACACTCCTGACAACAGCAAAGACAATCACAAGAAGAAAACCATTTTCAACCGTTTTTGTCTCTACATAGGAAATTACATGGCCCTATTAAGAACATCATATTTCTAGGGAATTTTTAGATGTTGATATTGACAGCGACAGAATTAAGTTTCCACACTGTATCCTCTGATGCTGATACTGCTCAGTTCTCACCCCCCTCTTCTTTTTATGGAGCATGATGACTCAGCAAAATGCGCATAAAACAACCTTACTACATTTTTTGTGTCTTGAAGTAATGCAGCTAATTTGTTTAGAAATGTTTAGCAAAAATAAATGAAAAAATGACCTTCAGCTCAGTGAAAATTTTGTGAAGAAACTTTTAAAATAGATATATATAAACCTACAAACAGAATAAGACCTAATTGCCTTTAGTGCACCAAACTCCAGTATTCAAAAATATAATTATTTTTCCTTACCGCAACCTCCAGAGTTGTCCAGTTGACCTCTGAGGGCGTGATGTTTCTTTTTTCCCACAGCAGTTTAGTGTCATTACTTGGATTGCTGGGCTCCATGCATTCACACCTTTTAAGAAAGAACTTTACTATTAACAGAAATATACAATTCTTTTTAGAAGATGTATATATAAAACATTGTGACCACGTCTGCAGGTTTACCAGAAGCAACATTCTAACTAAAAAAGAAAATCTCTGACAAGGCGGTGGTTCAGTCATCCACCAACTCAAAGTTCAGAGGAACGACTTCCACTTGGACTGAATATAATGCCCTGTCCATGAGCAAGACACTTCACCCATTTTATCTTGTATGACTGTGATGTGTGAGTGAATGACACTCACAGATTGGAATTCAATAGATCTAACTCACATATATTTTGTTTTTGGAGTGCAGACCTAAACCTAGTCGCATACTTTGACACTTACGAGTACATGGTGAGCTTCTGCAGGTTGTTGTTCTTATTGATGGGATAGTGTACTCCCAGGTGGACCAGCTTCTCCAGGGCCTCGTAGATGAAGATGATGCAGATCAGAGAAGCGAAGGCTTCTTCAGTGAAGCGCGTGATGTAACAGACCAGCGAACTGGCATCTGTCGCCACTAATATCAGGCAGAAAAAGGCCGTCCACAAGCCGATACAAGCTCTGAGGGACAGGTAGGACAATCCATACTCCCTTTAAGAAAAAACATTTGTTAATTAATATTTATAATGTGTAAAATACAAAATAGGAAGACAAAATTATATCTATGCGAACGGAAATGCAATGTAATTTTCCAAGTGTAATCCTACGAGTAAACATTGTTGCACTTAATTTTAAGGTCCATTCATATATCGTGTACTTGAACCTCAAAAATATGATCTGTGTATCAGTATACGCAGACACAAGAGAGTCACAAATATAGGAACTGAAAACATTACCGACCCCTATTACACAAAGAAGATACACACTTGCTTGATGTACTGTATGTTGCCCACTTACTTGCAAAACTTGAAGAGGATCTTTTCAAACACAAGGACAGGCCCTGTACTCCCCAGAATAGTGAGGGGCTGTCCACCAACTAAGGAGTAGGCAATCCCAGTCATGGATGCTCCAAACAGGGACTCTATAGCACTCTGAAAACACAGGAAATGATTCTGTAATGTCCGTGTAACATTGTTAGCTACACAAGTACAAAACGATTTAAATTATTGCAACTTATTGTCATTGCAACATCATGTCATCTACATAGTCAGTTAGGGAACCTCGTCCATATATTAAGCCATATGCAGTTACTCAGGTATTGAGTAAGCTGGTTGTAGGGCTGTGGCAATTCATGGAGTAATGGCAATTATCGTCCCAGTCAATTACAAAAAATGTGTAATTAAAAAACAATAAAAACATTGAGTTTCTAATAAAATAATGACATAGACACGCATTGTGCCTCACTTGATTTACAAATTCATCGTGACATTTTGTGGACTTTTCCCCATTGCCAAATATATAATTTTCAATAGCTATGGCACTGGTCACAGTTTACATGTTTTATTTTTTCTATTCCATGACCCATGGGTAAATGATTATAATATCTCAGCTAACTTTTGATAGTAATGGTTCTAAATAAAAATGATATAATCAGAATATTTTGGTCCTTAATTAAGAAGCCTTATTTATATCTATATTTTGCTTTTTCACTGTATGATTTCACTATTTTTATCTGTACTGTATTATTTGTCTCTTGCTCTTTTGACTGTTTTTATTTTGTAATAGGAATTCTGGACCCTTAAAACCCTGGGGCCTGGGACAGCAGACCCCTCCACCCCCCCGTCTACTGCCCTGTCTTTACCACTCGTCCCTCTGTAGCCTCTCCCAGCAGACCCCCGAACGTGATGACAGGAGACATGCAGGCGCAGTACAGGAAGAGGAAGGAGGCCAGACACTGCAGGTTGATGGCATCTGTGTAATCCGAAAGGTAGAACGGGGCCTTTCGCTTGATGTCCAAAATGAGCCCCCCGAAAAACCTGATAACAACAAATATAAATATTAGACTAATATTCTCATAGAACTACAGCATGTCTAATACATGAAATAAGAGGTTGCCTTAATGTTGTGTCATAATAATATTCTGATGATCCAGTGGTTTAAAATTCTATCTTAATAACTCTGTAATTACTGGGCCTGTTCACCTTAAAGTTCCTACATTACACAATATGACTCTTGTTAGCCATGTTATACTGTTGTTAACTCCTTGGAAACATACCTGGAGTTGTAAGTTGTTAGTCTCCCAAATTCAGAATGCCCTGTTCCACCTTATAATGTCATGTCAGCAGAAATAATTCGATTCTAGTCAAGGTGTATGGAGTACAAAAACACAGTGGAGCACCTCCTGTATTACCACACGACATCACAAGGTGCAACAGAGTGTTAGGGTTAGGGAACTCAGCCTAAAGATGCAGGGTTTATCTGTTAAACATGTGTGAATGAAGCAAAACACAAAGCCAGGTATGTTCCAGGAAACAACATAACATAAAGCAGAAAATAGTGTAATATGGGCCTTTTAAGTCATTCGATTAATATAGCAAGTCTGTAGACGATTTCCAACATAGATCAGATTCAGTATTTGTGGATTTTCTATATGACTATTTCTTTCTTTCGCAGTGACCCATATAGTTAATATTGACCTCTTCCCTCCAGCTGAGAATTTGACATTGTCCAATTGCACTACTGGAATCCTGAATGGGCTGTATTGAGTGGACTGGAAGTGTCAAGACTAAATATTGAAAAAAAACACTGAGTGCCATGTGTGTTTTTAACAAGTGTTGAGTCAATCTGTCGACTCATGCATCTATCTTTGGACATGCTTCACTGGTGCAGCAGAGAACAGGCTGGAGGTGGTTACTGTGGCAACGGTGGGTGGAATATAGTGGGGTTTCTTCCAGCCGCATTGATAGCTAAGGCTGGGCTCGTGGCCAATATCATCTCAGGGGAAAAGAGGTTGGACGCATACCGGAGCTCTCTGTATCTCTCACTGCTTGTTATCAAACCCAAGCGTGATAGTACGCATGTTACGTAAATGAGATGACAAGCAATGACATCTAATCCACTATTCATGTTTTCATTGTAAAATATGATGCAACAAGAGGCCTGTCACATGTATTGATTAAGTGTATTTTTTAAATAAATCCACAATAAATAGAAGATAATTAGAAGATAATTTATTCACAGTTTAAGTCTATGATAACTAGGGATCACTATTGTGATATTCTATCGTCAAGAGCTCCCATCTCAATATATCAAAGTGTCTTTGCTTAAATTCATTGGTTTGGTGCAGCAGTAGCTAAAAATACAGAGGGAATTACATAGCCCATCATCCTTTGCTCTGTTTCTGTGCTGACTACATGAAAAAATAACTGCTATTTAGCACTTTGAAATCTTAATTAGTTGGATTATGATAGAATCAAAGTCTTGTCAACATTTTCACAATTCTGTTAGCCTCTACAAAATATCGCAAAAAATATTGTACAGTGTGATGCGGATATCACTACATTCCTAATGATAACACTGTACTACATCCAAATTACACATTAAAGGTACACTATGTAACTTTTATAGTAGAGTTCACCATGTGCTTATCTCCATGGAGATATCACAGCTTTACCTGCAATGTTTATTATAGCATTAAACTCATCTATTATACATTAATTAGAGGTACTTCCATTGCTAGGGATAAATTTATGTCAGTGTCATCTTGAAACACTGAGGCTGAAGGAACTTTGCGGAGGATTCGAGTTGCAGATTTGTATAAAGTAATGACTCGATGTCAGACTGTACCTGGTCACTTTGTTTTATCCCCCCCAATAAAAAGTAGAGGGAGGGATAGGAAAAGCAGAGGCAAAGGAACAGACAAATCAGGAGAGGTTCAATCGCACCCTGATTACAAGCATCTTGTAGAATGTGGTGACCTCATTTAAAACTCATCAACTGTGTGAATTAATAATTGACCACAAATGGCAGTGTAGTAATAATCAGAGCAGTTTGCATTAATGTGAGATGGTATGCGTCACAAAATAAAATATATATACAGTATAATATACAAGAGTTGTGCAATGTTGCATGCTTTTGTGTGCTTAAATAATGAATAATCCTCCACACCAAAGGAAAGCTGTTGTGGAGATTGATAAAAGGCACTATATTTAGGTCGTGCTCAGAGACGAGCTACAAATAACACTTACTTTCCAGTCCGCTGTAGCTCTGGTCCTCCATGACCTCCATGTTCTTCAGATTCTCCCAGATCAGTAACACCATTGGGAACGGGGGGAATCTTCCGCTTTTCCTGCATAGTGGCCATAAATGTTCAAAGTTACATAGTATAGTAGTAGTATAGTAGTTATACTGGTATAGTATTGATCCTCAACATGCTCTACAACAAGTTCAAGTCAAATCCACAAATGTATATCTGAGACCCTAAACAAACCCCCCCAAATTTCCTTCTGTGAGAAAAAGGCTGTCCTCCCAAAACAAAATGGTCATGGACTTTGTAACGGTAACAAGCTGTATTTATTTAGTTAACTCAAAAAATGTGAATGAAAAGCGGGATCAGAGTTTATACCATTTTACCATTTTTATTTTTGCTCTTTATTATTATAATATATTAATGTGTCCAAGTAATTTCCTTGTGCATCAATAAAGTTTGTCTAATTCTAAGTAAGTCTAAGTCAAGACTAAATTGCAAATAGGAGGAAGATGATACATTATGTAGTACATTATACTCAAAATATATGTGTTATCATGAATTTTACCTGAGAGGGGACATTTTTTGGAGGCTCTATTCTGATAGACGGGTCCCATTCTCCTGGAGGTAATACCGTCACTTGATCAAGGAATTCGTCAATGCCTGCGATCAAGTCACTTCTGTCTTTGGCTTTATATGCGACATCATGGAAAATCTATGGGCAATAAATGCATAGAAATAGATAGAGTACTTAACTGTCTTGAATTGAAGGAAATTGTATGTTTCCTAATGATAATAATAGTACCGTAACTTAATTAAGAATAAAAATTCCTTTTGTGTGACTGTATTGTTGTACTGTACTGTTTGCTGAGTCAGACAATTTCTTAAAGGTGCTCTATGTGACCTTTCTCCATGTGTTTAGAATGTTAAAAATATGGCATTAAGCTTGTGTATTTGGAATGTATTCAACTGCAGTCATTAGGCCTGTCAAGATAATTTCTATGTCGATTTTTCATGCAATATATAAAAGCTGGAACAATATATGTAGGGGCTAAATATTTATCGCTTGTACATTTCCTTTGTAAAAGTGAGGAGATTTGGGAGATTTTGTTGTAATACAGTAAAATTTGAGCTGTAGAGGACTGAATAACTAACTTCTGTGGTTAATTTTTGCATTATTGTTATTGTTATTGGCAAAAAGTAGTTTCAATATTATTGTTTATCGAAGTATATCTCTGTTGCAATAGATCGTGCTTCAAAATTTGTTATCATGACAGGTTTAGTAGTTGGTTTCATGAAACATTCCAGACAAAGGAATAACATCCATATGGAGACAAGCATATAAAGTGACAGATTCTCTACCAGAAAAGTTACATAATGTACCTTTAGGTGAAGCATACACAAAAATCTAAATAAATGTCCTAATTTAGATCTCACCTCATCAGTCATAAGTGTAGCAATTGACCTGCCAATTTCATGATACTGGGGCCCTTTCCCAAGAGGACCAAGCAGGATGAAGAGAAACCTACAAAATAAATAAGAACATCCATGCCACAGCTCATTCAAAACATGATACAAAAATGTCAAACTTGATACTTTATTATCATGTGGCCTTATATCTGTGTAGTCCCTTAGTTGTCCAGCTTCCATAGTGGTCCATGGGCGTATACTAATCTATGTAGTCTTATACTTGTTTTGATACAGCTCAAGGCCATTTTAAAGCTCTTCAGGAACGGTTAATTTTTTCAGTATCAATGCTTGTTCAAATGAGTATCTAGTTTCGATACTAGTTTTAGTATCAGTTCGTATCTAACTTCTGATACTTTTGACAACCCTAATTCAAACTAATTGAAAGACTTAGTTATGAGTCCAACCTGGTGGTGATTGGAACCTCGGCCAGACCATTGAGCAGAACAGCGGGAGCCAAGCGGACAAAGGCTACCACCGGGCGATCCAGGAACTCCAGCTCCCCTACCAGCACATTGGACGCCTCTGCTCCTGGTGGGATTTTCTTCATGAAGTGGAGGTCGATCTGCAACACGAGAAGACATGACAGAAAAAACAAACAAAGATTAAGATACTTTCCTGTGTAAATAGTTTTGATGACTGCTTTAACTGTAAGTACATCTTGGTTAAACACACAGACGCTCTTATGTGTCCAAGTATCAGTGTTCATGGATAAACATGGCACGGTAGTGGGTCTGGAGTCTCACCTTGCTGAAGTCTACAGCGCTGTTTTCTCTGCTCACGTCCTGCTTGCCCTCTGTGTTGGCGGGCTGGCTTTGGGGGGAGACAGTTTGGCCTGTGGGGCAAAAAGAGAGAGTTAACTGTCCAATTCACACAGAGTCAAAGGTCACCGCTGCTGGTTCCCACACGAGGATGGTGGTCTCCTGTGAGTAAGGATGAATTATAGTTGGTTATGGTTTCTGAAGAATAGGACAGAAGACTGAATCTTTTAGTTTTAAACGTACCTGCTTAGTGGCTAAATATTCAGGAGGATGGCAGTGTGACCTTTCAGAATACACATAAAAGGTTTGATTTCGATTTATATAACTAGTTTCAATTAAATAATTTTTGTTAAAGGTAAATGAACAAATATTCCTAAATAATATCTATGACTAGTACATGATTTATAAATAAATTCATTACATAACGCAACATAACACTACATACTAAATGAAATGTTAATCCTGTATTGGGGAACGCAATATTACTCATAAAACTGCTAAAAAAGCAAATATCCTAGATCCCATCTTACATAAAATTGACTCTTGTGAGCTTTAAGCTATGTTATAATATTGTTCCTTCATCAAAAACATACCTGGAGATGTGTTTTGTTTCATTCAGACATGTTTGAGTAATCCTTTATTATTAGTCTACATCTCCAAAACTCAAAATGAATCCAAATGATTCTAGTGGAGGTGTATGGCGTTTAAAAACACAGTGGAGCACGTCCTGTATTACCTCATGCCATCAGCAGGTGGAACAGTGTTTTCTGTTTGAGAGAAGAACTCAGCCTAAATATGCAGGGTTTGAGCGTTAACCATGTGTGAACAAAACAAAACATAACTCCAGGTGTGTTTGGATGAAGAAACAGCATTATAACATAGATTAGAAAATATAGTAATATGGGCCCTTTAAGTAATGTTTGTAGAATAGAAAATAATTTTGAGGGATAAGATTTGGGTTTATCATAGGATTTAGCTGATGCATATTTCATCTTGTGTAATAAGACTATAGCCTCATGCTACTGCCTGAAGGAAACATAAGACACTTAATCCCAGGCTATATGGAGCTATGTAGTCGGAAGGACATCAGTTATAAAGCGGGGGTGGACAAATAAGATGGACAGCACGTATACTGTCTGGCCATGCAGAACATTTATAGTCCTTTGTGGGTGAAGTGTTGATATCAGGTAATGTTTTTCAGAATTTTTATGCCGTAAAAAACAAGATTAACTGGTGAGTCAGAGAAAAACACTGAAAAACACAAGTTGGAGAAAATATGATAAATAATAAAAACCTTAAACAACATTCACTGATGGTTCACTAAAAACCTGCTTATTTAGTCAATAACAAAAGATGACAGTCATGCACAACAGCAGGTGTATGTAGGTGTGTACCGTTCTTGTCCATTGAGTGTGGCTCAGATTGCTTTTTGCCGATATCTGCAAAGGAGCGCACTATAGGGATGCGGTTGGCCAATTTCTTATGGTTTTGGTGGTGGTGCTGTTTAAGAAGGGCAGCTCGAATTCTTCTTCTGGCATCTTCCCCCACTGCTCCGGCCGATTCGTGTTGATCTAGAACCATGTCTGTGAAGGAAAGAATAGCAAGATCTCCTCATATAATCTTTTTGGGTTTGCATATTAGTTTAAAGGTGCATTGTGTAACTTTTCTGGTGGAGGGTCCGTCACATGCTTTTCTCGATACAGATGTTATTGCTTTGTCTGGAATGTTTCACAGTATGTATTAAACCTTTCTATCTTCATGAAGAAGAAACCAGACCAAGTTAAAGGTCAGATCTGTGGAGAGGCGACCCCGTTCACAGTCAAAATGCCTGTTTTTCTAGGTATTTTTGAGCTATAAAACCACCTGTAATTTAATAATGTAAGGTAGAGCTGTTTAATGTCATTCTGTGGAGCATTCCAGGTAGAGCAATGACATATCCATAGATCAAGCAGGTGATGGGCCCCAACCATAAAGTTAAACCACGCACCTTTAAGTATGTTTTCCAGAACCATGAAAATTTAAATAAATATCGCAAGTATTAAGATTAACCTGCAATCTCCTCGAGTGAGTTGGCCCTCATGTCCAGCATCACGATGCCATTCATGATGCAGCTGCGGAGTTCAAACAGGCTGTGTAGAGACAGAGTGGCTACGTAGGGTTTACTCCAACGCTCGCCACCATCTTCAACATCCTCCTCAAACTTCAGCCACCTGTGCACAGACATCACTCGCATTTACTGATGATTATCTTTTCTTGGTTATTTTGTCTGAAGTTTGGACTATCGGAGAAATATGGGAGATACAGGACTACATTCATACCATACTCCATATAGCTGTACAAAAACTCTCTTGTGTAACTGATAACCCTATGTCATGTTAATCACTATTTCATCTCTGCACTGTTCCTCATAACTAACCTGTTGTATATAGCTGAGATATGTTTGTATTACTATATTTCTATATTTTATTTTTACTGCATATACATTTATACCATATTTGACACCAGTCTCTTGCTACTTATTTTGATGTTTTTTACACTCTTGCTCTTTGTTGTTATGATATACTGTGATGTGTGTGCTACAGTGTTAAAATAAGTTCCTTTGTGGATCTATAAGTTAAGCTAAAATCATGTTTACTGTATTAAACTTCAGCCAACAGCATAAAGACATCACACTCAGTTATCTGTGACAACACAAAGATGAACACTCTATGGGACAGTGTATGGATAATCTCTCACTGTATTGGGGGTCAAATGATCCTACCAACCCAGTTAATTGTACCTTGCTGTCTCTTTCCATTCTGCATCCTCACCCTCCCTGAGGCAGATTTCATCCAGCTCTGTGAACAGAGCATGGGGGATGTGCTCCTCATCGCCATCCTCTGTCCCCAACAAAAACTGCACCCTCTGAGCTGGAGTGTCTGCTGTAACAAGTGGAGAAAAAGCAGGTTTAGATAAAGTGCAACACTACATTTATGATGTTTCTCTGTTCTTACTGTGTGAGGGAGACTCTCGGCCATCATCAGCTGTGGAGTCTCTTTCCTTGGATCTCTTTCTGTGTCTGTGTCCGTGATGTCGGTGACGTCTGTGTGACCTTCTCCCCAGAGGAACGTGAACCCCAATGTACAGAGTGCGATGGCCTAAAGGGCAGTGCACACAGAGTAGGGACTGATTTTTCAAATCATTTCTGTAGTAACACATCCCTTTCCTTGCATGTACTAGCTACCTCAGGCTCAACATGAAGATAATAAAAGCTGACTGTCACCTCTTATTGTGACCACACTCCCAAGCATGACATAGCCTCTTTACCCTGCACTTTGTTATGTGGCCAGACATAGTCAAAGAAAAGGACACCATATAATACGCCTGAGTGTCCCACAAAATGAAGAGTCTACAACTACTGGAAAAACATCACAAAACAAATCTCCCATAAAATAACACTCAAAACACACAAAATGAAACTTTGGTCACCGATATAGCACCCTGGGGAACCATCATGGAGGAGATAGAATAACCAGACTATGTCAGCTCTGTCAAAATACATTTGTAGTGAGGAGTACCTGACAGTGCTGGTACTGCTGTAGGTGCATTCAACCAGAGCAAACTGCTCTTAGCATTGTGTAAATTATAGATAAGGCAAGTAAAGAGGACAAAGTAAGGAACCAACTTGGCTCGACTTTCTCTAAAGGGCTCAGGGTGGCATGGCATGTGCAAGAATAGGATAACTACAGAACAGCAGTATAGTGTATATAGTATATATAAGAGTAAAACAATAAAGTGTTTATAAGTCAAGATGAACGAAGATCTTCACACACACTTTACTGCTACGTCACTGCCGTTCAGTCATCCAATAGCATTTGAAGCCAGTGGTGTGTGGCATTTCTGACATTGCACATTCACCAACTAATGTATGTAAATAATGTAAACAAGCTCTGTATTCTGATGATGCAGGGTATAGTCAGACAAAATGATGCATAAACTATATACCTGATAGTGCAAATAAAATGTACATAAATATAAATAAATATTGAGCAACCCAAACACTATGGAACTGAATGATAGGTCGTTATAGTAATTAACCTGACAGGTCTATCGATGAGACAAAGGATCAGTGCAGAGGTGAGTTTAAGCACTGTGGCAGACACAGAGCGTGTCATTACAGCAGCTTCACCTGAGGAGGAGGATCCTTGAGATGAAAGAACCTCTCCTCACCGTGTCACGGCACACACTGACATCTTTGTGGGCTATTTTCTGTTGCTTGGCAACAAAATATATAAGCCTACAGCCAGAGAACACATTCACCTTCAACAGAACAGCAGCGTATTCACACAGTGGCACACATAATGAAATGGAGCACATATGAAGGTCGAGCTGTATAGTATACACAACCATTTATAGTATGCACAAATATGTCGGCAGTTTATAATGGGACAAATATTTCTCTATCATTGTATGTTTAATCATCGTTACCCACACATGAGCAACTTCAGAACCAAGCACAGGCACAGGGCCTATTAAAATGAAAAGGGGCCATGAACCCTAAGTGGTCTAAGTGATTGTAGGAGCTAACAGGATTTATTTTTAAATGGCAGTAGTACTCTTATACCCTGTGGGTCTAATCCACGAGCAGCTGATGTTAATAACTGAAACACAGGACATTACAGTCTGGTCGGGCTGGTGATCTGTGGAGGATCCTGTCGTTTCTCAGCCAAATGATCAGGACAAATAATATAATCCACTTGTTGTCATTCAATTTTGAAGCTCTTGGAGTACAAAGTGGTATTTCATAGTATGGGGTCAAATTGTCATGCAGACACGCTCAAAAATAAAAGACACCTGTGCTTTGAAGGACAGAAACGTACATCAGATCCACACGCATTCAGCTGTCAGCGTGTGGACAGGTGCTCGGACAAGTGCGGAGATTTCAAAGACTCTAAGCTCTTTGAACATGCTTCCTGTCCTTTTAATACAACATTTGAATGTGAAACAGAAATATCTTAGTGGGCCTATATTGAGCTATTTTCTGATCGATGTTATAATGTTGTTTCCTCATCATAAACATACCTGGAGTTGTGTTTAGTTTCACACACATGTTTAACACAAACCCTGCATTTTTTTAGGTTCTTCTCTCAAACAGAAAACATTCTTTCATGCATTGTAATTACATGTGGTAACACAGGGAGTGCACTACTGTGTTTTTAAACTCAATACACATTCACCAGAATTATTTGGATAATTTCAGCCCTGGAACTGCCCATCTCTACTGAACTAAAGGTAAAAGGTAGCTGTGAACTTGAAAACTACTGCTTCATGACATCACAAGGTGGAATAAAGCATGTTGAGATGTAGACAGACTAATAATAAAAGGTTACTCAAACATGTGTGAATGAAACAAAACATAACTCTGGGTACGTTTTTGACGAGGTAGAATTATAAGAAAAATTTGCGTAATATAAGACCTTTAAATGTCATATGAATCATTTTACCTTCTAGTTCTTCCTTTTCAAAGTTGGTGGTGAGCATGGACCGGGTGCCCCCACGGTCCACCACCGCCTCCTCATCGGTTCTCTGAAAAAAAAAAAAAAAGTATTCCCAAAGATTAGACATAGTCATCTACAAATCCACTTTCAAAAGGTTATTATGTAAGTGCATACTCTCTCCTCAGGCAAACTTTGTAATATAAAGCTAATTTGCTCTGAATGTAGCTATAGCAACAGTGACAGGAGGCCAATGCCATTTTGGGGTTGGCCTCACATGAGCTGAGATGACCCTGAGTGAGTCATGTTTAATGGTAGTAGTTATGGTGTGTGTTTGTATAGGGCCTTTTAAACAACATTGTAAAATAGTGTAATAAAACATGAGGCAAGATTATGAAGGCAAAAATGAGCACACAGTAGGGCAGACTATCAAACTGGAGAGTCTAAGAAGGTGTCTGATAATACGGAAAGTGGAAGGAACAAGGCGCTCCGGAAGTGGTTCTGTCTAATGGATGCTACATAGAGCTAGTCTTATTATTCACCACTAAAAATAGGCACTGACCTTGAAAACCTACCAAGATGCAATTCAACAGATATGTAGCCTGCTCTTACATTTTTAATGAGAACATATACTAGCTGGTATTCAAAACCTTCTATTATTGTTTACGGAGAAAAGAAATTGATATGTAACAAAATGTTGTGCAAAGTGTTAAAAGTACAAATAATTATTACAGGAGCAGGTGGTTCCTTGAGATTGAAGATATACTGAAAAGTTTTGGGGGGGAATATGATTTGGGAATATTAAAAAAAAAACATGCATATTGCTGATTTAAGGGAAATGATTTAAAGAGGGTCTAAAACTAGAGCCGATAAAAATGAAATGGAGACCAGAAAAAGACACTTGGCTTATAATTTTTCAAATTATGAAGAAAGGTGAAATTGCTGCCCTTTTGTGTTTAACTTTACAGTCCTGGTTTAGACCTGGTTTAGTCCTGATTTTGTCCCTGTTTAGTCTCCTCGGTTTAATACTTGAAGAGTCTTGTATCCTGGTTTATTATCATATTATTTTGTTTTAAACTTTTAATCTCTAATGCAACTGTCCTAACTTTTCATTATTCTGAAACCTGCTCTGTGGAAGTATCTTTAGTCCTGGTTTAGTCCCTTATTTTTCGTGCAATACTTGAAACTCAACAAAGATACAGAAGCAGTTTTCGGTACGTTGTATCATTTGAATATTGTCAACGGGAATATTGCAGGCTACATAATCATATCTGCCAACATTACAAATCCTCAAGCAAGTCCACTTTTCACCACATTTTAGTTGTGCTGAGATTAATCAAATGGTCAAATGAAACGGTTTCCCACGGCAACGCTGGGCCCAACACATGGAGAAGCATGTGAGAGACAATCCTGAGCATGGAGAAGTGCAGTGCACAGATGCTGCTCCTTGTACAACAGGCTTAGTGTATCACAACATAAACATTAGCACTCACACACAGACCAGACATGCAACCTCTGTCACACCATAGTCTCAAGCAGGCCTGTCACAATTTTTGAAGTACAATATAATGCTGAAGTAAATATAGACAAAAAACAACAATAGTGAAACAAATTTACACCACGGACACAAAAAACCCAAGAGCAGATTAAATAAACAGCAAAATAAAACACTTAGTACTTAATTTGTATATGTAAAGAGTCAACCTTTCACGGCTTAAATCGTATTGCCAAAAAATAACCAAAAACTTTCCAGTTATGCAAAGAAAACATACAGATGATAAACACTGACCCCAAAAAATATTGTTCCAGCAGAGGGAAAATATAGGTTTGGGTGAAGAGCGAGATTTGTGCAGGGTTATGGTACTGGACAATAGGCCTGTAAAGTAAATTTAGATGATAAACGATAATATTCAAACTCATTTATACTACTGATACAATAATCCTAAAGCAGATTTATACCCAAATATTCTATTCTAAAAGTATAATATGAATTAGAAGTTGGCTCCAATAAATAAATAAATAGAAGAATGCAACACTTCAGTAATTAGTTTGTATCTATAATGAGTCATAGAAGTTCTCAAATCTTGTCGTATTGCCAAACAAAATGCAAAGAAAGGTACGCACAATAAATACTGACTCCAAAAATTACTGTTCCATCTAACATGCAGTATATTGAAGGATACAGTAATTATCGCAACAGGCCTACTGAACAATTGGCCTTAATTCAGATACCATACCTGATTATACTAAATACACAAGTCTAACAGAAATTCCTCCAACATGATGTTCAAATAGGGCTGGGTGACACTGGGAAAATCAGTATCTTCGTATATATTTTTAATGATATACAGAGAATATTATGTCTATACAACAGAAATGTGATTTTAAAAAATGTCTGTATATATCATATGTCACTACAGGGAGCCTTAATTCTAACTATGTTGAAAAGTACTCCCAAATCGCAATCCAAAAAACGCATTAAATAAAATCATATTCAAATTATGATCACCAGGGTCACCAAAATCTGAAAAGAAATTCTGATTATTATATGAATCCTCTGCTCCACAGTATAATAGCTTTACATGCTGTATGCCTGTTAACATCAGCACCCTATACATTGCACAATATTATGTAATAGCGTGAACTATAATGTCCGCTTCATCTCTTTCTATCCTAAACAAAGCTTTATCTGCTAAGTATGACAGATGAGTGCGAATCTCCTGCCTGCAGGTCCCTCCACCTATTTTTAGCTTGGTTCCTCTACCTCCTGATACTGACCCCAGATCAGCTCACCAATCTCGGCTGGAATTAATCTTCCAGCGTTTATGGTAGGATAAAGCCTTGTCTCTGGCCATGGGATCAGTAATGGGGGAACTACCAAATTAAAGGAGCGTTTCTCAGTTCGTGCGCAGCTCTGTGGTGAAGTCTACGGGGAACTTGTGTTATGAACACGTGACCCACACTGTAGGAGAGAAGAATGGACGTGGTGGAGGAGGGGCAGACATGACAGCAGACACGATGAAAAGCTACACATAAAAATATGACACAGGATGATTTCAGACATTAATAGTATCTGTAATTATAGTTTTGCCTTTACAGTGTTGTTGTAGTTATAGTTGCCACATCATTATTACTGTTTTTCCTCGGGTTTCAGAATGAGGAGAATCTAGGATGGTTGCCATAGCAATTTCCACAAAAGGTCTATAATATTCCATAATGCCACTAATGACACATGGCAGCTAAAAATAAAATTACTAATATGCTAATTTTGATATGCTAATTTCTGTTTTTGTTAAACCATTGTCAATGTATCAAGCGCCTTTTTAGTCACTGAAACTAATTATCAGGTTCAACATTTAAGGATTTTCCTTTTTGATAGTAAAACCACACACATATTGCACATTCATAATATCAGTGTCTGTGTGAAGAACTGAAAATAGACTCTTGTGAGCTTTAAGCCATCTTAAAATGCTGTTAACCCCTCAGAAACAGCTGTGTTTTGTTTCATTCACACATTTCAGTGACCCAGCATTACTAGTCTGTCTACATCCCCAAAGCTCAAAATAATCAGTTCCACCTTGTGATGTCACGAAGCTGTAGTTTTCAAGTTAATAGTGAAGGTGTATGGAGTTTAAAAGCACAGTGGAGCACTTCTCGTATTACCATATGGCAGTATAAGGTGGAAAAAGTGTTCTGTTAGAGTGGAACTAAACCTAAATATGCAGGGTTTGTGTCTTAATAAAACATGTGTGAATGAAACAAAATACAACTCAGGGTAAGTTTTTTTAATATGAGCCCTTTACAGTAATGACACATGTGCCAATTACACAGGGCTTATAATGTGATGCTGCCACAGAGGAAAGGGTGATGAGACAGTGATAGTGAACAAGAAACAAACTGAGAAAAGAGAGAAAGACTTTATCCCAGGGCCAGAGGATATCCTGAAGTCATACAGTAGCTGCGTTTGTGCACATTGCTCCATGACCTTCACCAGGGGAGAGTTAACATTAGCCACATCTCTTTTAACATTCAGAGCATGTTATACTGGCTATACACTGAGTAAAAGCCTGGGTTTGAAGGTCCTATATTATGCAAAATTGATTGTCAGCTTTAAATCATGTTACAATGTTGTTACCAAAATTATACCTGGAGTTCTGTTTAGTTTCATTTACACATGTTAGAGAAATCCTGCATTATTAGTCTCTCTACATCTCTAAAGCTCAAAATGGTTTATTCCACCTTGTGATGTCGTGTAATGGTACTTTTCAAGTTTACATTTTGTTTTGTAAAGACTGGCAATTCCCGTGCTGAAATAATCATTTCCCTTGTGGATCAATAATGTTTGTCTAAGTCTAAGTCTAAGTCTAAGAAAGCATCCAAATGATTCCAGTGAAGGTGTATGAGGTTTAAAAACAGAATAGAGCACTCCCTGTCTTACCATATGACATCACAAGGTGGACCAGAGTGTTTTTCATCTTAAATAAGGGGTGTGTGTTAAATGTATGAATGAAACAAAACACAACTGGTGGTGTGTTTGTGATGAGGAAACAACATTATAAAATAGATCAGAAAACAGCATAATATGGGCCCTTTAATAGTCAACACATTTTTCAATCACTAAAAGGAGACTCTGGAAACCTAACTCAAACATGACTTATCCAAAGCCCCTTCACACCTGATCTCACACGTGCAAAGCAATGTAGCACTCCCCCTAATGAGTTCCATGTTTGACAATGCAGTCACACGATTCTAGCACTGAAAGAAACTACAGCTACATTGTCCAGCGGTGAGAAGCCAAGGGAGCTCTGTCTCACATGTTTAGAGCATATACATGGTGCTTGATGCTTATTTGTCTTGACTTTGGCTCTGGCGTGAAAGTTGGATGTGAAAACTGCAGGACTGACATGTAAAGGAGGTGACAGTGCAGTCAGGGGACACACACACCACAGCAACGGCATTTAAAAAGAATTCAGAAATATAACATCAATCAATATTCATTTGGTACTGTTTCATCAGATTAAACCTTGGGTGATTCAGAAGTTCAATATGATTTAATAACATTGCCATAATTAATACAATAAGATTATAATTTAGTTAGGGCGTGTATTATATAGCAATTCTCTATTAAATATGATTCTATAAAAAGTCAGACTGTCATATAGTGTTTTATACACTATATTCACATAGTCCCTGTTTCAGCACATCCTGAATAAAAATGGTGTGACTACAAAGGAGCAGGTACAGTGTAATTAGTCAACATGGTATGATGATGATGATCAGCCTATACTTTCCAATATTGTCATGCTTTCAACCTATATTAAAACAAAATATTTATGCTGCAAATGTGTGTTTTTCAGAATATATCTAGAAAAAATAAGACTAAGTATACATGAATACATGTCTTGTGAGCTTGATCTAACTGCATTATGGGCTAGCCTCAGCATGTGACCTGGTTTCTCTGTTCTACATTGAAATCTCCCGAGCCCTCTGCACCATCAGGAAGATAAATGTGGAGGACAACCTGAGGTCTGTGTTAGAAATAGCCTTCTATAGGAACATTAACATTATTACCTCCATACCATTTAAACAAGCATTTAAATCTAACTATTTACTTCAGTAGCTGAATACATTTAGAAAATGTAAACAGTGCATATAGAAGAAGCTAATAACATAGCATGTAGCTAGTTAAAAGGGGGGCTTGTGTGTTGTCATGGCTGTCATCCCTATAGAGGACCATGGTATGGTTACCATGCTGGCAGTATGATCAACAACAACAGCAACACTGAAAAGCATATGCAAAGCACACAAAGAATAACAAGTAAGTAATATAATTAAGTCATCACTAACATAACGGGCATAGCAATAACAAACCACTTGAAAAGTGAAAATAAAGTTAAAGTTTATGCACACAAATAAACAAAGGTAGTGACTTGAGTCCACACATCCCTTAGGATCACTGGGGTCAGGACAGCAGCTATAAGCTTCTATTGCCTCAGAATGACAGTCCCATCTGTCAGGCCTGCTCTCTGGGACCTTTGGCGTGCACATCAGCACAAGCAGCTCTGCCTCACCGCGCATCCTATTGGTTACACATCCAATATCATATATGACGCTTTTAAGGCAAATGTCAATTTAAATAAAATAATGATAATAATAATAATAATAATAATAATAATAATAATAATAATAATAATAATAACAAAATGTATCTGTAAAGCAAACTAGTAAATGATCAAATAGATCACCCACCTGATAAACAAATCCTGTGGTGTGGTCCACTGTAAGCATAGTGGCTAATGGAGCCTGCTAACTCCTCTTGTGCTGGCAGCAGAAGTAAGATGAGAGCAAAGGCTCTGGGCCCTAGCCCTGCTGAGACTCCCACACCTCCTGTGAGGCTGTGAGTCAGGGAAAATAAAGAGGTCTGACGCCTTATAACCTTCACGCCTCAGCTCCTCTGTCTCCCTGAGCTTCCCATGCTGGAATACGGCAACAAGCTCGCTCCCACCGCTCCATGAACAGACCAGCTAAAGCAGGAGGGCTGTCTCACAGCCGCTTTCATCCAGGGTAGCATCCAATGTTTCTGACAAGCGTCCATCCGCCAATCCCCCCAGAGAGATTAGCGCTGTGACATCACTGACGCTGCTGTGCACAATTCTGCTGAGCCTCCAGCCCTTTAGCTTTGTTATCTAAGAGGAGCAAATGGCTGAAGCCATTCGCCAAAGCACAACATCCTAAGGCTAAACTATAGATACAAGCTCCAAGATGTTTAGCTCTGTAGTGCTCCCCACACCTGAGGTAGAACAGCTCAGAGCTGGTGCAGAGGCTACAGAGGGTGTGCGCATGCGAGAGTCACCTGGAGCATCTTGACTGTAGTGCAGTGTCAGCGCAACGTGAGCCAGATACAATATGGGAGGAAAAACACTATCATTGGGCTACAATCCCCACAGTAACGGATAACCTTAAAGAGGAATAATTTATTCATGATGAGATAAACAATGAAATCATGACATTCCTCTGTGATTTATTTTGAACCTAATTGACTCCTCCTTGTGTCCTCTTTACTCGCTGCTTTGGCTATAATTAAAAGCTGAATCAAGTAATTCCTCATGGTGGTTTCTGTCTGTTTCAGTGGATCATCAGGACGGACAAAGACGTCACTCTGGTCAAAGAACATGGCGCTAAAAAGAACAAACCGGAGACTCCAGCAGACACCCATCTGCTCTCACTGTCCTCCCCATCATGAGACATCAAGAGCACAGCATGGCAGCTTGAATAACTAATGCACCATATTCACAGGATTCTAATGATGAAGAGACACTGTGATGATCAGTCCAAAGCTAATAAGTCCCTGGACAATGGGAAATGTACAATACAGTACTGGTGGAATGTCACGAAGCAAAGTACTGTATTTAAGTAAAAATGTTAGATATATGTACTTTACTTAAGTAGATTTTACAGTGGATAAATTTTACTTGTACTTCACTATATTTGAGAGCAGGTATCTGTACTTTCTACTCCACTACATTTTTGAACTTTCACTGAAAAGTATTTGTTATTACTGTTTGAAGCCTGAGGAAAAGTCTCGGGTTTATGCTCAATACATGTAAAAAAAAAAAAAAAAAAAAAAAAGGAAAAAATTATTGAATGATTTTTTTTAATGTACAAATCTTTAACAACACCACCTTATTACCACATTTGAAGCTTTCTCACAATGAGTGGGAAATACTTTTACTTTTTACTCTTGAAGTTTTAAACAGGCACTTTAATACTTTTACTTAGGGATAGGGATTTTTTCATACTTGAGTATTTTTTGCTCTAGTATCTGTACTTTTACTTACAGTAAGTAACAAAATTGTCTTTCTTACACCACTGGATACTGAGAAATGTACAATACAGCAAATAACTTTTGAATGGTTTTGTTATATTTTTCTATTTTCACTACTTGAAGAATTTAGTATTACCATTTATATACATATATATGTATATATATATATATATATTTTTTTTTTGTCTTTGTTATTATAATATATGGTGTAATGTGTGAGCTACTATGTCCAAATAATTTCCCTTTTGGGGGAAGTTTGTCCAAGTCTAAGCTGTATTCTTTTATTAAATGTATTGACGTAACAGAGTGGACATGTTATGACTGACCACACCACTTCATACAAACAGCTAATTCTTATTAAAGAGGTCAAATACACAAACATTCACAACAGTTGATTATCCTTCCATTAGTTCAACATCAGGTCAAAAGAATTAGTTTAGTTATAGATGGAGCTTTCCTAAAGGGTCTTACTAAACTAAATGTGAATTCATGTTTAGTCATTTTCAGAATGACTTTCTTCTCTTTGGGTCACTATTGGATCAGCTGATTTATGTAAAGAAGAGATGAATGTGCCATAATCTCTGTGTTCAATGCAGTAGATGAGAGGAAATATGTACTTACCACATCTTTACTTTCTTGTGAACTTTGCTCCTGTAGAAAAACAACAGAATGTCAAAACAGGTCCAGAGTTAGACACAAGCTCATCTAATAAAAGGGATCAGGCAGTAGCACTAACAGTGCTGTGTTTAGATACATTAGACAGCGTGACATTCTCTCCTCATTGACCTTGGGAACAGAATTAAGGACATAAATATATATTATGACTGAAGGATGCCACATTTACACCATAAGTGCGGCTCACATACCCATGCACATCAGAGTGAAACCATGACAACGCATTAGTTTGCTGCGTAGGCGGAGAGACAGGGCTAAGAGCAATGAGCTACAATGACAAGGAAGCAACTCTACTGCATTGACACTGCAGGCAGAGGAAGGCTCCCATCCCACAGCACATTAACGCGTATGATGTGAGTCCTCATCTAGCACATCCACAAATAGCACAAACAGCCTCAATATTGATTTGCATCTAGAGCAATCATGGCTCTGCATCAGCCAATGTTTGCTCTGTGTGCGTTTGCATTGACAACACACGGCAGGGCTGGACTTTCTCCTTTCCCTCCCTCACTGTCTCACCTGAATGCTAATGAGGAGCTGACCGCAGAACACTGTACAGGGCCTACTGCGATCTGTTCTACAGTGGCTGCACATCAGAACTGTGTCATAAGAGGAACATTTCCTGACAGGACTCGCACAATAGCCTAGGTGAAGATGATGATGATGCTATGAGTGAACTTCAAATACCTACATGACCTGGAAATCAGAGACTTTACTTAGGCTAAGTGTATTAGAAGGCTGAAAGTATTAAGTAAATACACTGCAATAATGGCTGTTTCTCTCTGGCTCTGAGAAGAAATATTTAAGTAGCCTACTGTACCCAGCTGTAAGCAACACGCATCTTTTATTCACTGGAAGCCACTTGTTTGCGGGGAAAATATAGGCTATAGGATAGATATAGACTACTATACAACAACAGGTCTATAGAAATAGGTATTAAAGGTATCCACCTCCTATATGAATGCGCGCATATCTCTGCGTCGTTTCAGTCTAATGACAATGACAAATTTGCCAATGTACACGCCAAGTACAGTCTCGGATGAATGACTGGAAAGACACATGATAAGGCCTATAGAAGATAAAGGCATATCGAAAATATGAATGACTGAATGATGTGCGCTGTGGTACTCTACACGGCTAACGGTCTTAGAAACGCCAAACGGGGCTGGTCTTCACGTTTTACAGGACACGGTGGTCCTGTACCTTACCGTTGGCAGCAACGGCTCCATTTGAGCGCCCTGGTCCGTGAGGTCCATCTTTTGTTCACGGCTTTAAAATAGACAGGTCGTGATGCGCAACCCTTCTTCTGACAATGGTTGGTTAAAAAAGGGAGTCTTTGAGTGGCGTGTATTCCTCAAGCTGACCGGCCGGGGTTTGTCAAATGGATGTGGCAAAGCATCCCCGTCCTGCCCTACATAATTTACGCGTGGAGGAGGGAGCTTCCCACTACACGAGATAGAAGCTGCCGCTGCGAGGAGGCGCACTCCGTCTCCAAGATGCGAGTGGTACCGCACAATGATGAAATGTACCTTTAGGACACTCGGTTTAACACGATGAAGCCAACATGAAGCAGGCTACAGTAACGGCGAAATCTTAAACAGAGATGGCGTCTGGAGACCACTTCAGGGCAATATTCTAATATGATATATTTGCAGAAAAGCTGAACACTTCTTCAGACAGTCATAGATGTCACTGGTTTATTTTGAGGTAGGAACTCAACTATCTGTAACAGTTGGGTCGAGGGATAGAGCCCTGATTAGCCTATCTAGAATGTATTTTAGTAGGACTTCTTTTGGATTAAAAGCATTATAGTAGCCAGCGTAACTCGAGAACAAATATTTTTAAATGCGACAAACCTAAGAAAAATATAGAACACACCGCAACCTACCACCAGAAACCTACCACCAGAAGCCTACTCTGGATAAGAGGACGCCGCATTTCTTATGTATTATTTGGGCCTATACACTTACGCCCTCTGCTGTTTAAAACATGGAACAACAATAAGCGAGTGCGGTTGATCTGCGATCCACCTAATTAATGGCCCCATAGTAGCCTATTTCAGTCAAATGAGCCAAAAATATAATTATTGCTACAGTTAAAATATATCTAAAAAATAAATTTCAGTTCATCAGCTATAACAAGAAAGATATTGTAAAAGACCTTAGCTTATGGTCTGAGCAGTCTTAGGACATCACATCTTCTGCAACGTACCTGTTTCCTGAACGCTCAAGAAGCACAAGTGAATGTTAAGGGTTTGGTACATTACTGTTCAATAATGCTGTCAGTAGCAACTTTAATTTAAATTGTAATGAACTGTACAGAGGTAGGAGCAAACTTGTACGTTTACTAAACTTATTTTAACATGCTTGGCGTTACTGACTTCAAAATAGCCTAAACTAAACTAAACTAAACTAAACTAAACTAAACTAAACTAAACTAAACGCACGGTCTCTGGTTCACCTACCACTGCACATCTACACCATGTTTGCACAAGTTGGTCGGATCATAGGGTCCTGGATGTTGCATGGATCTGGGATGTTGTTGATCAGATCCGGGTCCGCCCAGCAGCAGGCGTCACGGCCCCGACAAGATGGCCGAGAGTACGGGACGAAAGTGAGGGAAGAAACAAAAACAGAGGCGAGCCGTCCGCGCTGCTGATGTGTGACCTGTAGAGCTCCGGAGGACACGGTACTGCAGAGATACGAGCCTGGGTGGAGCGGTCCGGACACGGATTTTGTGGCGGACATTCGCGTTATGCCGACAGCCTGTGCTCAGAGGCAGCCCGCTGACAGAGCATTTGTCAGGTCGTTTGTGGTGGCTAGCTAACGAGCTAACCATGTTAGCTAGCTGACAACACTGCTGGGAGTTTAATCGTTTCAGAGAGTGACAGCAGGACTGAGAAGACATATAGGGCTGTTGACGCACCCCATTACTTACATGCGGTGTTAGTTGTTGAGACATCACTCTTTTATGCAGAAAATTGGAGTGAATCTTATGCTAGTAAATGGTTACCTCCTCGGTTAGCAAGCTAACATTGCGGATTTCTCCGAATTAGCCATAGCAAACCGCTATGAGCTTGGTCAGCTGTTAAAGGCTCCTTGAAGTTGCTTGAAAGAGCAGAGCAGGCTTCGACAAGAGGAACTGGGTGTGAAAAGTCTGCACAACCAAACCAGAAGCAACAGCAGCGGACTGTTCCTCGGACATCAAAGTTTTTGGTCACTTATAAACAGAGCTCTGTTTACCGACACCGACTGAAGCGCGTGCGAGCCCCGCGGCGTGGCGCAGGGAGCATCATCATGGCCCACTCTCCAGTGCAGGGCCACCTGCCCGGGATGCAGGTGAGTCTGCTGTGTGCACGGGAGCAAGCCCCTGGTGAGAGGGCACAGGGCCTGGCACTCTCACTTTCACACCTTTGTCCATTATTTATATACAGAAACTTAAACATGATTGACACTGTAAGTATATTCTTTACTGTGCACTGCTCTTGGAGCAAGATATTAGTCAGTCATCTCCGCGGGGTTGCAGAAGAATCACCTCACGCACAGACTTCTGTCTTAAGGACTGTGCCCATGGGGAATGAATTGTAATAGGAAAGATGTGAATAGGCTACTTTAAACAATAGTGGACACATGCAAACACCCCTTTGTGGGATGTGGGACTGTATACTTCTAAACTTGTCATAAAGAAGTTGCTTGCTGCTTCTTAAACAGTAGTGTTAGTGTTGTTCTACAGTAAGATCTTAATATGTGTTATTCTGTCTGAACTGTTCTGCTCTTTATATGGTAGTTGTTCTGTTGTGGGTTCATGTACACTTGTGAATAGTGATGCAGGCATTCTTTCTCCTTTCTGATGTTGCCAGTACTGAATTAATGTGTCTGCTGCTGTTGTTGCTCATTTGCTCCCTGCCCTTCAGCTCTTATTTCTTCACACAAACTCCATTTCCCTGCCTTTACTAGAACACTAAAGTGGACCCAGAGGAGCTGTTTACCAAGCTGGAGCGCATTGGCAAGGGCTCGTTTGGGGAAGTGTTCAAAGGCATCGACAATCGCACGCAGAAGGTTGTGGCCATCAAAATCATAGACCTAGAAGAGGCAGAGGATGAGATTGAAGACATCCAGCAGGAGATCACTGTGCTCAGCCAGTGTGACAGCCCATTCATCACCAAGTACTATGGCTCGTATCTCAAGGTGTGTTACTGATGGAGAAAAGCGCAGTCAAGATAAAAGAGCTGATTGTACTCAATACACTTACTTAAACTCCATATATTTCTCTGCTCTAAGAGTTGCTCTTTCTGTCCTATCTGCGCAGGACACAAAGCTATGGATCATCATGGAATACTTGGGTGGAGGCTCAGCATTAGATTTGGTAAGTTCCACCACCTTAATACACCTTAATGCCACCTTAATAAACGATTCCCAGTCTAGTATCAATGGAACGCAGTGACACAAGATTTCATGTACATGTTGAAAACAATTTTGTGATTTATTTTTTATAGCACTAAATTGCAAGGGATACATTACAGTTACAGGTTACTAAAGAGATCACTGCTATAATTAAGGTTTAGTAGGGCTGCACGTAAACTCTTATATAAATCAAATGAAAGCTCCCACAATAAAGAGAAGCTGATATACCTTTGGACGAAGATAATAATTAAACATAGACTTGTTTGCAATACATGCTGTTTTGCTGTGAATTAAATATTGCTTTTGTCAACATCTGTGTAAAACCATAAATTGGTCATGAGTTGTAGCTAGGCCTGTCATGATAACAAATTTTGAAGTGTGATGTATTGCTATTTAAGTAAATGTTGCTGACAATATTGAAATTAATTTATGCCATTGACATGATAATCCAAGAGCAGATTTAAACCACAAAAACTATTCTAAATGACAGAAATGATAGGCTGTTGTTAAAAATGAGTTGCAGTAAATAAAAAGCATAATGAAACACTTAAGTAGACCGTAATGAGTCATCAAAGGTTAATTTAGCCTTTTACAGCTTAAATCTTATATTGCCAAAAAATAATAAAAAAATTTCAACTGCAAAGAAAATGTACACACAATAAACACTGACCACAAAAACATTCTTCCAGCTTTCATATATTGAAGTAGATATAGTAATTATTGTGACAGACCTACTTGTAGCCTAATAGGGACTTAATTCTCTGCCAGTCTGGTTGATTTTCTGTTTTTTGTTTAGATGGAACCAGGGTCCCTAGATGAGATCCAGATCGCGACCATCTTGCGAGAGATCCTGAAGGGCCTGGAGTATTTGCACTCGGAGAAGAAGATCCACAGAGATATTAAAGGTGCAAGACTGTCCTCTATGTAGCTACCAGGGGACAATGTTATCCCAGAGCACAAATATCAAATACCACCTTAATGGTATTGATTCCCACTTGCTTCCAATCATTTGGGAGTTTGTAAATCTCCAAGGTGGCGGTGCTTTGGCTTACTAAGAGCTCTTTGACAGCTATCAGCGAATAAATTGGCCGTACAGATAAATTACTTGGACAGAGTGTGGAGTAGTTTGAGAGACGATGCATTGTGCGGAGGCAGCCATATTGATCTGTGTCTTTTTGTTTCCACAGCGGCCAACGTGTTGCTGTCTGAGCAGGGAGAGGTGAAGCTGGCGGACTTTGGCGTGGCGGGGCAGCTCACAGACACCCAGATCAAACGCAACACATTTGTCGGCACGCCGTTCTGGATGGCACCAGAGGTTATCAAGCAGTCGGCCTATGACTCCAAGGTAACAGCAGTGAGAGAAGTTTCTACAGTATACCAGTTATTGACATACGATTGACAGTACTGTGAAAATTGTTAGTTAGCTATAAATATATCTTTTGTCATGTTTTATGAATTGTGCGGGTTATGTGGCATGTCCTTGGCTGGGGGGGGACTAAAGATATTAATTAGCTTTGGCTACTATCCTGTATGGAGCGGCGAACCAGGACCAGGCGGGAGTGTAGTCCACCAATCAAACGAAATGACTTATACAGCCGGGGTTGCATGAAGGAGACATGAGCCACAGACAAGTTAATACAAAATATAATACAAAGGGAACGATCTAAGGGCTGGGGCCGTAACATTTACAAGTTCTTTTGCAGTATCTTGTCTTTTAATACACATTGTTGCTTTAATAAATAAATGCAAATATCTACAACTGTGCATTATGTAGGGCTCATAACCTGTTTGTCTTCAGGAATAGTTATTGCTCTGTCTAAATGTTACACAGTATGGCATTAACTTGTTCATCTCCATGAAGTTAACCATCAGGTCAAGTTACAGGTCAGATCATTGGACAGTAAGAATGCATGTTTTTGGAAGCAATTTTGCGCAATAAAACACCTGTAACTGAATAAATACAAAATGGATCAGTTTAATGTCATACTGGGCCGTGTTTACATAAAAACAAGACTTTTGCAATGCACTGTGTAATGCAAATCTAAGTCATATAAGGGAAAGATCCTGCATGTATTCTAATGTATTACTGTGTGGTTGTGTGCATTTCAGGCTGACATCTGGTCTCTGGGCATCACAGCCATTGAACTGGCAAAAGGTGAGCCTCCGCACTCAGAACTGCACCCCATGAAGGTTTTATTCCTTATTCCAAAGAACAACCCGCCCACACTGGAGGGCAACTACAGCAAACCGCTCAAGGAGTTTGTCGAGGCTTGTCTCAACAAAGAGCCCAGTTTTGTGAGTACTTCTTGTTGGCGTTACTACTGAACTGACAAATTTTTGTAGGGATTTTAACTTTTTTTTTTTTCTCCTTTTTTATACGCTACACAGAGGCCAACTGCCAAAGAGCTGCTGAAGCATAAGCTGATTGTGCGCCACGCGAAAAAGACCTCATACTTGATCGAGCTGGTGGACAAGTACAAGAGGTGGAAGGCAGAGCAGGCCAGAGCCAATGAGTCCAGTTCAGATGAATCCGACTCGTAAGTATATTCTGTATGCAATGCTTAAAGTGCATATTATTATGTATTGTGAATATTTCCTAGCTATGTTAATTTAGGCACACTGCTGGTTTATTTGGCTCATAATCTGTGCATGCATGACTTCATCTTATCCTAATATAACTAAGCAGCTTTCTCCTCTCGTCCAATCAGGGAACAGGATGGACAGGCGTCAGGTGGGAACGATTTTGGCAGCGATGACTGGATATTTACCATCAGAGAGAAGGACCCCAAGAAGCTGCAGAACGGAGAAGGGCAGTCTGGAGCAACAGACAAGGTACAAGAAAATTTGAAATATAGCTGTGTTTTCAAAAGTATGCCATGCAGGGGGGGTGTCAAATGGGGTGGGTGTTAGTAATATTCTGATGAAAGATTTGCTCCTCAAGCAAGCTCTAATAATTGTTTCTATTTTTTCCACAGACAAAAGACATTCCAAAGAGGCCTTATTCACAGAGCCTGACCACTGTCATCTCTCCTGCATTAGCTGAGGTATTATTACTAAACATAATGATGCCTATTACAGTTATTGAGATTTAGTTTGTGGTTAATTTCGCAACTATCAAAATGTAAGCAACTCTCAGAAGCTTGAGGGCATACATTGCATTGTACGACAATATTAAAGAAATTGCATTATAAAACTTGATAAGGTTTATATCTGAAATTCAGAAGAAAATTAAAAGTGCACGCTATGACAGACGCTGCCACTATTTGACTGTGACTGTGGTTTGTATTGGTGGTTTTCATATTCTCGAATGCGATACTAAACTATAGACTGTATATATAAATGGACATAGCTAACCTGCTAGCCACTACGTTCCAAATAAAAAGTGAGAACGGGCGTGCTTCCAGCTCTATCGACTCCAACTGCAATTCACTTTGTACTGAAAAAACGTCGCCTCTCTCTCCATAACGGCTGGTGTCAGGCTTATCATTTTGGTCTTCTTTGTATTAACCCTCTCTACATGATCCTGGTGTTTTCATTTTGCTTTTTTGTCCATAAATAAATTCCTATTCCTAATATGGAACTTGGCTCCAAATTCACCCAAAGCCGAACACTATGGGTGACGTCACACTCCCTTAGTCCACTTCTTTGTACAATCTATGGGGGCCACAGACTGATTTCCCATTTGATTACATTGTACTTTGCCATGAAATATTTAAAGGGTAATTGAACAAATGCTGAAGTTCTATTTCTTTTAGTGACTAGACCCAAGAACACTAGCATTACAAGTAAAATCAGCATTTTAACCATATTCATTTTAGGTGTTAAATAACCTATAGATTGTGGTGATGTCTTCTGGAACCCAGCAATTGTGTGTAACCCTTCCCTCTGTGTGTGTGTAGCTGAAGGCACGACAGGAGCAGGTGAATGGTAACCCCATGGTCCTGGATGAGCTGCGGGAGGCCATCTTACTGGCTGAAGAGGCTTATCCCGGCATCTCAGATTCACTCGTGGCACACATGGTTCACCGACTTCAGAGGTACATTTTAAGTCCTCAAATCACACTTCCGGCTTACCCCTTCACTAAAATAAGTAGGCTTTACAAATTTGAGATGGTTGATAAAAAAATATTCTTATTGTTTTAAAATTTAAAGGTGCATTTGTTGCGTTTCTGTTGGAGGGTCCGTCAAATGCTTTTTTCTATGGAGATATTATTGCTTTGTCTGGAATGGTTGGCAGTATGGCATGAAATGTTTTTATTCTCCTGGAGACCAAACCAGACCAAGTTGCAGGTTAGATTTGTGGAGAGGCAACCTGCCGTCAGAATGCCTGTTTTTCAAAGTATTTTTGAGTTATAAACCGCCTGTAATTCACAATTGTTGATGGTTGGTTCTTGGGGTTAAAAATCTTCAACTACATCACAATTAGCTCTATGCTAAAATTACAAACATATTTACATTATAATGCACTATCCATCCATCCATCCATCATCTCCCGCTTAATCCAGCTGGGTCGCGGGGGCAGCTTGCTGCCCAATACTCATAGCACCTGACCCCCCCTATGAACCCCTCTGCGGGTGGTGAGCCCACAGGAGGGTAGACAACATGGTCCTTGATGTTAGTTCATAGGGGTGCGGGCATGTTTTTGGGTTGATGGAGGAAACCGGAGCACCCGGAGGAAACCCATCCAGACACGGGGAGGAACATGCAAACTCCACACAGAAAGGCCCGGGCGACCCGGGGATCGAACCCGCAACCTTCTTGCTGTGAGGCCTGAGTGTTGCCACTCAGCCACCGTGCCGCCTATAATGCACTATATAATGTGAAAAATTAAGCTATTATAATGTAACTTTTTCATGTCCATTTCTTGCAGTTATTCAACAAGCAGGACGTCTTCCTCTTCTACCTAGTGACCGCTTGGCTACCACAGACCAGCTTCTATTCCCCAAGCGCAACCCTTCACACAACGGCCACGTTTGCCAGCAGGGGTCACTCTAAACCAGCTGAACACAATTGACCAGCTGCTTTTGAGAGAGGGTCAATCAAGCTTGTAAAAAAAAAAAATACTGAACTCCAGACACTTCTTAGCAGTGCACTGAGAAACTCTTGGAAGGAGCTTTTTGTAGTTTTTAGACGGCGGTGCAACTCGGGACGCTTGTAGGCTTTGTCGGACTTTGTAAATGCTCCACTTGCAAGACAAAACTCAACAGCGCCTGAAAATTTCTTGACAAAGAGCTGAAAATTCTCCCCTAATTCAAGACAAGATTCCTCCACTCCTCCGCTGAATGCAGGCGTCATCCCCATAGGAAAGCATGATGAGCTGTGCAAATGGGTGTGAGTGTGCTTGCGTGTGTGCTCTCCGACTCCCCCTAGAGGCAAAAAAAGAGCATTCTTATTGAAACCTCAGGTAAAGTGCTTTAAGTGGAGAGGAGGGGTCGCCATGCTGTACCTGTACATGATTATAAGTAGTTTTTGTTTTGTTGCGGGGGAAAAACAAATCACTGTGTACAAAATGGTCATGTGCATTTTGTAGATACTGATCATGTTTAAAAAGTAGATATTTAAAAATTTCAAGAACTCCAACAGTAAGAAACAGAAAATGCCTTGCCTTTTTAAGATCTTCACGTCTTTATTTTTGGCATTTCTTTTCATTTCACGTTTAATTATGTCTGTATTTGTATTTCCGTTCAGTATTTCAGTGGTTCAAAAACTGATCCAATTTAACATTTTAGTCTCCTGCTGAGCAACAAAACGCACTGTTTAGGAGATAAGACGATATTTTGTGTAGGCAGAGGGAGATTCTACTTGTGCTGTTACCGTGTAGGCAGTTTTCAATTGTGTAGATGTTGGCAGAGGAGGTCAGCGGTGCTTTGAAATGACTCTGAAAGTGTCTACGATTGACATTTAAATTCTAATTAGTACAAATTATAATGAATGCCGCCAAGGACAAAAAGCCCTCTGTGGCTGACTGAATGCTGATCGCGAAGTATTCTCCTTGCTTGTTATTTTTCCTTAGCATTATTTATAAAGTAACGTGGAGGTGAGAACAAGTGGCAAGGACCATAACAGGAAATATGACATCAGGCCAAAAAACTTGCCAAGTCCAGTCGCCATTTTGATTTTTTTCTAAACATTTCCTGTCTCACTTCCACGCAATGCTAGGAGTGCCATGTCCTCTCTTATCTCTCACCAGACGTTTGTATGATTTGCACCTTTTTTCTAATTTCAGATCCTGTTTTTTGCACTTTGAAAGTGTGTGAAGTATTTAAAAAAAATCTGTATTAGGAAAAACAAATGAAAAAGTCGCTAATAGCCATGTTTTACTATATATGTTTACTTAAGTGTTCCAGAATTTACTACTGTGCTAATGCAGCAATAATGTTGAGGAGTTGCTTCAAAACGCACTTGTCAACACAGGGATTGAAAGAAATATCTGATATTTTTATAACTGCAAAGAGTAAGTATGGATTATGGAATGCTTTATGGATATGGGCAAAAATATCTATACCTTACAGAAAACATATGCTACGGAAATGACTACGAAATCTGTACATTTGGTCTCCTTTATTATAGCGGACAGTTTATAGTACTGTATATAATCTTTGCTTGTGTCATCTGAGAATTCCCAAGTTTAAATGTAAGCTCCTTGTAAGCTTTCAAAGTGACATGAGAAATAAAGATCTAATGGTAACTAAGCTTTGATACTCCTTTACTCTACATAGATACACAGTTAGACAGAAACAGATTACTTAAGGCCATGCCAGACTTTTATTAAGTGCAACATAGGTGTGGTCTATTGCCTTGTGTACACAATCTTATTGGCAACTACAAATGCAATTATTTTTTATGGCCAACTTCTTGACAAGTCAGCTTTGTCCTAGACCAAGGTACAGTCCAAAGTAGATGCAACTTTTATATAGCATATAAAACTAATATTTTACAGATATATTACAATACATACATTTAAAACAACTTTAAAGTAAAACTACTCAAATGTAATTAGAATAACCTCAAAATGGTTTAGGGATATTATCTAACACTGATATTAATTTCCACGCGATCCAGCACTCACTCAGTCATCCACTCACAACTACACACAGCATATTTAGACAAAAAAAAAAAGCTTCACATTTTGGTCTGGGGCAAGTTGTCAGAATCTGAGAATTTCCTCTTCTCACTGTGCTGCTCTATGGAGTCCCTATTCGCCATCTCCAAACTTTTCCTCTTCTTCTCATCCTCTGGCTCAGCAAACTCGGCTTCGATCTTGGCAGGGTCGATGTAGGTGTAGAAGTAGGCCATGATGGCAAAGATAATGCACACCAAAATCAGCAGGGAGGCGAAAAGGATATACTCTACCCACTGAATGACAAAAAAGGGAGGGGGATAAGATAAGGAGATAAGGTTTTGCACATAAAATCCAAAACATATGGAACGTGAGTTAGTCCACCCACCTGATCAGGAAGTGTGGCCGCCTCAGCAACAATCAGCACAATAATGTTACCAACGGCGACGGTTAGCAGCCAGCCAGCCTGCAGCACTGCCTTCATGTTACTGGGAGCCTATTCAAAAAGATGTGTTAAATCACTCCATAATCAAATGCTATATTATTAAAGGGAATGTATGTATTTGTATTTCAAACAACATAAATGCAACCTATATACATTTCTTCTTACATATACACATTTATCTTGTTATTTTGAACTACTTATTCTGAAGTTATTAAGACAATTTATATTTTTCTTCTTTGTTATTATAATATATTGGGATGTGTGAGCTACTGTGTCCTAATAATTTCCCTTGCGGATGGTTAATGTTTGTCTAACTTTAAGTCTATCAATGTACTCGGGTCCAAGATAAACATCAAATCTAGTATTGTTTTTACTAATAACCACTGTAGTGTTGATTTATTCTTAATTACAAAAACACTGGACATGATAGCCAAATTGTGGATATTGTCATTAAGTGTTTTAGGTCTCAAGACAGAGACCAGAAAGCAGAAGGAGCCTCACATCAGTCTCTCATTTGTTTTGCTAGTTGTAATGTCTAATTCCAGTTGGTTTAAAACTAAATTGCCTCACTCTGCTCTGATGTCTACCTAAACTTCAGTGAAACCAATCATTAACCAGTTCTAGTGCAGCCTTTGCAGCTCAGAGAGTAAATTCTGGAGGTTCTGAGGTTTCACGTATAAGAATGAGCAAAGCTTATGTCTGTCCTCTATTTGAAGGTCAAAACATTGGCAACACAGGTTCAATTGTGATGTTTTGCTTTTAGTTATTATATTGATAATATCTATTTCTAAGATTGTAGTAACCTTCTGAAACCAGTAACAGTTCAGGCTACCCTCCCTTTAAATAAATCAAAATAAATAAAACAGTAAACGTACTTGAGAGTAGGAGAACTCTAAACCAGTGACAGAGAAGACCACCTCCCCTGCAGTGATGAGGAAGTACTGAGGGATGAGCCAGGCCATGTGGATTTTGTTAGGCTCTATGTCCATCACTTGTTCGATGCCCTCACACTACAGGAACAAGCACAAAGTTATTTCGAATATGATTTTGTATGCACAAGTACATAAACCAAACAATATCGTTACCATTTGTCCGAATTTCAAAGTTGGTGGGATGAGCAAAGTGAAAGAACTGCCAAAGTCCAGTGTCTGCTCATAATCACACGTTGCCATAGTTGCTTCATCAAGGATCTTAAACTTTGCTCTGAAAATCAAAACACACACAAAAAATCAGAACTAATTAACTAAAGATTTCTGTAATAAAGGAAATGGCATAAAGTTGCAGCCTTACTTTCCATACTGTACATTGCGATATTCTGACATGTTAAGGGATGAAATGTCTCCAAAGTCCATTTCACCAACAGTGATGTTAAGTGCAGAGGCAAATCCATTGAAGAATCTGTAGTAAAATAGAGTGATATTATAGATTCGGCACCACATTACAATTACTACACCTTTATTAACTTTAAGAAAAAACAAGTTCATAAGGAACTCATAGTTTATTAAGAATTCAGGTTCAGTAACTTTAATTAAAGTGTTAAGATTAGGAGTTAGGGGTGACAGTAGCTAGTGTTTGAAGGTTGGCAGTTCAAATCCCACTCTTGATATAAACATCACTGGTAGACCACTCAGATCCACTGACCCACAGGTGAGCGGTGCGATTCTAGCTCCCACAGATGAATGCTGTCGTTGTGTCCTTGGGCAAGAGACAAACCCATCTTGCCCTCAGTGTATGTCTGAATGTGTGTGTGAATGTGTGAGTGATTCCTTGATGTAAAGTGCTTTGACTGCCTTGAAGGTGGAAAAGCGCTTTATAAAAATGTGACCATTATGGTTGTTACTAAAGCCTGAATCATTCTTTATAAACTATTTGTTCATTATGAGTTAAGTCTTTGGCCATGCTTTATTAAGGCTGACTAAAGTGTAGCTATTACAGTGTTACTATATATAAATGTGTAAAAACAAATATGATTCAATACCTGATAGCATTTTTGCCCTGATCTGGTTTGGTCATGATGTCTCCGAACTACAGAACAAGGATTACTGTTAAACTGGGAAATAGGTTAAACATATAAAGAAATATATAACTTGTTTAATTACCGCAATGGGCCTGGGTGACGGGCCATCCTTGATTATGACCAAAGTGTTACGTGCGCCATCGGGTAAAAAGCCCACATAGGTAGCATTATCCAGGGTCAATGGGAATGTATTTGGGAATGTATTATATTCTGGAGTGGCCTGAAAGAAGAAGTTTGTGTGAGATTATGAAATAAACAACTCTATCATGAAGGTAATATAACACACAAAACTGACTTGTGAGCTTTTAGCCATGAAAGAATGTTGTTACCTCATCAAAGACATAGCTGGAGTTGTGTTGTGTTTCATTCACACATGTTTCAGTAACCCTTTAATATTAGTCTGTTTAAGCTCAAAATGCTTTTTCCACCTAGTGATATCATGAAGCTGTAGATTCCAGGTTAACAGCTACCTTTTACCTTTTATTCAATAGAGATGGGCAATTCTAGGTCTGAAATTACTCAAATGATTCTAGTGATGGTGTATAGAGTTTAAAAACATGGTGAAGCACTTCCTGTATTACCACGTGACATTACAAGGTGGAACAGAGCGCTTTCTGTTTTAGCAAAGAACTCAGCCAAAATATGCAGGATTTCTGTGTGAAAAACATATTCAAATTCAACAAAACACAACTCCAGGTATATTCTTGACGAGGAAACAACAGTATAACATAGATCAGAAAATAGCGTAATATAGGCCTATTAGCATACTACCAATAACTACCTGATAAGGCTGTAGATCCAGTGGAATCTCCCCAGCCTGTCCAGTCAGAGGAGTGCTCATCATGTTGATAAACTTGGCCTGGGACTCAGTGGCTGCTGGGAACTTGGGCAGTGAGTTCTAGAAAAGGATTTTGATTAAGTTATTATATCAATACATTTCTGCTGAAGTATTTAAATAAACTCACATCGATCTGTAACTGAACCAGAGCAGCTGCTATGAAGGCAAGGGCAGCCAGGAACATCCCCACAGTCATTCTCTTCAATGGGCTGCAAAAACACATACACACTTTAATCTAGTCTAGTCATGATACTTATAGGGGCCTATTACTTAATTAAGACATACCTGAAGTTAAGTTTGCATTTTGAAATCAGTGGATACACAACACTGTCCATGATGGGCACCAGGACAAGGATCAGGATTGGGTTAACAGTCTGGTAGAGAAAAAGATGTTATTCTCTTATAATATTTGTAAAGGAGCAAAGTACCATGACAATACATAAAAAGTTGTGTTGTATGTGTTATATTTGATTTTAGTTGTCTTACCTGCATCTGATCAGGTTGAACAACAAAGCCTCCCTGTTGAAGACCAAAAAAGACATAAATACATTGAAGTAAATTGTTATTGCTTGGTATTTTTAAAAAGAACTGACTTACAAAATCTCCATTCATGGTTGTGGCTTGAAGCGTCCATCTTGATCCCTGCCAAGGACACATTTTAGTTCGCAAATGTCCCAATTTAAAGCCAGTGTTATAAGAGCATGGGTTGTAAATTTATTAGGGATGCACGGATCCAGCTTTATCAGTTCTGATACCAATTTTGATACTATGGCTTTAATAAGGTTAACACATTAACCTTGGCAACTGTAGGCATCATCAGTCTGATAGATCTGCCAGATCTGTCAAACTGACCACATTTGGGAACCAAAGCTAATCAGACACAAGTCACAGCAGTCCGCTGACACATGTGACGAAGGCGCAAGTTCTACCGCCAAAATATATCCAGTAAATAAGCTATTTAGCTTTTTACAAATTTGTCTTATTAGAAGAAAACATAAAGTTTCTATATTCTTTGCCATATAGGCCAAATGTTTTAGATTATTGTGTAAAAAGAATTACCTGCTGGTCAAAGAGCGCCCAGAACATGGGGAGAGGGATAAACAGGAAGAGCACTTTGAGCACCATCTTCACCTGAGCAATCAAGAGTTTCTGCAAAAACAAAAGAAACATTCTTTTCACTAAAACTCGTACTTTTGAATAATCCATACTAAACAATAACTACACTTACATTGTACTTCTCCTCTGCCCAGTCCATCCAGTGCTCTCTCTTGGGGAATCTAGAATCTCTATGTCTGAAGCGATTCTTGATGGCAAACTGCAGGTAACAAAGACACATGACTTATCTGATCATTATTAACCCATAGTAATATTTTCATAGAGTTTAAGGAAAGGACTTACGCCAATACACTTGCAAACTTTCACCAGGATATTTCCCTGAGGCTCTGTCTTGTTGTACATGCCACTTCCAACGATAAACACAACTACAAGGCAAAATATTTTGAGTCATCAAATAACACATTTTATAATAACCATCTTAATTTGTATAGCAAGAACATTTTAAAATCTGATATTATAAGTTTTACTCATGCACAGGATGCTAAAATTGTCAATTGTCAAGGGTTTGTAAACACAATCTAATTCTGGCCTATGTGAGAGACATAAAAAGCACAGAGGATTGGTGAGATAATAAATGGCTTCTAACTCACTTAAAGCGACCACCATGAGGGCAGCAGGGACCCCGAAGGCCAGAGCGTAGCATTGCTGTTTGGTGTGAATTCCACACTGTTGAGCTGCAGACAGACACAGGCATAAGTTTGAGTTTTTGTTTTGAAATCTTGAGTTCATTTGTGATGTGCTTCTGTCGTACCTCTGAGGATGGGGGTGATGATGGTGGACAGCAGACTGCCTGCGTTGATGGACAGGTAGAAGATGGAGAAGAAGGTACTTCGCTGCCTTTCCTATTCAATGCATATTTCACACCCAAGTGTTACTTGTGAGACGAGATAATTGAATTTAATTTAAACAGATGTTATGGAACATGAACTAATATAAAGCTAGACCCCGGCCTTGGACAATGGTAAAGTGACAAGTGTGCACATGGGTTATTAGTCAATAAAATATAATTGCTGGAGACAGAGATACAGAAGTGCTGACAAGGTGCTGCTGATATCAGGTCTGTCAGTGTCACGTTCCTGTGCTCTGACCTGCTCATCTGTGAACTGGTCTCCTCCAAATGCAGCCACACATGGTTTAATGCCCCCTGTGCCCAAGGCAATGAGCAACAGCCCCACCATGGACAGAGCACTGAGGACACAGACATGTTGATGTTAGGATTGTACAGTAATCTGTCCTTTGCAGAGAAGTCATTTTAACTCACATGTGGAAGGTCATGTTGTCAGGCACCCCATCTCTATTTGCATCTGTGATGTCATGAATCGCACTTACAGCTAAAACGATCTGTCCAAGAGCGTAAACTACGGACAGGTAAATAATGGTCCTATGAAAAAAGCATCACATTAGAGAGTGAAGAGGAGATTTGAAAACAAATAAAAATAAAAAAAACTTACTTAAATTTGCCCAGCCATGAGTCAGCTATGATGGCACCCAGGATGGGGGTAAGGTAACAAAGAGCCACAAATGTGTGGTAGATAGTAGTGGCAAAATCATCATCCCAATTAAGAAAGTACTTGAAGTACAAAACAAGCACAGCTGCAGAAGAAATATTAAAATTATACAACAAATGCAAAATGGGCCAAAAGCATGTCAAAGTTTCAATGCTCACCTCTCATGCCATAGTAGGAGAAGCGCTCACAGAACTCATTGACCACAATAAAAAAGATGCTCAGTGGATATCCACACACAGTTACCTATAACAACACATAACAAATCTAACAATCTATTTGTCTTTACACAAGAAAATTATAACATCTGTTAAACACTGCGATTACTGCTAAGGTAGTACTAATAACTGGACTTACGCTTTTACTTTTCTTCTTTTCTGCAAAAGCATTGCAAATAGAACATTATAATACCCATAACCTTAATACATATTTTAGTAAACATTTGGAAAAGTACGAGACTTACCTGTCATGATTGCTGCTATGTTTTTCCCACACAATCCTTAAAATAACATTCATACAGGAATTATTCACCCGTGTTTGGGAGCATCTACTTGAAGACCGAGCAGAGGGCAGGGATGGTTCATAAGTAACCTCCAGAGGAACGCCCCCTCCTCCTCAGGCCTCTGTTTGTCACCACCTCCCTGTGAGCTGGATGCCTGGATCAGACCCCACACACCACACACCACTGACCACTGTATGGCTACTGATGTGGTCTTGGAGATAATCATTCAAAAGACATGGAACAAATAAATAACAGACATAACCATGAATTTGCCATAGAAGTTTGTTATTCAACCCTCTACAACTCAAATCGTATTCTATTACAACAAAAACACCCCAAATCTAGTTGCTTTTACATAGAAAATGTACACACGATAAATACTGAGCCCCGAAATATATTGTTCCATCTTTCATATATTGAATTAAAAATCAATTTGGTAATTATCGTAACAGGCCTAGTTACACACATGAAAGAACGCTCTAGCAATACGTTAAAAAGTCAATGAGTAGAATTAGTATGATATTGTTTTCTTTATTTATAAGTCAGAACCATATTTACAACCAATACGTAAAACTATCTTTTTAATAGTGATAAAAGTAATTTTGTCTATTAACACAACAGATTGCAAATGTTGCGCCTAGCATTGCACAGTCTATTCTGATGTCTTTGGCAAGAGCATAGGTAGGTACTGTCGCCTTGGTAACATTAAAATATTGCACACATTTCTTTTACAGAAAATAGTTTAAAATGATGTACTTTGCTTGGCTTTACAAAACAAACATCAATTGGCTTAAAAATAGCAATAAATCCATCGGAAAGATAAAAAAATTCACTGCACACAACCCATGGAGGAGCAGAACTAGGAAATGTGTAAAAAATATTACGCATTTACAATAAAAAGATGTAATACTACAAATGCTAAAGCAGTCCATGTATTTTGACCTTTGTATCGTGTTTACAGGGTGGGGTGAGGGAAGCCAGGGCCATTTAGATAACACACTGTCTCTTAGCTTGCTTATTTTGCTTAGTAACTACATGTGTCCACCACATCAGGATTAAAAACAGTAAGACAAAATAAGATATATATTATAATCCATTGCTCAGCTTCTAAAAAGTCTCCATAGGAAACAATAGTCTTCTTCTTTTCCAGCTGTAGGAATATGCTAGGGTAAAAAAGTCTCAAAAATGATTTGATTGGCAGATGATTCGTCCAATCCTTGATGGCGTCTGTATATCAGAGTATGGTGGTGGAGCCGTGTGGGTTGGCACTGGTTGGAGTGCCACTGATAGCATTGAAGATACCCATTGAGTCAGATAGGGCATTTCGGGAGCCATCTTCTACTGGGAAAATCTGAAAAAGAGAATTTAAAAATAACAGTTAATTGGTTTAAAGGGACGCTTTTTTTCTGATCCCTGTTGTTTCCTTATCGCAAACATACCCGGAGTTGTGTTTTGTTTCATTCACACAAACCCTGCATATTTAGGCTGAATTCTTCTCTCAAACAAAAAAACACTCTGTTCCATCTTGTGATATCATGTGGTAATACAAGAAGTGCTCCACTGTGTTTTAAACTCCATACACCTTCACTATAATCATTTTGATCATTTCAGCCCTGGAAATGCCAGTCTCTCCTGAACAGAGCATTTTAAGATTTGGAGATATAGGCAGACTACCAATAAAGGATTACCCAAACATGTGTAAATGAAACAAAACACAACTTCAGGTATGTTTTTGATGAGATAACAGCATTATAACATGGCTTAAAGTTCACAAGAGTCAATTTTGCTTAATATAGGACCTTTAAATTTAGAAATCTGCTTTCAAACCTTGTATACCATAAAATTAGAATAAGGTGACAATCAGAAAATGTGCTTACATTATCAATAAAGATTATACTAAATATGCTCAAGTGAAGGTAATATTTGTATTAGTATTTTAAAGGTAAGATACATTAGTTGATAGAATGAAATTAGAATGAAATTTACCCTCCAATCTGCATGGGCCAGCATAAAAATATTAGAATGGAGAATTAGTTAATAAGATTTAACATGAAGAATCTGGTTTGCTGATGTTCACTGTGTGGATTGTTCTACCTGTTCATGCATGATGTTGGACAGCTCCCTGGTCAGGTCTCTGTAGTTGGCCTTCATCTCGTCATGGTACTCCTGCTGATCCTCTTTGATTAGCCGCTCATTCACTCCCAAAGCTTGACCGCAGGCGTCTACAAACTGCCTGTAGGGGGCGACGCAATAAAAAAGCACCAAATATTGCACTTAACACATTTTGAAGTATTGTTGAAGAAAATATAGACGGTAAACAATAATACTGAATGCCATTATGCCACAAAAATCGAGTCTCTATGTAAAATATTGTCAGTGAACATGAGCTGCAATAAATATATGAAACTGTTAGTTACGTTCAACCTTCTACAGCTCAAATCTGACCGTAGTACAAAAAAAAAAGTTCCCCACTAGTGCAAAAAAAAAGTACTAACTATACTAGTAAATACTGAACCCCCCAAAATATTGTTCAGTCTATCATAAATTGAACGATAAGGTGATATAGTAATTATTATGACACACCTACATATCAGTGTATTTATAAAAGCTGTTTACCTGAAGACTTCCTTTAACTGTTTAACCTTGTTGTCTGGATATTTCTTGGCACTGCTGTCATCTAGAAATGCTCTGGCGTATGCAAGTGGTCCAGCATTCACCTATCAAAATAAGGCAATCCTATTAATTATATTGTTTGTTTGTTTTTAAATGTTTAATTAAATGTTCTGCTTTTTTTACCTGTACACTGATGCTGCCTTGTAGTTTTAGTTGCAGTTTTATCATGTCAACCTCAGATGCGGAACAAAGCAGGCGAAGTTCAGCAACCTTGGCGCTCATCTCGTCGATAGCCACTTCAATGGGGCTTAAGTCGGTCTGGTGCTGGTACATCACAGCTATTCGCTTCTTCACGTATGGAAAACAGTGGGTGGCTAAAATAACAAAATATTAGCATTTTAATTAGAAAACGTTTAAAGGTGCTTTTGTAACTTTCCTGGTGGAGGGTCTGTCACCTGCTTGCTTCTATGGATATGTCATTGCTCTGCCTGTAATGTTCCACAGTATGACATTAAACAGCTCTACCTTACCTTTATTCAACTACAGGTGGTTTTATAGTTCAAAAATACCTAGATAAACAGGCATTCTGACAGTGAGTGGGGTCGCCTCTCCACAGATCTGACCTATAACTTCCTCTGGTTTGGTCTCCGTGAAGACAGAAATGTTTAATACCATACTATGAAATGTTACAGACAAAGCAATAACATTTCTATGGAGAAAAGCATTTGATGGGCCCTCCAACAGAAAAGTTACACAATGCACCTTTAATACAAATTTTTACTATATGACTTACTTGTGAGAATGGTCCTTCGCTTGCACTGCTCATCTACCCCTCCCTGCTTCTTCCCTGACACGGTAAAAGGCGTCTCAAAAACAAATCTTCGGATGTTGTGGCTTTTCTCGAAATCAGTTTTGCGATCTTCCAGCTCTTTATCGTCCAGATAAGGAGTGACATGGGTAACTTGGATGTAAGCGTACTTTGAATCTAGATCCTTTGGGTTCACCTGTAAAGGGAAGAATAACAATGCTGAATAATAATTGGCAAATGTGCAAAAAAACAAAACAAAAAACAAAGTCAAGTAATCAAACCTACTTCATATATTTAAAGGTGCACTATATAACTTTTCTGGTACCACCTCTTTGTCTCTATGCAGATGAATCTAGAATATTCCACAGTATGGCAATAAACCTCCTGTGGGCTCACCACCTGCAGAGGGGTTCATAGGGGGGGTCAGGTGCTATCAGTATTGGGTAGCACGCTGCCCCCGCGACCCAGCTGGATTAAGCGGGAGAAAATGGATGGATGGATGGCAATAAACATATCTATCTCCATGGAGACAAGGTGCTCAGCTAGGTCAAGTTACAGGTCAGACATATGTCGACCCCTCTCACACTAATAATGCATATTTTCCAGCAATAAAACACCTGTAATTGTGTAGATGCAAGATAGATATGTTCAATGCCATACTGTGGAACATTCAAGGCAAATAACATTCCCCATAATCCTCCACTCCTCCTGACCTGCCATAACTGTGAACTGGACTTTGCACTGAAGCAGAAAACACTCATTTACACCTTGTACTGTTATGATATCTGCCTCTTGTCATGTTACATGCTAGGAGCACCTCACAATAGTAGATATGTTTACATTCTATTGCATTTTATGAATTGCACTATATTTGCACTATAGCCATGCCAAAATGATAATAAATGTAATTAACTGAATCTTTAATTCGTCTTGGTTCCTCCCATAGACTGTATATATAAATGGGCATAGCTAACCTGCTTGCCACTGTGTGTCAAATGGGAAGTGTTCATGGGGGCACTTCCGGCTCCATCGTCTCTTTTTCCAATTGACTTTACATTGGAATATTGTCGGCCCCCTCTCTGTAACTGCTGGAGTGAGCCTCGTCATTTTGGCCTAAAAATGTTCATATTAACCCACTCTATATGATCCTGGTGTTTTTATTGCACTATTTGTATGTAAATAAATGTCTTTTCCTAATATGGATCAGGCTCCAAATTCGCTCCTATGACTGCCAGCATTTGATCATTTCACCGGAGCAGAACTCTATGGGCAATGTCACATTCCTTCGGTTTCGGAAAAATTACATAGTGCACAATTAACTAGAACAAAAAAAAATCCCAAGAACCAGTGGTTAATACTGCAGTATTTCAGAACTACTAAGAAATGCGAACTTTCTGTGTGTGTGTATGTGTGTTGTATCTCACCTTGCCAGAGTCTTGGATTATCTTGACATTTTCTTGGCCAAACTTGTCAGAGTAGAGTTTGAGAAGCCTCTGGGAAATCTCTGAGAGCGGAGTGAACTTAGGCTCTTTGTAGATGTACTCCTTCCCATCTTCATCCTCAAAGAAACCCTGGAAAGAAGAAGAAGAAACATCACAAAATATGCTAACACAAAAGTAATATTAGCAGATGTAGATGTGTATGTTGAAACAAATGGAATACAAGACACAAGACACCATTTTATGATAAATTAATACAAAGATCACCACGCCAGAAAAAAATCCACTACTATATTTATCTATGGAACTGTAGAAAGACCACATGGGAGGTAACAGATATCTACAGAGGAGGATGCAAAACAGATATCGACCGATATGGATTTTTTTCATGGCCGCTGTCGATATTGATTGTTTATAAACCATTTACCGATGGTCAATGAGCTTTGCCAATATTTTTGGACCAATATGCAAGGTTGATTTTGATGATATTCCCCAAATAATGTTATTTAAATTTACTACAAACTCACCCACAGCCCTTTTTGACCATAAACCTATAAGAGAGGTGTGTAGTCACGTTTTGTGCAGCTCTGTCTTCGTATTAAAGTGTTACTATAAAAGTTTGTGTGTATTTTTTATGTAGCAGGCCACGACAAAAAAAGCAAAAATATTGGCACAATACATTGGTCCATCTAATCTGGAAGTGAAATCCAAGCAAATAGTCATTAATTTGCATTTTTTTAAGCGATTGAAGCGTTGATGCTGCCTACTGAAGCTTAACCTGAAACCCAACCCAAGCAACATGCAGATACTACACGGTGCACTGCCTATGCTCATTACTGAATAGGGAATACCCCTGTATACTCACCGCAGCCTTGGGTAGCAAACAAAACACAAAAAGAACTATTGTTAATATATAAATAAGAAAACAGGTATGATTAAAGTTCTTTTAGACACTTTCAAATACAATGAAGTTGTAATTTAATTTGTAATTACATAAAGATCCATCTATCCGTGTATAGATACCCTGACCACTAAATATAATGTTATCCTGCTATTCACCTGTCAGTTATCTTAATGATTTGAATAGAAGATGCCACTGTACCTGCCCAAAAAATGCCACTCTGAAGTACGTCCCCAGCAGTCTTTTCCCAGAATGCATCACTTCTATGACCTTGGTGTAGGCGCGATGCAGTGTATCATACAGATGTGTCAGTTTCTGTAATGCAAAACACACGTCAAGAAAGATGTAGAGAGATATTGTAGTAATTTATTCTGTATTTTCATAGGCATGGTTTGACAGTGAAACCTCAAAGTCTCTCCTCTGTTCATAGATGGGTATTATAAGTCTGTAGACATCTGCGATTAGTTCATAACGCTCAGCTTTCCAAAGACCGTCCGCACACTCTTCCAGCAGCTCCATCAGCACCTCCTAAAATACACAAGCATCCCATCATTTTTCATGTGTCTGCTATTTGTCTAGTATTGCTTGAAGTGAGCACATTGTCCCTATAAAAGACCTCAGTGCATCAAAATCGGAAATTGTCGTATCATCTTCACTCCATAAAACAGATGGCAGGGAAAAAGTGATGTCTGTGGCTGTTGACAGTCTCATAAAACGCACATATTTGTAGCCATCATTTTCTATTTCATACGGTTATCAGCCTCTGGGGAGATGTAGACCAGCTTAAGTGCACATAAATGCTGCAGTAAAGTAACTAAATACAATTTTTCTCAAATTAAATGGCATTGCTAAAATAGACATTACGTGATTTAATTTGAGAATGCAAAATTACCATATGCAGTAACTCTAGAGCTGCTTTATGGCTTAATATTATTCATGTGATGTGTAATAAGGAATCAAAAGTTCAATAGTCACTAGTTGAAACTCCATTGAGCAATTGGTTATCTTTTATACGCATTTATTGTCTGATACGTGTCATTGATCAGATAATTATTAACTTCTTTATTGATGTTATTGATGAATTTAGTAGATATTTAATACTGAGAAAGAAAACTGTCAAACCTCACTGAAGTGAACGTCCTGCATTCCCACGTCCTCCATCATGGCCGCCTCCTCGTCTATGTTCGGGGTGATGACGCGGAAAGCAGCACAGCCCTGTCTGAACATGCCTAAGAGACAAAGATGCATTAGATAAAGGAATTATTGAAGAATATTCTGCTATTTTCAAACCTTTTGTTGTTTTTGTCCCAAATATTGATTGATATGTTACCGTTATCACATTTAAAACTGATTATTTTTTAGCATTGGCATTAAAATGCACTGTTGTCCTACTGCCTCGAAAATATTTTGTACAAACTTTCTCAAACCCATTAATATTAATCTTTTTGGATTTTCCTATCTTCTATTAGCTTTCCGATGGTAATTTCCCGTACAGTATTTTTTCATCTATTACATAAATTATTTATGTATTCATCAATATGGCTGCACAAGCTCAATAGTGTTTTCATATACTTCATGTAATTGTATAACACCTGAGCTCTTGGCTTGTTGTGCAACAGTACTACAGTACAGGAGTTGATCTTCCGGTTAAAAAGGTGAAGAAACGTGAAAAAAGTATCTTATCTTTGAATGCCTTGTTTAAATACAGTCATGAACTGTAGACCTTTGGACAGAAGGTTCCCGGTGATGTGACAATCTGTTCTGTGCTTTATGGCTTATAATGAATACATGACGATGTATGTTTTTCAACTCACTACTGGAAAGATAATGTCTTTTACAAGATTAAGAGTGTATGTGACTCATGACTCAACTTCTGAAACTGGAAAGATAATAAAAGGACAATAAAAGCAAAGAAAGTGTGCATCAATTTAAATGCATAAATCATATGACGCGTGTGCTTCTGTCTCTCACCTTTTCTCCACAAATACTCAGCCACAAGAGCTGCCACATGCACGTAACACATAGCTGCCTGGACACAGGAAAATATAGTTTCAAAGTAGTATTACATTTAATCCAGTAATAAAAAGACTTTAATAGAGCTGAAAGATAATAATTTACAATACCTCTGATAAATCTCCATTCTTGTTGTGGATACGGGCCATGCTGTCCAGCCAGGTCTTGCGGAGTTCAGGTGTGCTGGTGTAGGACTTGGCCAAACTGTACTGAAGATCCACCAACATTTCAGGATCATTCTCGTGCTCCTTCATCTGCTCTGTGGCCATCAGAACTGTCCGAATGCGCTTCATCAAGTCCTTTACATCGGAGGGGAACGCTGTATGCTATCGAAAAACATCAATATAGTTAGACAAATAAATATATGTGTAAATAGGCCTGTCACGATAATTACAATATAGACTTATTGTTCAATATATGAAAGCTGGAATAATAATAATAATTATTATTATTTTAGTTTTTGCCCTTTCATTTGGGTTCTATCATGTATTCTAGAACAGATAAACTGGAACTACAACTTTTAAATTTTTTTATTTGATTGTGATTTTATTTTGCCTGTATACTACCCCTCAAAATTATGCTTAAAAATTGTATTCAAAACTTACAATATGTACAATAAAGTAATTCTAAATAATGAAAATTAAATCAATATAATATAAAATGTGTTAAATTAATATGATAATAAAAGTAGAAGGAATAATATAAATATAATAATAAATATTGAGTCATTCTGCTATTTATTTGTTGCAGCTCAGGCCTTTTAATGATACTGTATATTTAAAAATCTGGTTACTGGGATTATCCTGCTTTGTCTCAGTGGCATAAAGTTGTTTCAATATTATCGTTTATCTCAATATTTCTCTGTAGTGATATATTATGCTCAAAATTTGTTACTGTGACAGGCCTACGTGTAAATTTCTCATAGTTTTTATATGATAGCTACCTTGATGTTCTTGTCACTGTTGGCACAATTGTTTATAATGGACAGGGACTGCTGGAAACGGGTGCCACCGATCCCGATCACATCTGCGATCAGTTGGCTCACAGCAATGACCACCTTAAAATAAGCAGTTTCAGTCAAAAATCTTGACTATTTTGCAGATTTTGTTCCTTTTTTGAATTCTCTCTATACCTGCAAGTGTGTTCGTACAAAAGACTTGCGGCCGGTGTAGTCAAAGTTGCTTTTCATGAGGAAGTAGAGCAGATGAGCTGCGTCGCTTCGGATAGAGCTGAGCTTGGAGTTACAGCACTTGAGGATTTCATAGCACAGAGAGGCACACATGTCTGCACGACCATCAAAGAACGTACAGGGAAACTGCAAGGAGAATAAAAATATTAGGTGCAATATTATACATAAATGACTCTTGTGAGGTTTAAGCCATGTTATAATGTTATTGGCTCCTCAAAACATACCTGGAGCTGTGTTTTGTTTCATTCACACATGTTTGAGTAACCTGCATTATTATTCTACATCTCCGAACTCAAAATGCCCTGTTCCACCTTGTGATGTCATGTAGTGGTAGTTTTCATGTTTACATCTACCTTTTATCTTTGGTACTTTAGTTCAGCACTTCCTGTATTACCACATGACATCACAAGGTGGAACAAAGTGTTTTCAGTTTGAAAGAAGAACTCAGCCTAGATATGCATGATTACTGTGTTAAACATGTGTGAATGAAACAAAACACAACTCCAGGTATGTTTGTGATCAGGAAACATTCTAAAATAGATCAAACAATAGTGTATTACGGGCAATTTAAAGAAAGTTGAGACAAATGTTTAATAGCAAGATAATGGCAAATGTATACAGGGCTATGCAATTGGTACAATTTTAATTGTAATTACTTTTTGCTCCAACCAGTTACTAATACAGGTGATCAAGAAAAAAAGCTTCTATCGCACGTCGTGTCTTTAAATATTACATTATGACATTAAAAATAAATCAAGGCCACCCCTTTTTTCCTCTGCAGAGTATGTTTTGATAAAATATAAGCAATTAAATAATAAAATAAGTGTGGTTTAATTCTCAAAATATTTGTGAGTACTATGCCTTTGTCCATACCCAAGCAGTTATGATTTTACCTTGTAGATGAATGTCCTGAGGGAGGTGAAAACGTGCTTGAGCGCGGTTTCTGATTGTGGAATTTGCAGGAAACACAAATGGACCTGGAAAACCTTCTTCATGAGAGGATTGTGCCCGAGGTCAGAGGTCAACTGTGTCTGGTAAGAACAGTAAAACTATATTTGTATATTTGTATCTGTATATCACGGTCGGTCTGCTCCTGCTTGTTTCTGTGGAGTTGTTAAAGCCTTTCTGTAATTAAAACTAAAGTAAGTTTTACAATGGATACTTTTTACCTCTACTCCACTACATTTCTGAACTATTATTGTCTGAAACCTTCTGAAAAGGTTCATAATTTGAGCAATAAAAATGTACAATGCAAAATTCAGTACAAAATCACTACTTAATTAGATCTGAAAATAGTACAAATATAAATGTACTAAAATACATGTTTAAACATGCACTTCAATACTTTTACTTAAGTAGATTTTATCATGTGATACTTTTACTTTTTATTTGTACATTTACTTAAGTAACAAAATTGAGTACTTCTTCCATCTCTGTACATAATACACCTTTAATTCATATTGTGTATATATTTTTGAACAGTTACCTTGAAGCCCATAATAAAGATGCTGAGAGTGTCCAGTACTGTGAGGCACACCTCTGTGGACACATTGGCCTCGAGGAGACACTGGCTGCTCACGTCTGCTTCAGCATGAAAGTACACTGCACAATACAGACAGAAGGTCACATTAAGATAGGGCTTTACTGGGGCAATAAATATCACATTTACTCAAACACTTATCAGGGCTGTGTTCGATTATAATTACTATCTCCTTGTAAGTTCTCATTAATGTTATCAAGTGAAATAAACACAGCGTACACAGCGTGACATTTTGAGGACTTTTAACTACCGTAAATTCCGGACTACAGAGCGCACCCGATTAAGAACCGCATGCTCAGATTTATGAAGAAAAATCAATTTTGTAATTATATGAGCCGCACCATATTATAAACCGCTGGCCAAAGACTAGGCGGGGGGTTCGCTTCTGCGTCCCCGCCGCCTGGAGCGCCTCCGGGATGGGCCGCGGACGCGGTCCCCCGCTGAACTCTGGGGACGGACTCGCTCACTGGTGACACTTGGGACACACACGCGCCACAGGCACATACACACCTTCACACACTTGGGACACACACACGCGACATGCACATACACACCTTGGCGCTCTGGGAATAAACCACGGTAGCGATCGCTTTAGCCTTCAGTCTGATTTGTACAGTGCGGCCGCGTGCTCTTTGCGTGTTAACCCAGTCCTCCAGAAAGTTTTTAAGCTCAGGCTATCTGCTATGGTTACCTCTGAAAGCTCTGGTTGTCTTTTTACACTGGCTCAGTTCTTCTTGCTGGAGCCTCCACCTTCGCACTATCTACTCGTTTATGCCAATTTTACGGGCAGCAGCTCGATTTCCTTCTTTAACTGCCAGAGTGATCGCTTTTAGTTTAAAAGCTGCATCATATGCTTTTCGTCTGGTATTCTCCATGTTGATGAGGGTTAGCAGAAAGACTGAAATAAGGAAGTTGTGATTAATCATACAATTTCATTGGACCTCAGTGAACTACTTATTCATTTTATTGGTCCATGTTTTTCCCGCGATGAAAAAAAAATAAAAAAGCCGCTTCATATTACACGCCGCAGTGTTGAAAGTGTAGAAAAAAAGTAGCGGCTTGTGATCCGGAATTTACGGTATTCAAAAGACTCTTCAAAAGACTTATTATCTTTATTTAAATTGTTTTTATGGAAAGTCTTTTTTTACCATTAAAAAATCATGGGTAGACTGGATCTGTTATAAACGTGTGGACGTGAGTGTACTGTTTAAGTGACTATTTGGTATTTGCTTTTACTTATCCAGATACGGCAGTAAATAAATACGAAATTTAAATCACCAAAAAAGAATCAGAATGTGTATCACTAATAAGGTTATATAATGCAACATGATTCAACGGGGGAGCAAACAGAAACCTTGACATATAGACCTGGCACGATAAAAAAAATTAAGCACGATGTATTACTACAGAGATTTACTGCGAAAAACTATTTTATGTTACTGTGACAATAACAATGAAGCAGGATAATGAACCATTTTTAATAGACAGTATCACTAAAAGACATGAGCTGCAACAAATAAATATTAGAATGACCCAATAATTACCAAGAGAAGTTGCTTTTTCAACCCTCTGCAGCTCAAATCTTATCGTATTACAACAAAAACAATAAGTGGATATAGTAATTATTGTGACATTATCGCCTATAAACATCCTGAAGGTTGATTTGATATCTGTGTAAGTTCTTACTGTTATTGAAGGTGTGAGCGCTCTCAGGTGTTCCCAGCTGCTGTAGGCGTGCGTGCAGAAGCCCCGCCCTGTTTCGAGACACGGGCAGAGTTAAAGACTTCTTATCTGGAGTCAACAGGCTTGTCCCGTCCTGGCTCCTATGGGAGAGAATGAGAGAATTTAACTCAAGTTTATTAAAGATCAGCTGATATTTGTTTTGATAAATAACAATAATAATTTAAAGGTCCTATATTATGCAAAATGGATTCTTGTGAGCTTTATGCCATGTTAGAATGTTGTTACATTATCAAGAACAAACCTGGAGGTTTTATTCACACATGTTTGAGTAATTTTGCATTAATTTATTAGTCTGTCTACATCTCCAAAGCTCAAAATGCTGTCATGAAGTGGTAGCTTTCAAGTTGACAGCTACCTTTTGTTCAGTAGAGATTGTGATTCCAGGTCTGAAATTATCCAAATTTCCATATGATTCTAGTGACAGTGTACAGCGTTTAAAAACACAGTGGAGCACTTCCTGTATTACGACATGACATCACAAGGTGGATAGGTTTCATTCTGAGAGAAGAACTCAACCTAAATATGCAGTGTTTGTGTGTTAAACATGTGTGAATGAAACATAACACAACTCCAGGTAAGTTTTTGATGAGGAAACATAACAGAGATCAGAAATAGCATAATATGGGCCCTTTAAGGGTATGAGAGCCAAGGCATTATATAGTAGCATGCATCATCTTACCCATGCAGGAGGGAGCCAAGGACTGAGGAATTAGTGACATAAACTTGCCAGAAGCATTAATAATAAAGAAAAAAGCCCAGGGTTAGCAGATTTAAAAAAAAACATTTAAATTATGTAAGTATGCGTCAGTGGGATTTCATATGCCAAATTGGATTAAAGTTTATGTTTGATACTTTCACCTGGCGATGAATCTTTTGCCCATATATCGAAACTGATGGAGACATACTCTGCAAGAAAAAAATTGTTTGTTTACCATACATTTCTATCATATTACCATGACACTGCTATGCTGGAAAGTAAAGCACAATCAAATATACACTGAAGTCTGTGAAACTTACTCTAATAGTGTAAAGAAGTCCATTGGATCAGAGGGAGCAGCTTTGTTCCAGTATGCAAAAAGAGCCTCTGAAAATTACATTTTAAGACAATATTATATTATCATAGTTACCAAAATATTCCAAGTTTAAATCTGAGTGAGGTAGTACTAGTAGGCCTGTCATAATAACAAATTTTGAAGTGCGATATACTAAAATACATTAAAATATCACAATAATACTGAAATTTCTATACCACTCTAACATCACTTAAACAGCGCTACTTTACATGTATTAAATTACAGTTTATAGCTCACAAATACCTAGAAAGGGTATTTGTAACTTGGTCAGGTTTGTTCTCCATGAATATAGAAAGGTTTATTGCCATACTGTTGGACCCTCTACCAGAAATGTTACACAATATACGTTTAAGTTAAGTATTGATCCCACAAATATTGTTTCAGCTTCCATGTATTGAATGCCAAGTCGATATAGTAATTATGACAGTAATTGTGACAGGCCTAAGTACTAGTAGACCTACCCTCTGACATGCTTTTGAGTATATGTAGAAAACACATGAGCAGGTTTCTGATCTCGTCTCTGTCCAGTTTATCGCAGCGAAGCATGGTGCTACCCAGGGCCGACGCACACTGGTTCTGAGGCAAAATGAAATCGTTAGCGTTCAGAAAGGGTTTGAGAAAGATGAAAAAAAAGAGAAGGGGAAAAATCTCAAATGTTGAGCACAAAAGGCAGCTCTTTGCTTTGAGATAGCAACATCAAACTAAAGATTTCAACTATATATTTACTAAAAAGTGTTTGAGGCGAAAGTCAAAGTGCACGCACACTCCCTGATGTGGGACAAGCTGAAAAGAGAGATTGTATTGTACAAATGTCCATAACACACAAACAGTGGTGGAATGTAACAAAGTAAAAGTAGGAAAGTACTGTACTTAAGTATACATTTCAGGTTTCTCTACATTTGAGAGCAGGTAGCTGTACTTTCTACTCCACTCCATTTTTTGAACAGGACTGTAAAGTAAAAGTATTTTTGTAAAAGATGATTTTGATATTTTTTTCTTTACTCCTTTGCTCTGCTTTCTGTACTTTTACTTAAGTAACAAAATTGAGTACTTCTTCCACCACTGCAACACAAATACTAAAATTATTAGAAAACAAGCCAACTGGTCTCTGTACAGTTCACAGCAAAAAGGTCAACTCAGCCGTAAGTACTTGTAAGGTTGTGTTAGCTTGTCCATTCAGCCCTGGTTTATCAAAGACACTGTCACTGTCTTGTAGTGAGTTTAACAGCGGAACAGAGAGCAGGGAGAAGTCCATAGTGATGCGCTTAGGTGCCCGGTTTGGGGTGGGGTTTTCCGTGCCCGCAGGAAGCACGGGTACGTTAACTGAGTGCCTCCGAAATTTCTCTCTTTGGTGAGTTACAATGCAAGAAGCGGTAGTGTGGGAACTCTGGTGTGACGCACAGAAAACTATTCATGAAACAGTCTAAAATACAGTATATGAAACTTATACTATTACTTATTTGTTTGGTAGTACCTTTTCAAGTGAGTTGGTTCTGTCACTGCTTTTGTCCAACAGGCTGTTCCCAGAGTCAGTGGAGATCAGGGAGCCTCTGGAGTCTGCATGAACAGAGCTGATATTTGGAGTGGAGCTATGGGGAGAGGCTGCATGGGGATACACAGCCCTGGTATAAGTATCTGCAAATATGTGAACTACATATTAACACAGTAATGACCTGTTCCAGAGATGACCCCAAATACATCCTTGTGGAGAGCGTTTTCTATACAGCTGCCAGGTTTGTGAGGTGTCATCATAGCATTTGGCACCAGTGAGTCCTCCCTGGGATTCTGAACATACAAAATGAAAATATATATGGATATGCAGGCCAATTCATACAGAACATATAACATTTCATAAAGCAAGTCTACAAAAGTTTCATACAAGGACAGTAAAACTGTCATTCAGTATTTTACCACTAGGTGTCAGGCTTACACTGTGGTGACTGAAAGGAGGCAGGTCCTTCATGTCCAGCCTGTGGACATTCTCCTGAAGCAGCCCAAACATAGGGAGGTAAAGAGTGGCCAGCCGGGCCTGATGGCTCTGTGAAGTGAACAGCATCACAAAGTGTCACATCTCTAGGCTTTGACATGTGAGATATACATAAAGATAAATTGCAGGTTTACTGTTAACTCACTTTTGCAGCATAGCGGTCATCAAATGTGTGTTTGATCATCAGAGCTTTCAGCACCTGTATGGCAATCTGTCGAATCTCTCTGTGCTCCTGGAGAGCCCCGCCCACCTCCCTCAACAGCAAGCCCACCAGGAAGTGGTTTCGACAGAAGTCATCAGTCAAGGAGTAATCCAGTTGGAGATCTGCGCAAACAATATTGAGTTACATGTGGGAGAGGCAGATGATGATGATGCAGGAGACAAAGTGAAGCTGAAGGTCATTTGTTTTACCCTGGAACCTTTGTATTCTCCCCTTTCCAAAGGGCATGGGCAGGTTGAGTGGAACAAAGTGCTCATGACTGCAGATGACGCGCAGGAACTCAAACTTAAATTCATACAGCGTCTGGAGGAAAGAAATCAAATATCTCTGATCATTTATCCATTTGAATCTAATTATAAAATGTCAAACCATAAAAGCCTTAAAACCTTGGGATCTCCGGGCACAAAGCAGTTTATGTAATTGTTAATTTGTTTGAACACAAAGCCTCTGTCCATGAAAGTAAAGCAGCGCTGGGAATAAAGAAGGACAAAAAAAGCTGAATTATAGCAACTGTTCAATGTGATTTACTTAAATTTGAAGGGAATAAGAGAACTAACTTTAATGAAAACTGCAAGGCTGTGATTAGCATTGCGTGCTGCATCCAGGTTGTCCTTGTACTTCTGTGTGATATGAGGCATCAACATGTTGACCAGCGTCTCCACGGCGTGATAGAAAGAGGCCGAAAAACGCTGATTTCTGGAGAGCTGGAAAATTACATTAGAGAACCAAATGCTTAAAGGGTCTGTATTATGCTATTTTCTGATCTGTTTTATGTTGTTTCCTAATCACAAACATACCTGGAGCTATGTTTTACTTCATTCACACATGTTTAACACCCAAACCCTACATATTCTCCTCTCCTCTCAAACAGAAATCACTCTGTTCCACCTTGTGATGTCATGTGGAAATACAGGAAGTGCTCCACTGTGTTCTTTAACCTGTACCTTCACTAGAATAATTTCAGCCATGAAATTTCCAATCTTTCCTGTTTCATGGCATCACAAGGTGGAACAAAGTATTCTGAGCTTTGGAGATGTGGACAGACTAATAATAAAGGGTTACTCAAACATGTGTGAATGAAACAAAACACAAGTCCAGGTATGTTTTTGAGATTTAACATGGCTTAAAGCTCACAAGAGTCAATATTGCATAATATAGGACCTTTAATTCAATATTCATTAGAAGAAGGAACCAACAGTTTTACCTTCACTTTCCCACTTTCTATGAGATAATGAGCCATCGACTTCACTAACGCCTCAAAGAAATACCAGGAGTGCTGAAACACAACAGAAATTAGAGCGAGAAAGACAACCACTAAGTTATTCAAATTAAAACAGATCCAAATGTTACCTTTAGCAGCTTGTTACTTGTCAGAAAATCAGTGGATGGCTTCAAAATAGCTGTCATCGCTTTTGCTAATTCCTCATGAACAGTTTTCACATTTAAGCCAGAATATGGCTCGGGTTTCAGCACAAACTGTGAAAGATACAAAAGAAATGTAAATTTGAAAAACAAAAAAACACAGACTCATTTAAAACTGCAATGTACCTTGACATATGATCTGAGATAGTGCTCCAGCCCCTCCTCGTGGCACTGTGCCACTACATGCACCATCACCCTGTGAGAAAGATAGACTAATGATACAAAACATGAAAGTAAAGAAAGATGACAGGTGTAGTTGACTCTGCACTAAAGAAATGTACTCGCTCCATCCTGGGGAACAACATTCATCCACTACCGGCAGCGTTCAAAGACTAATGAAGAGAACAGGAGAAATATAAAATAACAAATACATGTGGTGTTAATGAAGAGTAAAGGAGAGATAGAAAATATATGTATGATGTTGGCCTATAAGTGAGTGTGAACTTATGAAACAAAAACAATAACATTTGAAACCTGACTTTGATAAGAAAAAGAAAGGCATTTTGTTTTTGTAATTGAATACAGTCAAGAGAGATACGCAGGTTTAATACAATCCAGGAAAAGCAATACCACCTCCACAGCAACAAGAAATTTATCACGAAAAAAATAAAACTACAGGATTTACAAAACGTTTGCAGCCAACGTTATGCTGCTAACTGAGTAGCTACTAACCGAGCAGCTTGATTCAGTTTTGTGATAAAATCTCTTTGGATTCAAGTAATAGTGCACCTTTAATATTTCCATGTGGTCTTGTACTAATTCAGATCAAGATCAAGTCAAATTCAGAAAATGGCCAACTATATGTTCCATTTATGTGATTTCTTCAGTACTGATACTACTCAAATTAGTACCTTATTCTTTATCTAGTTTAATTGTATTTGGTCAGGGATACTATGCTATAAGACAGTTTGTAATAAAAATCATCACCTTGTCACGTTGACTGCTACATCTTCATGCGTGGCTCTGGTTAGGACACAAAACAACTGGTTGATAATAGTGGGGAGGAAGTTGACCATGACATGCCCCTCCATCGCATGAAGACTCTGGAAATAGTTTTGTATAATTAAAATTTGCTATTTTAGGGGCAGCCATTTTGCTCTGCAGAGTAATGCTCTATGAATGAGTGTATTTACCTTGAGGTATTTGACCAGCTCACCCTCCAACGCTTGCTCTGATAAATTCATCTTTTGACAGTGGTGAAAGAAGTTGTGCAAATGTTGATCCTGGGGAGAAAAATTGATTCCAGCGCAAATGAAAACTATTTTTGAAGATTGTATATATATTTAAATTTTACTTAGGTAGAGATACAAAAGCGGAGAGCATACCTGAGTATAAACTGTAGAGACAAGATGAGTGGAGACTTTGAACAGAGGTTTTCCACTGTCAACCCACTTGATCTCTGAGCCTGAGTGCTTAAAAGAAACAGACAGGTGATGTGTAAGACAAGCAATGTGACAATATATAAAATACCCCAGTAAAACTGACTTATACTTTGATATTAGAAAGAGAGAAATTTGAGAGTATATGGAAAGGCTGGCTAGACTTTGGAAAACCAATAAGATCTGATTTTATCAACAAAAACAAAAAAAAAACAGTCTAAATTCTTTGTTCTGCTACTTAGTTATGTTACTGTTTATTTTATTTTTATCTTTATTTACAAAGAGAATGCGTCTCAAGATACATCTGATTGTAAAGTGTGTATATATAGTCTTGCAAAAATCAATAAAAATATAATAAAAAAAACAATAAAGAATATCTTTCTAGTAACATAAGTATAGTGAGTAACTGAAGTTAATTTTAAAGCAATTTCATATACTTTTTGTTCTCTTTAAAATGTCCTGACTAAACAATGATGACTTATAGGCAAAATGCCACAGAGTTATCTTCATCATTAGGTTAATTTACCACAATTCAATAGAAACCATGCATCAAAGTAACTGCACTAGGGAGTGATCAGAACCTATTGACCATTGGATTTAAGGATCACATTTTAATACTGACCTAATTCACTTGGAATTCATTGTAAAAGCTTGTTCGATTTTCCAATTTAATCGTAGCTAATTAAATTTCCTCTGCAAGGGCTTAAAGGTCTTATATTATGCAAAATGTTGTGTTTTGTTTCATTCACATATGTTTGAGTAAAGCTGGTTTATCAGTCTGTCTACATCTCGAAAGCTCAAAATGATCTGTTCCACCTTGTGACATCATGTAACAATAGTTTTCCAGTTAACCGCTACCTTTCTCCTTTTGTTCAATAGAGACTGGCAATTCCAGGGCTCTAGTGAAGGTGTATGGAGTTTAAAAACACAAACTAGCATAAAATAGTGTAATGTGGTCCCTTTAATGGTTACAGAGACTTATAAAAATGGTCAGAGAATGAAAGGAACAAAAATAAGCAGTAGAAATACACCAAAACTGTAAAAAAAAAATGTTATACCTTGGTGACAGCGTCCTGGGAGCTTAGATACCCAGCAGGCAGATTGGCAGCAACAGGCAAAAGCTGCTCGTTCATAATAACCCTGCCATCTCTGAGCAAAGGTAACCAAGCAGATCCCACTGTGGGTAAAAACAAAGAGCAGTCAGGTACAAAAGAGAGGTAGCGGAACAATAATATGCAAATAATCTGAGCCAGTTTTTACCTGGAGTCTCTATCAGGTCTTTCTTCTTGCTGTTACTGTCACAGCTCACATGATAAAAGGTGAAGAGGAGGTGGTGTTTCTCGTGCAGTTGAGTGGGAAGCTCAATCTTTATCTACAAGAAAACGTGGAAAAATATCCCGAGGTTGATTTCCGAATAGAGTTAAAGCTTTGTTCTAAAAGGAAAACACCTTACACCGATGGGATTAGATGTCAGGGAATATTAAGAGAAAAAAAAGTGGATTTCTAACAAACAAATTAGGCACTAGCTAGTAATAGCAACTAGACAAGCATACAAGACAAAAATATTATTGTTTATGATATTCTGGGGTCATTATTATCATTGTCAAACTTGGGTGGCAGTAATGCAAATGCAAGGCACTAAACATTTTAATAGAAATCACAAGGTTGCCGGTTAAATTCCCACATTAGCACATACTGTGGTGTAAGCGTGGCCTATGTACATTATAATTACCTCATCATAAAACTCTGGGTTCTGTTGGTGGTGGAGAACAGCAGCATACGCTTGTTTCGTGAAGAGAGGACCTCCTGGACGGCCATAAATGCACTGCAAAAAACACATTTATTTTATTTGTTCAATTTTGACTTTTATATTCTGAATTAAATGTCATGTTACATAATGGAGAGTTACCTTTAGCGGCTGTGCTTCGTCCTCATCGGAGTCTTTAAATTCTATGCACACTGCAATGTTCCTTGCCTGTACAAAAGGTTGAAGTGCCAAATACATATTATATTTGAAATGTAGGAGTCTTTTTTAGACCTGAACCAATTTTCTGCTAGAAACTGTCTCTATTCTGACCCTTTGTGCAGTCCAGAAGCCTATTAGCTTCAACCGAATGTCGGAAAATACTTAAAAGTTTGCCAGCTCCCATTTGAAATAAAGGAGGTCAGAGACAGAGAGGAAAATCAGGTTGGTTTTAAATTAATGTTTTAGTCAGATGCTACTACTTTGCCTAAGGATAATTCCTGACCTATCTGAAGCAGCCAGTTGTTATAAAACCAAACCAAATAATGGAAAATGCATGATAAAAGGATTATAACTTTTAAAATAGATTAAATGACCGTGAGAGGAGATTTTAAGGTTAAATGGTGCATAAAGTACCTTGGCAAATGACTTCTGGCCATCGTATTTGAGATGTTTTGGGTAAACATAAAGGTGGTTTTTGTAGATGGTAAACGGTTGGGAACATTTGGCGATGCAAGGGACAAATTCTTCAACTTCTAGCAAAGCGCTGCCTGGCCCATTACCCTCAAAGTTTCTCACAGGGATGTAAGAAGAAGTAACGCAATCTAGAAACAATAAAAATATAGCATAGTAAAGAATATCATAATATTAAGTATAAACTAAATATTACTTAAGCATTTACTTGTTACATCGGGAGCAACACTGTCGATTGTCACATCCAAGTTGCCTAAAAGCACGGGGAGTTTGGCCATCTTCTCCGGTCTGTAGAGAAAGTGTTTGTTATTCCATGCGTGAGCTTTGTAATTGTCAAAGGCATAAAAAAAATCTTACTTTCTTTCTTTTTTTCCTCATTTTAACAAAAAAACAAATAACACAACAAAACCCTCCCCACACCCCACCCCTCTCTCCACACTACACAAAATGACACAAAAACTACATAAGAACAAAAACACCATCTATAAAATCCCCAAACATCTTACTTTCTGAAGTCAGTGAGTAGTTTGAACATGTCCTCGTCTGACAACTTGCTGCTGTCCTGTCTGTAGAGAGCTGAAAACCGAGTGCTTTTGTCCAAAGTCCCTGATGCATCTTTGAATACAGGCCTGTACAAGACAGACAAATTATGAAATCACAGAGACAGTGAAGTTAGGCTATGCTTCTATACAAAACTGAACAAATAGCTATGTTGTATGGTGTACATTCATTGGTCAGAGCGTACAACACTGATTTATAATTAATAAACAAAAATTATAAAGTTACAACTAACCACAACAATTAAATATCTGTTTCAATTAAGATAAAATTATATTTGTTGGTATGAATTGACTGACTTTAGGTAAATGCAATAAAGTATTCTCAGTCATGGTTAAAGAAAACTTTTGTGTTTGTGTTTTGAAACTTTTGTGGTGGAGGGTTCATCATCTGCTTGTTTTCATGGAGATGTTATTGCTTTGTCTGGAATGTTCCTCAGTATAGCATTGAATATGTATCTCTATGGAAACAAGCGGGTGACACCACAATAAAGCCAAGTTACAGGTCAGATCTGTGGAGAGACGACCCCGCAGACAGTTACATGCATGTTTTTGCAGGGATTTTAAGAGCAATAAAAACACCTCAAATACAATGTAAGATAAACAATTTTAATGCAATACTGTGGATCATTGTAAAGCATAACATCTCCATGGTGATGTACTCTCCCCCACAAAAGTTACATAGTGCACCTTTAAGGTACACTTAATTGTCTCCAAGGTAACTTTTCCCTCTGCATTTGAATTCACATAGTGTTTTTATATTGGATATAAAAGCAATATTTTGTATGCAGAAAAAATATTCAGATTATGTAATAAGAGATAGATAGATAGATAGATAGATAGATAGATAGATAGATAGATAGATAGATAGAACTTTATTAATCCCGAAGGAAATTCATTGTGATGATCAGCTGCTTCACACATACATTAAAACCATTCATACAATAAAATATATGATGCAATATTAAAATACTGATAAAACATAAATATATCATACTTAAAATCCAAAGTTTCAAAGTGCTTTAGTGCCCTCTCCCCCTCCCCTCCACAGAATTATAAAGTCTCACCAAATAACTCACCTTGCGGCCCAGGCAAAAGGCATCCTGTACTGTCCCAGTCTGCTGCACGCTGTCTTGGCATTTTTCAAAACCTTCTGTGCAATCTATCACAAAATAAAATTAAAGAAAAAAACTTGAAATTGAAAACAATGAAACCAATCTAAAGTAATTGTAATTGTATATAATAATATGTACCTTTGTTGAATCAGAACTCTTCATGTATGGTTCAGTGCAGTGGGTGATGCCTCCCTGAAGCACCTTCTCAATCCTCGCAACCAGGAAGATTTCTGGATGTGGACATGTGACCGAGAACACACCCTGTTTGGGATACTGCAGAGCGGCTTCTGGGAGCGCGCGAGGATCACCATTGATTTGAACATCCTGCCCCGAACCTGCACCGGTCATCTGTCGAACTAAAGGGTGATTGAGGTCCACGTGAAAGTCTGCTGAGATCTTTCTACTGTTCTGGACGTCAAATAAGGACAGCACAACGTAAAACGGCTCCACCTTTGGGACAGAGAAGGAGAGAGAGGAAAAACTATTATAAAAGCAAGAGAAAACATATCACTCTTCTCTAATGCACTTCTTCCATTTAGAAATGTGCCATGTATGCAATCTATCTCTGAAAGCATGTTTCCATTACACAGAGCCATTATGTGTGCTAAAAGCAGTAGTGGAAGGTAACAAAGTAAAACTAGTAAAGCACTGTACTTAAGTAGAATTTTTGGTATCTGTACTTTCTTAAGTGCATTTAAAAGTGAACACTTTTTACTTTTACTTCACTAAATTTGAGAGCATGTGTCTATACTTTCTACTCCACTTTTTTACAGTTTTTTTCAGGTGATTTTGGGGATCTTTTTTTTCTATCATGTCTGTGGTAATAGTTTTCAAGTGCAAGCTTCGTCTTTGAGCAAACAAAAACTGATGCAGAAAATTCATAAGAAAATAAAGAAATAGATTTTTATAGCAAATGTTGACCAAAATTTTTATAATTTTTGAATCAATAACATTTAACACTTTAACAACAACACTACTTTTTACAGGTACTTAAATACTTTTACTTAAGTCAATTTTTTCATGTGATACTTTTACTCAAATAACATTTTACCTGTGTATCTGTACTTTTACTTAAATGTGCACTATGTGACTTTTTGGTTGGGGTCCTTCACCTGCTTGTTTCTATGGATATGTCATTGTTCTGCCTGGAATGTTCCACAGTATGGCATTAAACAGCTCTACCTTATGTTTATTCAATCAATGATGGTCTTATGACTCAGGGATTCTGACTGTGAGCGGGCTTGCCTCTCTACAGATCTGAACTGTAACTTGGCTCAGTTTGGTCTCCATGAAGATAGAAAGGTTAAATTCCATTCTGTGAAACATTCCAGACAAAGCAAAAATATCTCCATGCATAAAATCATTTGACGGACCCTCCACCAGAAAAGTTACACAGCGCATCTTTAGTAAAAATTGAATTCATCATCCACCACTGCCTAATAGCAGAGACAGACAGAGAGCTTGGAAACTGACAGCAGGAAACCGACTTCAGACGGGTGCTATAACGTGCGGTGGGAGGTCTAAGCTGGTTACCATGGCAGCCAGTGGTTAGGTCTGTCAGCCAATAACACTAATATTACATAGGGCAAGCCAAATGGGCCATCTGAACTGTGAGTGATCTCTGTAACTCCTTCAAACCACAAGTCTTCCCACTGTAGACAAGTTTGTTGGTTTTAGAGATGAAGTGAAACGTACATTAGTAGTGGGCCCTTCTTCGTTCTCGGCCACACAGCCCTGCAAGTTGAATGAGAGGTCGTGGCAGCTGACCAAAACCCTCTTCCCGAACTTTTCCTCAAATTGCCGTATGTCTGGCTCGATCCCGGAGATGTCTAGTTTCTGAAATGAGAAAAGAGTTCATAAAAATAACATCGGAGACAGGGACTTAGCGACGTTGGTGTTACATTAATTCATTACCTGTGTGTCTGGGTCCAGAGTGAAGAGTTTGAGTCGTGCTTCACTTTTCATTTTGGACTCAATGTCTCTGGCGGTCTGTAAAAACACATTTGGTTATTTTTTATTTATTGTTTAAATTAAATTTGAGCTGTTAGATTTAGTGCAATGTTCTGGAGCTAGTGTTGAATTTAAGGGTGGTAGCAGTGAATCTTCTCTCAAACAAGATAGCTAGCATATTGAATTGATTGTACTAGTTCTATTCATATAACTATAATAAAATCTGGAAGATGAATCCAAGATGGCGTCGTATTGTTTTCATTGGTCTGTGCTCATTGGCGCATGACCCCAAAAAAGTTTACTGACGCAGCCCAACGTGTGACGTCAGAAACGTTAGAGGGGAGCTAGGCTCATATTGTAAAAATACAGAAGAATCCCTACAAAATCCGACCTTTATGAAAGCTGTGGATGCCCTGTCAGCCGAACACGGGCAGTTTGATTGCTCAAAAAATGCATTGTGCTTCTAGGGGAGAATTTTTCCTGGGCGGCGGGCTGCAGTACTGCTCGGCCACACGTCAATCTGCGGTCACGGATAGAGGGGGCGTGCCCACCTACGGGCTTCGCTATTGGTCACCTCTGTGGCACCAAGATGAGAAAGATCAAAGCAGCCACCGCGCCAATCACGCCTACAGCCTGGCACATGCCCGCGAACCTGGTGCCCTATAAATACCAGGCCGCTAGCCACATAACTCACTTCTTCAACCAGAGTTCTCCGGGTTCAGCCTTCTGAGATCCTCCAAGATTCATCGCAAGAGAAAATGGAAGAGAGAAGGTGGATGCTGCCTGAGGTTCGTCACCTACCGGCGTCGGGCACTTCAGCTGCCGCTCTTGTGGCACTCCGCTCCGCCGTGAAGACAAGCAAGACCGCTGTTTGGTCTATCAGAGATGGATCCATCAGACTGAACGCTCTTTGTGTGCGGCGTCTCTCGCACTCCTCTGAGGCGCTGGAGCGCTGCGCCGCCTTTATGGGCCTCTCTTGCCATTTCAGGGCAGTGCAGGGTCGGATCCCGCTGAAGATGCTCCACTTACCGCTCCGGCCCTTCTGGACTGGGCGGACTGTCGAGGGGATGAGCTGCTGCAACAACGCGGTTGGCCACCTGATTTCCGGGCATACTGTCTGGAACCAGTGGGCCTGCTGCCGAGGTTGTTTGCTGCCGTTGTGGTACGGTCTGGTCCCACGTCCTCCCCAGCCTCCTGAACAGGCGTAGAAAGATTTTATTCTCGGGTTGGCATCGCAGACCTGGTCTAGGACACGAGTAGTGACGCTCTGTCCTATTACCTGTACCGTCTCTAACCAAGCGAGCCAAGCGGGATTGGGGCAGCCCTCTTTCTGCCAAGTGACCCAGCGTCTCCGGTGTGTTGCTCATTGAAAACTGTGAGGCTCTGCCTGCTCCCATCTTCACCCCTTGGCCCAGCGGGAGACCCACTTTCCGGACAGGGATAGGGTATGGCGGGGCTCTTGGATCGCTGTTCACATGGGTTTTCTATTCTGCTCCTTTTACCGCGTTTGTCCAAAGCGCTCGGAGCTCATGCCGGAGGACACCGGCGAGATCCAAGATACGGCGGAAGTCCTATTGAGGGAGGCGACACTCGGCGCGAGGGGACCGCCGCCTTCACGCGCTCTTCACGTGCTTCCAAATATGCTAATAAGGGCGTCAGGCCCGTTACTTCACCCCCAAGGGGGGCAAAACCTCTTTAGCTCCAGTGCACACCTTTTGCCCAACTAGCTCCGGTAACACTTGGGCTATTCCCGCTGTGGGCTCAAGCCGCTCTCCTGCGTTTACTCTGGTGTCCGCTCCGGCCGCCGCGGCAGCGGACACAACTAAGTCCAAGGCCCACAAACGTGGCGGTCAGTCGGAGGGAGCACGGGATTTGTAAGCGCCTGAAGCCCCCTAACCCACCAACCGCAGCAGGTGAGGCGGATACAACAGGACCGGGGTTGGGTGTTTCCCGTAGGAGCCGGGTCCCCACCCCTCTGCTAAGCTCCCATGCGGTGCACCACTGCGGAGGCAATGTCGCCCCTGCTCCACAGAGTGAGGTCACAGGCTCTGCACATCCTGTTTGTAGCCCCAGACAGCCCGGGTGCCAAGTGGTACCCGGACCTGGTTCGAATGGTGGTGATGGACCCGTGGCCTCTCCCAGACATATCAGATGCGCTAGTACAGGCGGGGGGCACCCTGCGGTCGCGCCCCCTTCTAGACAGGAGGCTCTTCAGAGGTTGGCTTGGTGCCAGAGAGGTAACCAATAGCGAAGACCCTATGTGAGCGGAGCACACACTCATAGAACTATAGTTACGTCAAGTAACTAATTTCTGTTCAGATTGTGTTAAAATAAAGCAGTTTGACATACCACATTTTAGATTATAAACAATATTAATTATAAGCAGAATCTTGTAGAGCATTTTCCCCTCATCCAATATTGACGCACTCCACTCCATCTCAGTTATGTCCAAGTAATAAATAATTCATGGCTAGCTGTAACTCAATTGCAGAAAATGCACTGTCAATACACATTACTGTAATCTCAAAACATTGCATGGATGAGTTTGTATTGCTGTAGATTTAAATAGGCTGTGCAATAATACTGCCCTCCAGCCTCACTGTAGGCATCATCATTTCCTGTCCAATTTTATCTCTATGAAGCTTTTGCAGAGTCGTGCTAAAATGAATAAATATTTAAAGATAAGGTAGTGAACAAGAAGCTGCAGGTGAATGCCACTGACAACATGTTAAAAAGTGCACAAATAAAATGAATACTTGAGCAGAGGACATTTCTGTGTTTAGGAAGCGAGATGTTTTTGTCTCACAAAGCCAACACAGAGCCAACCATTTGCTTTGCCGTTCATTGCTGTTCTCTACTTACGGAGTCCGAACACACTTTACCAGGTGTTTGTTGCTTTAGCACCATCAGGGAAATACAGGCACTTGTTTGAAAGGAATCCAGCTGTTTAGGTATTCTGCGCCATAGCCCATTTAAACCAAGCACTTCTGCAGGGCTGCGAGGGTCTAAACAGCTAATCCATGTGGGCTCTGTGTGGTCGTGTATATTTTTCTTGACATGTCACTTCGAATTGAAAAAACAGATTACCTGAAAGCTGTCCTGAAAACTTCCCGATGAGATGTCAGCTTTTCCATGTTCTTCGTCTGCTGAAAGGATCAACATGAGGTTAGATGATTCAATTATTATCAGACATGTTTGATACTTCTTAGCTCTCGTAGTGAAAGATACAAAAGCATCCTTGGCGTTAAGATGGAAAGAAATAAAAGTCCCTCCTCACCATCGTGTATGTCTCCATTCCTCTTCTCCTGCATGGCCTGCTCGAAACTGCTGTGGAGGATTTTGTTGAGTGTACTGATCCACTCGTCCATCTCTCCCTCGCCGTCTGCGGCCAGTAAAAATGTGCTTTTGTCCTGCATCTTCAGCTCAAAAGCAAAGCGCCGCACTTTGCTGTTCTACAAGACCAAAAAAAAGTCATTACACAAAAGTACATTTATGTTATTGTGATCATATTTAATATTTTTAGTGCATAGATCAGTGCATTCTGTTGTTGTGTCCATGGGCAAGACCCTATATATCCACCATAGACTGTATAAAGAAGTGGACTAAGGGAATGTGACGTCACCCATAGCGTCCAGCTCCAGTCAAGTGAAGCTCACGAGGCTATTGAAGAGAATTTAGAGCTAACTGGACTTAATACAAACTTCTGAAGACCAAAATGATGAGGTCCAATGCAGCAGAGAGTCGATGGAGCCGGAAGCGCCCCCGTGCTCACTTCCTGCTAGGAACCTGGCGGCTCATGGGTTAGCTCTTACAGTCTATGATATTCTGATTGTCTCTATGTACAGAATGAATGTGCTGTGTGAGTAAGTGGTTGGTGGAAGTCGGAGGGCCCATAAGCACAGATTGGCAGTCACGCCTCAGTCATGGCAGTTGTGGTTACAGAAGTGACCACTGAGTAGGTGGAGTAAATGAATATCAACATTCTCAAAACATGACTTGCCTTCAAACCTCAGTAGTCATCACTGAACCTGAATTACCTGAACTACCCCCATACAGGAGTCTAAGAAGATGGTTCCTTTGGGTTCCTTGGATGTGTTCTCGTCTTTGTAGAAGTTCAGGTTATAGGAGCCGTCTCCCAGCTGAGCCAGATGGAAGTACCTCCTCTTAAAAGACTACAGGGTAGAAACGGACAATGTAAACATCCCAATGGCCTCTTAGGCTCTCAAAATACCATAACAGGGCATGGGAAAGCTCTGGGGTGCAATGAAAGCTAATGCCAGTTTTCCATATGTTTAGGAAGCAAAACAAATTACTGCTATTAGTTTAAGTCTTTCACCAAAGTAGTTTAAAGTGTGCAGATGGGTGTGAGAAATACTGTTAATCAAAAGTGCTTTAAAGGGTCTATATTCCACTATTTTGTGATCTATGTTATACGGTTGTTTCCTCATCAAAAATATACCTGGAGCTTTGTTTTGTTTCATTCACACATGCTTAACTCACAAAACCTTCATATTTAGGCAGTTTAGATCATTTCAGCTCTGGAATTGACCATCTCTACCAAACAAAGGGTAAAAGGTAGCTGTTATCTTGAAAACTACCACTTCATGACATCACAATGTGGAACAGCGCATTTTGAGCTTCAGAGATGTAGACAGACTAATAATGCAAGTCAAGATTACTCAAACGTGTGAGTGAATGAAACAAAACACAACTCAAGGTCTGTTTGTGAGGAGGTAACAGCATTATAACATGGCTTAAAACTCAATTTTGGGTAATATAGGAGCTTTAGGCACTTTTGCAGGCACAAGAGTGATTCTAAGGCCCCATTATTTGCTAAGTGACAGTTTGAACTTTTAAACATTCGGATTTTGCACCATTTTGAGAAAAGGTCAAATATATCTAGTCCACCCTGCCTTTGTTCATTACTAGCACAGGATAGCAAGACTTCTGAACGGGATTGTGTAAACCTACCCTCATAGTAACACTGATTGCACTGTTCATGTTGCCTTTGTACAGCCAGCCATGTTTGGATACTCCTCCTTTCTGAGATCCGAGGGAGGCCGTGTCCTGTGAGAAAGGGATGCGAACAGACAATAATTAATTACATAAGGCACCACTCTTTAGTCTAGTTTAATGGAAAAAACATGTACAGAGGTGAAGACAGTGGTGGAAGGTAACAAAGTACAAAAATAAAAGTACAATACTTAAGTACAAATTTTAGGCATCTGTACTCTCCAGTCCACTACATTTTAGATCTGGAGTAAAAAGTACTTTTCTCAGACTGGGGGAAACTTTATTTTTTAGCACATTTCATTTTAATTTTCATCCCAACTTTGAGCATTTCTCTAAAAATCTTTGCAAAATACTTTTACATTTTACTCTTTAAGCACATGCTATTTTTACTTTTACTTTAGTAACTTTACTTGAGTAACTTTTTGTCCCTGTATCTGTACTTGTAAAGGTGAACTATGCAACTTTTGTTACATAGTTGGGGGTCCATCACCTGCTTGTTTCTATGGATATGTCACTGCTCTGTCTGGAATGTTCCACAGTATCACATTAAACAGCTCTAGCTTACATTTACTCAATTACAGGTTGTTTTATTGCTCAAAAATCCCTAGAAAAACAAGAATTCTGACTGTGTGCAATGCTACCTCTCTACAGATCTGATCTGTAACTTGATTTGGTCTCCATGATGATAAAAAGGTTTAATACCATACTGTGAAACGTTCCACACAAAGCATTAACATGCACCTAAGTAACAAAATTGAGTATTTCATCCACTACTGGGTGAAAACAGTGAACAAGTTGGTTTAAAATGTTGCAGGCTGATTTTATGACCAATGGGAGGATAGATTAGCATCAACATGTCCTCCTCTACTTGAGAGGAATTCACTTCATTAAGTTCAGCAATGCACTTTTCTAATCTCGTGAGATTTTTGGCAAGACAATCTGCGCATAAAGGTCACTAGCTTTCTATTGAATCAATGCCTGAAGCTGGTAATTATTGAGAAAAGATGCGCCCTTAAAATGCGCCTAATGTCATGAAGTAGACAGCTCGCGACACACTTTGAGAACAGAACATGAAATTAAAGGAAACGTTTCTTGTGGAATAAAAGGGTGAGGTAATTGCAATGTTGGGAGTTAAAATAATTAGGAGAGTAAATTTTCTTTATAACCTAGTTTTAGAGCCCAGGTTGGGGAGATGTTGCTGTCTCTATGGCAACAGTGCAGCACAACACACAACAATTTAGAGAGTTTTTAAAGGGCCCAAATTATGCTATTTTCGGATCTGTGTTATAATGTTGTTTCCGCATCAAAAACACACCTGGAGTTGGGTTTTGTTTCATTCACACATGTATAACACACAAACCCTGCACTTTTAGTTCTTCTCTCAAACAGAAAACACTCCTTGTGATGTCATGTGGTAATACAGGAAGTGCTCCACTGTGTTTTTAAACTCTAGACACCTTCACTAGAATCATTTGCATAATTCTAGTCCTCGAATTGCCATTCTCTACTGAACTAAAGGTAAAAAGGGAGCTGTTAACTTGAAAACTACTGCTTTGTGACATCATAAGGTGGAACAGAGCATTGTGAACTTTGGAGATGTAGACAGACAAATAATGCAGGATTACTCAAACGTGTGGATGAAACAAAACTCAACTCCAGGTATATTTTTGATGAAGTAACAGTATTATAACATAGCTTAAAGCTCGCAAGTCAATTTCCGTAACAGGACCTTTAAACATTTTGGGGAAGTATTGTTTTGTGTTTTTTTATCTTACCTCATCTTTTTCCACATCTTCATCAACTTCGAAAACATGGGGGGCAAGCTGTTCAGGTCTGGGCACTTTGCTGAAAGAAATATAAGATGGAGTAGATGTAAATGTTTGCGGCTATGTAAACAAAATGTGATTTATGTTGTGGAGTATAAATAGTCTGTTGATTTGTTTTTCCAAGCTCTTCTAGTTTTACACGATGAAACCAAAGAAACACAGCAGCCCCTGAGTGTGGCTCATTCCCCAGACACTAAGCCTGACCTTTGACCTTTAGCAGACCCGGCGTGCTCTGAGGGACTGCTACCATAAACAGAGGCAAGGCCAAGTCCAAAGCTAGGCTAACCTTTTAACATGACGAGGAACATCTGCGAAGAGCATTCCAGGCTGTATGCAAAAGTGGTTTGTCCAAGGACACGGGGAAGCAATCCATTGTGGGGCTTTTCGTCATGTTTTAATGATCACAATCAGCAGTGGGCTCGAAATAGGGTTGTTATCATTGTAGAATAACATAGGAAGTGGATCTATTGTTACAGAGGAGTAACTAGAAGAGCACATTTCCGTGTTTCTAGAGTTCAGCTACAAACATTCATTAGGACATAAACAAAGGGAGTGTCGTGGGTGTACTATTTTGGAAAGATCGAAGAGTGGATTTTTTTGGTGCTGTGTGTGACTAAAAATCTGACAAAAGCTGAAAAGTACTGAGTAAACAAAGGTAAAGCACAACAAAAAAATGTAATTAACAAAAATATGAAAAAAACATGCAGATTTGAGTAATTAATGATCTATCTCAGGCCCTATCCGAACCATCCTTATGGTTAGTTGTACAATCCTATAAAAAGCTCAGCTCCCAAGCCTGCGTCACTCATGCTCCAGAAGGTCAACTTTCCATAAATATACAAAACAGGGTACAAAACAATACACTACAGCTTCACAAACCTAATGTGATGTACAGTAGTTTAATTAGCAGAATGCATGCCATAATGTGATAGCACTCTGAAAGGGGAGTGATTTAGCCCAAAGAGCAAAGCAAAGCTTATTAAACATGTTAATGCATTGTTTTCTGTGAATAAAGGATTTTTGAAACAATAAAAAATAACATTTAAATATATTATGTATTAGCTATTAATAATGCATAGAAATTTAATAATACCCCTTCTTTAAGGGCCTCATATGTTCTCATTTTGTGTTTGCGGTACCCAGTTTTATAGATTTTGGTTTATTATTAACCATCTTTTGCAGGGGGAAAAGCGCTCACATAGTCCTTCAAATCAGGAAGGAATCATTTGCCCATGAAAACAAATACTTATGAATAAATAGGCTAAACAATAAAAAATAAAAACATGATACTATACCACCAAATATCAAAGTATTGTTCAAATAAAGTCCAAAATTCTTCAGATTTTTGTTATATTGAAAAGAGTTGGGGTAATGACTTGCAGCATTGTTAGTTCATAATCCTCTGCTTACATGAAAAGCCTTTGGAGCCACATGACAAAGTTTTGCTAGTTTTACAAATGTTTGGTTCATGTTGTTTCACTGTTTTGGTCTGGAAGATTTTCAAACTCTCCTCCCTGCTGCCTTCCAGACTTAACATTTCAGGCAGAGACGGGTGAAATAGGCACCTGGCAACACTTCAAAAACCATCCACGGCACACCCAAACACAGCACCACGCAAACTCACTTCTGAAGCTGCCGGAAGTCCCCTGAATACTCCTCGTACTTGTAGTTGACCACATGCCAGTCCGACTTGTAGGTCTTGATACACTGCAAAGACAATAAAGAGCAAAACAATTAAGTTATAACATTCTACAGTTTTTTATTTAAAGATCCTATAATATGCAAAATTCACTCTTATGAGCCTTAAGTCATGGTATAATATTGTTGCCTCACCAAAGACATACCTGGAGTTGTGTTTTGTTTCATTCACACATTCACAGATGTTTGAGTGATCCTGGTTTATTAGTCTGTGTATATATAAATATATAAAGCTCAAAATGCTCTCTTTTACCTTTAATTCAATAGAGATTGGCAATTCCATGTCTGAAATTATCCAAATGATTCTAGTGAAGGTGTATGGAGATTAAAGACAAAGTGGAGCACTTACTGTATAACCACGTGACATCACCAGGTGGAACAGAGTGTTTTCTGTTTGAGAGAAGAACTCTGTCTAAATATGCAGTTTGTGTGTTAAACATGTGAGAATGAAACAAAACACAACTCCAGGTATGTTTGTTTTGTGATGAGGAAACAACATTATTACATAAATCAGAAAATAGCGTAAGATGGGTGCTTTGAAATGTTGAAATTCAGTGGTAGAAATGGCCTTTTAATTGTGAAAATGGAGGTGTTTTGAACTGGTTTATGGTAATATCTCTGTAATTACGGTACTGAGTTTCTTTACACAAAATTCAGTGTCTTCCCGGTCAGCATAAAATAACTGAGATTAAAAAGTGCCCAAATAAAACACACATTTGTGGTCAGTTAAAAAGACCATAAGATTAGTATATCATTAATATTAGATTAATAACTGATTATTATATAAACAAAGATCAACATTTATGAATTTTCAGTTAAGATATTTCTTTCAAAAAACTGAATGTCCCATACAGTAGATGCGGGCTCTCCCTTCTAAAATATGACAACAGATACTGATGAATGTCATGAACTCAACCTACACTGAAACCCATATGACTTCCTTCAATCCAAATAACGTGTTTTGAAATTTCATAGAATACAGATGTTGAATAAAAGAGTGGAAAAAATATTTGACGCAATCCAACGATCCCAGGTGTATTAGGGGCCCCAGCTGCTCTGTGGAGCTATGATGTCATTCCTGGCTGTAGCGATGGGGGACAACCTCGTATCTTGCTTTGTCAGACCGCGCCCTGATATCGCTCTGAAATAACAACTAGCTACATATGCACACAAATGTAGGTTCACGTACAGGCCGGCGCTAATCAAATCATCACACGCATATTGTGTTTTCCGCTTGCTTACTGTGAAAATGAATTAGCGCTTTGTTTGTGTTAAATAAATAACTAGGTATTATTGGAAAGACCGGAGCTGGGCCCGTGCTGGTGTATCTGATACATTTCTGGAGCTTTTGAATACACCTGTGTTTGGATAAAAGTGGAGGAACGTAGAGCCAGGATAGACAGGCTTTGGTGAGATACAGAGTGGACGAAGCAGGCGTGAGTCCAGGTAGCGGTCAGTTTTACCTCCTGCACAAACAGACACTGAGCTTCTTTCTCTGCAGTCTCTGGCACGGTGGAAAAGACAGTCCGGCCCTGGCGCCTAAGGGTGCATATCTGAGGAGACACAGAGAAAACAAAAGCAAAAGCACAATAAATTCAATATGTTTGTTCAAATGTTTAATGCTGGGTTTTACTGTATGTTTTGGTTATTTAACAGTGCATTGATGTCCTGCCATTGGAGTTGAAAAGATCAGAGACAAAAGGATCGGCCAATTTGGAGATTAGAAATTCAATTAAATGCAGCTCTGTGCTCATTCACAAGCACTATCTCCAAGGCCAAGTTACAGATCCGATCTCCTTTGTCCAACAATGTTTATGCTATAAAAATACCTATAATTGAATAAAAGCATAATAGATAAGGCTGATGCTATAGTGTGGGGCAGTCCAGGAAAAGCAATAAAGTCTTCATGGAGACAAGCATCTGGCAGACCAACAAACAGTTACATAATGCACTTTTAAAGGGCCCATATTACACTATTTTCTGATCTCTGTTATAATATGGTTTCATTCACACTTGTTTAACACATAAAGGTGGCATATTTAGGTTGAGTTCTTCTCTCAAACAGAAAACCTGTTCCACCTTGTGATGTCATGTGACAATACAGGAAGTGCTCCACTGTGTATTTAAACTCCATACATCTTCACTACAATCATATGGATAATGAACTAAAGGTAAAAGGAGCTATTAACTTGAAAACTACCACTACATGACATCACAAGGTGGAACAGAGGAGATGTAGACAGACTAATAATAGGGTTACTCAAACGTGTGAATGAAACAAAACACAACTCCAGGTATATTTTTGAAGATGTAACAACATTATAACATGGCTTAAAGCTCAATTTTGTGAAATATAGGACCTTTAAGGCAATAGAAAGAAACTAAAATTATAAAAACCATGAGAGAATTACAATTGTGGGCGTAAGGCTGTAAGAAATCTGTTCTTTTGCCATATTGCTCATCACTACTAGATGGGACAGATAAGTAAGGTATACTGACATAAGCTAAAGATAGAAAGCAAAAGGCAGCTAAGGGCATATTTTTATTCTATTTTATTCTATTCAAAGAGCAAACCCTGCCTTAGGGTTTTAACTCAATGGAGCTTGGCAACTCTTTCAAGTCACTGGACGATGTGTAAGGAACCATCGCTCCCATTTCTGCTTTTCTACTCGCTCCACAAGGAAGAGCTGGAAACAGTGGCATGGACTGGTGACCTAGTTTTACCATAAATCTAACATTCCCTCACTGCCAATTGATCCTCTGCTCTCATCTGTCCATTTTACAGCAGCAATAGCTATCACAGACATGTCAGGAGCACAGGCAAGCTCATTTATAAGGTCCTGTATTATCTCTATGTAGGTCAAGAGTCCTAAGAGTTTGATAAATGGTCAAATTTGTGATAGTAGGAAATGTACTGTGGATTCATTCTGGTGGATAATGTACCGGAACTTCCACTCCTTTGTCACCAATTTATTGTAATTGCTAGACTGTCAAACATATTATATAATTTGACAAACGCACACAACCATCTATTAAATGTGACTTTGAAACTGCAAGCTGCTAATTAACTACATTTCTTTTGCTGTCATTAATTCTGAATTTTGAGCTACCGTTTACTCCAATAGAAAGTAAAGGTCTTAGTATGTGCCTATATTATACCATATAAAGTGGGCCTTACAAATCTGTGTGGCTAAAATTTGACAGTTAACGCTTCATTCACACATGTTTAACACACAAACCCTGCAAATCTTAGTTCTTCTCTCAAACTGAAAACACAGAGCAACACAGAGCAACACAGAGCATACAGCTTTGGAGATGTGGCCAGATCAATAATAAAGGGTTACTCAAACATGTGTTAATGAAAAAAACACAACTCCAGGTATGTTTTTGATGAGGTAACAGCATTTGACTTGACTTGAAGCTCCCAAGAGTTCATTTTGCGTAATTTAGGTCCTTTAATGAGCATAAAAATGTTGTAACAGTAAAACAAGCCATTAGTCCAAACTGATCCGTCTCTGCCCCAGCACCAGATCGGCCTGTCCAGTCATTACATGTGTGATTCTGTGCAGGCACGTGCAAAAGCTACACCCATAATGTCTGGCTGCCATTGCCTCTTTCTTCCTTGCAGTGATGTAAAACACATGGCAGCTTAGACAGATGGACAGACCGAGCTGGGAGTGCACAAAAGCATAGGGCACTTAGTAATAGCACTGTAGACGGCCTTGTAATGAAAACCACCCATCATCTCCTGATTGTGAAACAAGGAGGGGATGCAAGAATTCCCACAGCTTTGTCTTACTATAAAACTACTACGAAACTTTTGTAATTTTCCCCAACAAAGGAATTCAGGAATGTCAAACAATAGCTTTTTTTGTGAAGGGAGGAGAGAGGGATTGTGGCTTCGTGCTGATGTAATGTTGATACAGACTTTGAACTTCTTTGAAAACTAAAAGTACATCCACACATCATGGACACTTAAGAGGGGCACAGCAAGTTCACTTATGTACATATATATGATTTGAGAGGTGTTTTGTGATTAAAATTAATAGAGCTGTTGCTGCTTTGCCTGGATATTTTGCACAGTATGATATTAAACGTATCTATTTCCATGGAGACAAGCGCCAAGAGGTGGGACGATTACAGTAGAATGCATATTTTTCAAGGTATTGTTTTATTGTAAAAAATGCCTACAGTTAAATAATAAGAAAGTTTAATGCCCTACTATGGTACATTCCAACAAAATCCCCTAGAATATCTCCATGGACACAACCAGGTGCTGGACACTTACCAGTAAAGTTACTCAGGGCACCTTAAACTTTTCGTTCTATATCAAGCCTCGCCCAATTTCAAATTCCTGTCCAAAGTATTTCCAAGTTTCCCAGAATATTTCAGCTTGACACAAAATTGGGTGTTGTTTTTCAAGAAATGTGGAGGAGTGAAAGAGATAGCATAACAATACTAGCAGCCAGTGGACACTGACAGCAGCAGTGAGAGAAAATGTAAAATGTCGCCCAAGCAGCCAGAAAGACTATTTTATATAGAGAGAATATTTGACTCCAACTATTGAGAGCGGAGAGAGAGTTGACATTTTAATTAACAGCATTAAATGAGAATTCTAGTAAAAAAAAGGCACAATTGCTATCTAGAGGCTTGTCACGATAACAAAATTTAAAGTTTGATAGATTGACGAAGTAACTATAGATGATATTGGAACTAATTTATGCCATTGACACAAAAACCCTTAAGAGAATTACACCACAAAAACTATTCTAAATCTACAATATTGTTAAAAAACCATTAGCTGTAATAAATAAACACTCTGAGACATAGAAGTTATTAATTCAACCTTTTACGGCTTAAATCGTATCATATTGCCAAAAACTAGTCCCAAATTCCCCAGTAGTGCAAAGAAAATGTACACACAAAAAAATACTGACCCCCCAAAATATTGCTCCAGCTTTGATATATTGAACGATAAGTCAGGCCTACATAGCTATCTAGAAGTAGCAGTTGTATCAGTTTTGATCCTTACCTCAAAATCATCTTGTGGGAATTGCAGCATGTCCCGTAGAACATCACTGATGATCTGAGTCTTCCTTTGGAGAAGCACATTTTCATAATCCAGGGGCTCTATGATCTTTGGCTTCACCTAAACAATAAACAAAAAGCACAGTTGTAATAAAATATGTTTAAAATCATTCTGAGTTCAAATGTTAACAAATTTTGAGGTGTGATTTATTAATGAAGACGATACAGATGAGAAACAATGATACTGAAACTAATTTATGCCACTGACACTATAACCTTAAAACAACCTCACCTATAAAACGATTCTAAATGTACAATACTGTAAAAAAGCATACGCTGCAATAAATAAATACCAGAAGGAAACAGAATTTAATTAGTCATAAAAGTGATTAATTCAACCTCTTACCAGCTTAAATCTTGTCATATAGTCAAAACATTTCCCAACAGTGCAAAGAAAATATACCCACAATAAATACTGATCTCCCAAAAATGTTGTTCCAGCTTTCCACAACTGCAATTTGAATTAAACTGTTTATATTGTGAAATAGTAAAGGTTACTGTTATTTAGATGTTAAAAAGTTCCCTGCAAACAAACAAATACCCTGTGTTTTTGAGGTGAAACGAGGCTTAGACTGTTCCCTGGATCTTGGAAGTGAAAGAAGTAGCCCACCAGGAGGTCTTTGAGACAGAGGGCAAAACAGCAGTCCATGAAGAAAAGAAATCTGAGGCATGTCTGATCTTTGCTTATGATTTCAGTGTAAAAAATGCCAACGTGTTTCGACTACATACGTTTTCTTTAGGTAGTCTGTATGGGATATTTTGCCAACAGTTTAAACTTCTACAAATGCATCTGAATAGGTCTGTCACAATAACAGATTTTGAAGCACAATGTATTGCTACAGAGAAATATTGAGCTACACAATAATACTGAAACTACTTTATACCACTGACACAAAACAGGATCCTGATAAACCAATTTTTAAATATACAGTATGAATAAAATACATGAGCTGCTATGAATAAATGCAGAATAAGCCAATAATTAGCAATAGAAGTTATTTATTCAACCCTCTACAGCTCAAATCTTATTGTATTACATAAAAATGGCTTAAACCTCTGCACTTTTGCAAAGAAAATGTACACACGATAAATATAGAGCTTGATATTTTAATTATTCTAAAAGGCCTACATCTGATCCTTCTTTTAGTTTTGTATATTTTAATCTTTGCTCAGACAAAACTGCAATTTGATCTTTCCTCTCCAAAAATCATGCAGACCCTTTCAGACTCTTTCAAATCCGAAATATGAATGCAGTCTGGACAACAAAATGCAATTGTCCCCCCAAACAATAGAAGCCAACACAAGCCAAAGTGGTACTAAGACAAAAGCTGGTGGTTAGGAGTCAACATAAGGGCTGGAGTGTACCATTCATTATAAGAGCCTCACATATGTTATACGCTTACATTAAAAGATGCAAACCAGACAGAATATAATAACTGTACATTTGATTGTTTTTACACTGGGTTTAAATAAATATACGTGGGATGTACCAGTAAAGCCTTGTCAGATGATAACTCAACATCTTTGTAAACAGTGCTGTGCTACAGATAGGGAGGAGCTTAGGTCATGATCCCGGCTGGCACCACTGCTGTACATTCCTCAGAAAGAATACATGGTTTCCTTTAAGCTTATAGTACTCTGGCTAATACAATGGAAGGGTACGTCATGCAAAAATGTGCTTATAAATCAAAAATACTGCTCTCATCTTTGACAGACAGTTCCATTTGGCGTTAGTTCAATGGCAACACAATCTTATCTAAATTAAACAGTATTATGACAGAAATGTAACTCCTAAATAAATAAAAATGCAAGCTTCATGACAAGGTAATGCAGATATCCAGCCATAATTTCATGGCTTTTTTGAATGTGAGGAACATCTGATAAGCAGAAAGCAACCATATTTCCAATTGGACATGTGCCATTGAGACAAAAGGATAACAACACACAGCTGTGAACTGTGAACTTCCCAGTAAAAGTCTCAAATGAATATAGGTTCACATAAAATGCTGCAAAAATAAAAGTTAAAGTAAAGCTCCATAATCAGACTGAATCCTCCAAAAGCAATTAGCCTGGCTTCTAGATCTAGCACAAGAACAGTTAATGACAAAACAGGCCCATTTCCTAAAAAAAGATCAACATTCAAACCTCTGGAGACCTGGACCCTGAAGCTGCTACTTCCCTTTTCCGTCCTGCTGGAGAAAAAAAGCATCGCTTCAAAGCTGGGAGCCAGTCTAAGATAAAAACTTGCTTAGATAGAGAATTCCTACTAGCAAGCTACTCTCATATAGACAGCTAATGGGTTTGCTATAGATGTTCTACAAAAATCTGCTTAAAAGAATGAATTCAAACTCACCACCTGCACTTGTGATGCTGCCTCAGTTTCAGCCTCAATCTCAGCCAAACTTTTGTATTGCTGTGGAGACTCAATGACCATCTCCCTCTTCGGGGCTTTCCCTGCTCGGCCCTGCATAGTCGCCCATACGCAAAGCTGCTACCTCTGCCAACAAAAGGTGGTGTCCTCAGTGAAAAGCCATGATACAAAGTTGTCCGTGGCGAGCGTGAGGCGTGAGTAAGTTTTCCAACATCCACTGATTCCCCTCTGTCTTCAATCACACGGTTCAGCCCCCTCTCATCACAAGTGCACAGCCCCTCCCACTCCCACAGCAACACAGCTGAGCAGCACTCTGTCTGTGGGACATGGGGGCTAAACCTTATAAGGAAAGGGCGATCTAGAAATACTATTAATGTAAATGGAATAATAACAAAATCGAATATAACTTTTATATTGCCACAATTGAAAGAAACAAATTAACAAAAAAAACTCAATTGTTGGCAAATGCTAGTCTGTTACTGCAAATTTTACATAACAAACAAGGCTGTAAAGGCAACCCAATTAGAAAAAAAAAAATCTATACTTACTGATCATAGTTCTACTGAAATCAGATAATTAAATTCTTGATATACAATCCCAAACATGTACTGTTTTTGAAATAAGTACACCAATAGCATAGGCCAATGATGAATGAATCTTTCATTCAAACATAGGTAAAAACTTCAGAATTTTATAATGATGCCAGCATGAGAATTGGTAAAGGGTTCTAGGGATATTTTCATACCAATAATGTGTCCCTGGACTAAAAAAGTTTGAGGATCTCTGCCTTAACCAATATCCTGGAACAACAGAATACGTTTTGTAAAAGCTACAGACCTTAAGAATCTCAAGCTACACCAAGAGTAGCTGTTCTATACTTGATCTGTACACCTGCCAAGTCTGTACTAAAGCAAAGCCAAGAGGTCAGAGGTCACAACAATCCTGTGTCCATTGATAAAACTTCACTGTCTTTGATGTGGTCCTGCAACGTATCCGAAGCAGCGGGTTCCCTCAGCAGGCTCTATTCAAACACACTTCCCCTTCTCCAGATCTTAAATACTTTAACTTTCTCTTATGCGGCTCTGGCTCTCTTCTCCATCCAATGAGGTCTTTCTATGGACACTTTAATCTCAAAGACAGAGGCGCCTAGGTTCAGCTGTTTTCCATCGAATTCACAATGATGGCATTTTTGGAGAGAAGTCCGCTAAATGCCTCCAAATGTTTATTTCCTGACAATCTCCCAAACTCCAAAAGCAGGAATAATATGCATCTAATTATCTGGATGCAAAGAAGATCGTGATGGTGAATGACATGTACCAGAGAACACTTCAAAGCTCCTCCAACTGCAGTACTATCACTCCGAACAAAGGGCAAACCAAATACAGAGAGGAAGAGCGAGAGAGTGCCCTGTGTGAGTTTTAGCTTTGGACTCTGGGCTCCTCTGATGTAGCATGGAGCTTGAATAATCTGCATAACTTGTTTTAACTGTGAAGGCTTCAAAGAGAATAGGAGAAATGCGTCATTCCGAAAAATACACCATTAAAAAACACAGGAAACGGGTCAAAGAAGTGAGAGGGTATTACTATAACGATTCGAAGTGAAAGCGAACCAAAACAAATGCAATAGGATGTTTTTCTTAGCCAAGAAAAGATACTGACGTTTGCTAATAGGTGCTATAATGGACAGTAGGCATAGTGCAGGTACAAGTCTAACCCAATAACATCTGTACGTTTTTAAGTAATTTAGTATACTATATATATTGCTATATAAACTATTTCAGTAGGTTGACAAGCAATGCGCATTTGTACTGAACTCCAATAGGAAATAATGTATTAGGAGTTCTGATATAACCCTATGTTCAATAAATGTAAAAATCTGCATGCGAGAAGATATGCAAATTTTGGGAAAAGAAAATAAGAAAAAAATGGGGGAAAAAAATCAATCATTAAATATATAAATAAACTACTTTTACACTAACAGTTTTCTTTTAGTGTAAAAGTAGTTTATCTGTCAATATGTTATAATATCTCATCAAAAACATACCTGGAGTTGTGTTTTGTTTCATTCACACATGTCTGACACGTAAATCCTGTATATTTAGTTCTTCTCTCAAACAGAAAACACTGTGTTCCACCTTGTGATTGTTGGAACAGCTCAAAATGCATGTGTGAATGAAATAAAACACATCACCAGGTTTGTTTTTGATGCAGTAACACAGTTCTAAAATGGCCTAAAATTCACCAGTCAATTTTACATAATATAGGACCTTTAACTTGGTATAAACCTCTACTCCAACAATATTACAGAGGACTATAAACACATGAAGGTACCAACTTTTGCCAAGACTTTATTTCATTCTCTATCACTAGAATTAGCTATGGATTTAATCAAGCTCTTACCATCTGTTCGTGGGATTTCTTGTTAACAATGCTAAATCAAGCAAAAATGAAATCTTTTATTTATGCATAACACATTATCGATGCAGTACAAATGAATACAAAATCTATAGTCACAATGGCAACTCAAGCCGGGGAATCTGGCCTACATGTATTCACCATTCACGAGTTTCAGTCTGAGTATACTGCGCTATGGGGGCCTCAGAGACAGCGTCACCATCCCAGCGTGATAATCAGCCTCTTGTCAAACGCCCGGGCTGGGACTGAGGTCATCCTGTTTCATTCACGCCCTTCGTCTCTGCTCGTACTCTGCCATCATCATCATCTTCATTGCCACAATCACTGCACTTCCTGGTTTCAACGGCTGGTACTGTGCCAGCTTCTAGTCATTGTGATGTTTGTGTGATACTGTATAATGATAAAGAAAATATAGACGATAAATGATAATATTTAAACTCATTTATGCCACTGACACAATAATGCTAAAGCAGGATTACCCCTAAAAACCTATTCTAAATGTACAATACTGTTAAAGAGCCCATATTACGCTATTTTTTAATCTATGTTAAAATGTTGTTTCCTCATCAGAAACATAGGAGTTGTGTTTTGTTTCTTTTACGTTATGTTTAACACACAAATCCTGCATATTTAGGCTATGTTCTTCACACTCCAACTGTGATGTCATGTGGTAAAACAGGAAGTGCTCCATTGTTTTTTTTTTTTTAAATTCCATACACCTTCACTAGAATAATTTAGATCATTTCAGCCCTGGAATTTCCAATCTCTGCTAAACAAAAGATAAAAGGTAGCTATAAATCTATAATAAGTCATAGAAGTGATTTATTCAACCTTCTATGGCTTAAATCTTATCATATCAAAACAATCCCCAGTAGTGCAAAGAAAATATACACACAATAAATATTGAGCCCCCAAAAATATAGGTCCAGCTTTCATATGTTCAATGATATAGTAATTATTCTGACAGGCGTACCAGCTTCATCATACGTTTGTGTGAACTTGCCAAAGTAAAGTGCAAATTAGTTTACCACACCATCTGCGTAGAGGGTTGACGTAAAAAATATGAAAAAAAAACAAATAAAAAACTCCCAAGTGAATGAGAAAACTGGTGTCCGCTTCTTACAGCTTGAAACTATTAGCAAACGTGCACACCCTTCTCCAGAGGCAGTACATATAGACACAAATTCACAGGGGGATTGCATAAGAAGGGGCTTGCTGACGTAATGTTTGGGAGGCTACCATGACAACCACACCTCATATTAAAGTTGGGGGAAGTTTCCTGAAATGCCTGGACCCTTCCCCTATACAGTGATCTATGCTATTTAGGCCATTACGCAAAACCGCACTGTAAGGAAAACTAAGACTGGAAAACAGATGCCTAACAAATAAAATCTCTGTGAATTTCAAAGTTTTTGTGGGTTGTGGTCGATGTTAATAGCTGCAGGTACATTGGGCACACATGGGAGCAGTTAGAGGTGATATGTGAGAGGGGAGTTCCACGATTTGGGATGATGTCATAGGTTTTGGAGGTGCTGAGAGCAAGATGGAGGCCCAAAAACCTGAAAGTCCCTCAACGGATTAATCCAGAAGACCAGCCTGATATGTTCCATAACAAAGTAGAGGTAAGAGTATGACTATTTACGTAAAATGGTATGTACAGTTGTATTAGGTTTCATCGACACTGAAATATGGCAAAATATTAACAGAAATGCATTTACAGTGCATTTATATTATTAATTTATTTAGCATGTTAAAATGTTATCTCCTCATAAACATACCGGGAGTTGTTTTGTTTCATTCACACATTTTTGAGTAACCCTTTATTATTAGTCTGTCTCTGTCTCTGTCTTAGTTCAGTAGAGATGGGCAATTCCAGAGCTAAAATTATCCAAATAACTCTAGTGATTCTAGTTTAGCACATGGCATCACCAGAACTTTGCCTAAATATGCAGAGTTTGTGTGTTAAACATGTGGGAATGAAGCAAAACACAACTCCAGGTATCAGGATCAGGATCAGAGAATACCATAACACAGGGCCTTTAATGAAATGTGGTGTAGGTGTATTAAAATATAGTATTAAAGGTCCACTATGCAACTTTTTCTGGTGCAGCTACCTGCTTGTCTCCATGGAAATGTCATTGCTTTGCTAGGAAATATTCTTATTGTTGAGCTGGGTTGCCTTTCCACAGCACTGACCTGTAACTTGGTCTTATGGTACCACACCTGCTTATCTCCATGGAGATAGTTAAGTTATAGCGCAACTTTAGATTTATATATACAGTACTTTAAATTTCTAATATCTTATAGTCTAATGCTCAACATAACATAATCAAATGGAAAAAGGCAGTTACTGTACTTGTACTTCCATTACGTCCAAATAACATTAAAACTACAAATGGATAGAAAGACTTTTATTGCTGGGCCAGTGCAATCTCAAACTACTTTCAGTCGGCTTCTAGACAGGTAAACAACAATATTATTCTCCCTGAATTGAATTTAGTGGTTTCTCGAATCTATAAATACCATCCGCCTTCTAACAGTTAAACAATATTGTTCATAAAATCAGATTACTTCATTTTCTAAAAAAGAGACAACGTTAATGGGCATAATACTTAACAGAAATAGTGTCCTTGACTTGAAATCCCACTTAACCCCTTCATTATTGATTACCCATTAAACAGCTTTGATTTAAGACAATGAAGGCTGTGGGCTAATGGAGTTAAGTTGCGGAAATGTCTCGAAATGTGGCGGCGCATAAATCCAGTAAGAAGACAATAGCAAGCTGTGTTTTGTTAGCTAGATAAAATATGGAAAAGCAATGGATTCTGCTACTACTCAAAATTCTGCTGAAGCAAGCTCATATTTAATACAGTATATCTTTAAAATTTAAGGCTCATTTGCACTCAGAACTAACCCCAGTCCGCTGTATTGATTAAAGATGCACTGCGTAACATTTCTAGTCAAGAGTTCACCACCTGCTTGACTGCATGGAAATATTTTTGCTTTGTCTAAAATGCTCCACAGTATAGATTAAACCAACCAGCAGGTTACAGCACTACGCTACATTACAATTCAGATCTGTGGACAGTCGCCCCTATTCACAGAAGGAATTATTGTATTTTTGAGCAACAGAAACACCCATAATAATAAATGTTTGAAGGGTCTGTTTAAAGTCATACCATGAAACATTCCAGGTAAAGCAATAACATCTCCATGGAGAGAAGCAGGTGGCAGACCCTTAACTTAGACAAAAATTACCAATAGAATATACAGTAGTAGTGGTAGCTTTACCAAAGGAGCAGCATTGGACAGCCAAAATAGGGACCCTCTTAGGCTGACAGTCTCCTCCTCTTCCTCCAAATCTCCAGGTCCCACTGCCCCTTTAATGTATCCACAGTTCCTCTGGAGGATGGACCGGAGCGACTCCAAAACAACTACACTCGTGGTGCACCCCATGTTACCTTACCCGCAGAATCCCTTACTCTCAGTGTGTCCAATTAAGTGCCGTAAAAACAAAACAGTCCCTGGCTTCTTCTCATACTGAGTGTCTGGTCATGTGCGAGAAATAACTGGTATTGTCAAGGCAATTTCCAAGCCCACAGTCCATATGAATAAGCTGATTCATTCATCGCAGGGCGTCAGCTCCACTGCCGTATGGGTAAGGATGCTCAGTCTTTGCTTCACCCTCCCTGACTCTTACCCTCCTCTTCCTCCTCTCCTCTTCCCTCTCTCTCTTTCACTCCCTCTCTTTTGCTTCCTCCCCGCTCAGTAGCTTAGTCATTGCTCTGAGTCTTGCCTTTGCTTTGTCAACAGTAAAAAGCAGTCTGTTAGCAGCAAAGTCAGTATATTCAATACCGCAGACAAGGTGCTCCCACAGAGGTGTGAATGCGTCATAAGACAACAGGGACAAAACAGAATTCATGGTCAAATTAAGATCTGTGATAACAAGCAGTTTCGTTGGTCTAAAATCTGAACTTACATGATGTTAATATTTCATCAGATGTTGGCACACTCACCTACTTTTATCTCAGTGATGGTAAGACGAGTCAATAACACATCTTTCTTGAAAGCATTCATTAATATAACAAAAGGTCTATTCGCTTACAGCACAAAAGATAGTGAAGATACTTGCAGATGATCACTTTCTGATGACAGTGAATTAAGAATGAAGAGGTTTAGGCTGGTCTCCTGGCAACAGCACACCAAAATCAAACTGATATGAAGTAAAATGTGTGTTATTTAGTTAGTTAAAGGTCCTATATTATGCAATATTGACTCTTGTGAGCTTTAAGCCATGTTCTAATGTTGTTACCTCCTCAAAAAACATACCTGGAGTTGTGTTTTGTTTCATTCACACATGTTTGAGTTATTACCGAGATACTTGAACTCCTCCACTTGAGGCAATGACCGAAAGAACGAGATCGCGGATACAAGCGGCCGAAATGAGTTTCCTCCGCAGAGTGGCCGGGCGCTCCCTTAGAGATAGGGTGAGGAGCTCGGTCACACGGGAGGAGCTCGGAGTAGAGTCGCTGCTCCTCCACGTCGAGAGGAGCCAGCTGAGGTGGTTCGGGCATCTGGTCCGGATGCCTCCTGGACGCCTCCCTCGGGAGGTGTTCCGGGCATGTCCCACCGGTAGGAGGCCCCGGGGAAGACCCAGGACACGCTGGAGGGACTATGTCTCTCGGCTGGCCTGGGAACGCCTCGGGGTCCGTCCGGAGGAGCTGGAGGAAGTGGCTGGGGAGAAGGAAGCTTGGGAGCCCCTGCTTAGACTGCTGCCCCCGCGACCCGGCCCCAGATAAGCGGAAGAAGATGGATGGATGGATGGATGTTTGAGTTATCCTGTATTATTAGTCTGTGTACATCTCCAAACATCACAAGATAGACCAGAGTGTTTTCTGTTTAGGAGAAGAACCATACCAGCTTGTCAAAGCCTGATCCCGTCAGATTTCAGAAGCTAAGCAAGCTCTGCCTGGTTAGTATTTGGATGGGAGACCACTGGGAATTCCAGGTGCCACACCCAGGTCATCATTGAAAATGAGAATTGGTTCTCAATCGACCTACCTGGTAAAAAATAAAGGTTAAATAAAAGAACTCAGCCTAAAGGATTTATGTGTTAAACATGTGTGAATGAAACAAAACACAAGTCCAAGTATGTTTGTAATGAAGAAACAACATAATAACATAGATGAGAAAACAGCTCAATATAGGCCCTTTGATAAATAATAGGCTCCAACTGAAGATTGAATCAAACCAGATAAACTTAAATTACATAAACATACTGCATGTGGTGTGACTAATAAATGAAAAAAAAAAACAGTCCTACAAAAATATCTAGGCTGAGTCATTTGGCATCAAGAACACCCTCGTGCTTCAAGTATAATAACTAATAATAGCAATGCAGTAAGTATAATTCGAAATCTGAATGGATGCTCATCAAAGAGTTGTAAAGCAAGGGAGTGAGTCATGGCTGCCCCCAACAGGTCAATTCTGCCACTGCAACAACACTGGGACCTAGTGACTGACTGGAAAAAATGCAGCCAAATCTTACCTCATTCTTTCAAATAGTTTACCAGTTTTGTCTTTTATTTCAATATATTTAATTAATCCTGCATATGACTGTCACCCTCTTCGAAACTCAAAACCCTCTGTTCTCCCTTGTGACATCATCAGGTGTTAATACAGTAAGTGCTCATATGGGTTTCTATTCATTTAAATGTTCAAATTGCCTTTACTAAGATACAAGTTTAAAGTTGGCATTTACTGTTTTAGTCTCATTTGAAAGGTGCATTGTGTAAATTTTCTGGTGGAGGGTCTGTCACCTGCTTGTTTCTATGGATATGTCATTGTTCTGCCTGAAATGTTCCACAGCAGGACATTGAACTGCTCTACCTTACATTTATTCAATTACAGGTGGTTTTATTGTTCAAAAATACCTAGAAAAGCAGGCATTCTGACTGTGAGCGGGGTTGCCTCTGCACAGATCTGACCTGTAACTTGGTCTGCTTTGGTCTCTATGAAAATAGAACAGTTTAATACCATACTGTGAAACATTCCAAAAAAATTACACAATGCACCTTTAAAGCTGCAAAAAGTCCAAAAAGAATTAAACAATACATTTGTTTGCAGACAAATCTTACCTCATTCTTTATAATAGACTTTAAGTAGCACTTAGTTTCAGTATGTAGTAACCTTGCAAGACACAGACTGCAGTGGAAAATGAAGGAATGAAGTTCAGCTAGCTTTCATGGGTGCACTTAAAGTTGAATGGAAAAACTTTCAATGTAGAGTCAATGTGCAGGGCAATTTGTCGCTAGTTTAAACAAGTAAGAGCAAAGAAGTTCTTCAAATTTGGGTTGCACAATTGAAGGTTATTTATATTCATATAAAAAGGCCTGCAGGTAATATAAAAAAAACTGAATCCTTTGTGTGCTCATGCAGATACAACATCTCCACTGCAAACCTATAGTTGTTGTAATTATACGTATCCTAAGCCAGAACTTTGAAATGGAAGAACTTTAAGGTAGCCAGGAGAAGATTGGTGCATTTTTTCCACACAAAAACGTAACGGCTATTTTTACCACGGAGAGCTGGATGTGCAATTTCAGCCGCAATTGGGGCAAAGGAAATTTTCATGGTGGCTGCTCGGTTTTTGCAGATGGGCTTTGATTGAAAATAGGACAGCATTGTTAATCACAAATGCAGGCACTTTCATAACTACAGGGCTGTCGGGCTGTTTTAACTGATTAGGCAGCTAAGTTCCCATGCAAAATGCCCTATTTCTACGTCACACAATTTCATGATTTGTTGAACTTGTAATGTACTCCAGGCACCCACTGTAAACAACTTGGACAGCCACAGTACAGATGTTGCAACAAGCTGAAATCCCTATTACATGCTTGCGTAAATCAACACCGCGAGCTACGGTGCAGAAAAAGAAATAAATATCCAATCAAAAAAGTGGTACACAGACTGCATACAACATACTAGGGCCTGCAGGGTATGAGACGCAATGACAGCGCTGGTTGAAACAATCTGTGGAAACTTGTCAAACCTATGTCATGTAGCAGGAATTTTTTAGTTGATCAGTTAGGTCTTGCAGCCACTCTTACAGTAATGAAGTTTGGGAAAGAAGACAGACAGAGATATGCTCATACTAGTGTTTCCAAAAGTGTGGTTTTCAGTGTTTATGCCTGTGTAGAATGGAGTAGCCTAAATAAAGAGGTGGCGATGGTGTGGTTGAAAAAAATACCAGGGTTTTCTGTCAGCACGCCACAAAGCCAGAGCCGGGTCCCATCCACAGTCCTGTATCATGACACACATATGGGTCAGACGGAGTACAATGCGGAAGATTATTTGCTTTTATGCACCGCTACAACCAAATCCTCCAGAGACTAGTCTACTCCTATGTGGCTAAAATAGATGGTAGTTGTAGTAATTTGTACAGTATGCTACAGTGAATTAGGTTTGTTGTCAAAAATACACAAAGGTTTTGTCTTTTAGTTCAGTATGTTTAACTAAACCTGCATATGATTGTCATCCTCTTCAAAACTCAAAACTCTCTGTTCCCCCTTGTAACATCGTTAAGTGGTGATCTAATAAAGGCTCATAAGTGTTTCTCATCTGTTCATTTATATGTTCAAATTGCCTTCATTTAGATACAACTTTAAAGTCAGCAGTTATTGTTTAAGCCTCATTTGAACTGCTTCACATCTCAGTGCACCGGCAGAGGAAAGGGTCTTGTTGTAATTTCTATACTTTAAGCTGCATAAAGTCCAAAAAAAGACCCAAATAATGTACAAACTTCAAGGTATTAGGTACAAGCAGAAAAAGGCCAAGTTAGTAGGCACCCATGCAAAGTAGAAGCCGATTATAGTAAACATCTTAGCCAGCATTTTCTCACAGTTGGAAGTCATTACCACAACTATTGGGTCCATAGCGCTCCCACTTTGTTTACTAAAGTCTGGAAAAATATCCCTTACAATAACTTAACCTTAGACACTTTAAATCCACATACGCTTAAATATTCATAATTGATAGTCTCCCGACGCACGGTGTGTCACAGAGGAGAAAGAGGGCGCATTTAAAAATAGCCAGGACACCTACCATCATCTCATACATTATTAAACACAGTGTGGAGATCCGATCTGACTGCCATTATGCACCTCCATGCACTGTGGCCCACAACTGAATTAATAGCCTGCTCCAAGCTAATTGACATAATTGTAATGACGATTATGGCTAAATAATGGATTGAGTTTCGACTGAACTGGAAAATTTAGATCTTCATCTATTTTGTCTAGGAATTTAGTGTGTTTCCGTTGTAGATATATTTGCTTTGACCATACCAGCGTGTCAGTATCCATGTCAAAGCAAATGGGCACCCGAAACAGCTGTGACATTTCCAGACAAGAATAGAATGTACGGTAGACGTGAATTTTTTTCTCTCGACAGAAATAATAGCTCACAGATGTCTACCTTGTGACGCGTAGCAGGGTTTAAAGTTAATTGCTTTGAGTTCACTTTTCTCCTAATACTGCATGAAATGAATTTACTGCAGAAGTCACCTGCCGGATGCGCTTCTGGCTTGACCCCATTTGAAAAAAGTAGTTGAAGTTCACATGGGAAAAAAGCTGAAAAGTCATGTCTATAGACAGGCCTGTCATGATAACAAATTTTGAAGCACAATATTTTGCTACAGAGAAACATAACGATAAATGGTCATGTTAAAACTACAATAACAATAAAGCAAAATAATCCAAGTTAAGATGTTTTTTTTACATATATCGTATCATTTAAAGGCTTGAACTGCAACAAATAAATAGCAAAATTAAACAGTAATTAGACAAATAAGTTACTTATTCAACCCTCTACACCTCAAATCATATTGTATTACAACCAAAATAACAAAAATCTCACTATTATTGCAAAGAAGTTGTACACATGATAAATATTGAGCTACAAATAAATTATGTGTAAAATCCCTCAGTCTTCCAGGTAGAATCCATGGCAAAGAAGAGAATTCAAATTTGTCAACTGGACAAAGTTAATTTGGTTGAAAATAACTTTGTCCAGTTGACAAATTTGAATTCTCTCCTTTGCCTACAAATAAATTGTTCCAGTAATCCTATATTGAAATTGTAATGATCGTAACAAGCCTATCTATAAAGACAAAAGTGCTTGTCTGTGAAGCCTATAATACACACAAATTTTTAACTTAATTACCTCATGCAAAAATAGACTACTTAATGTTTGTAGCAACATAAACACAGCCCCTTCGTTGTCAAGTAATTATGACTATTACCAGTCCTAATTCAGTAGATGATAACCAGATCAGGGAGTGCACTGGGACTGTGCAGCAAGACAGCAGCTGTAACTGACAGCAAAAGCCATTAGTGGCAAACGAATGGCATATTGATCACCAGTATGCAACAAGAAGACACAATGTTAGTCAGGAATTGGCCTCTAAAGATAAAAGAAGACTAAATACTTTGCTATTTCTCAACATTTTTATGTAGAGGCTTTTCTGTGGCTAGAAGAGATTGATGCAAATACTGAACCAAGATGTAGAGGTCCAATATATGTTGCAGTCACAAATGGAACTGAAAAAAGCTGGCTATCTATAGTTTGAAAACCACAAAGAAACTCAAGAAGCTAGTCGATTATTGAGGTTATGATAACAATTCATTTACAAATACAGAAATTAATACTACAATAATCAGTTATCTTTGTCCCTCACTAGGCTACTCATCTGTTTTCTATGTCACCTATTCAGTTTCAAGGTGGACCAGTGGGATCACATGACAGGATGCACAAAAAACTGTGTGTGTTGTCATTCTGTCTCTTTAGTGATGGTGGTTTATGTTACAGTTACCCAGCAACCTCCTTTGAGAAAGTTGTAGCAATGGATACCCCCTGTACGTATATCCAGAATATTACAATAAAGAAAGCAATCTGAGTTATAAAGGTATAGTTACAATAGTGCTATAATAAATAAATGCCATAACTATTACACGTATATTATTGTACCAGGCCTATTTATCCATGAACCCTGACCTCTCTTGACCCCCATTCTCCCAAAATGTGCAGCATTGTCTAACTAATATTAGAAACAATGAAAAACTACTGTAGGCCTAAGTGACACAGTAGCCTATTTTAGTCTATGTTTTATTCTTACCACCAACACTGATGTTCTGACAGCTTCCGACACGCTTTGTCTCAGCTCTGCGGCGGTCCCAGGTTTGTTGAGCCCCCGGGTGAACTTCCTCGCCTCAGGTGGAGCAGAAGCCATGGCGTAGCGCACCATTCATCACACCAAAAGGACCGAGGAGGGGCGCACAAGATGAGCCGTCCGAAACCTGCGAAAGTAACAGATCCACTGCTATTTTTATCCACTCATGACCCTCAGGCTAACTTTATTTCAGCTTCGTCATGTCTCGAGAGTTGTTTCTAAAGATGAGGGGTCCAGCTTGGGGGTAAAAGGACATCCCTCCTCTTGCGCTCTCTGCTCCTTCTGTCCTGAGTCCTGACAGCGGAGGAACGGAGGTCCCGAGTCGACGCTCAAGGTCTGCAACGCCCCCTTGGCTCGCTCTGGTAATATGGTGCAAAATAGTCTACGGTCCACCCATATTTTGGAAGCTGCAGACCGGGCTAGCTGCGGATAATCATTTTCGTATGTTATGTAAAGCTAATTTCTGCAGGTCTATTTGGGTTCAGTGGCAATTTCCCTCAAATGGTGCAAAACACAATCTATGGGCTGATCTAGACCGTTCATTAAGTTTTTTATTTTTATTTTTATTTTTTTACTTTGTTTAAAGGTATGTTCACATAATAAGCTATTTCTAATACTGCATACAAGCTCACACTGCCCTCTGGTGGCGCTTTCCTAAACATGCATCACTTAGAATAAAGTAGTTGCCACTGCCACACAGAGGCAGTGAAGAGACACGTTCAAGTTCAGTAAATAATGACAGCGTTAAATTGCAATCATTACCATCATCATTTTGGATAGGCTTAATCAAGTAATAAGTACATGGAATACTGCTATTAAAAGGAAACACATAGTGATTTTAAAACATTTGTATTTGTGTTTCATATTTTAATGCAGTATGTTTTTGTGTCTATTTTGCCTCAAGTTCAACCATGCAAGTATTGCCAATATTATTTACTTATGCGAACAGTCAGCATTGCAATTAAAGCATATTTATAGCCAATATGCTTTTGTGTGTAAACACTGTATTAAAATTGCGAACATATGAGTATTAATAGTTTTACACAACATGTTTGTGTATATTTTGTCCCAAATTCAAAAAGGAAGTAGAATAAAAATGGATTATCATCATAAGAATATAAGTAATGAAAACAGCCAGCACTGCAGTTCATTAGAAAGCTATTATATATATTTATAGCCAGATATTTTTGTAAATCTTAAAAGATGCGCGCAGACGTGTGAATGTTTACGCAGCAAGTTTATGTAGCTTATCTTTGTCCCCAAGTTCAACCGTGGATTATAATAACAATTTATGAGTTCACCACGGTAAATAAACTTGTGTTGATGTTGTTATGGCCTCAGTCTGCGGCGTGGCGGCGCTGTGGCTCTCTCGCACTGAGCTGCACAGTCCTCCACCCCCAACACCAACCCACAGCAACCTGATACCGGAGACGAGCGGTCCAGACAAGCCTGCAAACGCCCAGCCTGTCTGTCTGTCTGCCCAGCGGAGCTCCGAGCCGCCGTCAATGTGAAGCGCAGCCGACCGCCCCGGGGAAGATCAGCCCCCGAGATAACCAGCAAGTCACAACCGGACTAATAGTCTTCGTCTCGGACCTGAAAGGCTCACTGCAGGCGCCTTCTGAGTTGTATTTTTCCCTCTGCAAAAGATCGCGGAGAAATGACTCGGGACTCAGGGAACTAACTGGCTAGCTATTATGCTAACGCAGTTTAGCTTCGATAGCAGTCAGGTTGTAAACTAGCCGTCTAACCAAGTCAACTATTATTTGCGAATTTTCTGTTTTTGTTTTTTATAAATTGGCATGTTCTGCCTGTAAACGCGTCGCAATGTTGTCAATTTAGGTTAGCGCATTTACAAGCACTAATTTATGTAATTTTTCTCTTTGCCTAAGTTTTCTAGTGCCAGACAGTCGTGAGGGCAGTTAGCATGTCGGCTAGCAGAAATGGTCGGTGTTTGCGGGCTAGTTGTAAATGGCACATACGCCAGCCGAGTTAACCGCGTCATGTATCCGCACTTTCAGTGTCTGGATCACTAGAAGAACTGGCCCAACTTTCTACTGCGCTTAGACAAAAATACCTCAGCACCCAAGCCTAATTAAAAAGCACCATTTCTCCTCTTTTCCTCGATGAGTAGTTTCATGTACGCAGGACCAGTTCAAGTTGTGGAGCTGACGTGAGGATAAAGTGGCGAAAATCTCATACTTGCTGCTACATTTTTGGGTCAGAAGTGAATCAGGACTTTTATCACGAACTTCGAGGCTAATGTCGGTGGAGACAGTCTCTGCAATGGGCCGCATCACCTCCAAGTCTCTCGCTAAATTTGGGATCTGTCTGACTATCCTCCTGACTTCCGTGGCTGGTAAGTGCTCATTACATTTAGTCAATAGATTTTCAGAAAGTAGAAAGTGTGCTTCAAATGAATTTTTAATGAGATGTTTTGCGTATTTGGAAGGCTTGATCCAGTTTTATATCATTGTCTGTGGGTTGATGGGGTTCTAAGAAGAGGTTGGCTGTTTTAATATTCCTTAATCCTCTTTTGGAAAAATCTGTACAGTCCTTTTGTTTGTCTGTGTCTAGCATACCTATCCACAAGTCTGCATTCCCCATGTAATCTCAAATCTTGCTTTTCCTGTTTATTTTGGTGCGCTGATGTGTATAATTCAATGTGGATGACTAAACCTTCAGAGATATCTGTCCCCTCCTCCAGTGGACCAAATGCACTCCTTGCTCCATTTTAATCATTCCCTGTACAAAGGCTTGGAAAAACACTACCCGCAGTCGTTGTCTGCCAAGTTGTGCCCCCTGTTTCAAGACTTTTGGGCAGTAGCCAGGCTTCTGTGAAACCTTGAGCATGATAAGATAGTGGCTTGGCGAAGCTGTACTCAGATGGGAAGAGAGGAGAGAGAAAGACTGCATGGGGGGGAGTAGGAATTTAGGAGAGGACAGGAAAGGTATTTTACAAGATGGGTAATTTAAGTGGCGGTGCCGGCACTGTGCTTGAAAATAGGCAGTCTGGTGTGGTGCTGAATGGGTGTGAATGCCTCTTGTAAACAGCCTGTTAAATCATGTATTATTTCCATGGCTATGTTTTTCTCAGCTGCTTTATTCTCATGCGGTATTATATTTGAATGCTTGAAGGTAAGTTGTTGTTGGACATTTGTAAAGAAAGTCTGCCTGCATTTATCTCTATTATGTTGAGTTCTGATTTTCTCTTTTGTATCATGACAAGCAACATTTTCTACTTGATTATGAAAGGAAGTTAGAATCCTTGGCAAAGCTTTAAATGTGTCTGCATTTTAAATTTAGAACACCAAAACACAAAGATTAACTATTTTTGCAAGAGGACAAGAGACTAAATTAAAAACTGTCAGGCGATGATGTGGGATCAACGGAAAGGTTGTGAAATATTAACTCAGATTTTGTACGAAAGCACAACTTGTTCCAATCAGCAAAATGTAAAACTTGTCTTGTATCCACCATCAGCACAGCCCTGCATATTGAAAGCCAGCTCATGACTAAAATATGACTATAGATATATGCACAACTTTATGAAGTATGACATTGAAATCATAGCTTTCCTTTAGAGGAATTTAACAGACTACGATGACAGGCTCACGATTGATGCGCCCGCTCAATAATCAGTACGCAGGCGATTAATAGATACTTATATGCAGGGCTCTACGCTAACTTTTTTTTTCAGGAGCACATGTGCCCCCAAGTTAAAAATTTTAGGAGCACAGAAAAAAAAATGGGGGCACAAATAGGTTTTCATTTTGAACGATTATTACAGTGCAGAACTTGCGCACACCAACATATTTGAATTAATTTAATACAAAAAACAAAATTATTATTATGACTGTACTTTTCCTGCATGATCGCAGTGTTTTTATAAATATATCTTCATTTTATCTGATTAATATTTAGACTTAAAATAAGCCAAACAAACTGTACTGCACTGAAACACTCTGTGGCCCTTTTTGGACCTTCACCCACAGTTTAAGAACCTCTTCTTTAAGAGAACTTCCACTGGCACTTTACACAAAACTGCTTCAAAGTGAAAAACATAGGTAAGATTTTTAAACCTGTATTTTCAAATTCCTAGGTGAAGTTACATTCTCTTACTGGTTTTACAGTGGTTTTTAGCCTCTGCACATTTACCAAACTAAACGCACACTGTGACAGAGTTATTTGGCATTTTCTTAGGCAAACTTCAGCCCACGTATCACCTGCTCTGTGCTGTGGGTCTGCTCTGTGCGGACACTGACAGAAAATTAGTATTGGCGTATTTGACGTGAGGCGGAAGGACAGGTAGGGATACCTGCCCTGTGACGCACGTTGGTACACGAGGGTGCGCGCTGTGGACAAGCCGCGCGCTGCGGAGTCTGTGCTGACGGGCCGCACAGTGTCTGCGGGCTCCAGTGCACAGGCCGCAGAGATACGTCCCGCGTGGTCACGCACACCGGTTTATTGCAGCGGCCGTAATGAAATATGATCACACTCAGTATTCAGACCTTGAGTCCGTGATAAGACCGAGTCCAAATGCGCTCGAGACAAGACCAAGACAAAGCTCTCGCTTTAGCTGAGAAGGAAGTCCAGCGGCGTGGGGGTGTTTACTGAGTGGTGGGACAGGTGGGGGTCCTGCTGCGGGGCGCTCCTCGTTGAAGCTGGGCGTGGGTGTGTTTTGAAGCGGAGTTTGTTCGTATGAGTGATATCGGCCACATGCGGAGCTCGTACGCTGGGGTCAGCGCTCGCGCTGGGAAAGCGTGCGGCGCTTTAGGGGCGATCCAGGTTTGGGCACGATTCTGAAGTCCTAGTGTGAATTTGCCCCTAATGTTTGATACATTTAGAACGTTTAACTTGTCACGTTACGTCTGTGCGCAGTTCTCCTTACTGTGGCTGCAGAAGCACTCGCACTGGTGCGACTGTTTTATTTTCCTCGTTCGCACGACGAAATATTTACTCGCAAATGCGAGTGAAATGGGCGCACTGTAGAGCCCTGCTTATATGCATGTGCGCCATGTAAACAGCCAATAAAGGCAAATCGCTGCACAGTGGAGAATTAATTAGGGGAGCAGTCAGAAGTTGTTGGTGTAATGACTGTAAAGAGACAGGAGATAAAGCGCTCTCTCTCCCTCTCTGCTCCTGTTGAACTGCTCATGAATGAAAAGCAGAGGCATCCATTTCTGCCCAGGCTGCTGCTTTCTGGTGCTGCAGATGGCAAGAGCATAAGGATGAATTTTTATGCAAATCGTGATCATTTTTAAAGTTAAATTAACAAGTTTGAGATGCTTTCTTCTTACAAATGGTTTTCTCCTTGTAGCACATCTTCAATAGTAGGCCTGCCACGATAAAAAAATGAAGTGTGATACATCACTGAAGTAAATATAGATGATAAATGATAATATTGAGACTAATTTATGCCAATTACACAATAACCCAAGAGCAGATTTAAACCACAAAAACTATTCTAAATGTACAATATTGTAAAAAATAATATGAGCTGCCTGAAGTACACAGAAGTGTTATACACTTTAGTGCCGGTACTTAGTTTGTATCTGTAATGAATCATTGAAGTTATGTATTCAAACTTTTACAGTCTAAATCGTATTGCTTAGCCAAAAAATAACCAAAAATTTCCCAGTAGTGCAAAGAAAATGTTAACGCCTTATTCAGTAATCTGGTTGCTATTTGCAAACTAGAAAAGTACTACAGTTATTTTGAGAATTAAATATTAACAACAGACCCTGTTGCCAATGATACGAACCCTTCGTTTAATATCTTCACAAACACGTTCTGAAATGCATGCTATTATTGCATTAGTTTAACCGTTCATATTTCAGTTCCATGTCAGTGCTTATGCTATATATTTTTAGAAAATTTGAAGCACTATGTATTGTTACAGAGAAATATTGTGATAAACAATGATATTGAAACCACTTTATGCCACTGACACAAAGCAGGTTAATCCCAGTAAACCAATATACAGTATTATAGTGCTGCCACTAACGACTAATTTTCTAACGATTAATCTCTCGACTAATTTTTCGATTAGTCGACTAATCTAAACGACTAATAAAAAAAAAAGCGGTTCTAACACACACAAGTGTGTGTGTTAGATTTTACCTTGTGTGTGCTGTGCGTGCGAGTTGCAAAGGTTATTGCTGTTATGTCTGTTGTGTGTGCTCATTCAACAATGTTGAACAACGATATGCACACACAATTTAACGAGTTTGCACGAGCAGCATATGCAACGGTATGCTCAATACCTCATGCATCGTGGTCGTGGTCGAGAAAGAGAGAGACCAGCCAGCAGAGTGCGCACGGCAAATACTTCCTCAAGTTTGTTTTCTTTGGCGGTGCCATTATTTACCACTGCTGTTAGCCTTTGGTGAAGCCGAGGTTAGCCACCTCGGCGTCAACCCCGGATGTAGCCGCTGTCAGCAGCACCGTGTCGGCCTCGGGCGCAGTTGCTGCCCGCGGCACCGTGTCCGCTTCGGTGTAGCCGCTGTTAGCCGCCGGTGTCCGCCTCGGGTGTAGCCGCTGTTAGCTGCGCCGGTGTCCGCCTCGGTGTAGCCGCTGCCTGACTCCACGGTGTCGGCCTCGAGTGTAGTACGACTAGTGGTGTGGAGGGGAAATACCTGATCTCAGGCAAGCAAAAGGTCTCTGGACGAGCCGTTTGAGACCAAAAATAAATAAAGGCGAATATTCGACCAAAAAAATTGTAGTCGACTCATTTTCATAATCGATTACGTCGACAACGTCGAATAATCGCGGCAGCACTACAGTATTATTTACAGTAAAAGCTCATATCATAGTACAGAAAACTGGACAGTTTCTCCCCACTATTGCAAACTAGGCTTGTCACAATGATTACTATATCAGCTTCAATATATGGAAGCTGGAACAATATTTTTGGGCTCAGTATTTATTTGTTATTTATTTATTTGTGTTTTCTTTGCACTACAGGAAAGCTTTTGGTTATTTTTTTTTTACAACGATAAGATTTATGCCATAAAAGGTTGTATTAATGTAATTTCTATGATTCATTACAGAAGCATGTTTAAATCTGCTATTTATTTATTACAGCTCATGGCTTTTTGACAGTATTGTACATTTAGAATAATTTTTGTAGTTTAAAACTGTTCTTGGGTATTGTGTCAGTGATAAATTAGTTTCAGTCATCAGCTTTCAATCATTTATCATCTATATTTACTTCAGCAATGCATCGAACTTCAAAATTTGTTATTGTGCCAGGCCAACTGTAAAAAAAATACAGATTTGTAATTGTAATACGTTCAATACGTCCAACATTTTATATTTTGTCTCCAGAATGGCCCTAATTCCTAACCCTTCCTTACAAATGTCAACCACAGCTTTGTAGTCTTGTCAAAGTGATATACTTCACTACTAATTTCTCTCCTGCTGGAATTCTTTGTGGCGCTGTCAGTCTTCCTGACTCACCCACTATTGTTGTCCCACATGTTATTTTTTTTTTTTCAATGATTGTTCCTTTCTCTTTCCAAAAGCGTAGTGCGCTTTAACCTGTCAAGAGCTCTACTTGCTTGGTTCTTCCTGTCTGTGTCTCCTGTGACTAATCGTATGTGGGTATCCGCCTGCTGTTCACAAATCTGCACGAGGCGCTCCCAAAAACACCATATCCTGAAGACTACCTGCACACAGACTACAGGTGGAGCAGTTATATAACTTTTTTTAATTACTTTTTTAATTTTTAATTTATTTTTTATTAGACTTAATAGAATATAGGATTAAACAATACAATAATAAACATGAAAGCAAGACACAAAAACATAAAACAATAACTACATATATAAAGTTAGATTGGTGGTTATATGGAAGTTGGATGTACTATCAAAAATCTGATACTAATTAATACCAAAAGCTAGTATTGAAACTAGACACTAATTGATACTAAAAGTTACATTCACAGGACAAAAATGAACCTTTAGAAGAATCTTTAGTTGTGTCCAAACAAATGTAAAACCACATAGACCAACATATGCCATTGGACCACTATGGAACCTACCTGGACACCTGAGGGATTACATAGATATAAAACCACATGGTAATATAAAAGAAAGTGCTATGATTTAATGTCGAAAATGACATTCTGAGTTTTTTTTTTAATTATCATTGTGGTATCAGAATTAGTAGAGTATTGAGTCTATTTTTTTAGTTACAAAATAGAGTTTGAAATTTTAGTATCGTGACAACAGTAATACTTTTCTTTTATTGATGGTGATAATAAAATATGAAAATAGAACTTAACACACTCAGGCTGTAATAGTTGAATTTTCCTGGTTATAGAAATGGGAACGCTGGCTTGAGAATCAGGATATACTCATGACAACATACCGGTATCTGTGGTTAAAAGCCCACTGAAATCCTGTTGCTATGGCGCTGGTCGGTCATAAACAGTCCTTTCCCCCTGAGACTTTGGCACACAGATGAAATAAAAAATAATAAAACTGTCACTGAATACTGGTTTTGGAGGAAATATTTTGCCCTTTCAGCAATGTAGTATTGTGGGTTTTCAAATTCCCAGCTTCATTTTGATACCAAGGAGAGGACCTGGTATTTAGGGAATAGGGCTGGGCATCACAGGGTCCCTCACCATTCGATATGTGATTTGTGATACAATATTATCACAATATGGCATTACATGTGCTAATCGATATATCGCACATGATATTCTGTGATATAATTGCTGTTTTTTAAAGGTGCACTATGTAACCTTTTGGTTGGGGGTCCATCACTTGCTTGTTTCTATGGATATGTCATTGTTCTGCCTGGAATGTTCCACAGTATGACATTAAACAGCTGGTCTTATACAGGTGGTCTTATAGCTCAAAAATACCTAGAAAAACAGGCGTTCTGACTGTGAGCAAAGGTGCCTCTCCACAGATCTGACCTGTAGCTTAGTCTGGTTTGATCTCCTTGAAAGTAGAAAGGTTTGATACCATACTGTGAAACACCTAGGACAAAGCAATAACGTCTCCACGGAGAAAATCATTTGACAGACCCTTCACCAGAAAAGTTACACAATGCACCTTTAAGAACCAAATACATTTTAACCACAGTATTTCTGTCTTAAACTTCTACTTGCGCAGTTATTATGAAATGCATCCATTGTTGCCATCAAAACAGTGAATATGTCAAGTGTATTGCATAAACAATACACTAAATAAGCAACAAAATTATAGTGTGGTCACAAAAAATGTATACCAAAAATACTTTTAATGATATTCCTATAGTTTTGCACACCCCTAGTCGAGAAGAAATGTTTTTGCAGAGTGTAAAAGGCGTTCACATTGTATCAGCTTGTCCACATCCTAAATCTATGTCTCAGGGGCTCTACAGCATTGTGTTGACAGGCCCCAGTGTTTATTCGCCCTCTCTCCCTTCAGCCCCTCTTGTGCACCGGGGACTCCTGAAACTGTCACCTCTGCGCTCACATACACGCCTCAAACTGAAAGTGAAGTTATTGGCTCGAGATTACACAGCTTCATTGAATGCTTGCCTTGCTACTAGGGATAGGACAATAAACAAGAATATTATTTATCGTGATAAAAAGGGGACATTTTATATAATCGTGATAATCGGCAACAAAGATAATTACCATTGTATCACCAAAATGTGTAGGAAAAAGCTACTTATCCATCAGATTAGGTTAGATTCATAACATTAAATTATAATTATTAGGACTGTAACAATATCCAAATACGACATTTTCATGATATGCGTTGATGGTACGATATTTATTGCGATATTTTGTAAAGGCTGACAAAATAGTGAATATACATTATGATCTATGCAGTTCCCTCTGTTTTTTTGTTTTGTTTTGTGTTTTTACTATTGCAGCACAAAAACAATGAATTAAAGCAAAGAGACATATATACTTATTAGGGCTGCAACTAACGATTATTTTAGTAGTCGACTAATCTACAGATCCAGTAACGATTAGTCACGATTATTTCCCCCTACGATACGCGTGCATGCCATAAGTATTCCATTTCAAAACGGAATGTTGTCAGTATCCAGTTTTAAAAAGTTGTAGTATTCCGTGAAACAGCGTTCTGTTACTGAGTACAAACACGACTAGACTACATTCGGAAAGAAAAAAAAAGATTCTCCACGACTCATGTGCAAATTACGGCCACCGTTCCGTTTAGCACTGCTAATATTGGAATATTCCTCACATGCAGATACATGCAGGGACTAGTCCTGTAATAAACGGAGGAGTTGTTTGCGCCAGATTCGGCCACATTACATGTCAACTAACATGACTCGCACGCAAAACCTGCATGTAACCTTGCCCATTGTTCCTGTATTTTACGAAAACGTCTACAAATACGATGACACTCAAGGCTAAAAGTTTCCCAAAATGTAAACACAAGCTAGCTGCCAACAACGTACCCATCTGAAGCTTTGGACGCAATCCTGGGTGCTTGCGTTTAAGATGCTCGTGCATCACCGTTGTACTGCCATGGTACGCCAACTCCACTTTACAGATGTTGCAGCTTACTTTATGATTTTTATTGTCCTTATTGTCCTCCCACACCTTTGATTGTTGCGGCCTCAAACTTTTCCCATTCTCCTCAGGCTGACTCTGAGCCGAAGCCTCCGCCATTGTGTTGGCACTTGTAATCACATTTAGCTCGGTGGTCTTCACTGATTGAATGAGGACGGAAATATGCTACTGCCCTCACCACTACCGGTGGAGCATTGCAGTTTCATTACACATACTCATTCATGTGGATTCTTGACACAGATGATTATTAAGTTCCAAAATAAAATGATACTTAAATAATACGACTAGTCGACAATGAAATTTCATGTCGACAAAATGTTATTGTCGATGTTGTCGACTAATCATTGCAGCCCTAATACTTATAGATTGTGAAGGCCCACAATATTATTGTGAGACTTTTGATGATACGATATCACAATATTTTGCCTTTTGTTACATCCCTAATAATTATTCATGTCTGTATTTTTTTAATGGTCAGCCACCGTAATAATTATTGTGATATATTCGTTAATCACAATTATTTTGCCCATGATAATTGTGCCACCAAATGTCTATATCGTCCCACGGCTACTTGCTGCACGGTGCATGTGTAGCCAGGTGCTACTAGCCTTGGCAACGGATATATTTTCTATGGTAATTTGAGCATTACAGTATGATTTGGGATGAACTGTGTGCCAAGAGATGTAATTTAGCTGAGAATTGCTATCGCATTTTGGACATTTTAAATGCAATATCAGGAATGTTAGATATGATAAAACTAAGATTAATTTCTACAAGTAGAAACTGCAATATAAAAAGGCTATTGCGAGAATCAGAAAGCACTGTATAGCCTCAAACTATCACCAAAGGACTTCATCACACACCGCTGAATGTGCATTTCGGATGTACCTTTCTACTATAAATGGAGTGGTGTAGTAGTAAATTGCTCCATCCTGGCTTTATTTTCAAAGCTACTCTGCAAAAAGAGGTAATGTGGTGATACGTAAGAATCTCAGCCATCTGCGAGGAATGCACTTTTTATGAGGATTTCCATCGACTCCACAGCAAAGACAAGCTCACGGATCCATCATATTTGTGCACTTAGGCTGGACTATTATGTAGCCAGAGGACCCAAGATGACACCGACTGCAGCTCAGAAAGGGCCAATGAAAACCAGGATAGACAGAGGTGTGGAGGTTCTGTAATGCAACCAGCCTCATACTCTATTAAATGAAGAAAAATCAATGCCTGTCTCCCAGCGTTGGAGTTCTAGCGGAGGTAAAACGCAGACGCACAATGGCGCAGTGTTCTGATTTGGCAAAAAGAAGAAATTAGTGGAGGTTTTAGAAAACAAAAGGTGCATCCTTGAGATAGTAACTCAGAGTGACAGGCTATGATTAGCACCAGCGTTCTCCTTGGCCAGTGGAGACAATAAGGCCAAAGCGCGCTAAAAATGCTCCTCAGTCAATGTACAATTTGGGTTTTGGAACCATTTTAATTACCATGAATCTGACAGAAAAGCTTTGTTATTCAGTATTTCAATTAAACTGTGATTACAAATAATTTGAGCTAGGCCTGTGATGATAATTACTATATTGACTTATCATTCAATATATGTTGGATGAAACTATAGTTATTTGGGATCAATATTTAGTGTGTGTACTGTTTCTTTGTACCTTTTGTGAGACATTTTTGATGCTAACATTTGAGCTGTGGAAGGTTGAATTATGAAATATAATGACAAATTTATTACATTTTGCTATCTACTTTTTTGGGAAAATTTTGCTTTATGGTTTGGTTCAATATTATTATTTATCATTTATATTTACCACAGCAATATATCACACTTCAAATTTTTTTTATCATGACAAACCTACTTCGAACAATCGCTTTATTTGTCAGTCCTCAATGGCTTTCCGGAAATACTCTTAACGTTTTTTAAAAAAAAAAAAGCATACCCTGACTTTCATTTTTGGTGGGAGAATTAGATCATGGTGAGCTGCCTAAGTCTTGATAATTAATGAGAAACACTGCAGTAACCAAATTATAGTGTTTTGAAATCTGTAATTAGAAGATCATTATGGGCCCATTACTTTATTTCATTTTGACAAAGTGCTTTTCAGCATCTTTATGGCGATGGAGACAAGTTCAAGTTTAGACTCCATTTTAGTTTTGCAGCAGAGCTATTATTCTTGGATATATTTGCAATTCAAAATAATTGTACCACTATATTGGATGCTAAATCATTTTGTTGTGCTTTTTGTTTATAAGAGAATTGTTTGAATATAAATTTCAAGTTAAATCCACAATATTTTAGTCTTTATCATTTGTATCATTTGTTTCTTATCGCATAAATACTATATATCTACATTAATAATTCAAATCTGAGTCAGAAGAACAAGTATAATTCTAAAACGCTTGGGGGCTGACTAACACCCAACTTTTGCTTGTACATTTATAATCTGAGATTATGCCTGACCCTTGCCTCTTTGTCATCTGTGTTTTCATTGCAAATTTGAGAAAGTTAAATTATAGACTGGCGCGAGGGGGGCAGAGGGGGGATTTGGATTTGGACATAAATTCATGGTGGTCAATAGTGGCAACTTGTAAACTCGGGGGGGGCAGTCTAAATCCTGGGATTAGCATAACTGTACCAGACCCAGACAGACACAGACTGGCGTGCTGCTGGTGCCGGTGGTGTTTTTGGGCAGAGGGAAAGGGGGAGATAGGTGGGGGTGACCGGGGCTGAGTGATCGTCCTAGGGCAACAGATGGGAGAGATTAAACCCCACTCGCCCTGTCTGACATCTTTAAACTCCTGCATAGGGACTAGCAAAATTGGGGATGTCAGCAAATCAGACCCAATCCCGTGCAGCGTGCCTCGGCAACATACGTCCATCCAAACATGTATTATTTTGATTAGAGGCCAGCTCACTTCACTCTGCCGTCATACCAAGAGCATAGAGGAAGGCATCATGGCCCACTGCCCTTTTTAAATACAAGAAAATTAAGTGCAAGTGGTTAAATTTTTCGGTTGCAGCATGGGTGGTCTGCTAGCAAGATAACTGAAAATGTCATGAGTGGATTTTGATGGCATTTCCAGTAAATGTCACTAATAGGCTAAAGACCAAATGGTGTATGGATATTGGACAGTGTCGAGTGCTGAAGTTTTATTAAAGATCGATTGCGAGATAGGGAGAAATACACTACATGAATGGATAAGAAGTAGGGCTGTGTTATTAATAAAATTTTTATGGAAACCCAGTCTTTTCTAATCTTCAGTGACATCCTTATTGGGTCTATTTAATTGAGAGATTAACAGCCAGTCAGAGATGAGACTTTAGAGGAACAAATTTACATGTTTTCATTTGTTTAAAAAGACTGAATAAAATCAAAATAACAATCTTTATAACGTCACACTAGCCTAGATGGGCACCGTCTCTTTTTATTGCATTCAATGAGCTACAACTGCATGGAGATCACCACAAAGCAGAGAAATGTTTAGTACATTATGGATAATAGAGAATTTATTCCTGAACTGAATTAAATTATTTGTAGAGATTGGCTGAAATGGGTTTATAAAGAGTGCAGTTTGGGCGCGCTAAATTGTTTGAAAAATAAACACACAATCCCTCCTGTCCGGTTTGCGTCTCCAATCAGGAATGTCACCCGGAAATGGCTGCTTGGGTCCGTTAAGTTGTGTAGGACTTTTAATCAAGACTGCGTCTCCTCGCGTTGCTTCTCTTTATGGGCCTTGGCGTATGAGGAATAGAGAAAGAGAGAGAGCGCAGATTAGATCGCTGTTGTTTTTTAGTTGAGAGAGGCGATGGGGTAGTCTGGCGGGGGGGCGGGAAGGTGCACTGAAGGCCAATTGGGGGAAGGGAGGGAGGGGAGCAGAGATTAGCAAATAACTGGGCCATGGGTAAACACTCAGCAGCGCCTGGCATCATCCAATCAACGACAAGCAAAGTGCTCCGAAAAAGCTTTTGATATGACTATAGCCTGCCTCTCGCTCTCTCCGTCTCTCTCCTCTCCTTCGCTCCAATGGCCTTGCCCGCCTGCAATGCCCCTGACCCACAATCCAATACTGCAGGCGAGATCCAGCCAAGATCCCACATAGAGAAGTCCGTGGAGCAGAACCGGAGACACGAAGAAGTGGTTTCAGCCAATCGCAGATCAAACAGAAAAGATTGGCAGTCAACCAGAAGAGAAGAAAGACGGGATAGCAGTGCAACAGCCAACCTCAGTTAGCAAGTAGACTCCACGCATCTACTCCAAGCCTACCAAAGTGCTCCCAAGTGCTTTTCGGCTATTAGCTCAGTATATCAATTTGGATAAAGAAGGAAATTGGTTAAAAGAAAACTGCTCGATGCACAATAAGACTATTTAAATGTGCCAGTCAGTGTGGTGTAATGTTTTTTAAAGGGCCCATATTAACACTGTTTTTCTGATCTATGTTATAATGTTTCCTTCTCACAAATGTACGGAGTTGTGCTTTGTTTCATTCACACATGTTTAACACACGAACCCTCCATATTTAGGCTTGAGTTCTTCTCTCAAACAGCCTTCCACCTTTATAATATCATGTGGTAATACAGGTGCTCCACTTTGTTTAAACTCTACACCTTCACTAGAATCATTTGGGGTAATTTCAGCCCGGGAATTCCCAATCTCTACTGAATTAAAAGGTAAAAGGTACATGACATGACATTACAAGGTGGAACAGAGTATTTTAAGTTTTGGAGATGTAGACAGACTAATAAACCGAGATTACTCAGACATGAAACAATGAAACAAAACACAACTCCAGGTATGTTTTTGATGAGGTAATATAGGTAATATAGGACCTTAAAAGCAAACGCCTCAATGCACAATAAGACTATTTAAATGTGCTAGCCAGTGTGTCACAATGTTATTTAAGTTCGAGGGCAATCACGGGGGAGGCTGGGTAGGGTACGTGTTGTTTCTGAGTGGAGTAGTGTTAAGGGAGGTTTATGGGGGGGGTCATTTTCCTGGCAATAAGGCCCAGCAAGTGATACCGAGACAAAGTGGAGGATGGTAGTTCCAACTATACCCCTCGCATTATCCTGATACGTGATACCTTACATTTAATAGTCTACGCGGGACCCTGGGTAATGCTATAACGCGAGAAGGCAGGAGAAGAAAAAAAAAGCAGAGATAACCATTTCAGCCTAGAAATCGATTTTACTATTGTGAATGAAGATTGCGTGGTGAGATGAAATTCAGAACTAGCATTGTTATGAAGTTTTTGATTTCACAGCCTTGGATTGTAGCAGAGACATGAATATTTAATGTTGTGTGGAAAGAAAAGATAGCAGAAAGTCTTGTATGGATTTGTACTCCGCTAACTGAACGCATAGAAGGTCAGTGTTAGTCTAAATGTCTCTGGGTGTTGTCACTAGCTTTGCACTTCCTTCTATTGTCCAGTTCTTTCCCTTTTTTTTCCCTCTAGGAGTCTCCAGCGCGACTTCTGACTTTTTCGCCTCTCCCGACAACATTTATCAGAAACGATCTTTGTGTGCGCGCTATTAAGTCTGCCCTTGTTTTTTAAGCTGCTGTCGGAAACTCAAAGAAGGGCAAAAATCTGTAATTACTTTTTTTGGTGCTTTTTTCAAAATGGCTTTCAGCTCTTTGACCTTATTCGCAACAAAATATGTAAATTAAAAATAGTCTCTGCTTGGGTAGAGAAAGAAGCCAGGAGTTGCTTCAGATAAACAGTTTATTATGAGTATGCAAAGAGGTCCAATTAAGCCTTTTTGAATCAGGAACATTTGAAACTGGTTGAAAAGTCATAACAAGTTACTATAGGCAATTAAACCTTATACAAAAACTGGCCCTCAGCTAGTGTAGATTATTATAATTGGAAAGCCTTAAGCAAATATTAAGCCGGAGTTAAAGTCATATTTAAAATGAATGGATTCCATCTACGATATTAGAAGCCCTCAAACACCATTTGTACCTCAGCCCATTAGTGACCTTTCCAGAAACACTCATTAAATTCCACCCGCTACAGTCAAGTTATTAGATAAAACCGCGTGGTCTCACAATGGTGAAAATATGCTACAATATAATGTTAACCTTTGTGGGATGCTCTCTCAGACAGAAAAAGTATGTTAAGTACACAAGAAGTGATTTCTTCATAGAGTACATTCAATAGCTTTCACAATTTGAATTGATAACATAAAGCTATCTCAAGACAAAAATCCTTGAATATATTTTTAAAGGTCCACTTTTCTGGTGGCTTGTATCCATTGGAATGTTATTGAATGCAATGCTCCAGAGTATGACAGAAAAACTTAAACGTGCACTATATATCGTTTTGGTTGAGGGTCCGTCACCTGCTTGTTACTATGGATATGTCATTGCTCTGCTTGGAATGTTCCACAGTGTGACATTAAACAGCTCTACCTTACATTTATTCAATTACAGGTGGGTTTATAGCTAAAAAAATACCCAGAAAACAGGCATTCTGTCTGTGGGTGGAGTTGCCTCTCCACAGATTCCAGACAAAGCAATAACATCTCCATGCCGGACTCCCCACCAGAAAAGTTACACAATGCACTTTTAATTGCACTGTATTGCAAATTAGTTTCTGAAAAATCAAGGCTAGTTATCGCACATATTCCCCATACTGTGTAGTTTAAATCAGTACAAAATGTGAAGCAATTAAGCAAAAAACAGTCCAGAGTTGCAAATAGCGGTTGTTTCCTCTCTAGCAGCTTATTATTTATATTTTCAGCTTATCTGGAAAGTGCTTGTCTAATAATTATTCCTTGCTGCGTTCATATAATTGGGTGACCACTTTAACCCAGTGCTTGTTACTGCTATGTAAGTGCTTGGAACTTAAAAGTGCGCTTCTGACAGCTGGGAGTTGAACCGCTAACCCCAACCAGCGCATCCTCCACTGCCTCGGCCTCATTGAAATGCATGGAAATTCTGGATTCCACTGCGCACTTAACCCCTTATTTTGTGATGCTGTGAAAAACGTTGCTTTCCTCTAGGCAGTGTCAGTCCCACCAAACAGTAGCTAGCAAAAGCCCCAGAGGTCGTGTCCGGAGTAACCCAGGATCGCTTCATCTCTGGGGGGGATGAGGAGGAGAGAAACTTGGCTCTTCTCCAGAACTACCGCTACCTTCTCTGGTACAGCGTCACCCTCTGCCCACACAGGTTAGCTTGACATTGGGCTGGCCACATTCAAGCTAACCCCTGATTTTATTTTCTGCATGGACAGAGGAACAGAGAGGAGTCTGAGGAGTAACCAAAACAAAACACAGCACATCTTGTTTTCCCTTATCTCTCCTATATACACAAACTCACTCTGGCATTGGCGCTGGAGGATTGTGGCTGCCCCTTTAGTGTGAATCAACAAGACTGTCCATTTCACCACTGCATTTTATATGAGAACTCTGCCTCTGCCTTCCCCCACGGCTTATGTATTTATGTGACAACCGAATAGTCCCTCCCCATTTTTGTCATCTTCACAGTGAGTTCAGCACTACCCACAGGCTCAGAAATAAATTACTTAGAAATGGCTGGAGAATCTGACATTTCATTTTCTTGCGTTTATTTATGTTTTAATCAGCATTTGGTCCGTTAAAAGTCCATGCCAGCACTGTATGTTTATGTACTCTCTCCTATAGGCAGGTGTTTTTTGCTGAGCTCTGGGTTGTGAAAGGAGCTAGACCTTGAGGGCAGTTATTTTTCAGCTGCACGGACAATCTGTCTCAGTTTTCCTCTGACAAGAACTGTCTGTATGTCTGCGTGAGTTTCAGATTGATGCGAGCTAGCTCCTCAGTATCAAGAGCGAAATCTATATATGTTTTTTGCCTTTTTATTAGAGCTGCAGAATACATTGCAAAAGCAAACTGAATATTTAGCATAAACACTAAAGATATTGCAATAATAAAGGCATTACCTTGCTCATTTCTGCATTCTATTCATAGCTTTGTTTTAGATCTGGTCCTATCTGGTTGAGCTTTGAGAATATTTGAATTGAAAATAAAAAATATCTATTTTTGTATCATTTCACAGCCTGTGAAGTATATTACTGCACTTTGAACTAATCTGTTCAAAAATGCCTTCAAATTGCATCTTTTTCATTTTTATTTTTATTTTCATTCATTTTTATGTTTGTTCATTTGTGGTTTGTCTTGAACTGTGACGCATCTTTAAGAGTCATGAAAAGTGCTATTATGAAAAATATTTGATCAATTACCATATTTAACAGTTACGAAATCTAGCATGTCCCTTTCTGTATGTGTAATTCTTGTACATTTGTGTGTTTGCTTCACAGCTGCCCAAGGAGAGGAACGGGAGTGTGCCTTCACAGACCAGCAGCAGCAGTTGGAGGTGGAGCGCGTGGCAGGGGGCGAGGGCAGAGTCTCTCCAGAGAACACCACCATCCGCTGTGCCAAGGGCAACCACTGCTTCGGCCTGTGGGAGAAGAGCCCCCCGGGCGAAGTGCGGCCGGTCAAGCAAGGTACAAACAAGAGTGCTACATGTGACCAAGGCCACACCATGCGTCCACTGTTTACATACAGAGGTCATTCCGGAGGATTGTAATAGCACCACTTGCATTGTTTTTATGGTCTGGTTTGATAAAATAAAACTTCACAATTGGTTAACAATTGAAATGCAAATACTACCAGTCAAAACACCCTTTCATTAAATATTTCTTTCTATATGCTTACTACTTTTTACATTTGATATACATACAGAAGACATGAAGCATGATATATGGAATTATTTTGTTAATTATTTTACACAATTTTATTTATTTAACAAAATCCCATTCCCAGACTAGCAAACTAAGATGGATGCAGTGAGAAACCAACTCAAGTGCCCTATAAAATGACTTAACTAGTGTTGTCTTTTATCAAGTCAGAAATGTGAGTCTTTCTTTAAACAGATTTTCCTGTTTTCTCTAATTGTGTTAGCCCATGCCACTGTCTGTCTCCGAAGCATGTTCACAGCGCTTAGTCTGTCTTAATCTGATTAAACTGTGTACATACAGCAATAGTTGACATTAAATTGCATTACCCAGTTGTGTTAGTCTGATTAAGAGACATTATGGACCCCCCCAATCTGACTAGGACCTTCACATTCATTTTAAAGTGGTCTCATCTGACTAATGTGAGGTCCAATCTATCTACATACATATTACAATCAATATAATCGGATGACTGGGGATGTAACTATACCCAGAATGCAATGGTGCACTCTTAAAACAATTCAACATTTATATTAGATTTTGTATTTCCTTTGTAGTTTTGCCTTTTGACCGTTCCTCTGCAGCAGCTAAATATGCTATTTTATACGTAACCTTGTAACCTTACAATGTTATATATATATAATTTTTTTCTACATTGTGACAAACCAACACATTCAGGGGAGTGGATGTGTACTGTTAAACATGTCTCTCATACATATGACAACCTAGCTAGCATTAACCAGCAGTTTGTTTCAATTAGTCACTCTCACATTTTTTGTTGAAAATCAAACTCCTAAACAGGAACATGAACACTTGAAAGTTGTTTAAATCAACTTAGTATTTTTTCTTGAGTTTTCAGACTTAAATCTTTCAGACTTAGATCTTAAAACATTTTTGACTGTGTTTGCTAATGAGTGCATTGTGTCACCATGCCAACTGCTGAACATTCCACCATAGAAATACATGTAGAATACCCCCAACGTGATGTCACTGCAAACTATTAATATCCCCCATCACTAACGATGTTTGTTGTGTTTCTCCTCTCAGGGTGCTGGCCCTACCTGGGCGATCGTCTGGAGTGCCGTGAAGACCGCTGCGTTGTGACCAACCTCCCCCCTCAGATCCAAAATGGCACCTACCACTTCTGCTGCTGCGGCAGTGACATGTGCAATGTCAACTTCACTGAGGACTTCCCACTGCCCAGTCCCACCACTGCACAACCCATCAGTAAGTACCAGGACTACTACTACTACTACAACTACTACTGCAAGATATGTAGTTGCAGTGGGCTACTTGTATGTTACTTTATTATACCTTTTGTGCTTGGTAAAAGACCCCTCATGATAATTACTATGTTGACTCTTTGTTAAATATATGACAGACGGGAGAATAATTTGGGGGGTTAATATTTATTGTGGGTACATTTTCTTTCTACTAGTGGGACATTTTTGGCCATCGCCATTAACTTTGTTACTGGCGAGGAGTGTTGTTCTTTGTCGGTTTCTTACATATTATTCTTTTTCTGCCAATTTGATTGCATTTTTGACCCCCTGAACATCGACGAAAAGTCCCCAAACTGGGTATCAGATCGATTTGTCCAGCGAAAAATTTGATAAAATGGGCATTGTCACAATGCCCATTTTATCAAAGTGACCCCACTCAACAGCGCCCCCTGGAAAATTCAAAATTTCCAAATGAATGGGAGGCCGAAATGTATATTTTGGCGTAGGTCAATGAAATTTGGAGCACTGTTAATTCATGAAAGCCATCGGCCTGAACAGTTGTCGGGAAGAGAGAGTGTCTTGCCGGGGCGGTCGCGAGTCCTCGGCGGTCGCGTGGGAGGGGTGTGTGCTCTGAGGCGAGGGCCATCATCACCGCGAGTGGCTTTAATTGGTTATTGTTCCTGCAGTGGCGGCACGGTGGCTGAGTGGCAACACTCAGGCCTCACAGCAAGAAGTTTGCGGGTTCGATCCCCGGGTCGCCCGGGCCTTTCTGTGTGGAGTTTGCATGTTCCTCCCCGTGTCTGGATGGGTTTCCTCCGGGTACTCCGGTTTCCCCCATCAACCCAAAACATGTCCGCACCCCTATGAACTAACATCAAGGACCATAATGTCCACCCTCCTGTGGGCTCACCACCTGCAGAGGGGTTCATAGGGGGGGTCAGGTGCTATGAGTATTGGGCAGCACGCTGCCCCCGCGACCCAGCCGGATTAAGCGGGAGAAAATGGATGGATGGATGTTCCTGCAGTATAAAATTTTAGCAGATTGAATTACGAACTAAAACTATACAATCTAATTACTAAAGGTGTTGCAATCTGCAGTTTTTCATTGCAACAATATTTAATAATACTGTACATTTAAAGTTCTTGTTTGGGGTTAATTCTGCTTTCTGTTACTGTTACTGTTTATCATCTATATTTACTTCAGTAATATATCGCGCTTGACAAGATGTGTTATCATGACAGGCCTACTTAATGGAGCATAGAGAATAAAGCCAGTTAATCGATTTCACAAGGGGCTCTGAAGAAGTTTTTAAAAATACAAAAGCTGCAATAGTCATTTCTTATTAACAACATCTGTAACATTCAGTTAATCATGTGCTATGGAATTCTTCTCATTTGTCCTGAAATATTATAACATTATAATCACATTACCCAAAATCCATGTCTTGAAATACATTTAACCAAAAACTGTGAAGCTTGGAATCAATATATTTATTCACGATAACAAATTTTGAAGCACGATATATTGATATAGAGATATTATGCCACTTGTTAATACACCAAATCTCCCAATTTTCACAAAGAAAATGTACCCACGATAAATATGAAGCCCCAAAATATACTATAACAGTTATATATTGAATCAGTAATTATCATGACAGGCCTACATTGATGATGTGGATTACAATCATTTTTTTTCCACACATTCGTTATAAAACAAGTATTAAACCCACATACTGTAAACCCGCTGAATACATTGAAAGGAAATCCGTTTGACTTCCTCCTGGTGTTCCACTGAAGAGAAAGCGTCATAGGAGCCCTCTGTATTCACAAATAGAAGTTTGATTTGAGATCATGTTCTCATTTATAGAAAGTGATTAGAGCACTGCGCAAAGACCACCTGCTCCAGCCCCCACCTGCTCTGCCGCTGTGAGATCATTGCACTAAAGAGCTTCACTTTAAAAAAACGCTATCTAGATTAGCATAAACTATTACACAAGCACTTACATAGAGATGGTTCCACCCAATGTCCTTTCAAGCCATTACAGCCAGTTCCTTGGGGAAAAACTAACATGTAAACAAACATTTCCTTTCTGCAGTCGGACTGGGAGGGTGGTATCTAACAAAAATGTACACAAGACAATGGCACTGGCCTTTACAGTATGGAAAGGCAAAGCTCCTTGGAGGAAATAATGAAAGGATGTTTGATATCATCTCAAATCCACACCTACTTAGCAACTTTGCACTCCCCCTCCACAAGGTGAATTCAAGCGCCTGTCGATAGGTGTTTGCAGTGAACCTTGGCATCTGTGAATCGCGGAGAGGAGTCGCTATGTGCATTTTCAGAGATAAGATGGAGATTTTCAGCATCTTGACTTTGGCTAAGAGGCAAATGGGAAGAGCTGATAGTGAGCTCATTATGCACAAGGTACATTCTGTATCTTGTTTGTTGTATGAAGGAAAAAAACGATGTATTGTTAATTGTTCTTTCCTCTCAGGGTTTAGCTGTGAAAGAGGTGTGTGCGTGACGGAGGGGAGAGGTAGTGCACCGTCTCTCCTGCCCACACACACACGTTAAAAGTCCATGTCGTCGCTCTGCATTCCACGGATTACAAGGCGTCTGCTGTAATATGGGGCTGTCTGCGGGTGCGAGAGTGACGGCTGCCCCTCGTGTATCAGGGCAGCAGAGCAACCATGAAGTTACACTAACAAGGCAGAAAGATCAGTGTCGCCTTACACTAAAGTTAGTCATGTTTTGTTTAGAGTGCCTCTTGGCGTGTCTGGACGCGTTACAGAACGTTAATGGATGTCGGAAATAGTTGCGTTTTTGACTGATCCCGGGCCAAGTGAAGTGGTGACAACATTGAATGTAATGCGATCGTCTGAGTATGTTACAAATGCACTGTTGTTTTCTATAGAGATGGTGCTGTTGTGGAATCTTCATTGAGTCTGGGTGTGTCTGTTAGTCACAGGACTTCCTGTGCGGCCCACCTCTTCTTTAAAACTCATTGACCTTGACATTTGAGGGGGACTGTTGGGGTTGTATATGCGTGTTTTGCCCCCTGTGTGCGCTCATGCGTGCTCATGGTAGGACGTCAGTCAAAGCTGCCCTGAGGCTCTAGAAACCATCAATAATAGATGGAGCCGGTGTCTCTCAGCAGCAGCCCCACTCTATGCACTGTACCAGTGCATTTGTGCACAGTGCAGACTTTTGGACCAGGAGGGCTGGAGTTTGTGTGAAGTCTCCAGAGAGGCTCCTGCAGCTGATGCTCTCTTTCATTAATCACTAAAAGGAGACAGCTCAAGCCGCAGCAGTTTCAGCTCTGCTCTTGCCTCCATCATCTGCCCATACGGTTCTGTATTTACATACTTCTCTCTGTTCACTTCTCACACACTGGAACTCCTCTGTCTTGCTCAGCTCTCCAGTCTGTTGACCAGGCTTCAGGCTTGTTTGGCTTAATTGTCTTTTTTCTCTGTGTGCTTTGCCCCATGCCTGATTGTCCGTAAACATACTTTACGCACAGGAATATTGACTGTTAAAAGAGTAAGACTGTGTGAAAACTGCACACTTCAAGCACTTTTGCAGACTGAGATGGAGAAAAAATCCAGGAGTTGAATGTTGATTCAGTAGTGAATTGATATTTCAGTCGAACAAACACTGGTGTTTGATGGGTTTGTTGGAGCCACAGTGCCTCACTCCAGACTCATTATGGTAGTCTCTTCTCTTTATTACGCCTGTTCACTCCATGAGAGGCCTTAATCAATGAACCAACACAACATTAGTATGTTAAAGTGCACATAGACAGTTGGGTCTGCCTGTGCTGCTGCTTATACCTGCTAATAGATTAAGCCTGGAATGCTGTGGATCATTTCATCTTTCCTTTCAAAAGGTCAAACTTTGATTTGCACTTGTGTTTTGATGTGTCCCCCTGTAGCCACCCGCGCCCTACGCTGTGAAGAGACAATAATTATCGCCCTGGCAACAGTCACCGTAATGGTGGTGGTTGCTGTAGCAGCTTACTTTGGCTACCGCATGATGCACGGTGAGTTACATGACATTTATATTCTGTTTGTATTTTTGGTAATTTGGCATTTCATAAATGGATTTCATTTGGAGCTACGTGGATTAAATGTCTTGTGTAATTTTCTGTGTGTGTGAGCAGGAGATGGTAAACAGGGCCTGCACAACCTGAACATGATGGAAGCTGCCGGATCGGAGAGCTCCCTGGACCTGGACAATCTCAAACTGCTGGAGGTCAGTGGTGGTGCTGCCGCTTAGACCAGTCCACAGTATTTATAGTGTGTGTTAAAGAAGCATCTGTTCTTCAATTGAATCAGTTGTGGCCCAGACGAGAGCCAAAGCTTAGAGTGCAGTGCTGTAGCCTGCTAGCACTGAGTAACTCTGTAAATCTAACTCAATATGTCTATGGGGATTCAGGCCTGCAGTTAACCCAAATTATTTTATGCCAGCTAAAACATTTACTTTTAAGACTGCTGATAAAATTTCAGTCTAGCTTGTATGCTTGTATTTTTTAAACTTTAAAAAATCACATGACACCAGCGTTAAAGAATTAATACATGTAAAGTAGAGCTGTTTAATGTCATACTGTGGAACAGAGGAATGTAGCATTGATTCAGATGTGCAGTATTCTCCACCGTCTACCATAGCTTTACATGCAGCGAGTGTTCAAACCCACAGGAAGGAGACCAGAGGCAGACAGGAGAGGAGAGAGCAAAGGCACTGGTGAAAAAACGCCTGCCCAAAATACATCAAGGTGTACAGTTACTTTTGTTGTCTCAATGTGACTTTTATCACCTGATCACAATGGCTCAGATTAAGTGACAAGTCCTGCTGCAAAAATAGGAGTTTGATTACGCTGAAATTAAAGCTGGATACGGATGTGGTAGAGCTCAAATTGTGATATAAAGTCAATGAGATATCATTAATGACAAGAGAAACAGTGAAATAAAGCTACAGTGTAATATAAAAGCATGGCTCCCATCAAAGGCGTTATCTGACTTTGTCCAACAGAAAGGCATTTACAAGAATGTTTCAGTGTGTCAGATAAAAGCTACTGTCACAGCTGCATTCACTGTTATAAAAATAGTTTAAGGCCACATGCTGTCTTATCAGTTCTGTCAAAATATGGCATTTACCAAAACATTTACGGCTGGTATAACTTCTTTTTAATCTATGTTTTAACAGTGTTTCCATATTGTTAATTTACTTTTAAGTTGTGTTTTTATTCGTGTTCTGAATTTCAGGTTTGATGCTTGCTGCAGTGAAATGCCACTATGAGGAGGCGGAGTCTATCAGCTCTGTAGTGTAGAACAGTAGTCAGTGGATTATTTTTTATTACTTCGTTTTTAGACCAATGTTGTGGTTAAAATTGGCAAAATCATCAGGGGTGTGCAAAAAAATATCGATATATTGTGATACTAAATGTGATACAGTATCTATATTGTGAGCTGCTGTATCGATATATCAACCCGAAAGCTTTTGGGGGTATATTTTTACTAAATTATTTTGTAAGAGTACTACAGTTTTGTTTAGAGAAAGTAAACTTGTTTATGCAATACATTTTGAGGTGTGTGTTGTATCAGCAGCCTCTCATGTTACAGTTTAAATACCGGTACCTGAATAGATGACATATAAATGTGAAAATTATATAATGTACAAAACACTTTTATGCTCCAACACCTACCTTTAGTTCATTTAAGAACACTAGTATCTTTTCAGGCAGGAGTTGACTTCAGAACTTGTCCTTGCATCTTATGAAAACGTGTACACACTCTCTCACATCCTGCTCAGTGCAGAGGCAGCTGCTTTTACAGACTAAACAATGGAAACTAATGAAAATATGGCTCCGTACAGAGTATTAAGGGTATCCATGTATTTTAAAGGTGTGCCATGTCAAATTTTTGGTTGGCTTGTTGATTTGCCTGGTATATCCCACAGTACAGTACACTAAGTTACAGGTCAGATCTATGAAGAGGCTACTTCCATGTCATTCAAGTTCTTTTTTCAGAAATGTAATTGGATTGTAACTGGGTAAAAGCAAGCTAGATGAGTCGCAAAGTTAATATCATACTTTTCCAGGCAAAACTGAAACATCACCAGGGAGAAATGTTACACAGTGCCACTTTAAAGCCACTATTTCGAAAGTATGCTGAAAAGCAATTGGCATTTTTACCAGATTTCTATGACCTTAAGGGCACACTGCGTTCTTGCTAATTCAATCTCTCACTGAAAGACTTGTTTGTACATGCTTTGCTAGCACTGTCTGTTCTCCCATGCTATTTCTATTTTCTATCAACGTTCATTTGTATGTCTGTTTTGATTTATTTGCAGCTGATTGGGCGTGGTCGCTACGGCACGGTATACTGTGGTTGCTTAGACGAGAGGCCAGTCGCTGTAAAAGTCTTCACTGCAGCCAATCGGCAAAACTTTCTCAACGAATGCTCCATCTACCGGCTCCCCCTGCTGGAACACGACAACATTGCGCGCTTTGTGGCTGCGGACGAGCGCACGGGACCAGAGGGGCGGACTGAATACCTGCTTGTCATGGACTACTACCCTCATGTGAGTATTTTGGCTATGGAAAAATCGGCACCAGCGAACAATTTTGAGCAGACAAATTGCAGCTATTACCATTTCACCCATCTGTTTGTCGCATATGCGCTAACTGCATCAGGCGTGATTGTTCAAAAAAACTAAGTGCTTTTAGTGTGTGGAGCCTTGGTGCTAAATGGAAACATCAGCTGACCACAAGCCAACCAATGAAAATAGCCCCCTCGTTGTGCTGCCTTCAGTGTAATTCATGTGTTTTCTAAGCAGTGCGGGGCAAGTGAGGACAGTGAGATCACGCGCATGCCTCACTCAAGTAAATGATAATATAATTAATTTAAAAACGAACAGATGCAATTTAATCTTGTTTAGTGGCGGATGCTTGAATGGCCGGTGATTGATTTCTGGAGTGAAAGAATGAAATGTCGCTACGTGCGTTTTTCATTTTGTAACTACGGGTTGGTGCTAGAGCTGGAATTGATTATCCATTCTGTTGGATAATAATTAGGGAGGAATGCAACGATTATCGATCATTTCTGGCAAATGATTTCATAGCGTTGATTGACCCTTCATATGGCGCCAACGCCTAAAACTACTAAACTAAAACTAGCAGAGACGTTTTTATGAGGAAAGTGTTTGATGTGTTTAAAAATAACAATAATTCAACATTTATTTATAATATCTTCTCCCTGGATATGTCAAAATTTGCATCGCTTAAAGGTGCACTGTGTAACTTGTTGGTTGGGGGTCTGTCAACTGTTTGTTCCTGTGTTTCTATGGATATGTCACTGCTCTGCCTGGAATGTTCCACAGTATGACATTAAACCTTACATTTATACAATTACATGTGGTTTTATAGCTCAAAAATACCTAGAAAAACAGACATTCTGACTGTGAGCGGGGTCGCCCCTCCACAGATCTGACCTGTAATTTGGACTGGTTTGGTTTTCATGAAGATAGAAAGGTTTAATACCATACTGTGAAACATTCTAGACAAAGCAACAACATGTTCATTGATTGTGCAGCTTTTCTGCACAATGCACCTTTAAGAACTAAACACTGGCATAATATCGTCCTCACTTTGTTGCTCTTTGTATTGTCATTCACATAAAAAGTAACTACACTTTTCAAAAACACTGCTTAAATATGAAATTCACGCAATTAAGTGACAGTTAAATTCGATAAAGAAAATTATTAATTGAGAAAGTATTTGTGCCAGCATTGTCTGAACGGAATCTATGGGAAACCCTAAACTGTATTATGAGGTGGCACAATTTGTCAATCATATTTTGTGTTAGCGATCTGCCCACATTGGCCATTTGTGTGTCCTTTTCTGGTGAAAGTAGTACTCGAGTAATGCATTACTGGAGCCACTCAAATCTAATATACGGTTAACCTTATTCTAACTTTTCTTTTAAAGTACCATGTTCTGTTTAAAAGCTGAATAATGCATAGCCATAGTCTGCCATTTTAAAAACGTCTACTTCAAATCATTTAAGCAGTTTTCTATGTATAGCGCGTTTGAACAAAAAAGATTGAAGGATGTCTTAGTCACTTTATCATCTGTAACCTTTTCAGAATGTGTTTTAAATCATCTCTTTTTTCAATTCTTTTTCTACCGTTTAAGGGCACAGAGCAGCTGGGGGCTAAAAGATCAACTATGTGCCTTAGGCGGGGTACTTCCAGTTTCTACAATGAACAATTGGTCACAGGAAAACAATGACATGATAACTATTTAGAAGAATATGAATTAACCATTTCCGCTAACCATTAGTAACACAGGGAGGACTATAGTAACAAGTACATTTTTGATTCATTTTTCCCCATAGACTTTTCAGAAATTCAAATATTACGAGTTCAAAGGCATTGCAGAGGCTGACTTAGCATCCATAATGAGGCTGTTTTATGCCTAGAAAGCGGATTTAAAATGCAGGATTTGGAGAAAAATGTTTTAGGACCAGATCTTCAGTAAAATTAAAGTATTGTGGTCGTTAGTTACCACATAGCTGATTAGCCCTGAGCAAGCTTTTAAACTTTTAATATGTTTTTTTTTCTGAATGTCTATGGGAAAAATGATTGAGAAATATACTTAAGGAACTGGGTGAGTGGGCTGTCACTGCTGAGCTCCATTAAGGTAATTCAGTATTCTCTGTGCAAGAACAAAATCTCCTAGGGATCTGATAAAATCTTCTTAACCTGTAGACCTTTAGCCCTCTACAAACCTACTCTGAAATACATGTGATTCTAATAAGTTTAGCAGTTCATATTTCAGGCTTCTCTCAAATGTTAGGGCTCCTGGATATGTCGAGAGTGCTCACAGAATTTTGATACCACAAATTGCAAACCAAATCGCAATACTTGTCCGGAAAATCACAATTCAATATTTCCCCGCAACGGTTGAGCCCTGGAGGACATGCATGTACACTTGAAGGAAACCGCTTGTGTTTGAAGGGCTGAGCTGCTATCATATATTGTCTGTTGACTCATCTTTGAAGTGACAATCCCACAGTCAGCTCTTTCTCTCCCCTTCCTCTTGCTCCTCTCAGCTGTCAGTTGTGTGAAGCCATGTCTGATTTTGATTTCCTCTGTTTCTTCTCCACCTCCCTTCATCCCTTCTCGCCCTTGTGCACCCGTCTGTCGGCCATCTTGCCCAGGGCTCCCTGAGTCACTTCCTGAGCGCCCAGACCAATGATTGGGTCAGCAGTTGTCGTCTGGCTCATTCCGTCACCCGCGGCCTGGCCTACCTGCACACGGAGCTCTTCAAAGGAGGTGAGTGAGAGGGCACTGCTAGATTTTTATTACAGCAAGTCCAGTACTTGTGTGATAAAGTGCAAGCAGTTTCAGGAAAAATATATTGGCTGTGGAGGGTTAGACCAATCAAATACAGGTGCTTTATATAACTTTTCTGCTTTGTGGTTTGCAACATCCTTGTTACCAGATATTCTAAACAGTTTGGCTTTACACTTGCCTATCGTATATTTATTCATCCATCCATCCATCCATCTTCTCCCGCTTATCCGGCTGGGTAAGCCGGATAATTGCAATAAAATGCAATTATTCAATTGCATTTTATTGCAAAAAGTACATTTAAAACATGAATTTTCACATTGAGCCGGCTAACCTCTCAGGAGATTTGGACTGTAATGTTGCCTGGTGCCGTCAAGTGCCTCTATGCTAATAAGTCTAATGCTATACTGTGGAATATTCCAGGCAAAGCAATAGCATCTTCATGGAGACCAGCAGGGCCACCCGAAAAGAATCACCTTTTAAAAATATTGAAAGATATTAAACAGTTTGAAATACTTGGATGTTGTCAGATACTGGGGAAAAAATCTCCATTGAGAGTAAAAATTTTGTTTACTTTTTTAAAAAAAAAATTGACTTCTGTTGCTAACCCTTGTTATTGAGAAATCACTTTTCAGGAATCGGGTCATTTTTTTGTTTGTTTTATTTAGTATTTATTTAGTATTTTACAGGGTCAATTCAATCAATGAGTTCAGAGTGTAATTGATTTGTTATATAGAGCATTTGTTAGACCATGAATAGCTTTAAGTGCAGGATTTGTTTGTACAGTGTAGTCAGTACAGTGCAGGAGTCTGTCATGTGCTAGCCAAAGTGAGTGCACATTTAGGGTAATGCAGCTTTAAGACCCTGACAGCGCCGCTCCACGTGCGTTTTGTTTGGCTCCGAGCTCTTCTACATCCCCACATTTTCTACACATACTAAGTCACCGCATGCACCACAAGCCAAGAGTATTTATAGACTATCCCCAAGCCTGTAGCCTCAGAGAGAGAGAAATGGAGGGAGGAAGAAGCAGGGGAGCGATAAGGATTCAGATGACAAGTGAATATCCTGCGGTTCAATAAAATCATTCTTTAAAGGCTAAAGCTGACAGTTTTTTTTTTTTTTACTATCCTGGCTCGGCATTTTGCCCCCTCTGCATTTTGTTCACAGCCAAACATCAAATAGACAAAGTGCACTTGGAGAGACTGGGAAAGTGGAGACCGGTAGTTATTCTGTTTGTGCAAGCTTGTGACAAAAGCAAAGCTCACAAAAAGGAAAGAATGGCAACCTACAGTGATCACCAGAGCAGTCGGATGGCACACAGAGACCACCAGAAAAAAACCCATAGAAAGAATTGGCCTTCTGTGGAACCAATGCCACTGTTTCCAAGCATTTCCCCTCCACGCATTTGTCATACTCCCCCCTCTGCTCCCACACATCAGCAGTACACACTCGCAGGAGCCTGGGTACTGTCAAAAAAAAAGTGAAGGTGTTGTGCACCCTCTGCTGGACTGTTTTATAACACAAGCACAGACGACCACGCAGCGTCTTAATCCCATTGTTGATGATTAGATTAGAGGCTTTAGCTGTCTGTTGACACTGCAACTTGGTTTGCTGAACAAAAAGTAATGAGGGGATTTGTTTTCATTAGCAAATAAGTCTTGTACATTGTAGCATCACATCCGCAGAATATTTGGGGAGTGATGCAGGGATTTAAATATTTAATAGGGGATGAATTAGCCTAGTTAAGTCTTACTCATTTCCATGTATTTTCCAGATTTGTACAAGCCTGCAGTCTCCCACAGGGACCTGAACAGTCGGAATATTCTTGTCAGAGCAGACGGCACTTGTGTCATCATTGATTTTGGCTTGTCTATGAAGTTGACGGGTAACAGGCCAGCACGCCACGGAGAGGAAGAAAACGCTGCTATTAGTGAAGTAAGTGACTAAATCTCTGTATGATTTGTTCTCATCTATGTTTATCCTAATGTATTTCTTGCTTTTGTGATTTGTAGGTGGGTACAATCCGATACATGGCTCCTGAAGTGCTTGAAGGAGCAGTGAATTTGAGAGATTGCGAGTCTGCTCTAAAGCAAGTGGATATGTACGCTCTTGGACTGGTCTACTGGGAAACTTTCATGAGATGTACAGATCTTTTCCCTGGTGAGCACTCCCATAAGCATTCCCCTATTGCAACCTGAATGAACATAGACTACATATTTATCATAGAGAAAAATCACTGTGCATTCATAAGTCCAGTCAATATTTCTGCCAGAGAGGAGCTTTTCTAAATACATTTTATTCTCGCTTGTGCACAGGGGAATCTGCGCCAGAATACCAGATGGCCTTCCAAGCGGAGGCAGGGAACCACCCGACGTTTGAGGACATGCAGGTCCTCGTGTCCAGGGAGAAGCAGAGGCCCAAATTCCCAGAAGCCTGGAAAGAGAACAGTCTGGTGGGTTTGTGTGGGCGATAGAATCTGGGTTATAATAGACAAAGAAGCATCAGCAAATTAAGAACTACACCTGTGCTGTACTTTCACGAAACAAAATGCATGTCTAGGCATTGTAGCACCTGGGAATGACAAGTCAAATTTAGCCACTACAGTTACTTTTGCTGGAGAGAGTTTCTGTTGCACTGGGATTAATGTGGTTGCTCTTTTAGGCTGTGCGCTCGCTAAAAGAGACGATGGAGGACTGTTGGGACCAGGATGCAGAGGCCCGGCTCACTGCTCAGTGTGCAGAAGAGCGACTGGCTGAGCTCCTTCTCATCTGGGACCGATCAAAATCTGTCAGCCCCACCCTCAACCCCATGTCCACCACACTGCACAATGAGAGGTACAAGACTGGAGGTATACTTTTGATGTGTTTTAAATGTTTATTGACACACCCTCTGTGTCTTTTAGGAACCGCATGACACCAAAGTCCGGACAGTACACTGACCACCCCTCCACCTACATAGAAGAGCATGAGGGAGTGGCCAAAAACACACAGGCTGACAGCACTAACGCTGTGAATGGCAGAGCTGTGACTGGAACAGGGGAGAGGAACCGCAACTCCATCAACCAGGAGAGGCAGCAGCAGGCCAACGCTCGTCTGCCCAGCCCAGAGGGCAGCAGTACCAGTGGGCCAGGGACCAGAGGAAGTCCCTCAACCACCACCACCACTACCACCATCTCTGAGTCTGAGGGGCCCACAGCAACTGCCACTGTCCCTGTGTGTCTGCACCTGACCCAGGAGGACCTAGAGACCACCAAGTTGGACCCCAAAGAGGTGGATAAGAACCTCAAAGAGAGCTCAGATGAGAACTTGATGGAGCACTCCCAAAAACAGTTCTGCTCTCCAGACCCCCTTAGCCCTGGCAGCTCCAGTCTGCTTTATCCTCTCATTAAGATGGCCAGTGAGGCGTCCGGCCCCTCCGAGCCCTCCGCCCCCATTCCAAGCACCATTTTCCCCCTGCCCAAGCAGCAGAACCTGCCCAAGAGGCCATCCAGCCTTCCCCTGCGTAACAAGCCTGCTAAGAAAGAGTCCTCTTCCTCCTCTCTGAGGTTTAAGTTTGGCCGCTCGGGAAAGTCCAACCTGCGGCAAGTTGAGGGCAACAAGGTGAACACTGGAGGAGTGGTGCCTGCTAACACTGCAGCAGAATCCCACAGGCCCAATGGCACCAACAACCTGCCCGTCCTGAGAGAAATGCACGTGAACGGAGCTATGAATGGCCACGCCAGCACCATCTCCACCATCAGCAGCGGCTCTACAGGATTCAACCAAAGCTCCGGGGTCCTGAGGTCAGACGACAGCCGTCTCAGCCTGGGGGTCATCACCGCCAGTCCAGATGAACACGAGCCCCTCCTGAGCAGAGAGCGTGAGCAGCTCGACCCCTCCGCACTGCGCTCTGCCCGGCCCAATACTAACAACAACAACAGTAACACAGGCCACGGCCAGGACAACGGAGAGGGTGAGGGGGAGAGTGACACGGAGGAGGAGGGCAACAACACAGAGGGACCAGGCAGAGAAAGCACAGGAGCCCCAGGAGAGAGTTCTGGGCTGGGCAGCACACACCCCCAGGGGGATGCTCCCGTCACCATGAGAGGGGAGGCTCTGCTCCGACAGCCACGAGCCCGCCGGCCCGAGAGACCCAACTCCCTGGACTTGTCCTTCACCACTATGGACCTGGCCTCTCTAGGTGATTTTTAAATACTTGTTATAAGCTCACCACCACAGACTGTGTTGTACAAAGACACATTCAGGCACTCTCCACACATGTAATGCATGAGGATTCCATTTTTTACACTACAAAGATATTTTTCTACATTATCTACATTAGTCTGTTGCATGCCCGCTGGTTTGTGATGTGCCACTTTAGATACTGACCAGTGTCCTTCCTATTCCCCAGGGGAGGGCCTGGTTCAGCCAGATGGGGCCCTGGGTTCAGGAGATAAAATCAAGAAGCGCGTCAAAACGCCTTATTCAGTGAAAAAGTGGCGGCCGACTACGTGGGTCATCCCCACAGACACGCGCGAGCCGGAGGTCAATAACAACGGGTCGACCCGCGGGCCAGGGCACAGGGAGAATCGACCCAAGTCCAGTTCAGCTCTGTATCTGCGAGGGGGGGGCAGTGACACCCACGTGTGACTGTGGACCCCCACAGGACTGAAAAGCACCAGAGCGGTTGGGTTATGTGTGAGCTCAGCGAGAGGAAGCTACAAGTGTGGTGTATGGTGTACAGTTTAGGTCTGTTGCTCCTGTGTGTCTTTGACGATGGCATTGCTTTAAATGGAATCCAGCTATGCAGCATTCTCATCTGCTTCTGTTGTCTCCATGCGTTCCTTCATCAACCCCCTTTTGTTGTCATCACTTAAAACTGTTCCAAACACGAGCATAGCATCATTTTAAGTGGATTTCCTTTTTTTGTATGTGCACTTTGAAAATCAGTGTTTTTAAAAAAAAAAGTCCTGTCTATCGCGACCATGACAAGAAGTGGTCTCTAAACTTACAAAGGCGATAAGAAACAATCACAAACACTGAGCGTTCTCCTTCCTTTTGTTTTGCTGTATCACGCTCTATAAAAGAAGTGTCGGTCTTAAAAGACAGAACAAACCATTTAAATCTTGTATTTCCTTACTTTGTATGCAATCTCCTTTTGTTTGTATTCATTTTGTACCATAATTTTTAATTGTGCAATAGGATGTAGCTTTTAGATGCTTTTTATGTTTTTTATTTTGTTTTATCCCCTTGTCATGTTTTGTTAATCATTGTTGCACTTACGAATAGTCACAATCATATGTAAACAATCTACATGTATCCCTACATCAAGAGGAGACCAAGGATGACAATCCCTTACTACATCTTCTCTGGACACCTTTTTAAGTACAAAATATTCAATCCTTATTATCAAGAAGTGGATTTTTCCTCTTAACTTCTGCTTGCACAATTCCACAAAAATCCTACTACTACACTACAATCAACAATGTAATCTACGGCGGGGTCTCTTACAATGGCCCACTGTTTAACTTGCTGTATCGCGATCACCTGACCTCACTGTGGACACTGTGTGTGACTGATGAACACTATATAAAGCCCAGATCTGCTCCTTTGAAGAAAAAAAACCAAACCCGTCAGAAGCACGCTGGATATAAGGTTCTTTGCTTCTTCTTTTTTTTTTGTTTCATCCTGTTTTTGAGTGATTTATTTGTGTGAGCGTCTGTGAGGACTGTCTGAGCCTTAGCGCTGTACAGGCGTGCTAAAACATTGTATTTCCTTCTGTAATCTCAGCGCTGCTTCAGGTCATATGAAAAGATCTCATTTATGTTTTTGTAATCTGTAATTTGTAAGAAAAAAACCTTATGTATGTGTATTATTGCATTCATATTTGCATCATTTTTATGAAGTTCTGTTATGCATTCAATGGACATGGCCTTTCCATTGCTATGCGTCCTGTTCGGTACAGTTTCTGTAAACATTTTTGAGTCAATATGAAAATAAATCTCAATAAATGTATGGAATAATTGTTCCCAAGAGTTGGATGTGACTTATTTGCAGTTTTGTTTTAGGTTTATTGATTTTGTTCGTACTGCTTTTAACACTATTGGTTAAACACATTTAATTTGACATATTGATTAGTAACTCTATTAGAGTACTCAGGAGTAATCAATACAACTTACTGTCATTGACTAATTTTCTTTAGTTCATTAAGTTCTGGGTATTAAATATTTTTGAAGGAACTCAATTATCCTTTTCAAGTTTGATTAAAAACACCATCAAACTTCTGATTTGGCTCTACAGATTACTTCTACAATATATTCCTATTATCTTTTAATTTTTTGTTAAAGTGTTGTTAATAAATAGCCCAAATATCCATTTGCAATAAATAACCCATAGCAAAGTGTTTCACAACACCATGCAGCCAAATGTCTAATTTATCTTGATTTTTGCTATGCAAAATAATGTATTTTATTGGACCATATAGGCCTCGCACAATGGAGTAAAATGAACTTAAAATAATTATATATATCATAATGTATACAAAAATGTGTCAGATTACGTATTTCTAAACCCGTTCACCCTGCTGAAAATCCCTGTGAATGTGTCTGTTGCTGATGCCGACACTAGGGGCGCCATTTCTCCTGTGCTCTTGTTTATACCTGTCCGGTCTGCTCCACGCGCCCTAGCAACTGCAGCATCAGCACGAGCGCCAGCGACGGGCCTGTACGTCACTCTGTCTGCTGTGCGTCAAGCTGCGTTCACGTCCAGCTCCAAACCACCGGAAACAACTAGAGACTCAAGATGTGAAACGAGATAAAATGTAATGAACTCCAGTGTTTATGTTACTGGACAGTCAGAGCTACAGAAATAGTAAGAAGTTAATATTCCTATTTATAATGTAGTCTGTGGGCGACCCATTTTTCTCTAACAATTTGCTATCTGTATGTTTACATGATGCGAAATAGTGAGTCTATATCTTAGTTTGGCCTATTATAAACCCATTAAACAGTCTATTGTTTATATTATACACCAGGTTTTCGTTTTATTCTACCTTGCTGTTGCAACATAGAAATTCCCCATTGAGGAACAGTGTTAGAATAAATCTTGTAGCCTAAATGAGACCTTGTATAATAGACCATATTAATGTATTAGGCTGCCATAAGCAATAAAGGTGCACGTATGTAAGTGCAGGGTGACCAGACGTCCCTATTTACCCGGGACAGTCCCAATTTTGAGCCCTGTGTCCCCTGCCAGTGCACAAAACCAGTGATTTGTCCCAGTTTTATAGAAGAAATGTCCCTGGTGTCTATTTTTGAACAATTTGATACCTGCCAACAGCAAAGAGAGGCATAAATTGTCAACTGTGTATGTGAAATTACGGAAAACACAAAGAAAATATGACTATACTGACTCGCATGTTAGTCGTGAATAAGTCATGAATGGGCCTAGTGCATAACAATTTTCCTTAATTACGCACTGTGGCTTAAATATTATGGGACTAATCAAGGTTTAAGTTTCAATGGAAGAAAACAAGAATTCCCGTAAAATAAATTCTTGCAATCACTAAACAATTTTAGATGCGCTGTAGTTTAGTTCTAATGTTGCACAGTTTTATTTTGTAGCTACTTTCCGGTTTGCGCGCTGCCTCCACGCGTCTTGACCGTGGTCCTCTCTGTCGCGTCAGGCGCAAGGCTAACCAGCATCATCTCCGCCCTCTTCTGCCGATCTCTTCTATTTTCTGTCCGTCTCGTCTTTTTTATCGTCTTTTCCTCGCCGCTAATGCAAACGCACAGGTACATTTGGCATTTCTGTTCTTTTCTACACCTCATGTTTGGACCTGATCGCGGGAGATAGCCTTTTTTCCGCCTTCGTGCCGCATCAGCCGGGAGAGAAAAACATCCATACACGACAACGAGGAGGAGGCTGGCTGCAACACAGAAACGCCCATTTTGACACCTACTGTATCAATACTAAGCTATCAATACGCTTTTTAAACGTTTTCTTATTTATTTTAAGAGGGCTATTTTACTTACTTCGCTTGCTTTTTCTCGCTTGTACCATTTTTTCCCCCCATTTTCCAAAGCGCTGTGTGTGTGTATGCCCCAGTGAGCGCCAGCGCGCCAACCGTGCGTCTCTCTAAGGTAAGCATGTTTTCCATAAATCGTTGTCTCCCTAATTTGCCTGTTAAATGTTTTCTGAATAAACATTCATTTTCCTTTTAGTTGTTAAAATGGAAATATATTGTTCTGTCTTGGTTGGATTGTATGAGTAATAGCACTGGTCTGGGCTGGTAAGGTGCCTGCTGTTTTTCTAGTAAACACAAATGGCCTACATTATTTGTTTAGCGCAGACATTGGTGTAAAGGGCATCAGTGGGATTATTTGTTAACATAAAAACAGTTTTACAATCATCCTCTATTTTAATATTATTATTATTATTATGTGCAATTACATAGCCAGGGCCCGTTCTGATTTTTACATAATGTTAAATAAATGTTGGCTGAAAATTTGGCACACAATAACAAAATAAAGCTTAATACCAGGCTGTATTGAGAATCATTTGCAGACAGGCTCTGTATTCCAGTTGCCTATACATCCCCATGAAGCTGTTCTCTGGGCCTGATACAATATGCAGTGTTACTTTGAGCTCACTGTTTGTTGTCATGAACTGCTGACTGGCTCGGTGATCAAATACCAGTCTAGTACAGCTCAATTAGAACTGCAAATACAGTATCTTGCATACTACTAGTACTACTACTACTACTGAGGCCTACCTCCGCCTGCCCTGTTTACTACGTGCACATATGCTGCTGTGTTAATGAATATCAGTCGGGCCGTTCCTTAGCAACAGAGATGTGGTCTGGCCCCCATGCCAAATTTAGCCCCTGGATGTGCACGGCTAGTCCCCCCAGTGCCGCATGTTTGTGTGTGTTTGTCTGTTGTTAGGACAGGGGTAATTACTGCTGAATTTGGGTCTTTTATTAATTAAGTTACTTTGTCATTTGGAAGGGGATACCCCATACTCATAGCATGTAGTGTGGGTAATGTTGTAGTCTTTTTAAATGGGCAGTGAACAGCCCCAGAATGCCATCCTAAAAGGTGCAGAAAAAATTTATATGTAATTAGTGTTTGCACAAACAAAATCAATAAAATGCATTCCATCTAATTATTTCAACAAACCATTTCAATAAACCTTTAAAGTAGTATCAATAGGAGTGTTTCTAGGGCACCTCAGCCTTGCTCCTTATTCAAGCACTTAAGGCTCAGATCTCATGAAATAAACATGAGAGTAAATGTGCTGATACGGTCCGACACATAGCGCTGGTTAAACATGCATTCACTTAGAGCAGAATCAGGGTCAGTCGGGCAACGGGCACATGCCCTCAGTGCCCCCCACACTCTGTCCCCATCTAAGCTCTTTATTCCATTAACCAGGGGCCTGAGGAGCCTTATGGAGGGGCCATGTCCACTCTGAGCAGTGCACGCTGGATTAGGATCAATCTGGAAGTGCTCCCAAACCTAGACAGACATCCATTGGCTAATCCCAGGCAGCACCAGCTGTGGGTGGCTCATTTGTTGACATGTTGTTGTTTACATCCTCCTCTTCCTGTGTTGTTCTCTATAGATTGTAGATCTTTGGTGCCCACTCTGCTTTAGTCTTGTGCTACGTTGCATCGTGGATTCCTCCCAGCCCTGCCCCTCCTCCTGCCTCCCCATTCTCCTGTTGGTCTCCTGCCATCGCGTCCAGCTGTGGCCCACACAGGGCGCGACCGCTGGTGCTCACCTGATTGGTCCCTGGCCTCAGGACGACAGCCAGCACCAGCACGTTCCCTACATGCGGGACAAAGCCACACAGGTCAGCCTCCTCCATCCTCACATAGGTTAAATATGTAGTGTTTTCTTGAGACTCCGTGTTTGTTTCTGTCGAGTGAGTTATAAAATGGTGATTAATGCATAGAGGTCAGGATCCATTGCAGGCAGTTGCATCATCTGTGGATAGGTGAACAACTGTGTTCTGAAGCTCCTGCTGCAAGACATGGGCTCTGTGATACACCAATAACCTACTAAATCAACTGCTTGCTCATTATATTATACTGCACATTATAGCAGATGTTTTCATTTAGTAGGTTGGAAAATTTGTCATTTCTGCATTATGGTACATAACAGTTTTAAACAGACTTTTATTAGTGTAATTGATTGTCTGTGTTTGTGTTGTAGACCCCCAGGGCCTGGGCAGATGAGAGGAGGAGGGGCTCTCACAAACGCTCGGCCTCCTGTGGGAGCACCGACCAGCTCAAAGAGGTCTGTGTCCCCCTGTCTCTCTCTCTTGTCTAGCTCTCTCTCTCTTGTTTCTCTTGTCTCTCTCTCTTGTTTCTTGATTGATCCTCAGTGGATATGACTTTGCGGTCCTATCTTTCAGATTGCTAAATTGCGTCAGCAGCTCCAGCGCAGCAAACGCAGCAGCCGCCATCGAAGGGATAAAGAGCGCAAGTCCCCTTTCAATGGCAGCCACACTATCATCCAGTCTCAGGTGAAGCTCATGCCCTTTCAGGAGGCACTAGGTTTGATTTAGCACATGGAATATGGAAGATGCTCCACTTTTGAATGTGTCTGTGACTGTGAGGCTTTATGGCCCATGACCCTCTCAGCGGGCGCCTCAGTACAGTGCTGGACACCTGTTCCCAGTGGAGTCTGTGGAGCAGCTGTCCTGCTTTCTCTGCCATGACACAATGGAAAAGCACAACTGGCTTTACCATTCAACCCAGGGATAAAAGAGCATCTGATACTGGTGCTGTTAATGATTGGGAGCTGATTATGAAAACCAAATAATCAACCTATGCATTTATGACAATAAGACTCCAACAGCAATAGATTTAGTACTGAAATATGTTGATCAAACTTGTTGCATACTGTACATCCACTTCATTAGGCATTTTTCTGTTTCTTTTACAGTCCCCTATGCCTAAGACCATCTTGATACCCATCCCTATCGCCAAGTCATCAGCCCCTCGTTTCCGTAACAGTGTGGAGGGGCTCAACCAGGAAATTGAGCGCCTCATCATCCGGGACACCCCTGAGAAGGAGGAGCCCATCGTTGTGAGTTTGATCTAGTTCCGTTTTTTAGTAAACCCACTTTAGAAGGATTAGCTATCACACAGTTGTTTGTACCCCCAGCCTCAGGACGTCCCAGATGGGCACCGCGCTCCCCCTCCCGTGGCCCCCCAGCGCAGCAGCAGCACCCGGAGTATTGACACCCAAACACCCTCAGGGGGCGGGCTGAGCGGTAGCCATAGCAACTGCAGCAGCCGCCCCGACTCCATCTCGCCCTCCTACCTCACAGTTCTGAACGACACGAGCGGAGGCAGCCCGTACGAGGACAAAGGTAGACCCCAGCGCACATGCCCCCCCCCCGCTGGGAGGATCTGTTACTAACCCTGACCTCCTCTCTTTGCCCCCCTCAGAACTGGGCCCCTGCTCACCTCTGCCCAAATATGCCGCATCGCCCCGACCCAACAACAGCTACACCTTCAAGAGAGAGCCTCCGGAGGGCTGTGAGAAGGTCAAAGCCTGTGAGGAGAACATGTGAGTGCAGTGAGCCCACACCTCTGAACTCCTGCAGAACACTTTTTTATTGAGATCAGTGCACTGTGACATGGTGAAAAATTGTGTGAATCCTGTGTATTTTATTAAGAGAATTTGGTGGGGCTTCATGGTCTAAAATTCTCCTCCCATAGTCAAAACAAGCTGGATAACAAATCATACTTTTTGCTCTTTGTATTATCATAAACATAATCATATTAAAGAAGATAGACTTTACTGCACATGTTATATGAAGTATTAACATTATTCATATATCAATCACTTATTCTTAATAGTCTCAATCTCTGAGGAAATAGTCCACCTTTGTAGCTATAATGTGCTTAACCAGTATTCTTCACATTGCAGTACCATAAATAGTAAATGATCACATTTTTACATATAGCACCTTCAAGGCACTCAAAGCGCTTTATATCAAGAAACCGCTCACTCATTAACACGCACATTCATACACCAGTGTACACTAGGGGAAAGGTGGGTTGAGTGTCTTGCCCAAGGACACAACAAGAGCATTCATCTGTTTAGGCTAGGATTCAAACGGCTAACTTTGGATAAGTGGACAAGTAACTATATTGTACTGCACAAATGATAAGACATAGCACTATTCATATACCAATCACTTATTCCACCATAGTCTCAATACAAATTTATAGGAATTTCTTGAGTAGATTGTCCATTTTTGTAGTTGAGGATCTTCGATTTTTCACATTGTATTTTAGTTCCATTTATTAGTGCCCATCAGTTTAACCATGTCAACAGTTCCTTCTTCTTTGTGTCTTATATCAAGAGGATCCATTGTTTTTTTTATTGAGTGTTTTGTCTGGTGCTTTCAGACCCAAGCCCCTGCAGGAGATCCCGCCCTTCCTGTGTCCCGACCGAAACAAGGTGAACTTCATCCCCAACAGCGGCTCTGCCTTCTGCCTGGTCAGCATCCTCAAGCCCTTACTGCCAGCCCCCGAGCTCAGCTTCCGTCCCGGGGTGGGCCTGCGCAGTTTGTCCCCATCCCTGGTGCCTCTGTCCACTCAACCCTGCCTGCTGGAGGAGCCTGAGAGCTTCTGAGGTTCCCCTTTTGACATCAACAAAACGTTTGCTCCAAAACAATTGCCTTCAGCATGCCAGCTCAGCTCTTTCTCTGATGTCCTTCTATTGTTGAAGCACTACCCACTGCCTCTCCTCAGAAGTCCGCTCGTGTGCGGCAGTTTGCAGTTCACATCTCATCGCTTTCTTCTACCTTTAGTGCTGGTTATGTTTTTGTTTGTAGGCGGAAAGGGCGGAGGACTGACTTTTAGTTCATCATATTATACCATAGCGCCTTTCCACGGACATATCTCTTTTTCTATCTGTAGTTATTTCTCTTGTAATGAAATATGCCTTCCATTAAAAAAAAAAAACTTAACCGGTTTCCTTTGGCGACCAAAAAATTGACAACGGAGGCGAATTTTGGTGCTGCCAAATGTATTTTCATAGCAAAACTTGAAAGGTCACAAAAGAAGACATTTTAAAATGTGCCTGATACTTTGGACCGATCCGTTTCCCAAAACAAAGTGCTTGGATCACTTCTCTATCTTGATCTGTGCACTTTGTTACTGTAGATACACAGAAAAGGGGGGTGTGCTGAAATGATACTGTTAAACAACCCGTTAAGAGCATCTGTGAACCAAATCCAAATGTTTTATACTTTTCAAACCACTCCACAGTCTGTTAAAGATTGTATAGTGGCCAATTGTTGCCTTCTTGCAGTCGTAGCAGTGAAGCGCTCCCCTCTCTTTGCTGTGCATCTATGGGGAACTGGCCAGGGCTAAGAAACGTGCAGCTTGTTCGACCTGCGTCTGCTCAGCCCCCATTGCTACAAAAGTCCCCCTCTGTCACAGCCCCAGTCACTGCCCCCCCCCACCCCCCACCCCCTTCCTCTGTTCCTCCTCTGATCTTTCTCTCTTTTTTGCTTCCCCTCTGCAGCTAGCTACTGCTCTTGTTCCTCATGTGTTGCTCAGCTTGTGTTGTTGTAGAATGTTAATGCTCGGAAGAACCTGCCTCCCTACGGCCTGCAGGGACGGGAGCGCGGAGAGGTCAACCAAGTCTATCAAAAAAGAGACTATTAACATCTAATTTTGTATTATTAATATATTATACTATGTTCTCCAAAGAATCAAGTAAAAGCACATGCGAATTTGGACAGTAAATACGTATGAATAGTGCAATAGAAAGTAGAATTGTCAAAAGTATAGAAAATCAGATACTCATATCAAAACTAGATACTCATTTAAGTATCATTACCTATCAGTTTTAGTATGATTTTGGGTTTTATTAGAACAAGCATAAGACCTAATGGTATCATAAAGAAAGTCTTATTTCATGTGTGAAAATTACACTCTATTACAAAAAAGCAGCATTTTATCATCATAGTGGTATCATAATCTATATTGAGTACTGAATCAGTCAATCAATCCTTAGTAAAGAAATTGAAATTTTTGTATCATGAGAACACTACTAGAAAGCAATGCAAAATATATTTATTATTGATATATTAGTATTGAAAGTTTTAAATGTTAGTTTCATGGTAAAAGTATAATTTGCTTTAGAAAATGTGGTATCAAAAGACATTACATAGTGTGGCTTTAACTTAATTTCAATATTTAAAGAACATAACATTATACTTACATAATTACCAACGACAAAGTTATTCCCTAACGTATTTATTTTAATTCCATGTAGTAAAAATAGTGGTATAGTGAGCGGCGTGTTCTGATTGGTTGATCACCTCCCCACGCTCCGCCCCTTCCCCTTGTATATGTCCATGCGATTGGACCGTGCCTGCTGAGGTGGGTTAGAGGTGTACCGGATTGTAAATAATATGGAGGCACACTGTGTTTGTATTATTGGCTGCCGTAGATATGTAATGGAATGAGTCAACAATTGTACTATAAAAACCCCTTTCCCATGACCTTTGACCCCTCCTCCGCTGAGTACTGTGAATTAACTACATGTGTCATTGTGAAGAATAATATTGTATTTATTTATGAGACAGGAGGAGTGTAATTGGGGAGAGTTATTAAACTAATCTAGATGACATTGTCCATCTCAGGTTGTAGTGGTAGATTACTAACACACTAACACTATTCGAGCAAACCTGCAGCTGCTATCTCTGTAGCCGAAGTGGAAGTTTCAACTTGTAGCAGAGAAGTAGAGAGATTTGTGGATGTCTTCAAATCAATTTAACAAGAGCTTTTTCCTTGATGAAATCCACTGGCTGAAAAACAATCATTATTTAAAAAGAAAAAAAAACAGAACAGATTTTGTAAATTTGCAGTATTTTCACAGTGGATGATTTTGGAATGAGGCTCCTAACACGTAACAATTGTTTGCTTGTCCAGTTTATTGGAAACAGAACTGCCAAGATTTCATGTTTAATCCCTTAAATGAAATAAAAGGCATAGTTGAATTAAATAAAGCGTCTGTGATTCATTATAATACATTCTTGTCTTCAGTGTTGAAATCAAAAGTAAACAATGACCAAAAATATAAAGCAATGACCAACAGTTAAAGGTGCATTATGAAACTTTTTTGGTTGAGGGATGACCACCTGCTTGTCTCCATGGAGATGTTATTGCTTTGACTGGAATGCTCCACTGTAAAGCATTAAACTTATCGATCTCCATGGTGATAAGCAGGTGAAGCCCCCAAGCCAAGTCACAGGTCAGATGTGTGGAGAGACGCCCACAGCAAGAAAGCGTGTTTTCAATTTATTTTTTCTACAATAAAATGTCTCGCATAGAATAAATGAAAGATTGATATGTTTAATGCTATACCATGGAACAACATCTCCATGGAGACAAGCAGGTGGCTGACACTCCACCAGAAAGGTTACATAATGCACATCTAATGCATGTCTTTTCCTTTGTCACCATTTCAAGTCAAACCAAAAGATACAAGAACATTTTGATTTGATGTTACCATTTGGCCTGATGCATATTTGACATACAACAAACACAAGGTGAAGAGATGCATAAACATTCACAAAGGTCAGTTGTTTTGATACAGCAGTTTCTAATCAGAAGTAGAATAATTACAAGAAATTAACAGCAACATTGGTCTTCCTTCCTCCCCAAAAGTATTCTGTGCAATACATGTCACAGCTAAAAAATAGTGTCTTTTAACATTTGCCAAATAATATAGAAATAAATAGGATAATTAGGATTTTAAATAGTGTCTGGTAGAGCAGTAATGGCAAAAAAAAAAATCTTACTCAACTCATTCTTCACAGGATTTCCTTTCACATTTCACTATCAAACAGAGATGGTATAGAACTGTAGGTGTGTAGTATTTTTTGCTGGCAAATGTAGACTCTAGCCATAGAAACGTACATGAATACCCTATGAAAATTCCTATGATAATCAGATTAATATGTAGGAGCTTTTCGAATGGGCACATTAGGACATCATATTGAGTTGCAGCAGCTTAGGCGAATAGGAGTTAAGTATTTGTGATTCAATGTTCAATATACATTATGTGTCATATTACTACATAAAATTAGGGACATGTAACCTTCCCATATAACCTTTACAAATGTATACAAAGCAAAAGGACACACGCTCCAACAATGCAAACAATAAAACAGGCTCACCACACGCTCCAAAATAAACACTGTAGTCTCACATAAGAACCCTGTGTGCATATGACTTAGTAGCTTGGTGTGGAGTTAACAGTCATTTGCAGATAAGATGGGTTTTGGGTTTTACAACTTAGCTTTTGCAGTGAATCAGTAGAAATGGATATTGGGAATTTAGGCATTGAGTAGCTCATCTGCAGAACGTCCAATGGCATCTGGGTTGGAAAGTGGGTCCAAATCTGCAAACAAGTTGAACCATGCGGACATGTCTTTGGATGATCCTGGGGCACCTGGAAATAATTGTAAGACATTTAGCTCCAAGTGTTGAGTGAAGTGATAAGAGTTGGGTATTGGGTTTACCTTTCTTGGCTGCACTTTGTGGTGGCTGAACTGATTGGCTGTGGCTTGTAGGGGGCTGCATTGGTGGGGTTTGGAACATAGGAGGGGTTGCCCAGCCTTCAAAATGAAAGATGTCAAATAGTTAATAAATACAGTAGATAGATAATAAACTTAAAATAGAACTGCAATAAAAAGCTATGTGAACTGTTATGGTTGAATAAAGATTAGTCTATCAAAGAGTTTCAAGTGATGTAAAATTAGGACTTTTGCCATGGCAATGAAAAAAGGGCCTATAAAACACTATTTTATGATCTATGTTATAAAGCTGTTTCCTCATCAAAAACATACCTGGAGTTGTGTTTAATTTCATTCACATATGTTTAAACAGACAAACTTGCATATTTAGGTGGTTCTCTCAAATGAAAAAACACTCTCTTCCACGTGCCCCTGTGTTTTTAAACTCCATGCACCTTCACTGGAATCATATGAGATAATTGCAGCCCTGGTATTGCCAATCTTAAAGTTAAAACGTAGCTGTGTTAACTAGAAAACTTGTGCTTCATGACATCACAAGGTGGAACAAAGTTTTTTGAGCTTTGAAGATGTAGACAGACTAAGAATGTTGTGTTATTCAAACATGTGTGAATGAAACAAAACACAACTCTTGATATGTTTTTGGTGATGTAACAGCCTAAAGCTCACAAGGCAATTTTGTGTAATATAGGATATTTAAAAACTCTAAATATGTTATCCTTCAAAATGGTGTCTATAACTGGAAAAAAAACTGGACTGAAACCAATGAATATACCTCTATGACACAAATAGCATCACAATGAAGTTAGCTAATAATACAGGTTAACACATGCAGTTAGTATATTCTACCAGCAGAGGGTAACATAACAAACCTGTGGAGCTGAGACTGTGGTCGAGCAGCTGTGAGGGCAGAAAGCCTGTGGGGCTGGGGGGGTTTGAGGGGGGTTTGGCTGTCGCTGCGGAGGCCCCCGCACTGTTAGCTGATACTGCTGCTCCAGATGGGACAGAGGAAGGGGTACTGGGACTTTCGAAAACACCAAAAGCATCCTGCCACTCTTTGGTGAACTCATCTGAAGAACCAGGACCAGGGCTCAGGAGGTCTTTGAGGAACGCCATGTCTCCTTTGTCGGAGTCATCCTCATCTTGTCTCAGGCCTAAAGCAGAATCATTATCATTAAGGGGCTCATATTACGCTATTTTCTGAGCTATGTTATAATGTTTCCTCAACAAAAACATACCTGGAATTGTGTTCTGTTTCATTCACAAATGTTTTAACACACAAACCCTGAATATTTAAGAGGAGTTCAAAAACTCCATACACCTTCACTAGAATCATTTGTGTAATTTCAGCCCTGGAATTACCACTCTCTACTGAACAAAAGGTAAATAAAATTACTCAAACATGTGAATGAAATAAAACACAACTCCACAACTGTTTTTTATGAGGTAACAACATTCTAACATGACTAAAAGCTCACAAGATCCAATTTTGCATAATATAATATTAACAATTCAACCAAAGAAAGTAACAAAGTGATCCACATCCCATTTTGAAAGATGAAGGAATTGGAGCAAATAGAGCAGAAATGTAGAGCTTTTTATACAGCATTGTACCAACAAATATTCCGGGAAGCCAGACCCCTCCACCACAATTATTTAACTACCTTTTTCTTGCTTTTATTTTTCATGAGTGTACACCGCAGGACACTACGAGTTCAGGGTTTCAAACATAGACTGTATATTTAATTGTATAGTAAATAAAATAATATAACATATTAAATAAAATAATAATGCATATTTTATACAGTCTATGGTTTCAACTCAGACGCCCTTTTGTGGGAGCAACCTTGAGCAAAATGATATGAATCTGTTAAAAGTGCTGCTATAGTCTCATCCACTGACATGATGAGGAATACAACAATATAACCTTAAAAGGGTTGATGCATTTCTGTCTAGACCATTTATAGAAAAAATCTAAAGAAATTGCAGTTTCATATATAAATATCCATCCATCTTCTCCCGCTTAATCCAGCTGGGTCGCGGGGGCAGTTTACTGCCCAATCCTCATAGCACCTGACCCCCCCCATGAACCCCTCTGCAGGTGGTGAGTCCACAGGAGGGTGGACGTCATGGTCCTTGATGTTAGTTCCTAGAGGTGCGGGTTTTGGGTTGATGGGGGAAACCGGAGTGCCCAGAGGAAACCCATCCAGACACGGGGAGAACATGCAAACTCCACACAGAAAGGCCCGAGCGACCCGGGGATCGAACCCGCAACCTTCTTGCTGTAAAGGTCATATGTTTTTTTTTTGAGAAAATGTAAATAGAAAAATCCAATTTGCAAGATTCAGATTAACTCCAAGATGACTTAAGATCTCACCTGCTATAAAAGAAATAATGTTCCAAACCCCCAAATAAATAAAAAAAAAGGATGAAGAAGGTTGAAAAATAACCATGGAGGAGGAGTCTGGCTCTGAGACTATTATATCATACCTTGTTCATTGGAATAGTATAAGTCCTTTACATAGTAGTGAAAGGTTTCTGCTCTGAGTGATTGACTTTAGTAAGCAATACTTTAAACAACCCAGTCACCCAGATGTTACAGCCTAGTTTCCTACAGGTCCTCACTTCATGTTAATAGACAGCAGAGTTAAGGAAACAAGCAAGGTCTATCCCACAAGAAGCTGTTAAAAGTGGTAAAAAAAACTACGTGGTTAGTGTGCCCAAAAGATGTTAGAAAAGCAGCACACAGATCCAGCTTTTTTAAGTTTTACCAGTGATGGGCTGTTGTGTTTGACTAGACTGGAATCCCCATAACTGCTGTGGGAGTCCGGGCGGGGGAGGGGGCAACAAGGCAGGCAAAGCGGGGCTGTTTACAGGACCGGGGAGCAGTGGAAGAGGCGCTTCGTCACAGGTCATAAGCATAAGGTCGCCGTCACCTTGATTTGGCGGTAGACTGCTAATGCTTTGTGCAGCTAGAGGTGGAGTGAAGGGGTTGAGCGATTCTGGAGCTAAAATGTCAAAATCAGTATCCTAAAATATTTCTCAGTAGTATTAACACTATAGACTTACAAATGTCGCTAATCTGGCTTAGTCCGTCAATCCTGGGGGTGCGGTCTGCAGAAGAGAAACCAAACTTGTTTTTGCTTTTCTTTCAAGGCTGTATTCACACTTGGGTTAGTCCTAGTGTATGTAGACTAGTTTGGTCCCATGTTAGTCCTGGTTTAGTTCCAAGTTTAGTCCCTGCTTAGTCCCAGTTTTGATTGGGTATGTGTGCATATCTGTTATAACTTATCACATGGCAGTCTAGTGTACATACCTGCATCTGAGTCACTTCCTGGTACCTTGTTGTCATCCAAAGACACCAAGCTATGACATAAGAAAATAATGTTATGGCACATATTGAATAAGATAATCCATTTTTATTATTTGCCTGAGCATTTCTAACTAAAACTTGGAGCTAGTGAACAAGACTTTGCTACTACCTATTGATACTTTGCAAATGTTGCTGCAAAATATCCAAAACAGCACTGTAACTTACTTGTAGCTGAACACAGGCATGCATTGGGCCTCATTTCTGATTTGAACATAGCTGACGTGATTGAATGCAATATAACAGAAATAACAAACACAGAATGAAGGTAATGAAGCCGTGAAATGTACAGGTATAGGTGGAAGAAGAGGAGGTGCTGAAACAGGACAGGTCTTATTACTTTAGGGAGCATATTTTTAGTTGTACCTATCTGTGTTTCTTTGTAAGGCTTCCTCTTTCTTATCCTCTTGACTTTCTGAAATTAGGTCTAGAGGGTCTCTCAGGTCCTAAACAGAATAGAAATGTTTGCTCAAGTCCCATGCTTTAATAGACAGGAATGCATCTTCATTTTATTCTTACTACAGATGGTTATATCTGGATTTACCTTAAGAGTTGTGAATTGGTATGTTACATGGCCTTTGAATGCTTCATGGATCTTTGACATGGCGTGTGCAGTTCTCTCCCAGAACTGGAGTAGAGTGGTCTGTCAAACAAGGTTACTTTATTTAATTGCATTATTTGTGTGACTACATATTAAAATTCAAAATAATTGTACCTGATATGTGCAAAGTGAATGAGACAGCATATTACAGCGGCTGGCTCCGAGCATGTCCACTTTCTGACAAACATCGTTCTTCAGCTTTTCAAACTGGGTTTTCGTCCCTCTGACTTGAGATTGAACCTAGATATAGGAAACAAAGTTAAAGGTACACTACATAACTTTTCTGTTGGAGGGTCCACATTCTGCTTGTTTCCATGGAGATGTGAATGCTTTGCCTGGAATGTTCCACAGTATAGCACTGCACCACTACTTCATCTCCATCATAGACATAAAAGGACATAGCTAACCCGCTACCCGCCGCATTCCAAATAGGAAATGAGCTTCCAGCTCAATCAACTCGGGCTCCAATAAGCTCTTTTCACACTTATGTCACAAAACAGGAAAATGTTTGGAAAGGTGCAATGACATTTTCCGGATCTGTTACCGATACTGGACTCGCCGACTGACTGTGATAAAACCCATTGAAGTAAATGTCATTAGCAGTAAAATGAAGACTGCATACGTATGTGCTGTTTGAAATAATCTTGAATTTGGCACATTCATCTCTTCTCATCGCATGTACCCAGAGCGCTCGTAGATGTGCGTCAGTGGGGAAATTATGAAAACTGAGGTGTGGTTGTAACTGTTGATTAGCCGAACATAACGTAACGCTACAGTGACATGTAGATGAAGAAAACTGGACCATTTTCTCATTTTTCCTATATTTTGTTAGACCTACTACTGCAAACAGAGCCTGCCGGAAGTTGTAATCGCATCTTTCCAAAAGTCTTCCTGGTTTGTGACGTAAGCGTTAATAGAGTCTATTAACTTTACATTGCGCATTGAGCCTGGTCCTTTTTAATGTTCGTATTAATCCACTCTTTTTATTTAGCAAATGTGTCCGTCTCCAAATTCGCCCCTATAACTGATATCCCCATGAACTTCATTTGACTGGAGCCGAACGCTATGGGTGACGTCACACTCCCTTCGTCCACTTCTTTATACAGTCTGTGATCTCCATGGAGACAAGCAGGTGGTGTATATTTATGGTCGATTACTTTGGTTAGTATTGTTGAAATATAACTAATTTCTTTGTACTTTGCGAAACTTCTCCATCTGTTTGTATGTGTCCGGGTCCAGCTCTTGTGAGACATCCTTCATCCACAGCAGAGCTCCTCTGTACTCCGTGCGGGCTTTCTCCATTCGAGTGACTGTTATCAAAGTGTCCTGAATGGCTCTCCTCCTAAACGTCTCCACTTCCTGGTGCAAACGATGCAATGGTGCACATAGGGCCATCCTAAATTGAGAAGATATTAAAGGGTCTATATCAAGATGAACTGCTCATTTAGCAAAAAACACAGTTATGCTCATTATATTTAAGATTTTACAATTTTGCTTCCAGTTTGACCATTTTATAGGTTTCAAATTAAAAACTATAATTTATATTTACAACAGGTATTATCCCACTAAATTAAACAAAAATTAGAGAGCACATTTTATTTAACTTAGACTTAGAGTGATCCGTGTAGGAATGACTTGAATAAGAAATTGCAATAGAAAATACTAGTATATATGGAATTTGATATGTAGTATTTAACCAACCTTTGCTTGGCAGAGGTGCACAAGGCTTTGCTGGTGGCGTTCATCATGTTGCCAGCTTTAGTTTTATCATGTTCACCCTGGAAATGCAGAAACAGCCCCAGCTCATTTTCTTCTTGGGATAACCCTGAGAGAGAAAAAAAACATACAACAAAATATAGACTAGTAACTTTATTACTTGTCAGGAAAACGTTTTGAAAGAACTTACTTGTAATCCTTTGCTGGTATCTCTCTATGACCTTCAGGAGCTCTGTGCATGTAGACTGAACTGAGCGGAAGAACTGACAGAAATAAAACAAAACATGAGAATTAGAATATTTTTAATTAGTACCATTAATTTACTTGCAAAGAAGGAAATAGGCAATAAACTGTAATAATAAAGGGTTACTCAAAAGTGTGAGTGAAACAAAACACAACTTCATATGTTTTTGAGGATGTAACACCGTTCTGACATGCCTCAATGCTCAAGAGTCAATTTTGCATAATAGTATCTTTAAAGGGGCACTATGTAACTTTGTGTAATGCAAACTACCAATACCAACTAACCATACAGCATGTTGTTTCTAATAGTGTCTAAAAAAAAGTTTGGGTGGTGACAACTTTAGCGTGTTACTTATTAACAGTAGAATAAACAGTTTGTGCCTTGAGTATATTATATGTCTCTCGGTAACAGTACAGCACCTGTCAGAGGAAGGCTATAGTTGCTTTGATAGATCTGTACTAATGTCCCAGTCACTACGGACACGCTATTAAATGTGCTCCAATGAAGCGTGGGGCTACATCCAACTCAGATAAATCACACTGGCTCTGACTCAGTGATATGTCAGAAGAAACACAGTATCCGGTAGCGATAAACACCCAAATCAATGGAGTAGTGAATAAAACAAGACACTTTTGTAACCACAAGTGCAAAACCTGAATGTTTCCAGCTTGTTTGATTGGGATAATAGCACATATAAAAGCCACCAAGCAGAACGCTGATATAAAAGTCATGCTCAGAGGCAATGCTGTGAAGAAAATCAGATTATCAAATGAGGCGGCTCTGCAAAAGAACCAAATCTAATAAACGCACAGTACACAAACTCTAAATGAAAATTATGGAGATTCACTGTGATATAGATTTGCTTTGTATTCTTGCACAAATGCTGAATCCATGTATTCTCATTTTACAGCTTCTTTTACTGTCAAATGGTGTGTTTGAGGAACCAAGGAAAGGCACAGTAAAGCAGCACCAGGACAGAAAAATCTTGTTCCTACGTCAACAATGGGCTCCCAGTAACAGTGAAATACTACCACCTCCCAGTCTCACGGGACGCCCTGTCACTTCTAAATACCAGGTCTCGGCCAATCAAACGACTGTTTTGTTTGCTGGGGATCAACACAGCAGACAGACACACGCTGTACTTTCTTGCACGAAACTAGACTAGTGTGTGCCCCCCTCATACCCCCCTCATACCCCCCTCATACCCCCCTCTAAAAGGTGAATTCAAAATAGTTACTGGTACAAATAATACTTTTTGCTTCTTGTTATAATCATTTTCAAGCAGGCATTTAAAGGGACTGCTTTAAGATGAGTGTCAAACGTGGTATTTTTACTCCAAATATTTTATTACAAAAGCATACAACCAAGAACTGCCTGTACCACCAGAGTAATTTACTTAAACCTAATAAGAAAACGTGACTCATTTTTTACAGTTCAAATTTCTCTTCATTAAACTTATTGTATTACCTGTATGATTTGCTATATTAAAAAGAACATATATAGTAGTATACTGCACAACTTTACCTCAAGTTTTGCATCCAAATCTGCATCTGAAGCCACCACATACTCATCTTCTTTCTTTCCAGTGGCTTTAATCAGCACCTGCTTTGTTTTCCAAAATTTCTTCTGCATTCGAGCCATCACAGAGCTGTCGTCCAACAAATCCCCCATAAACCTGTGCATAACACGTTAAAACAGCATATGATCAGAAATTAAGGGCTATTTTTTTCCGCATAATTTAAATACATACCCGTCCATTGTGGCTGGTGGGTGTTAAGATCTTTCTGCAAAACACAACAAAAAGTCAGGAATGAATTATTTCCTTGGTAAACAAAGTGGCTGTGCCTTTAAACTGTAAAAACTATGCATGACGGTGTATACTGGTGACGAACGCGCATCCAAAATGATTGTATGCTTTATTTTCCATGCATTTTTCCGTCACATGCAGAGGCCAAAGTTAGACAGCAGCTGGTTGGTTATAATTAAGTTATAGGGGTTTATCGTGAGTCGCCGGGACAATAACACTTTGGAGCTAATCTAAAGCTAATCTAATGCGGTCAAAGCAAGCATCAGACACCTGCTTTAAGGACACAGCACCGGGAGTCAGCTGGAACAGGGCAGGTGTGAGAAAAATACCCTACAAGACAGAAATAAAGCAGACTACTGGTGAAAGCGATTGCACACAGGACAGTTACACAGCACTGGGTTTAATATTTGGAGAAAGATGCAAAAAAATAATTCGAATTTCATATGAATATGGGCACTGAAGGAGCTAGCAATAGTAGCACGTAGCTTGTCTTGTGTGACCGTAACGGCGTCGCGACTCGTCTTTAAAGTGAACGATGGGACAGTCAAACGAGTCCTTATCCGACATAAATATACGAGTTTGTAAGGATAATATTGCCTCTACCTGGTCTTTGATCGCGTCCAGCTGTCAGAGCATCTAGGGGTTAGCCTCCTCTGCCGATAGCCATCATCTTCTGAGTCAGAGAAACAGGATATGCAAACGAGCTGTGCACTCTCACGGCGCATAGGGGGCGCTGTTGTCCTCATTGTACACAGATTGTCAATTGATACGAACCACTTCATCTTCACTCATTCCCACCCGCAATTCTCCATTTTACTCATGATTTAAATCTCTTTTACTTGGCCAAATTGCACAGGTTGAATAGTTTGTCTTATATTCTAAAGTATCAAAGTAAAATATATTTTTTAAAGTTAAAGTAGCAGACTTGAAATACAGAGTGATGGCTTGTTTTGACTTTGCTGAACTGGACCAGTTTTAAGAGGAAAGGGTATGTTTGCAGAAAGATGACAGATTCCTGTTTAAAAAGGAAATATGTGGGCATTGTTAAGAAGAAAAACATCACAAGGAATTTCTTCTATGTAAATCACTTTTAGACTTCACTTCTTTGCCATGTATTTGTCGTGTCAAGTGTTATTCCCAATTCACCATAAGAAATACAAATATGCAGTTTTCCAGGAAATACTTTTATTTTCATAAGTGGATCACATAAAACACTGACATCTCTATAAAGGGAAGGGTCTGTGCCTGCCACATTATGATACATTATATATTACGGATAATGGATATGATTAGATGTAATTGCAGCTCTCCTACGCCCCTGCATCAGTCTGACATGGAGAGTATCTGTAGGAGTACAACTTGTTATCCGCACCTCCACTCAACATAAGCTGCAACAGAAATAGAAACCACCAGCGTTGATTAGCAACACATTTTAAAAGCTGATATGATTACGTCTTGTTTGGTTTTGTTTCTTACCCCGCTTTCTGTCCAATCGACACAGAAGACTTTGTCCTCATGGGCTGCCAGGTCGTACAGAGCAGCTTTACAACTGAAACATAAGGCAAATTCAAATCACAAAACACAAAAAACAACACACATAATTTTATGATTCTAAACCATTTCTTTGCCATTGATTTAGTGAGCTACTTTAGTGCAGTCCTTATAATGGCAGAGGTGGACCCAGAGGAAATAAATGTCTTGAGAATGGCCTTGTTGACATACCTTCTGGTGTCCCACAATTTGACCATGTTGTCAAGGGAACCGGAGACCAGCTGGTGCTCGTTCGAAGGTGCCCACTTAACAGCAGTGACCCAACCAGTGTGCGAGGTCAGGTTGAGCAGTACCAGGGCTCCGTCTGCAGGGGAAGGAAGGAAATGCTAAGAACACATGGCAGTGAAAACAGACTCCGCACTTCTTTAAGTCAGGGAAGATGTTAAGCTAAGTTTATAGGAAAATAAATTTTTCAACCTTTTAACTCAACCCTCAACTTAAACTTGAAATTCAATATAGGATCCACCAAATTAAACAGTAATAAATATTTGGGAATCATTTTAACATCAAGGGCAGAGTTCTGCAAATTCCCAAGGAACATTTTACACCTCTACACTGCAGTCATTCAGTTGCCAATTGGCCCTACATTTCTACATTTTCTTCTCTGACTCAGCATCTCTTCAACTTAGTCATTCAAAAAGTAGATTCATAAATGGGAACATTATCAATACCTTTAGTTCGAGGGTCCCAGAGCCTTATGTGACGATCAGTGCTGCCTGAAGCCAACCGTCGACACAAAGGTGAGTAGGAAATACTGTTAAAAACTTTACTACCAGTCTGAGAAGAAACAAAAATTATGATATAAATACAGTCTCATTTGTAATGGCAGCAGTGGTTTGATTGTAGTTACCAGTGTTGTCTTCATAATTCCTGACTCCACATCCCAAACACGAATCGTATGGTCCCAAGATGCGGTGCACACTTCATCGGTATCGGTCCATAGGGCAGATGAAACTGCTTCATTGTGCCCAGATAACGTCATGATGGGGGTCTGGATAATTTTAAACAGGCAGATTAATGAAGCTTAACACTGAATATTATTTGTGTAATAAAGTGTTTATAAATCAGAACTCTAGAACTCACTCGTGTTAAACCTAGCTGTTGTGTCTTTTGTTTTTTTCTTGGTCTGTCAGCCGGCTCTTCGACCTCATCCGCCTCATCTGTTGGTACTAATTTAATGATAAAACAGATTAATATATTGCCTTATGTATCAGTTACATCTTAATTTCCAAAAGTGTTAGCATACCAGCCAACCAGATCTTTAACATTTTGTCCCATGAACCACTGCAGAACTAGAAAGAAAAAAATTAAAGTCAAATCTGATCTGATCTGATATATTTTTAATCACAAACATGAGCTGATGGGGGCTGTTAAAGGGCCCATATTACACGGTTTTCTGATGTTCTAATGTTGTGTCCTCATCAAAAACATACCCGGAGTTGTGTTTTGTTTCATTCACACATGTTTAACACAGAAACCCTGCATACTTAGAGAGCAGTCTTCTGCCACATTTGTTGCAACATATGGTGTAAAAAGCCTGTAGCATTTCAAATGTCCATAAGTACCTCTTTAGCCAACTCCTTAGCTAGCCTCTTGCATGGTCTCCATGGATACAGAAAAAACAAAGCTCATTTCACAAAATCCACCAGTCCCTCACTTGTGTCCTATGAACTGCATATGCTGCACTTCTTAGTTTGTTAAAATCCCATGATGTGATGTTAACAACTGAGCTCAAAAAGCAAAAAGTTCAAAACTGCTCATTCTGGGAGCCAGGGAGCCACGAAAGCAGCCATCCACTGCCGTTATGATTCAAAAAAATAATACTGTGTAAGTAACATGAAAATAGCTGCTGACATCACACGGTGGAACAGAGCATTTTGAACTCTGGAGATGTAGACAGATTAAATAAAGTAGTAGTAGTAGTAGTAGTAGTAATAATAATAATAATAATAATAATACAATAATCAAGGATTACTCAAACTGTGAAAAAATGTATGAATGAAACAAAACAACTCCAGGTTTGTTTTTGATGACGTTATAACATGGCTTAAAGCTCACAAGTGTCAATTTTGCATACTATAAGGCCTTTAAATTTACCTTTGTGCCAGTGGGGTCTGTAGCAACTGTATCGACACTTGCTGTGTGCCCCCGACAACAGTGTCTGGCAGTGACTTTGTTCTTTTCTGAGTTCCACTCCCACAAAATGACATTGTGGTCCAAAGAGGCAGTCAGGAGCAAAGAAGTCAGATTTTCTAAAGAAATAAAAACACACCTTAGACATCTGAGCTTTAGATATACTCATAGCTATAATTCTTTATTGTAGTAATTTTTTTCTTTTATTTTCCATCTTTTTTATTATCCTATTCATTTATTACATTTAAACATTGGTTTAAATTTCACTATTTAAAATTAATATATTATTTGTTATCATATTAATTTTAATGCATCAGTTTTATATAGCGCTTTTCTAGACACTCAAAGATGCTTTACAGAGCAAAGCATAAAAATTTTGCAGTTTTATATTCTTAATATGAATTTCATTATTTTAAATTACTTTATATTCCAGGTTTTAATTTAAATTTTAAAGCTATAATTATTACTTTTTTGAGCTCACCTCTTTTGACCCAGGCTACATCTTTTACTACATCTGTGTGCCCAGCGATTGTTAGGACAGGTTTTCCCTCCACAGACCAGATTCGGGCAGTTTTATCATATGACCCAGTGAGAATCCTGCAAAACGACATCATTTATAACATACAAAAACCACAAACATGTATGACTACAGTATTATTATAAAACACATATCATGTTAGCAGATAGTCACCATTCTGAATCTGCTTGTACAGAGCTGATCCAATCATCATGCATCATACACTCCTCAGGCTCAGGGGCTGTGATCTTCTCCACATATTCAATCTCAACTACGTCTTCCTGTAACAGACATATGTAACATGACTTTAGAATGACAGTAAAACAATACTCAGTTATAGGAAATATCAAAACTGTCAAATCCTTACTGTAGATATACCCTCTGTTTCCATGTGGGTGGACAGTGGTGTTCGTAGAAACTGTCCTTTAACCAAGAAGTCAAAATCCACCTTCTTGTGAGATGCTGTGGCAATAATGGCAAATTGCATTGTTATCCATTAATTACAAGACAACAAAACTTTTTATTTAGACTTGGGCTTAGACAAGCTTTATTGATCTACAAGGGAAATTATTTGGACTTTTAGCGCCAGAGAACATATTTAAATGTAAACACATTTGAACATAAACACATTTAAACATAAACATATTTCAATTTATATGTAGACACTGGTACAAGATAGTATATATGTTAGCAATATACGTAATCATAATCATGTAATTGTTATATATATTTATTATAGCCTACCATGTTTTGCCTCAAGTAACTTATTGATGACATTGCTGAGGTCTTGAGTTTCAGATCCAGCGGGTATGGAGAACGGAACATCATCTACAAGATACCTGTGAGAAATGTACGATATTTTAAAAGTTTATCAATTTAAAAGCCATACGATGTATAAAAAGGTACAGCAGAACACAGCAATGAATAGCCAGAATTAGCATCACATCAACACGTTTTACAGCAGATGCCAGGTTAGCAATCGAAGCTAACATGCATGTTCACCAATTTCACCTAGTCTGGGGATTAGGAAAGTCACTTACCGTTTATCTGCTGTGAAAAACCTTGCTTGTAATTGCGACATTTTTATAACTGTGTTGTTTAATGTGGCTGTAGGTTCGCTAGATGTGGCAACAGCCTTCACAACATACCAAATCCACGCAGGGGAACCATGTGGTACGAGAGATAGGCATTGTAGCGGAGCACCGAGCTAATCGATCGCTCGAAAAGGATCTACGTGTAATGTCTGTTCACCACAGGCCATCATTTTGGATTAGTGTTAATTTTCAACATTGTAAACATATTTGGCATATCTTAAATTTAAAAACGTTATTAACAGGCTTGAAAATAACCCATATTTAGAATCATTGATATGGCCTTTATAGTTTCACTGAAGGTATGCAAACTGACTTTGTGCTTAGTCCTATTAATTCATACTAGATACATCATACTTTAAAAGGTTAGTGAATGTTCGTATGTTTTATATGTCTTTGATGTGCAACAAGATGCCACAATGACAGAATCACATACTTTTTTTTTTTATTTCAACAGGGCCATTGTCTTACTGGTAAACTCATGGCATTTGTTGTACAGAACATAAGCATTTTTAAAAGCAAAGGTTACAATTCAGGATTATCAAGAAACACTCGACATATTGCCCTGATGACAGACAATTATGATTAAACTAAAAAAACATAAAAAAATATATACACAAATGTGCCATCTTGTTCACTCGTCATCTGCTTCCTCTTCCTTTGCTTTCTTTTTCTTCTTCTTTTTCTTCTTTTCTGTGGACTGGATGAAAAGAATTATAAATATATATATATAATATCTATAGCAAAGTTCATTGATAGATGTGCATTTGCCTTACCTCTGCTACTGCCACTTCCATCTCTTCCTCCTTAGCTTCCTGCTCAACGGCCTCTTCAGCAGCCTCCTCTGATTTTTTATCTTTCTTCTTCTTTTTCTTCTTCTTGGGAGTCTCCTCAGAAGCTTCTGCCGTTTCAGTTGCTTCTTCTAAAAAAGACAAAATATACAAGTTAGACCATCTTAAAAGATAATAGCCTAACTTTGAGCTACATTACTTAGAACATACCTGTTACTGTCTCCTTCTTAGGCTTTTTGGGTTTGGGCGCTGGTGTTGTGGGCTCAGCGTCTTCTGGCTCTTCTACCTCTTCAATCTTCCTCTTCTTTGACGTGGATGGAATTGTGTAGTCGCCAGACGGATCATATACTTTCACTTCACTATTAGATGTAAATGTAAGCTCAGTCAACAGCACTTAAGGAGGAAAAAAAGAATTGACCAAAATGTGAATAGTCCGTGTACCTTTTGTGAGTGTATTTGTCTGCTTTGGCCATTGCTTTGCCTGTACCACTGATTCTCCTGATCTGTTTGGAGAGATAAGTACAAATAAGAGACTGTAGTACATTTTAAATAGAAAAACTATTTGAGGAAAGAGCTAGCCAACACATACTCCTTTCTCTTCAAGCTGACGAAGGCGGACTTCCAACTTTGCTCGGTTCTCAATACCCATTTCAGCATTGGTGTCTTCTCCCAGCGCGTCGTAACGAATAGCCAAGGACGTTTTAGCTGCCAGCATTCTAGATATCTAAAAAATACACATCTGATAAGTAAAATGTTCACCATAACTGCATTTAAGTAGTAGTCAGTGAACCCACCTTGCCCTTATTCTTGGCAGAAGTCTGACCCACTAGAGATGCGTGGTAAATGAGACCATACTTGGGTGTGTCTTTGTGAGTTTTGAGGGCCCGGAACAACGCTTTCTCTGCTCCCAAGATCTGGACAGTGGAGGCGGGATGCTTTGCCAAATTCAGGAGAGAACCTGCACGGCACGGCAACAAACTAAAAATACAATTGCCCCAAGTGCCCTTAATAAATGCCAGTTTTACAAGCTCAGATGAGGTAGTGACTTAGTACCATCAGTCTCCATCAGGAAAGTGACAATTTGTCGCCATCATCACCGCTTGGTTGGTATTTTATTTTTATTTTTTATTTTTTTTTTTACAGTACAGCTTTATGTAAACTCACCTGCATGAGAAATAAGTCGAGCTCCAACCAACTCTCCCACCATTACTGTCAGATTTGGAGCAATGGCCATCATCCTGTTCTTTAGGTAGTCATACAACTGCACTCGATACTCTGTAATCTCAATCACCTGAGAAAAAGAGAGACAGGTGAGGCATGGCTAACCATATTATAAGAAGCTAAGCCCACATGGACAGTTCAGATGAGGTAGTGACTAAAAAGCCTACATGGTTTATTTCAGGATAAAGACAAAAGTCATTATCATCACCACTGCCCTTTCCATTTGCCTTAAAGTGTTTTATCTTAAAAAAAATCATACCTGATCACAGAGATGACTGATGTTGGCGATGTCCTGTTCTGACACCTCAGTTCCCATGGAGATCTCTGCAGCCAGTTTTACCTCTGCTTCAATCTCCTCAGGCAACAACTCTGACAAATCACTACCAGCCACATTTGTTCGATCACCTAGACAACATGATTTTACTCATTTCAAGCTCTTTATTAACCCAGCCACTACAGTCTAAAAACGTACCAATTTTTCTGACAGATTTACAGTAGGCCAAGTTGTCTGTGACGATTTTCCCCAGCTCAGGGAAGTGCCAGCCATACCACTCTCTGCAGCGCATGATGTAGTTGTTCAGCTCTTTATCCAAATCATCCAACAGAGCTGTAACAAAATTAGCTTCAGTTAAATAGTCACAAAGATTTCACTTAAAAACTTAAAAAACTGTCAAACTTACAGATGGCTTGAACAATCATGGTGTCGACTTTGTCTGGACTGAACTTCAACTTGTATCGAGATAAACTGAAAACAGACAAAGATGCTTAACTAAAAAATAAAAAATAGACACAACCCCTTTGAGGTCTTTAGTCTAGCCTCAGTGGTAGTGACGAATGCTGAAAATGTATTCTACAGAAATTTTCAGACAGCAAATGTAATCATAGGCATAATTCAAGTTAGTTACCTATGAGTGATCTACGAGTTTAATTTACCTGTGAGCTAATCCGAGGGACATGGCACTGATATCGCGAGCAGGAAGTCCAGTGATGAGACCCTCCATCTGATTCCTGATACACCTCATGAGCTCAGCCACTGCAGGGCTGTGGACACAACTGATGTCCAACTTTTCCTAAAAACAAAACAAAAAACAAAGCAGTATATTAGGGGCTTGCTGGCAGCACAAGATAGACTTTCTGTTAATCTGACTTACTTTGATAACACCACCAAGTTTAGCATCACTGATAGCCAGCTGCTCATGTGCTTCCTTGGCAACAATCTTTTTGAGGACCTTCTTCAAGCTCTTGCCAATTTTTCCCTCAACAAGAGCAGTAGCAGCTGAAGGACAAAACAGGCATTGCATTGGTACAACTATTACATTTAAAATATTGTATGATGCCATGCCATTTTTTGTCTCAGTGGTAGTGACGAATGCTGTGAAATCTTCATCTTAATTCCGACACACAAACACATCACAGAGCAGAAATAAATGGTCATGTTAATGGAAAACAATTTTACCTGCCAAGGCCTCTGTGGTGTCTTGAAATTTCTCAAAATGCTTCAACTTGAGACTGCAAAAGAGCAAGGAGACTTTGGTTATTAAATAGAAGAAATACACTACGTATTTAATTGCATTATTTTAATCGTATTGCAATTACATTACTCACACTTTGTTCGCCTTTTCAGGAGTTTCGAATTCTTTATACAAGCTGTCCACTTGTTGCAGCTTGGCCTCATCGAGGACCTTAAATGATATTGTTGATTAAATTACACATGATTTAGAATTCAACAATTTCTTCTGGTGATTTGGATCTATAAAACGTGTTGCAAGCCTGGACGCGTTATAAGATTGTACACGTGGTGAATTTACATGGCCTCCAAACTCAAACTAAAATTTTGCTGGAGTGACATCAGCAACTATACAATAAGTCTACTGTGCAATAAGAACTACTATAACAATGTGCAGATAGCATTTTATGGTGAATACAAATAATAATAAGATAAGTGAGAATGGTGTGACCGAAATTAGCGGTGATGCTAATCAGAGCTAGCCGGTGAAGTGTAAATTACACCATACAGAAAGGTTGAGATGATTACAAAATAAAATCAAATACGTACTTTAAAGATTGCATATCCAGCGGCCGTCTCAAATAAAACCAACATCTTGACCAAACACTTTGATGGCCCTCTAAAGAGAGAGCTACTTCTGATCACCACGCTGCAGCTCCCAGGACCAGCACACATGTGGTGATGTAGGGCAGGGAAATGTTTGGGTTGCCAGATCTATGTGCTTTTCAACAACCGGTGAGTCAATGGTCCTTTCAGTAAACAGTATTTTGAGCTAAAATTGCCATAAATGTGTAAGCTTACTGTTAAAATATCTGCCAATTAAAACCAAGAATCAACCGAGTAAACAACTAATCTATTAATAAATTCGGTAAACTTGCGAAAGGCTTAAATTTGTTGTGTGATGGCAACCCAGGGGAGAGATCGCGAGGTATGGGTAAAGCACGCGAGAACATTTTTTTTCTCATATTAAAATATACTTCAGATAATATAGTGTGTATGTGACATAAAAATGTACTATACGACTTACTATACTACAGACCGACAAAATGACTAAATCAATGCTTATGATTATTTCTTCTTTATCGCATCCTGTTTTCGCGGAAGTGACGTATTGGGAAAAACTCAAGCAAAACACGCGCACGTGAAAATGGTGAAAACGTGAAGGCGCTCAGAGTTTCATTTGCAATAATAACTTAGATTTACCGAAGGACACGGTCAGAGTTCGGGTAAAATGAGTGAGTCGGGACATTACCCTCCTCCGGACTTCAGCAGTCAGCTCCCGAACACTTTTCAGCAGCAGCCCAGGGCCAGCAGCTTCCAGCCGGGCATGTGGAGCTGGCAGGAGACCCCTTCAGAGACCAGCCGGGGCTACAACAGCAGCTACTACGGAGCTACAGCGAGCTACGGGTCACAATCTTTATGGGGAAGCTATGGCACTAATGTACCACACGGTGCGTAAACATTAAAGTCAGCCAATGCCTTGCAATTAAAGCACTGGTGTTCACTTGAATCGCATGCATGTTTAAGGTTGCATTATGTCTGTGTAATCCCTCAGTCATCCAGGTAGGATCCATAGCAAAAGAAACTTACTGAACTACTAACTACTTAAAGGAAGAGAGAGTTAGGAGTGGTGTAATCCATTGTTCTGGTCGTTTAGGTCAAAGCTATGGACATCAGTGGCACCAGCGAGGAGGGCGTGGAGGAAGACAACATTATGGTACCCCTGGAAATTATGGGAACAAAGTATGATAACAGTCTGAAATATTTTACTTGATTTTTGTCCTTATGAGTAGCTAATCGAATGTTTCCTTACATCTCCCACAGAAAAATAAGAAGGAACCTGAGTTTCCATATTTCTGCGACACTTGTGACCGAGGATTTAAAAACATTGAGAAGCATAATGAACATATGTCCCAACATGTCAAGGTAAAATATTATCTTTTATATTTGAATTCTGCCGTTGACTGTGTAAATACAGTATACAGTCTATGTATTCTACTTAATATAGTTGTATTCACTTTATTTAATTACATTTCAGTGCTCTGTTCCCGACTGCACTTTTATGGCTCATGAAAAAATTGTGAACATTCACTGGAAAAATGTAAGCCTGTAAAGATGTTAGACTTTAACTTTTTTGTAATCTTTATTTTCTATTTATTCATCAGTTTTATTATTCCTTTTGTAGAACCATGCACCAGGAACTAAACGGATCAAACTGGATACACCTGAAGAAATTGCTAAATGGCGAGAGGAAAGACGAAAGTATGTTTAAGATTAAAAGACATGTTGTGGAATCATCATTTTAGACAGTTTGTTCATATCAGTTCACTTTAAATGCCAGGAACTACCCTACACGTGAGAATGTTCAGAAGAAGAAAAAGATGATGGAGATGAGAGAGGAGACAGGAGGTGTTCTTGAGACTGCTCAGTTTGGGTAAATTTTCTTTCTGTCCAATATTTAATGTAAAATGTTGAAATTAAACATATTTAGTTTTTATATTGTTTCCAACAGACGAATGAGAGGAAGAGGACGGGGTAGGGGACGTGGAAGGGGACGTGGTTGGGGAAACAGGGGGTCTCAGGGCCGTTATCAAGAAGCTTTTCATCCTTCAGATACCAATGTTCCAGAGAAATCACAAACATCAGCAAAAACCAACAGAGCTGGAGATCCACTTGGGGCGTTAGCTTCTGGAGACCATGGTGAGTTCATTTTGTGATTTATAAATGGTTAAGAAAGTACAGTATATGACTTTAAAATATGCTTACAGATTCAGACAAGGATGATGCTGCTCCTGAGAAAGTAGTTGTGGCTCCTAAACAGATCAGTTCAGCTTTGGGATCTTTGATGGCAAATTATGGGTCAATGAGTGAAAGTGAGGAAGAGCCTGATTGTAAGTATACATTTGTGCATGGTCTATTGTGATAAAAAATATCTAATAATAACTATACTTTTACATTGTCAGCTACTCCAATTCAAAAAGCACATGAGCTAATAGAAGAAAACCAGACCATCCTGACCAGCATGCCAACCAACTCCCAAGATAAAGCACCAGTAACAGTTAATACAGAAAGAAGTGACAACAGAAGAGGACAAGGAAGACGAGGAAGGGGAGGGAGGCGTGGTAGAGGACGTCATCAGAACCCACCACAAAAGACGGGTCCCACTCTGCTGGAGATGGTAATTATACATACAATAACTATATACAATTTACCTAAAAATACACTTTATGTTCATTCATAACTAATCAAATTTTATTTTTGAACAGCTGTTGGCTCCAGATATCCGTCATGAGAGAAATGTCCTACTGCAATGTGTGCGTTATGTTGTTAGAAATAACTTTTTTGGACTAGAGAACAAATCACAGGGAGATGGCAAAAAGCCTAGCAATGTTACAAATGGAAAACGCTCTGATAGTGGGAATAACCATGTTCATACAGATGTAGATCGATGCGTTTCACATCACTGTACTACTGTAGATTCAGCCCAGGAGCAAGATTGCTTGCAACAGTCGAGTGGTCTTGTAGAAAGCTCCCTAAATGCAGCTGAAGTTTCCCAAAATTCAAATATATCACAAACTATGGACTGTCAAAATGAAAATAAATCTAACTATCAAACTTATGATGATGAAATATGGGAGAGTGATTGGAAATAGCACACTCCTTTGTATGTGTGCTTACAATCTCATTTCAGCAACTGTAATATAATGTAATGAATCGTTTTGTGTTCATATTATACAGTTTTGTATGATAACATTTAATTACTTTTCATTTAAATAAATGAGCCATTTTTGTGGTTTCTGTATATATGTGATGCTTTGTTCAATCATCAATTAAGGTAGTACTTGCAGTATTTATTTGCAAGAAATATTATAAGTTGTTGCCCTTAATAGTTATTACTAGGATATTAATTGCAATGTATTTCACCATGAAAATGCAGTGTCACATGTGGTTAATTTTCCACTCATATTATTTTGTCCATACTCCATGCACAATATTGTTATTTTATTTAGTCTAAGTTTATTTGATTAGCGTTCATTCCTTATGCCTTTTGTTTGATCTTATTTTAAATGTTACTATTAATATTGTTATTTTTGGTGACGCACCACCATATTGCCAAAACAAATTTTGTTCTTTGACAATGGCAAACCCTCTTTTGACTTTTAAGTCTAATTCTGACCTCGATCGATCACAGTAGTTCTCTGTTAGATCATCCATACGTTGAAGTATATATATTTATTACAATGTACTACAATGATCACTATTCATGACTAATGCATGATCTCTGCACTGACCGCGCGGGGTGCTCGCGAGTGTAAAATGACCTCCGTCTCCTGGAAACCACCTGAGCTCTGCCCTCAACATTTGGCTAGCAACGGTCCACAGAGTGCCGTCTATCGGAATGCGAGGAAACATTTATAAAACTCAACTAAAAGCGCGTATCACTGTAAGGATTAACAAGAGCTCCGCCAGCGGGGCAAAATACGCTCGTACTTTGAATTATTGTATATAGAATTAAATTAGAATTTGTCAAACCTAGGGGTTCATAGGGGGGGTCAGGTGCTATGAGTATTGGGCAGCAAACTGCCCCCTCGACCCAGCTGGATTAAGCGGGAGAAGATGGATGGATGGATGGATGGATAGTTAAAGATGAATTGTTGGTGCAGTTTGGAAGTTTGACATTCCTAGGTGAGACGGTTGTCGAGTTAGAGCGCGGACAAGAAATTGTCCACAGACAGACGGACAGACGGACGGATAATCAAGAGGGAAATCTGGCTCTTGCAGTAGGAGTATGAGTATGACATCATCACATTCTAGAATCGGAATTCCACCAATCAGATTGCAGCAACAGAACTTAAAGACACTACAAAGCTTTAATGTGCCAAAGCTCAAAGAAGCAGAGAATGTGGGTTGTTCTCGCTTTCAGCAGCAGAACATTTGAGAAGAGAGTTCAGATCTACGGCACGTAACATAAAAGGACAGAGATGGAAGATGAAGACAAAGCTTCAAAGACTTCAAAGCTTTGAAGTGTCCACAGACGGACGGACAGACAGACAGACGGACGGACGGACAGACAGACAGACGGACGGACAGCGCCATACCATAATACGTCTTAAAGCGGGCGTATAATAATTTTTAACTGCACTGATTAGGCGCCAGGTGAGGCCTCGGCATGGCGGACGCGTGCGTGAGAGTCGACCCACCCGTTATCAAATTTGTCGACGTGAAAGTTGGACAAGTTTATAAAATTAAAGTGACAGCCACAAATGTAGGCAAGAAGATGAAGAGAATAACGTTTCAAATGCCATCCTCGAAGGTAAAATGAAAAATATCTCAATAACTTCAACTTAATAAATACAAAGTTAAACTGACGCTAATTGCTAAATGCTAACGCCAATTAAGGGTTCAATTAGCTAAGGCACGTGCTCTGGCTAACGTCTGCTACCTTACCGCACAATTGGTGACGCCTAATTTACTTATTTTACTTTTTAATCTTTTATAACTAATGTGCTCATATGTATAGACACTTTGGTAGTTATTATTGCGTCTATAATTACTATTTTTCCGCTTTTCTCGCAGTTGTTTAAATTTACACTAAGCAAATCAGACGCGATGGTGGTTCCGGGCCTGCATGTCAGTGGTTTGTTGGAGTTCAGCCCAGAGAAAGATGAGCATATCAGAAGTGCTCTTTTCGTTCACATAGACAGTAGAACAATACAAGTCCCAATTCAGACGTAAGTTGTGATGAAAAAGGTTGTTTTGACAGGTTTAGTTTTGTGTAATAAAGTAATATATTTTTAATCTTTCCCCCCATTGTTTTACTGAAGGTTTCCCGTGTTGTGTTACTTATTCATGAATCCAGTTGTTGATTTTGGCCGTGTCGCTGCCTCAAGTCAAATTGTCAGCAAACGACACGGCATAATAAACCATGGTTCTGCTCCAGGTGAGTATTTCTAGCCCTTTACTTCTCTAGTAGTTACTCATGTTGCTTATTATTTTTGTGGTCTGTTACTTAGGATGGTTCCAGGTGCAAGAAAGTGAAGACCCTTCAATCAAAGTCACACCCAGCGACGGTGTAGTGGCGGCTGGCGCCACCCAGTGGATTACGGTGGAACTGCGTACTGATAGAATGAGAGAAATCAACCACGACATCATGTAAGATCAGTTGTTGACAATATTACTAGTGAATATAGCATAGAATGTACATTTTTACTCTGTTTCTGCATTCAGTGTAAAACTCCAGAATTGCTCCCCTGCCATTCTTAATATTAGAGGTAAAGTGGTGGACACGCAACTGATGATTTTTGACTTGCAGGTAGTGAAATTTGGTCTTACATATTGGTCTTAATATTTCTTAACTATAAAAACTGATGATAATAATGCACACAAATTCTGAAATAGGGGGTTCCTCTGTCCTGTCTATGGTTTGGACCAGCCTATTTTGGGACTTCTTGTGAAGAAACTGTGGTTCTGAGGAACAATGCACCCCAGGCTTGTGATTGGGTCTGTGTGCTACAGGACTCAGTGTCGGGGACAGAGCCTGTGAGTTAACAATAATTTTTGAAAACAATAGAAGATACTACAATTATTTCACTGTTATTATTTATGTTTTGCTTTACAGGGCACAGATCTTCAGTGCAGCACGACTACAGACACCACCCTGCTGGAAAAAATGCAGAACTGCAGCCTGTATAACCCGGACATCTCTCAGATATTCATGTGCTATCCAACACATGGTCGGTTGGAAGCTTATGGTCAAAGCACTCTAACATTATGCTTCAGCCCAGGTTGTAAGAGGTAAAACTTAAAGGTCACACTTGTATGTTAAATATGATATTTGTTTTGTACCATCTGTACACTGCTCCTTTCTGTTAAAGTTTGACTTTTGCCAAATAAGGCCTTTCAAAACACCGAGGAAGTAGAATATGATCTGTGGACAGTAAAAAATAAACATGTGAACGAGGAAAAAAAAGCTTTGCTACTCCCCGTCGGGGAATCGAACCCCGGTCTCCCGCGTGACAGGCGGGGATACTCACCACTATACTAACGAGGAGCACATATGTGTTGGGGGGATGGGTTTAACTTTTATGCCTGTGTGTGACTCAGAGTGCTTGCTTTTCAGGTCAGACAAAGAGAAAGAGGGCTGTTATTCATTCAGAAAAGATTACAGCCTTTTCCTGTTGTTTGAGTCCGTAGGCAGCAAACACGGGTTCACTCACCAAAATGGTACTAGCAGTATGTTAAAAAATAGGCATGGTATTCACTAAAACTTAAATCCTTGGTATTCCGTTTTTCAGGCAGCACTGGTGTGGAGCTAGCAGTTACAGGCTCTGGGTTTCCTGTGTCTCTTGTTCCAAGTCCTTCCAAAAAGTTTAACTTTCCCACATGTGTCACTGGAGAGAGCGTGGATTTGTCCTGCGTTCTGCAGAACCTTTGCCCTCAGCTTCCTGTACACTTCAGATTTCACAAATTGCCGCATTTTAGCAGCAAGCCATCTGCAGGGATCATAGCTCCTGGGCAATGCAAGGTACCAGTGGAAATAATTTTATTAACATGATTCCTGCTTTATCAGTATATCTTATACAACAAGAAATTATGTGTTAAAAAAACAAGATATGAAATAATCCCTTCAGTGTCATCTACTGTACACACTTTTCAGAATATAGTTATTTCCTTCAGTCCAAGGCAACAAGGGACTTTCCAGGTGCTTCAAAAAATAGATGTCCTTGGTCAGATCAAGAAGCAGAGAGGGTCTAGCCCTAGCGACAGGTTTGAAGGGCTCCAGCTCTGCCCCTTTCATACCATTGTCCTGCACCTGTCAGCGGTCTGTAACAGCAAAACCACACATCCTTTACCCCAGCTAAATCCTGGTAAATGGTAAAGAAACAAAAACGTGTTGTATTTGTTATTCTCAGGTACATGTCATTGTCCTATGCATTTTAGGCATTACTCCATTAGTTACCAACCCAACTGGACTGCACCCGCATGTGCCATTGAGTGACATCTCACTCTGTCGTGAGATGGTGCCAGCTGCAGTCCTCAATGCTGACAAGACAACGCTACACAGGCACCGCAGAGAGAAGTCTGCGGAAATCAGCGGAAAGCAAGAGTTTGTTGCTTTACCAAATGACAGAGCTCAAAGTCTGAGGCCTCCCACACCACAAACACAGTGCAGGTCCCTTTGATACACCTTAACTTTAGGCATTTTATATTTTTATAGAGGGACAATAAACATCACCATAAAATAAACATTAATGTTACCAGCCTGTAAAATATATACATTTTTTTGGTCTCTGCATTATAATTACTGCAGACCTTAAGTTATGAATTCTTTTTTTTAGGACCATTTTCACTGATGTACCCCGCCATTGTTATGTGGACACCAGCTATACCTTTACTCAGCAGGAAGAGGAAAAAAGAAAGAAGAACCTGCAAATGTATGCTGATTTATTTAATCTGCGTAGACAGAGACGTCAACAAAAACTTCAGCAGAAGTATGTTCATAGTGAGATTTACTTCATGAGAATGAAAACTGCTTTTTGACCCTGTGTGTTTGGACAATAGGCAGCAACGAAAAATAGAGAATGATGTGGATATTGGCCTTGAGCCATCCCAAGGTCTTGTTCCCCCTAAACTTCTGTGCAAAGACTTTGATCAAAGAAGCACTTTTTTTAAGCCATGGTCCCAGAATCATTTGAACGGCAAAGACAACAATATGTCTATCAAGTACAAAATAACCAATGAGGTAATGGATGCATTCACCGATTATGTCAAAGATTACAAGTTAAACATTTTTTAATTTTCATTTGTAGGTTTCAGGGCTAATAAATGCAGTTTCATCTATAAGCCAGGAGATGGCAGAATGTAACAGGACCCTGACCATCCAAGAGTTATACCAAGTTGTTATTGGTTAGAGATAAGAAATTGTGAACAATATATTTATATTACCACATAATATATTATTACTTCTCAATTTTTAAAGGAGACCTAATTGTCTTGAGTCCTTTTTGATTTAACTCCCTTTTCCTCAGGGCCATTGTCAGTGGACTTTGGAGAAGTGTGCGTCCGGTCTGTCTGTACTCAGACACTGGAGATGATCAATCATCTGTCCTCACACGTCTGGGTCCAGCTTGAAGTGGACTGTCCCGAGCTCCAGGGCTCCTCCCCAGTCTCTTATGTTCTCCGACCTCACTCACAAGCGGCACTAACCTTGACATTTCAAACCTTTGAGCTGGGGGAGTTTTATCGGTGTGAAATTGAAACAGCATTTTACTCCGAGTAATAATTTGACTTTTTAAAATACAATTTTTTTCTAATCTGCAGGATTGTGCCTTACACTGTGAACCAAAAGCATCCTGGTCAGATCTTGGTCCAGGCCCAGGTTGTTCCTGTTTCTTTGGAGCTGTCCACTCACTGGCTTGTGCTTCACCCCACTTCCACTTTGCTCGCTCGCTCAGGGTACAGGAGCTCAGTGACCCTTAGAAACCACAGGAACCACCCAGCTGAGTTCACATGGAAACCAGTCATCACAGACAGGGGGATTCGATTTTCCATTCGACCAGCTACAGGTTTTAGAACCTCTCTTTTAAGAAAACATGACATTAATCTTACATATATTTTCTGTGACACTCATATATAAAATTAAACAAATCCAGCAAATTGTACATTTTCCTTTTTAAATGAATCCTCTCTTTCTTGAGCAGGTGTTGTTGATGCTTACAAAGAACTGGACTGTGAAGTGGTGTGGCACCCCGCTTTCTCCTCCCCTGTAGAAGGAGACTTTGACTTGAGTGTCCATGGAGGAAACAAACAACGTTTGCACTGTGTGGCCAAAGTATGTATACTAGAGCCCCTTTCAATAGTTGTGGTAATTGAAAAACTTTTAGTTGATTGTATGTGTGACATTTTCAACCTTTGGAAAGTTAGAAAAATATTTAGTTGGCCAGTTAAGTAAAAGTGATGAAATGTCAAGGGCTTTTCACTAGAATTCACTTTTGCAGAGTCCCATTTTCCTATATGTTCAATCATACCAGCCCACATTTATCAGAGAGCCAGTTATTGATTTTTCTTCTGACAGGAACCTCACTGGACCCGAACCCAGTTCAAGTGTTGCCTTTTGAGTAAAACTTTGATAAAAGACTTAGAAAGTGTCAAATGTGTTTGGGTATTGCATAAAATAAAACAAGAGCATTTTTCACAATTTTCTCAGGTTGGACGCACCACTGTTCAGCTGACGGAAAAGAAAAAAGTGACATTTGAATCAGTCCCCCTAAATATGACCTCTGTCAGGACTGCAGTGCTGCGTAACACTGGTGCCAACCATGCCTTTTATCAGGTGCTGTGGTTTGTTTTGTTCTCTAATCAATGCGGAATGTTTATCCATCAATCTAGAAGACAAAATATTATGTCCTTTTGTTTACTTTGGAACAGGTGGAGAATGTCTGCCCTATACCAGGCATGGTTATCAGCCCAGCTGAAGGCATGGTGCCGAGAGGTGGGCAGGCTATACTTAACATCCACTTCACCACAGATTCTGTCATTAAGTTTGACACCAGATTTGAGGTCAGAAAAACAAAGTCTTTGTTTTTGTTTAATTGTTTAAATCCAGACAATTATATCCCAATGATGTTTAATATATTCTCTGCAGATTGCTCTGAAAGGCTTGAAGTCTATTGAGCTCAGAGTGGGTGGATCAGTAGAGATACCGAATGTAGAGATAAGCAGAGTAAGTTTTGAATTGTATTTGTTGTTGTGAATTGGTGGCTTTCAGATTTTACAATGTGATGATGTCACTCCCAGATGGGGGCAAGAGCCAGTTTACCGTATTGATTACATTGTTCTTTGCCATGAAATATCCAAAAGGTAAAGTCACAAATAATGAACCTGGTATTTTAAATTACTGACTAAACCCTAGAACTCATTGTATTGCAACATAATGTTGCATTTTAACAATATAAATTTTCTTTGTATTAATTAATATTGTCCTATAGAATGCTGTGATGTCATCTGAAATCTACCAATAGCCACTGGAAATCATGCCCAGCATAATATTAATTGTATTAATATGTAATTGTATTATTTATTTAAATATAACCCACTAATTGAACCCACTCAAAAAGTTGATGTTGGCAAACTAATATTATGCACTTGGTCCTTTTTCAGTTCAGTTTCCAACTGTATGGAGTCTGTCTTGGTTCCCGGAGCAGTGCGCCCTTTACTCTGACAAATCACTCATCAGCTCCAGCCAGGGTCACCTTCAACTTGTCAGAATATACTGATTTTTCTGTTCAATCAACAGGCCTTTCAGCAGGTATAGTTAATATATGTATACTGGAGCTCAGACAAATTGCTGTTGAACAAAGCTTGATTATAAAATGTATATCAAGAATGCAGAGTTTTTATATAATCAAGTCTGGTAAATGTCCTTTTTAAGTGTTGGAGCCTGGTGTGTCTGTTGTGGAAATACAGCCTAAACAAACTGTAAACTGCTCCCTTGTCTTTTGCCCCACTCAGGTGAGTTATAAATATCACATTCTTTGTAAAATGTGAAATGCCCCTTAAATTTGACTAAAACAGTATTTGTAGGTGGCCAGCTATGATTTTGAGCTCCCCATGAGTGTCAATGGAATGGTATTTTCTCGTACCCTTTCGTCCCATTCTTTTTCATCGTCCACATTCTCCACCTCATGCACTTTGACATCTGGCAGCAGCAAAGCGACCATCCTGCCGATCCCTCTGCCAGTTGCCATAGCAACAGGTTCCAGACACGTAGAGGCCACAGGTGAGGTCATTCATGTAGACCATTGAGTCATTGAACTGGATTACTATGCAAGTGCCCAAGGAGAATGAACAATAAAGTTTCAATTCTTTCTTCAATTTCTACAGTGATCCGTGCTCCGTTACAAATGTCTCCTGACAGTCTACATTTTAATATAACTTCTATGTCTATGACTTACACAAAGGTACATTATCTATTTTATCTTTTACCTTTTTTATTGACAAGTGTACCATGTTTTTACCATTTTGATGGGGGTACTACATGTAATTAAAACAGTCAATTTCTTTCCAAACAGACAGTTTTGCTAAAAGCAGATTATGAAGAAAACATGTCTTGGAGTTCTTCAGTGCAGTCAGATGTAAGTTGGTGGATTGACTGCCATGCAGCTGGAATGTGTACGATTGATGGAGACGAGCCAGTGTGCACAGTGTCTCCATCCTCAGGGAGACTCGAGCCTGGCCAGTCCATCTGTTTGGATGTCAGCATTAGATCTGAGAGATTTCAAAGAGGTTAGACCACAAACCATGCTTATTTGTGTTATTGAAGTCCATTATTTAAATTGTGTATAAATGTTTTTAGTTCCTGGTGCAGTGACAAAACTGACCCTTCCTCTCTACTTGGGAGAGAAACGGCAGGACAAGATTAGAGACCATGAAGAAATATACAGGGAGTTGTCCATTACTGTGCACCCTCTCCCCCACATCACTGTGCACCCTCCACAGCTCCTGCTCACCCCGGTGCCTTTGGGGTGCAACATGACCGTAACACTCACTGTTGTGGCCACAGGATACCTAAGGTTGGTCTACTAGCAATTTCAAACATGACACTTAAGAGACAAAGAGACAAATGTACGGTTGTTTCCAAGGAAAGCAAAAGAAAACATTTTGTGTCAAGGGCAGCATCACTGATGTGACTGACAAGATTGAGGTTACTTTATGACATGAGTTATCAAACTTGATTGACTACATTGTTTTCTCCCCTTTTCCAAACATCAGCACTGTTTCACTCACCAGAATGTTCTGACTTCCGTCTTTTGGATGCAAAACAAACCCATGTGATTGTTGTTCTCCAGTACTTTTGCTATCATAACCACACATTAGTATTAGTTTATCTTTAATTAAAACATTCTGTTTATTTATTGCTTCTACTGCATCTACTAGTGCATTTCCATTAAAGCCTATTTGATAATAATAATGATAATTATTAAATAGGGCATTGTTTTTTCCCTCAGTGGCACACACATTACAGCTGAAATTAGTGATGTAGAGCCAGAGAGTGGGAGAAAGCAGCAGCCTCTCTCACTGACTTTTCCTCAGGGAACACAGATTCCGGCACAAGACCAGAAACAGGTATTGCAACAATTAGGCTGCAACTGACAGAATGGACAAACAACCAGTGCTCTTGTTTTTGGACCTAGGTGTACACATATTTATCTGATGGATATGTATGGTTTTTTTTTTTAGAGCTCAACAGGGATAATTAAAAATGAAACAGCCTCTCTCACCTGTAATGTGTGCTTCTGTTCTGACACCCCTCTAACCTTCAGTTCAACCATTACCTTCTGTGACGACTTCCAAAACAGGTAAGAATCTATGTCGTCTGCTCTGCGCTCACCAACATCTAAATGATCTAACCTCTTAGCTATTTACTCTTTTCAGGTTCCTGGTTAAAGTATGGGCTGTTGCTGACAATTGTCTATTAACAGTTTGGCCTTACATGGCATTACATCGCTCAGAACAACAAATCGTACTTAAATCAGGTACTGTAGACCATACTGCATAGCTTAGAGGTATAAAGTCATATTCTGTACCAAATGACACTGTGTACGCATGTATAGGTGCCACAGCTGTCCAGGCCGTGCTTCAGAATTTTCACATACCAAGTGTAGGGTCTTTTTCTTCTATCTCAACCTTTGGTCTCTCCAGCTCCATTAAAAAGCTATCAAGTTCAGGTAATAATTGTAATAGTTGTATGTCTTCAGAGTTTATATTATTTTGTTATACATTCTCTTCTGTCAGACTCTTTTCCTGGGAGTACTGATACCAGTGATCATAGCAGCAGTGAAGAATTGGCCTCTTATAGCAGAGGAACCCCAACAAACGGCGGAGTTCCAGAGTTTTATGCCTCCAACTCAGAGCTGGACCTCTTCTACCAGAGTGTGTTGGTCGCGGTGGAAAGATGGTTTAGTTTGTTTGGATGGGCTAATGGACCATATCCGATATCTGTCCCACATACTGTGAGAATGTAAGACCGCTATTTATTAATAGATCTGTATGGAAATGCAACATTGTAACTTGTTTCTTATCTTTCATTAGAGTTGAGTCAAAAATTCAAACAAATACTTGCAAAGGGAAAACTCCAAATAAGGGCTTCAGGTCTCTATGTATACTGTATTGATTTATGTCATTGTAAATCTCACTCTAGAACTGCTACTTACAAATTAATGTGGTGCTTAGGTCTGTTGTGGACCTGCTTATTCATCTAACTGGGAAAGAGATTCCTGGTATTCCTCACAACCAGTCCATTTCACATGATTTGAGCCAGCGTACTCTTCAGCTCATTCAGCAGTATAAAGCCATACTTAAATTCCTTAGGTAAATGACAGTAGACCTGGGTAGGAGTGTCGGTCTCAGCTTCTGGTATAAATATGTTGTGTCCACAGTGTTCAGGGAGCCTGCCTGTCCTATATCAGACCAGAGTACTTGTTGGACAAGAGTGAATTTATGCACTGGTGCTCTTTGCAGGTACCACTTGATCCTGTTTTAACTTACACACCAGCTAATGTGACTCCTTATTGACTTGTGTCTTGTGTCTACAGGTGAAAGAGTGCACAAACCGTGTAGACCACAGTAGTATTAACTATGAGTCGATGAGCAAACGTTCATGGATGGATTTGCTGCTACAGATTTATAAGGTAGTATGATGTTATTGTATGATGTAATTACTACATATTCCCTGTCTTCCAAACTGAAATATCTTTTCTTGTATCTTAGTTATTTATCTTATGCCGTGTGTCATGCAAAGAACTGACATGCAATTCAACGCTGGACAAAGTGGCACCCAGCTGCCTACAGCCAGAAGCCAGTAACATCTACTCTCCCTTTGAACTCCAGTTACTTTCATGGCTTAATATGCATTATGAAAGCATGAGGAAAACGGTCTGGACTGCTGGTATAAAATATTGAATCACATCAAAGTGTTTTGCTGCTAAGTAGACCAGTATTTGATAATTGCTTTGTCTTATTTTAGATGGTGCCCCACCAGCTCGCTGGATTGTCAATTTTGATTTGGACTTTACAGATGGGCTTGTGCTAGCAGCTCTGCTAGCTGCCTATTGTCCTTACCTGGTCAGTGTGCTCTTGTGTCTCTCTTCTCCTGTTCATTTAGTGCAAATTTTCAGTTTGCTTTGTGAACGTGAAGGATTGCCGTTAATGTCGGCAAGTGGCACTGTGATTGATGTGATAGGGTTGCAATTAGTCCTGAAATTGATTAGGGGAAGCTCTTATCGTGTTAAGTATAATTTGTGTGTGATATGGTTGTGGCATTAGGCACGGCAAGTCGCTTAGGAAAAGAGTAAAAATAATTTAGCATGGGTTTAAATGGTCAAATCTGCAGTTTATGAATTCTATAAACATCTGTCAGTTTATATTTATGTCTCATTTACAAGTAATGGATTTTATGTGTATCCCACCAGATTTGCAGTCATTTTAGCAGGATGTACACAAAGCCCACCAGCATGGAGGAGATTCTTCATAACAACATTATAGTAGTGCAAGCCTTAACTACACTTTCTGTCAATATCGATATTTATGTAAGTAAACACATAATATAATATTATGTTAACTTGTTCTTACTCATTTGTTTCTATGTGTAGCCCACAGACCTGTCAGATCCCAACCCTGTGCAGATGTTAATGCTGTGTGTTCATCTGAATAAGAAGCTTCCTCAGTATCAACCAACACAAACCATTACCCTATCAGGAGAGTTACACAGCACTATTAGCAAACAGGTACCTGAAAGCACATGTTTAGATTTTAATTCACAGAGTTGAATGGTGATTACCTTCTGTCTGCGAATCTGGTTCAGATTAGATGAATGCACATTGGAAAACCGCAGCTATGATTCAAAGATGAGGCACATTAATGGGATTATGAGATTATGAACATTGCTAAACACAGATGACATGCAAATTATGCAATTGAGAATAATTACTGTCACTGATTTAGCCAGATGAACAGGTCTGTCAGTGTTTCTATTTGTGAGATGTTAAAACTAATTGTTTTTGTCTGTATGTGTGTATTGCAGATCCATTTGACAATACCATTGGCTAAGCCTGTCAAATATAAAGCGCTACTGTTAGGAGAGGATGCCCATCTCTTCTCTCTACCTGAAGGGTCGTCTTTCACATTTTCTGCCAAGTATGTTTTTATTCAAACAGGTTGTAGGTCATTTAAAATAATATATGGTATTTTATAAAAATCCAATATTTGGTTGTTGTAAAAACAATGAGCAAATGTGTTCTTTCATAAGCGATAACATTATATTTTGTTGTCTTAAAATGTTAATTACAATGTTGAACTGAAATTTGTATTTGGACATGTTTTTGTTTTTGTAGGAAAAGTAGTGATCTGACCATCCAGTACAGCTGTGCATTTCTGCAGCCAAAGGAGGCTGCCCTTCTGCTTGTTTCCAGCTCATCATTTGGAGCACATGGAACGCTGGCTTTTCATCTGAAGACGTGTGTAACACACATGTCTCCCATGGTACGCTCTGAGTAAAGACTCAGGGAAAATGTTTAACTGTTTACTAGATAGCAAGCTGCATGTTATTGGCACAGGGCTGGCACACAAAAGGGTTTCATTTTATAATGGTTGACAGACAACATTGCTCAGCATTTTTAGTTATTACCCACTGTCATCATAATGGGTTCTCTGTGGCTGTATTCCCAAAAGCACCACCCAGTGTGCAACACAACAGCCCATTATTGTGAAAAATATTTGTTCTTTTTTTCCTGTGTTTAGAAAACTGTCAAATGCAGTTCTCCTTGCTACCAGCTTAAGTCAATCCAACTGACAGTTACTAATCCTTTCAAAAGTAATGGCGACTTCAGGTAAGTGTGGGCAAAGATCTTGTTGTAGCATTGTTACATGTATTGTAACACGAGAGCTCATGTAATAAATGTATTCTGATGTTTTTTCTTCAGGGTAAAACTTGTTGATTATGTGAACAATCCTCTGAAACCAGAGAAGCCAAACCAGCAACCACAAACTGCCTGCAAACCCATGTAAAAGCATAATTTTTACAGTAATGTAATATTCTTATTTTGCCCAATGGAAATTAGATTCACTCAGTAGAAATATATGAGCTTTGCCAGTATTGCTATATGTAAAACTGATGTCTGGTTTCATTTAATCTTGTTCCACATAAGCTCTTTGAGTTGACAGTAAAGGTGCCTGGTTAGTATGCGTCTCTAACCACCTGAGACATCTTCAAAGCTAAAACATTTCTTCACTTCCTCATCAGACGTATATGGTGATGAGGTCGTTGCTGGTTCCTCTCCAGCAGGTTCAGGAGTGTGTTACATTGGATTGAATAATAATTATGTTCTCACTCTTCCTTCCCTCCCTTTTCAAGTCCCCTAGTGGAAAAGATGACAGAGGGGAAACTGTCAGATCCTCGTAAGTCTGAACACAAGGATGGATATGTGCTATAGCTTGAAATAGTTTGATTATTTGTTCTATTTATGTGTTCAGATGTTGAAGAAGACACTGAGTTTCTTTGTACAGTGAAGAATGTTTTTTTGGAATCAGGTCAAGAACATGCTCTCAACATAGACTACTTGCCCTTTAGTCTTGGAAGCAGATACTGTTGTGTGCTGCTTACATGTCCACAGGTTGCTTTGACTTTTTGTCTTAACTCAATCTTAAACGTAGATAGATTTATCTTGTTAAATCATTTACAGTTTCAAAAAAACCTGTTATGCAACTACATTTGTCATTTTTTAGATTGGAGATATTGTGTACATGATTAAAACTTCAGCAGATTTACCTCAACCTCTGACACTCTCTGCAAAGCCAAGTGAACATGTTAACTCCTGTGCTGGTAAGATTTGTACTTTTTAGCATTAATAATAATAAGAAGAATTTAATTAAAAAAACAAAAATCTCAAAATATGCTGTCCACTGATATGCACTTTGATTTCTCCTTTACTAAGATGCATGTCTATCAGTGTTAAGCCTACAATGCAAAGTTGGTGAGGTGTGCAGAGAAGTTATCTGTTTGCCAATAATTAATATAGCCTGGGAGGAAGCGCTGGCTATATGGGGCCAATACACAATGAGTGAAGTTGAGTACAGGAGGCGGTCTCTGACACACACTTTACATAGTAGTAATGTGAGAAGAGCCACAGCTTTGCACAAACTTGGAAAGCAACAGGTATGCATATTCTTCTTAGTAAAATCTACTATGTCTACACATTTTAACATATTCCTTGTACTATTAGGCTTGTCTGAAGGAGCCAGAAAATGGGATAGTGTACAACTTGGAGGTGTCTTTACCACAGTACTTCACATTACCAAAAACGGTTACTATGCCTGTAAATGAATGCCACACAATACCATGGGCGAATCCTGCAGGTACAGTACTACAGGTTCTGAATTTAAAATTCCGTTCTGACAAATTATACTAGGGTGTGGATTGACAGTGTTTTCACTGTTATTTTTCATCAGTGTGTATCCTCATTTTTATGTTTTTTGCACTGTGTTCAATAGACTATCGGTTTGTTGAGATCCCTCTACGCTTTCAAGCTGACTCAGTGGGAACATTCACATGCAAGATGGTCCTTAGATCCTGGTGTGATACTAGAGTCTACATATTGGAAGCCAAGGTTACAGCACAGGTGATATAGTATTCACTTTGTAATAATATAGGAACTATGTGTCACTTTTCCCAACTGTAAAGGTTATGTTTGACATTTATACAGGAAAAAGCAGCACATCTAGACTTTACCACACCGGTGCACCACTCAGTCACACAATATATACCACTTGTAAGTCTTTGATTGGAGTAGAATTCATATGATTGTATGCATGTTTCATGGATTGTCTTCTAACAAGACTAACATGGTTAAATCTTGTTGCTTATAGCACAATGACAGTGATCGGGATTTGATAATGAAAGCTTCTCTCTGTGGAGATGACTTCTCTGGACCAGAGGTTTTCTGTGTCGCAGCGGGTACTAAAGCCTGTTATCCCCTGACCTTTCACCCAGCCATACAACACATTGTTATGGTAATGTACTAATCTTCTTCTCCCTTGGAACCTCTGCGATAGCATTTGTTTAGTTTAGTTTATTTATTTGAAGGACAATGTGCAGTTACATTAAAAAGATGGCTGCACCAGATTTAGCATAATGCTACTTTCTATCTGTAGTCCTAAAACATACAAGCATTTAACACGTACAAAGTAAAAAATAATACAAATCAGTGCAGAAATTCAAAAGTACAAATTATTCAGTGTTCAATACAGACTAATAAAACAAGTAATACAGCAACACAGTAAAATAGCAGCAATTACTTAAAGTGCAAGGGGTCAGTATTATTTAAGGTGCAAGGGGTAAGTAAAGTGCCTCAGTTTGTGTGTTTATGACAATAATGAAAAGATTACTTTGCTTTGCTTGTCATTGTCATGCAATATACTGGATTTCATTCCCTGTAGTAAAACAGATCTATAGATAAATAGAAAACTAAAGAGTTTGCATTGGCCGGGAATCGAACCCGGGCCTCCCGCGTGGCAGGCGAGAATTCTACCACTGAACCACCAATGCATTGGTAACAGGGAGAAAGGGGGAGGGGCTTTTACAGGGCACATTCCAGAGTCAGTTCCAGGCGTCTGCATTCATGTGTTTTCTGTCGGTATGCCTCAGAAACAACAAAGCTGGAGAATCTGTCTCACAAACAATTTTCTAGACTGCATATATCTGTTATACATGTACTGCTGCTCTCCTTTTGTGCATTCTTTATCTACTCAAAGATAGAGACTCGAAGATATCTAAAATGCACCATGTCACTTTGTCAGCTGGCAGCAACAAAGGTTCAATAGCCAAAAGTTTGGGGGAAAACAGTGGAGCTGGAGCAATTCACCCCCTGTGTCTAGGGCTGATTCTAGCCTTTTGGGGAGCCAAGGCAAAAAGAAAAGCTTTTTTGGGTCCTCTGTTTGCCAAACTTCTAAAATGCCTGCAATATCATAATTAATTAAACTTAAAGAAGTCTGCTGTCAATCATCCATCCATCCATCTTCCATCCATCCATCTTCTCCCGCTTAATCCGGCTGCTGTCAATCATGCCTTTTCAATGTGTAGTAGTCAAAGACAAAACTACCAATGCCTTAAAAATTGTGTGCAAAATATATGCACATTTTAGCTATTTTAAATTGTTACTATACGAGCAAACGGGGTAAACATTCTAAGAGAACATCATCTGTTTGAGTCCATCTACACGCTATCTTGATGTGTTGCCCACTATATTACGTTTTTGCTCAACAGTTTGTCACCACATTCCCAAGAACCTTGAAAACTGGTCAGTAAGCCTCTCCTTAAAGACAGACAGTGCCACAGTACTGAAGTACAAATCTACTATTTTCAGGCAGAGTTCTTGAAAAAAAATCTTTACCAACAGCTTAGCAACTTTTTCCTAATTAACAATGAATTTGATGTTAAAGACTGCTCTTATCAAGGTGACAAAGACATCTGCCTGAACACTGGTGCAGGCAAAATTCTAGATCCTGTTAGATCTGACCATTGCTTTAAACATTGTTGATATTGGGATCCTCTTACAGAGCCTACTGGAATGGATGGGCATCTTTGGTACTATCCATCCATCCATCCACCTTCTCCCGCTTAATCCGGCTGGGTCGCGGGGGCAGCGTGCTGCCCAATACTCATAGCACCTGACTTCTTTGAGGTCAGGTGCTAACTGGTACTAACTGCCATAAATTGGTTCAAGTCCTATCTAGAGGAAAGGAAGTACTGTTGAAATTGGTAACTGTGTCTCAGATCAGATTGCCTTGACCTATGACCTCAGGGGCCAATCCTAGGACACCTTTTGGTCAATGTCTACATGCTGCAGGTAGACCAGTTAATATGCAGCAAGAATGTGTACTACACAGACAACACTCAGATCTGTTTCTCACTAGCAGCAGCTGAATATGGACCAGGGGAACTAAATTAAACAACTAAACAAACAAGACTGAAGCATCATCTTTGGCCTCCAGAAACAAAGAAAGCATCAGCAGTCAACCTCCAATCTCTCTCTGTAAATCTTTTAAATCAGGTTAGAAATGTAGGAGCAACATCGGACTCAGACATGAACTTTAACAGCCACTTCAAATCAGTCAACGTTTCGGTGTTGAGACGATATGAGACAAATCTGTACTCTGACATTCAAATCCAGGCTCAAAATTGTCTGTCAGTGTTCAGATTTACACAAAAAATGGTTCTGTTAAGCTTTGCACACTTCTCTTTTAAAAATAATTGTTTTAAGATTATTTATGTTTTTATTTGTTTGTATTGTGATTAAATAAAATACTATGTTATATGTTATACTATGTTTGCTATGCAAATAAGCATTTTCCCTCAATCTTCTAGGGCAAGTTGACTTTACATAATGAGTGTAATGGAACTGAGCACCTGTTTACCCTGAGAGGAATAGGACAGCGCCCCCTCCCTGTGGACCACCTGTTATTACGCTGTCCTGTAGGAAGAAGCACTGAGGTGAACCTGAACGTTCCAAACTACAGCAAGACCAAACTTGCATTGAAGGTACATATACACACCTAACCATATAATGTATAATGGTGTTCAGAACACTTTTTTTTTAGTTCATCAATTTATTTGGAAACTTTGTGTGAATTTAGGTAGAGACAGATCTATCCATGATAAGTGGCCTTAATTCTTTGGACATTAAACCAGGTCAAACTGCACCCTACAAACTGATTATATCACCATCAAAACGAGGAACACACAAAGGTATGTTTCTGACATAAATGTCGCGATCAATATGACTGGTGTTATAATAAACAAAATAATGATACATATTAAAAAGACATCTTCAAAAAATAGTCATATAATATTATTATTTGAACACTTTTTCTGTCTGATTTATAGGTTGTGTGTCATTTATGGAGATGCCCAAGATAGGTAAATAAGCTGTTGTTAGTAGAAAGAAAACAAAAACTAATGTTATTGGTGTCTTTTACACACTGTCATTTCCTAGGTAAAGAAGCCCGCTATGAAGTGTATTTTAGCCTAGAGATTATTTGTGAGGCAGCAGAGCCCTTGAAGAATATAAATGTTCAATGTCCTATTCAGGTATGTTTATCTTGTAAATCCAAGTGGCCTTTTTACTGTTATACATTTTTCACCCTATGAAAAAAAGCACACTTAGCAGAGGATGGTTTCGATCCATCGACCTCTGGGTTATGGGCCCAGCACGCTTCCGCTGCGCCACTCTGCTGTAAGAACCTTTTACTAAAGGCCATTGTTGCATGCACCCAGGGCTTCATGCAGCTGTAAATGCTTATTGTTGTGTATTGAAAACATTGTAAGAAAAGTCTTATATTCAGTGCTGGGTTTTATTTATGGTGTTTATTATAATTGAGGACATGTGCCTACATTCATGTGAATGCAAAACCACTGTGTTCCCAGAGTAATGTTGCCATCGAGATCCCCATCAATAATCCAAGCGAAGACCAACTAGACCTGGAGGTTTTTCTTGAAGGACATGGTCTCAGTGGTGACAAGTCCTTTTCACTTCCCCCACGCAAGACTCTGAGCTACAAGGTTATCTTTTCCCCTTGTGTGATAGGAAAGAGCACAGGCAGGTAAGTGTCAACGCACATTTGCTGTAAACATTTTATAACTTGATTTGCAGTGGGCTAAACATTGTTTTGATTCTGTTTTTCAGTGTTGCTTTTCAGTCTGAGATAGGTGAATTCTGGTATCACCTGGAGCTCTATGCCCTTCCTCTCCCAGTTGTTGTGTTACCCGAGGTCAAGTGTCATCTGGGAAAGTAGGTTGGCCACCATACGACATATTAGCCGACCTATTGCAAGTTGTGTTACACCATTTCCGAACAACAACAAACAACAACAAATCTAGTGATTAAAACCATATATTTAAAATCACGTGTATGTATTTTTTGTGTGCAAATCAGATGGACCAAGACAACCCTCCCTTTAGTTAATCCGACATCTGAGCCAATGGAGTTGATCATATCAAATAGTAATCCCCGAAATTATACACTAGAGATGGATTCCAACAGTGTAAGTATGGACACACTGGCAGCTACTACTGTTTATTCATTTTCTTGTATTTGAGGGCTCACTAGAAGACATGAAAATTATGAATACTCTAATTATATGGCGCAATTCATTAGATGCCTTTCTTTAGCAAACAAATGCAACTGATGTTTTGCATTATATAAGGCACGTAGAGTTTTTTTTTTACCATATTTTTTATAAGGAAAACTGAAAAAAAAAGCTTTCAAAGAGTTGCCTAGCTGTGCAATGGAGCGACTTTGTCTTTAAGAGCATTTATCCTTTGTTCCCACATCACTGTGTCCTGTGTGTGCCTCAGCTTACTCTGCAGCCACACTCCTCCTCGCAGCTTGGCGTCCGATTTAGTCCATCATGCATCGGGGAAAGAAACCACAAATCAGAGATCACTTTTTCATGCCCTCAGGTAATCACACAGAAACTGCTTTATATAAATCACCATCCCTGAACTTTTCAAAACACTTTAAGCAGATGGTCCCATTTTATTTGGTGCCTCATCGCTTCAAATCATCAGTGTTAAGTTTTGAGCAGTTATATCAGCTTGTAAAACCCTTTATCGGCCAGATGTACCTTTACTCAAGCAAGCATCATTATTGCTTCCATTAGAAACAATATTTACCAAATGGCACTGTTTTGTTTCTGTCCTGTCTTTTCCTTATCTTAAACTCTCTAGTTGCAGCAGTGGTCCTTTTCACTGAGTGGATGTGGCCTTAATCCAGAATGTGAGGAGCCAGTGAGCATTTCAGCCAAGATGGGCTCCAGTGCCTCCATCAACATTCCCTTCACTAACCCCACTGAGCTCCAGGCTGTGCTTCATGTAACACTGACAGGTCACAGGCTCTTCTCTAATGGACATATTCAAAAAGATGGGTCTAACTTCATACAGACATGCTTGTTTTGGTCTTTTTCAGATGAATATCCACATGAGAACCAAAATTACTCTGGTAGTTTTACTGTAATGAGCCACTTCAAAGGTGTGTTGTAATAGGCTAGGGATAGTTATGACACCAACAAATCATATGATTTCCTCTTTAATTCAAATTCATGTACACCTCTTTATAATGGTGTAAAACCAAGTGTAATGCTTGTACACAGGTCATGTTATGAACACTTTGTATGTGGTGACGCAGGTGTACAGATAGATGCAGGAGCCAGCATTGATGTTCCTGTTGTGTTCACACCAACTTCTATGAAGACTGAAAGAGCTCGACTGTGCATCTCCATGGAGTTCACTGGTAACCTTGGCATTAGCTCACCCTCCAATGCTCATAGTCAGAGGTTTGTTCTTTTTATATTGTAACATATTTACAGATGCAGTCAGTGTTTGAAGGAAAAACTTAGTAATGTTTGATTAAGTGCAGGGAAACAAACCATTAACTCTGCTCAATCATATACTGTTCATCATGATGGTTTTGATGAGTTGCTGACTGTGTCTATGTAGAACTTCTGATTCAGAAGTTAGTTGTTATTCCTATAAAAGTTAAGTTTAAACTGTGTATTCACCTTTATTTTAGGTCAGCTCAGGATTTGTCTACCATCTGTTGGATTTACCCACTCTGTGGGATTCCCACAGAAGTGCCTGTTGAGAGCCCACCGCTTGGCTTAATTCGGTGTGAAGCAGGCTGCCAGCTGGAGAAGAAGGCGGATGTACTGCTTGCAGGATGTGGTTTGGGAAATAAAGGTTTGTGGCATTTACCTGGAAAATTATTGATTAAAAATAACATGTTTTATTAAAAGAGACAAAACCTAAAAAATGTCCATGTTTTTAAATGCAGTGACAAAGGAAGACTTTGTATGTCAAGTACACTCAGAGCATGAAGAGCTTAAAGCTGAGGAAAGTCTTTGTGCTGTCATTGAAACAGCAAAGAAAGATCTTGACTCTGGTGTAGTCAGACTCACTGTTAATCTCCTCTACAGTCCACTTGAGCCAAGCAAGTCACAGTAAGATCATCAAAATCTGTTATGAAAAACACATTTTTATGTACTGACACATTTGAACAATGGACAGCCACAGATGAAGAAAAATCAAGTTGTTTTTTTATCTATTATTCAGCAAATTAAAAAATGCATATGCCCTTTTCACCAAAGAGACATTGAAACAAAACAGAATAACAAACATGCCATCTCTCACTGTGAAGGAAAGCAACTGAAATATGCCAACAATGAGCCAGACAGCATTTCCTTTAATATATACACATCACTCAATAATAACAACAGGAGAATGCAGACAGTCTGTGTGTTGCCTCTAGCCTCTGCTGCGTGAGGTACTGATAATGTACTTGAGCCTTTTGTGGTAAACACTGCATTCATTTTTTGTACCTTCTCTCTCACCACAGTTTCACACTGTTCCCCTTACTGTCTCCTTAAGGTGCACTTGTCTGCATTCATTTATTACTGTCTGCATGTGCTGACTCTTAAAAGCTAAAGGTTGCCCTGGCCAGCATCATGTTCATCGCTTCTAGTCATGTTTAACATTGCTTTAAATGTAGGTCATATTCCTATACATTTGCTGTACTTTGACTGAAAAATGAGCACCTTTAGTTATCGGTCAGAATCGTTAATGATAAGGCTGTGAAAAGTACCCCGTGCCCCTGTCGTCTGTACTGTACTGTGTGACACCCGCTGTGCTCAGAGTGCGTTCATTTATCAGCTGCTGTCTTCATCTGTGCAGTCCATTAATGAGGCGTGCCCTGGCAGAATCAATACCTCCGAGAGCTAATGACTTCTACATGAGCAAATGATGGGAGTGTGGGGCCGCTATAGGACCCTCCATTTACATGCTATTCTTTTACCATGGGCAAAGAACAACTAATATATGACTAGAAAAGACAAGATGGGAGTGAGAGAATACATACTTGTACTTAATATGTTTAGGTGATGTCATTGTGGTTAGTTTTTAGAAAGCACTCAGAAGTACTGCATGTATACAATGTATTTGCAACATTTTATTTTAAAAGATTATTTAAGATGCATGTTTTTCTTCCCCACCTCAGTTTGATTAGTCACATTGTTAAGTTACAGCCAGTTCTGTGCAAGAGTGTTACATTTTCCATTGCATAGATTTTATTATGTATCCGTCAAGGTGCCAAGCATCAGTGATTGTGAAGTGTGTGTCCAGAGGCACTTCTTGGCAGTTTCCAATCACTCTGATTGCTACAAAACCATTATTTGATGATGTCATCCACATTGAGGCGTCGGAAGTTGGGAAAACATCAGCTGTGGGCTTCAGACTAACAAGCACTTCAAGGTCTATTTAACTCATTAATCATTTTTCCGTGTTTTGAATCATATTGGAATACATTTTAATCAAATAGTTGAATGGACATTTTAATTATGGTGAGTTAATTTGTGATTTCCCCTGCAGGAGCCCAGAGCCATATACTGCAGTGTTTGTGGCAGGGAGCAGCATTGAGTTTACAGTGGCTCCTGTCTCAGGGATGCTGCCACCCATCAACTCGACTGGTGCACTCATCACAGTGTCCTTCACGCCAGGCTCAAACAGCAGGAGGAGCAGAGCCAGACTTCAAATCAAGGTGGCCACAAAAGCTTCAATAGAAGGGATGTTTGTGTTACAAAAGATACAAATTGTAGCTGGATAACAAGTAGTTGTGTTGCGTTTCAGGCAGCAGACATGCTCTGGACCTATGAGGTAAAAGGAAGTATTCTTCATAACACACCTCAGAGTGCTCCTTCATAAAGCAGTGCATCATCTGAGCACCACTCCTCCATCCCTCACTCAGCCAATGTGAACCAGAGGAACTTTGTGGTCCGCAATCTTCATATCCCTAGTTTGGCCAACTCATCTCCACTTAAAATCTATAGATAAATATAGTCCTCTTCTGTCCAGCTAGTTTGTCACTTTTGTAATTGTACCTTATCTAATTGAGACCTGTTATATTAATTGCTCCTGTTTACACATTTTCTTTTCTGAAAATTGACCCATCAGTTTATATCTCCTCTATAGATCTAATTTAATCTAATATGAAATATAATTTATGAAAATGAATTTTAACTAGAGACCAATGATTAGATTCCTGCAAGAACATATAGTCACATTCCACATTTCTAATTAAACTGTACCATGGAAAATGTTAGTTTACATTGTAAACCCTTATCTGCATTCACTTCACCGTATTGAGATTTAATTAATTTGACAACTGATTAAAAAATTGCTGTGAGATAGGTAATTCTGTATTTTTCTACTTTTTTAGAGTTGTAGGGTCATTTTTGCTAACCGTACAAGACATGGTTATGATTATCACTACGTACATTAAGTATATGCTGAAAATTGCTAAAATATTCTTGCAATTGTTAGCCTATTAGCCTATAGCCTATTTTAAGTAAAAAGTCTTTCCCCGCAACCATGTTTTCTGCTTCACTAAAGATACATATTTGAAAAGCTCTTTTATGAAATCATATCCTTAAAATGCAGGCACTGTCTTCTTTATTTGTACAGTTTACCACCACCGGGTATGGAGTGAATGAATAATGCTCTGTAAAGCGCCTTTGAGTGTCCAGAAAAGCGCTATATAAAACTGATGCATTATTATTATTATTATTACAAGGCCTCACACTAGGGCAGAGCGATTTAGGAAAAATATATAATTGTAATTTTTCTGACAAGCATGGCTATTGTGATTAGATTGGCAATATATATTATAATGGTAGGATTCTTGACACACATCCAGACAAACTAACCTTTAAACTGAATATACTAATGCAAGAATCACATCACAATATACTAATACAAGAATCACATTTCTAGAACATGTTCATACAGTTTTAAAACAGCTTCTTATGCAAAAGAGACAGAATATTGTATTGTTTGTGGAGGAAATGGCAAACTATGTGGTTTGCTAATTGAAATTGAGATTTTGATGCCATTGCATTTAATCTGTCAGCATTACCTTACACTGTAACTGCTGCTAAAGAACTGCAAATAAAAATATCAAAATCTTTCCCCAGATTATCAGTTAGTAGCTCTAGTGTTTGGTAGCTTGTAGCTTCCTGTGCATACACGTATAGTGCTGTCCTATGGCTCACCTTGTGCCTGTGGAATTATTCACAAGGCAGTTACGCTCAGTTATGCGTCCATTAAGCACCATCTGCAGCCTGCTGGGGCAAGAATGGAGGGAGGAGATGGCTACGAAAGGAGAGGAAAGATAGAGAGACTAAGTAATAGACTTGAAGGAGAAGAGGAATAGGTGAGAGATGCGTGATGGAGGGAGAACAGATGAGTGCAGCAGATAACAGTAAAAAAGCACAGTTGGGAAGCAGTCTGTGTAGTTTGCATATTTACTGGGAGAGAGGCAGAAAGCATGTGCCCATGTCCCCATGGGAGTGTATGACTGAGCATGCACATGTTGGGTTTAACTTGATTTCTGTTTGTGGATTGCTCAGTGGGGAACACTGCCCCAGCAACAGATGAGTCAAGCCATTCGTAATTGTAAGTGGGGTCTGATATGTTGCCAGTGGTAACAAGAGATCAGACACACAGTAAAATCATACAGCAATGGACGAATATCACATCATTTGAACACATCAAATATAGCACAAATAATAAGGCTAGAAAAGCCTTAAGAGGCTGCTTTATGATGCAAATTAATAATGTAAAAGTATTGTAATTCCTGCCCACCAACCAAGTCTTTTTAAAGCTCACCCAAAAAGATTTAAGTGTTTATTGATTGTTGTTCAAATGGTCTACAAATTCCCTAAAAAGAATTTTGAATAAAATTTGAAAGAAAAAAGTTTGACTCACCCTCTCATTTGTTTCTTTTTTCTTAATACTTCAAACATTTTACATAAACATAGAAGACAACAAATATCTGAAGCTAGATGTATAGAATTGCTTAGTAAAGAAAAAAGTAAAATAATATCTCAAACCTTTTTTTTTCTTTGCTACAAAATTCCATACATTTTCCTTAATATATTTGATGTCTTCTGTATTTATATCAAAGGTAGGAAACAGTAATCCTATAGAAAAAAGAAAACACTGAATGAGAAGGTGAGGTCAAACTTTTCATTGGTAGTGTATGTTTTGGTGTATTTTTCACTTTAAAGTGCAACTCCAGCCTATTTGAAAGATGAAGTTTAGATGATTAATAAAACTAGGTCACAATTTCCTGCTTGAATTTTTAACTCGTCATTTTTGCTTTGGCAGAGTTTATACTTTGGATTAGATCTTCGCTTTTATCTCTGGGACAAAGCTGAGCAAATGTATCAGTCAGTTCATAACAAAATGACACATCCTGACATCTGCTTTCTTTATTACACTTGTAAATTATGATTTAAATAAAAAACAAAAGTAGCGAATGATAATATTTTGAATAACTTTGATAGCATTTGACAGCTGAGCCATATGGGGCTGCAGGCACTAATCCCGCCTGTTTCCCGCCATTCCTAAAAGGATTATCTACTTGGATGCTTAATAGTATTTCATTTTCATTCTATCACAGCGAGTCATATTCCCATACATCAGTCACACTGGGATTCAATTAACACACTGGTAATTAAGCAGGGGGCTCTCACTCCCTGAAATGCACACAAAAAAATCTGACAAGCTGCCAGTCGGAGTTGGTGCTGAAATATGCACTTGTGTTTTTTTTTTGGTGTAAAAAAGCATGTGGGTGATGAAACATTGTAAGATATTGTCTTTTACCATCTTGACTCATCATTGGGGGAATTTAACAGGTGTCAAGGAATACGCAGACACACCCACACTGCTCTCAGGGAAGAACTCAAGAATTTGGTTTGATTCACACAAAAGTAATAATTTTAAGTACCACGTTTTGAGTTGAGTACGAGATTTACATTTTAGCCTTGTAAGTAGTAGTCCCAAGAATAGTCATACATTGTAAAAATAACGAGAAGTTACTTTTTTGTCCATTCTCTAATCCATACTTTCATTGTTTCTGTGCTTTCTGTGATTTTTGTGTGTGTGTGCCTGATAACTGGTCTAGTTTAGCCCTTGTTCATATGGTGTCAAGAATAACCGATCAAATGTCAGCTTATCCTCCCACTAAAACAAGTGAACCTACTTTGAAGTGAATTCAGTCAAATTATTACCGCAGTACTTTTATTTTTTGAATAACAACCTCTGAGCTTTTGTGTGTGTAAAAGTGTGATCGAACCATCCAAAGTCCCTCTGATGAGCATGAGTCATGACAGGAGACAGAGGAAGAACAAACTACTCAACCCCTTCTTCATCTCATTTTTGCTGCCTTCAAAATGCAACTTTGACTCCTAGGAAGTTATGCATGTGGTTTTAAAGTGTGCAGTGCAGTCTTATTTGTGGTACTCAGTTTGGTAATTTTGTCACATTTTCTACTTGGATATAAGCTGTATTACCTTTGTATTTACAGTTCAGTTTTCAACATAAAATGTACACTGAAATCAAAGTTAATGTTGTGCACTTCAGGCTCTTGAGATGTACTGCTTTTTAAAGTGAAAATCTGTGTTAGCAAATTTTGTAATGAGTAGTGTAGTTACTCTTTAAGTTACTAAAGAACCGTAACAGGGTACCACCCAAATTTGACTTTCATGTAACACATTTTTTGTGTGTATTTGAAGTAGACTTATGTCCATTTTTGTAGATAAAATAATGCAAATTCTCTCCCTCAGTTTTGTGTAGCTAGGCAGCGTGTAGACATGCTTCTCTGGTTGTGTTGATGAAGGATATGTTGAATATGAAAGTTCATAGCTATTTTAAAGCTCCCATGTGGCAGTGTAGATGTTTGCGTCTGATATGACACTGTTGATCGGCCCGGTTTGTGACAGTTGTGTTTGAATCTATGTGCTCCGCCTGCAGCATACTGCACCTGTGTCTGTGCCTCAGATGGAGACAGATACAGAGGAATGTTCAGCATAGGATATGAAATATGCTAATGAAACACCATTATAATAACCCATCCTCACATGCACTGCAGAGGAAAAAGAAAAACTTAACACAGGATTTTGTCTCTTTCCGACCTTGTTTCTTGACAAAATTTAAATTATCTTGTCCTCGCTGTGGGCAACTTTCATTGTTTTTCTTATACAGCAGATAAGTGGACTTCGTTAGAGAATCAGTCACCACGAAAACAAAGTTAATTTTTTTGGTTTAAAGGCTAAGGTTAAGAGGCTTGTTTATTAAAATATTAATAATATAAAAGTTGTTTGATTGTTGTAACTTAAACATTTCAAGTTCTGTGCCCTGCACAAGAAAAACTGTTAATACTTGCAAACCAGCATACATTTATAGGCCATCCATGTTGAACCAAGCATTTTTAAAATTTTACCACTTTGTAAAGTAGTAACGCCCTGGAGTGTCTAATACAGAAGTTATTTTATGTATAATTATACTTACATACAACTTAACACTGAGAGAAAACTATTACAGCCTCCACACTGTGCTTCTTAAAATTGAAAGATTATACAGGTTTGAAAGTACGTCCAAAATGTAAATCACTAATGGTACTGTAAAAATGAGAATAGCTCAATAGCTATTCTTCTTTTGAAGATGTGGCTTTATTATTGATGTAGCGTGAGGTAAACCCAAGTGAGCTCTAATCATGGTTATTAAGCCACAAAATTTAAAACTGATTACTAATGCCTATAGGCTATGTGCAGTCACCATTTATCTTTAATCAATCTATTATATATAATCATCACATTTATGTGTCATTTGTGGTGAAGGTCGACTCTAGTGTTTCAGTTTAAATAAATGTGAACTCACGCTATCAATGAAAAACACATTGTGATGACAATATACTTCATCCTGTCTATTTTCTATTGATCCTTTTTATTTTAGTCTGCTGAGTATTAACATTCAGGACCAGCACCACTTAATAAACAAGTGTGTCTTCTACCACAGTCATAATGAGACATTTTCATTTGTGTTTTAGTTTCTAGTTGTGTTTTTGATGTATAGGTCAATGTGTGTAACAGGATTCTATGTGTGGAAGTATCAAAAGACACTAAACCACATGGGGCGAACTTTTTACAACTCTCATCTGCTGTGGTGGTCGGAGAGGCTGATGGCGCAGAGTGACAGTCTCGCTTCTGTCAGTCTGCCCCAGGGCAGTTGTGGTCAGTGGTCACTTAGCACCACGTGAGGGGAGTGAATGAATAAGAACTATAGTGTAATGCGTTAACAGTCAAGCATTTTATTGAATGAATGTGCAAATCTGTCTCGTCGTTAAGTGAATAGCATATTGATCATTAAAGATTAATCAAGTGTTAGTCAACTATTTGTGTTTTGTGATTATTTCTATGAGCACCAAAAGACTACACAGTTACTTTCAGTCACCAAAGCACTTCTCATGGACTGCGTAAATGCCGCTGGTTCACAAATTAAAGTAAGTAGGCCTACTCACTGGACTCCAGCCTTTCTCTAATATAGTCTTCTGTTTGTGAAAACCTTGCCTCCTATTCAATAAAGTCCCATTTTATCAGATCTCAAAGAGTCCATGCATCTCGTCGATAAACCATATCCGGAGGCTGTTTTGGATTAATGTGTGAATAACTGATGTGTCTTTCCATTAAGCCCTCTATCACCATTGAGGGAGAGAAAATGTTCCGTTCCTCCAGGCTCAGCGCCGCTTTCACCTTCCCCGGCTATCTGCTGCCCTTGTCGGTCTCCTCTGCCCCTCTCCCCCTGCCGTCCTCACGTCTCATCATCACTCATTATTGTCGGGGTAAACAAGGCCGCGCTCTTCCTCCCATCACTCTCCGGCTCTCCTCTTTTTCCGCTCCGATAACCATATGGATAGATCGTGCCCGCTGTACACCTCACAGAGATCCTTGTTTAGCTCCGGCCTTCTCCTTGTCTCATCTCCGGGTCCATTAGTATGCATAAAGGAAGAGTAATATTCCTTCTCCTCTCAGTATCCCTCAGCGTCTTATTGAATTTAATTACGCGGCTCGGGGTTCTTAAAGTGGAGAGAGACTAAATGGGCTAATGAGGTGAGATCATTTATCCTGTTTGGAGTGTCTGCACAAGCCCTGGTCAGTGGTTTTCTGTTTGCGGCAGGACTTGTACAAGTTATAGACAAGTCAGTCAAGTAGACTAGTTTAGTTGTTTTGAACTCACTATAGTTTAATACTACAGACTGGGAGGCTGCAGCGTCACAAATAATTCAAAACCACTGTCATAGTTGTGAGATATTAATATTTGTAAAGTTAAGGAGTGCTAAATCAGTGTTCTTGTTGGAGACAAAATGCTCAAAAGTCGCCTAAAATGTTGCCTACTGTTCTATTCACAGAGAGTTGGCGTTAGATGGGAGCCCTTTGCTTAGTTCATGGTACTGTGGGTCCTTTCGTCCCTTGTCTCTAGGACCCTGTGACACGTGCTGATCCCTGGGTGCTGTGACGTCAGCGCGCCAGAGTGTGGAGATCTCCAGCGCGCGACGGCAGCGGTGCCCAAAGGCGCAGGGACCGTGCGGCGCTCCACGCACCAGCACCGAGCCGCAGCCGCAGTCACAACAGCCGCCTCCGCCCTCGCCTCTTCTGCACGTATCCTCCACCTCGGCGCTGTTCTTTTGTCTGTCGCCATGTCCTCCGCTGTCACCGAGACCCAGGAGTCCTCCGGCAACTCCCCGCTCACTCCTCTGAAGCTCGTGGGACTCGTGTGCGTCTTCTTGGCGCTGTGCCTGGATGTGGGTGCCGTGATGAGTCCCGCGTGGGTGACCGCTGATGACCAGTATTACCTGTCTCTGTGGGAGTCCTGCTGGAAACCTGCGAGCACCGAGAACTGGCAATGCAGCAGCACGTTAGGATCAGGTACGATGTACACATGTTATAGAGGCTACAACAACTGTACGAGAGGTGTTACGCACTTGGCCAATGCGATCCGTGTTTTGACTGGACTGTAGGCATCACTCCAAACTCACTCTAAAACATACAGACTACTTTTGCGTTTACTCTTAAATGGAAAAATACAGTGTTTTTAGAGTTAAGTTTAGGAAATAATGGTCAAGATCGTGCTGATTAGTTCGTTTATGGTAAATCTCAAACCAAATCTCCCATGTAAAAGGTACAGCAGACTATCCTGAGTTGTGCTGTAGGTTTGGTCAAACCTATAGCACAACTGTGGGAACATGGTGAAACGTCCTTGCCAGTGTTTAGACAGCGCCATTGAGCCATAACAAAAGCCAGTGTTGACAGCTGTGTCCATCGGTGCCTCCTCTGGGACCTTCACTTTCAATGACTCTAAAGGTGAAACAAAGGGGGACTGCAGCTATAGCATCTTAATTCCAGACATATGGCCAAACTGCTTTACACAAAATCACTTTCAATTACTGTGGGAGTCGAGCTTTCCAACCTGAAAGTGCTACAAGTCTGATGTAATTTGTGGAAACCAAATGTTCATGTACTGATTAAAAATTCTGAGTTTATGATTGAGGTTTTGTAATTAATAAGATAATTTATTCTGAATTTTCCCAGTAGCTTTTATCTGTAATCTAAGAATCAATATTTTGGTCATAAAAATGTGTTTTAAATATGCACTTTGTAACTTCCTGATGGAGGTTTCGCTACTTGCTTGTCTTCATGAAAATCCTATTGCTTTCTCTAGAATGTCCCACAGTATGGCATTGAACGCATTTATCGCCATGGATAAAACTCACAATGCCTCCAGGCCATGTTACAGGTCAGATCTGTGAAGAAGTGAGCTCACTTATTGTACATGCATGTTTTTCATAGTATTTTTAGCAGCAAAACACCCGTAATTGAAGAAATACAACATAGATGAGTTTAATGCCATACTGTGAAACCTTTCAGGCAAAGCAATAATATCTCCATGGAAACCCCTTACCAGAAAAGTTGCACTGTGCTGTTTTTGAGCTGTTTTTGTTTAGCCTTGTTGTTTTAATAATAAGTTCAGGTGCTGGATAGGCTGTCATTCTGTCTGTCTGAATTTGTTCGTAGGGAGAGGCAGATTTGATGAGCGTGAGTTTAATTGAGACAAAAGGCTCTTATTTATTACCTGTGTGGTAGAGGAGGCGACAGGTGGCAAATCACAAGGGAGCTTTAAAAGTTAATTATTAAAAACTCTTAAACTCTGCGATGGCAATGATCTGCTGATGTGTTTGCTTTTAGACAAATCAAGCTATTTTCATGTAACAAAATGATGCCTTTTTGGTCTGTGGATAGTGTCAGGACATCTCTGTTTATCTGAGATTGTGCTGAGATGTCCAAACACAGACACTCCCAGACAATTCTTGGGTAATCTGATACTCTGATTGACACAGGGAGAGGGATTTACTCAATCACAGTGAAGCATAAACTCTCAGAAGATGAAGTTTGTTGTGGTTACCTTTTAAAGCAGACCTATTTACCAAAATCGACTTTTCAGAGCTTTTAACCATGTTATATTTGTTTCTCCTCGCCATTTACTCACCTGAAGTTGCATTTGGAGTGATTCATGCATGTTTGAGCAATCTTTAATTGCTGCACCCCACCGACCAACTCCCCTTTTCACTGCCACCAGCATACACCCACTGCTCTCTACATCTAATTTTATTTTCTTAATCTGTGATCTGCGTAGGATTCTGCAACATCGTGTAGTCATTTTAGTCCAAATGAAAAAAAATCTGATAGCATGATGTACAGCTCCCATTGGGCACCGTAGTTTTCAATCAGCAGACCTCTTTCTTTTATTAAATCATTTAAGATGAAAATTGCGATTTAAAATATGCAAATTATAACATAATACGCCATTGTTTTCATAGATTATAACTATAGAGCAGGCTCCAACACAATAAGTCTTCTTTAAAGCTTCTTTGTCTTTATCAATCAATCAAAATGCATTTATAGAGCAACAACGTGCCAAGGCAACAACAACAAGCAGAACAATACAGCAGCATTAATTGTCTTGGCTTATCGCCGGCCCATATAAAATGTAATACAATATAATGTACAATGTACAGTCAGTGTATTTTTTAATTTAGTTTTAATTACAGAGTTTGTCTTGAGCTGTGTCTTGTTTCCCTTTTATATTAGCACAGAAACGTATTAGAACATGGGGATTTCCAGACTCACTAAGTAATGGTCCTGATTGTGACATTGACTTACATTTCTGTGTTGTAATGTTTAGATGCAGTTTCGATTCACATCTCTCTGTTGTTGTGAATTAAACATTGACCACTGTGTCTCACTCAATTTATTTTCTATCAGCTCCGGTAATGGATAGTATTTACCTCAAGCAAATAAGGCCAACAAGCCTGATCCATATGGCTAATGTAGAGTCAAGTGCACCTTACACGCCTCGTGCTAGTGCTGCCAATTTGAAACTCAGTTTTCATAAGGAAAAAGCTCAATACACATTTCAATATCACAATGAAGACAAATCCATACTTTGCTTTTAATGAATAAGGTACAGTACATACTAGTACATGCACTGGTCCTACTGAGAGCTGGTGGGTATAATGTAATGTAATAGTGCTTTTTTTCTACACAGAATTCCCTATTTTTATATTTTGGTCATACTATTTCTGAAAGACCTGAAGATTGTTCATTGTACTGATATCTGGTCAAATTAGTGTTGCAATACTAAAATTTCAAACTCAATTTTGATACTGAGGAATAGACTCGATACTCAATATAGATTCTGATACCATTTGATGATAATAAAAAACGCTCTTTATTTAGACAACATAATGTGTTTTTTCACATTAAATCAGTACTTTCTTTTACCATTTCTTATATCTGAAAAAGGTAGGTTTTATTGTGCTCCATGGGCATATACTAGTCTCTCTGCTCTTAGAAAGGTCAAGATAGATCTAAATCAGGATCAATCTGCCCTGCTCAACTGAGTATCTAGTTTCAATACTAGTTTTAATATCGATTAGTGTCAGATTTTTGATACTTTTGACAACCGTAGTTTTGTATTGTAAATTTTATTCATTTTTGAAACCCCTATCTGCTATTTTTTGCTTGTTTTGTTTTGTTTAAACATTTAAAGCCTTTAATCTTGCCCTATTTTCAGATCTAAGTCATAGTGTTGTTTCCTCATCAAAAACATACTGGGAGTTTTGTTTTATTCACCAGTGGTAATACAGCAAGTGCTCCGCTGTGTTTTTAAACTCCATACACCTTCACTAGAATCATTTGGGTAATTTAAGGTATGTTTTTGAGGAGGTAACATGGCTTAAAGCTCACAAGAGTCAATTTTGCGTAATATATGACCTTTAAGAAAACCAACATTACCAAATAAGGCTGGTATCCTATAAAATTGTATTACATTATCTAGTCTCTATAGAACAAACCAGCCTATCCCAGTCCCTTTGTCCCTGGTTTGTGTATCTTTTGTCCACATTTGTTTCTGTTGGCGTGAGGGCAGCAGAAGCTTGGCTGTCCGCATGTCATACCATAAATTGGAGAGCGTGTCTACATGCGTGTGCCAATAAGGGCTACTATAGCATGTGGGGCTGACCTATTTCTGGACAGTCTCCTCTGAAGCCCGGGCTGAATATTTTATGTCACACTCTTGATTTCTCCGTTGTTGCGTCTCCCCTGCACCTTCCCTCCCTCCTCCTCCTCCTCCTCCTCCCCACAAACGTCAAAACTGACACCATTTCTGTGGACATAACTTCCAGCCCCTGCTATTTTTTCTATTTTCTCCTGAACCCGCCTGGCTAATGAGATGTCTAGGCACGACGGGTGAGTGTCTAGAGCACTCACACATCTTAAAAAATAAATCACTTCTTTTCTGCGTATACCAGCTAGTTACAGGACTCCATTAAATCATAGTACGTTCTTTTATATTACCAAGTGGCCTTAAATCTGTGCGATCTCAGTCGTCCAGGTAGGTTCCATAGTGGTCCATGAGCGTATACTAGTCTATGTGCTCTTATACTTGTTCTGATACAGCTCAAGATCATTCTAAAGCTATTCAGAAAAGATTCATTTCTTGTGAATATGAATTTCTTTTGTATCAATAATTTCTCAAATGAGTATCTAGTTTTGATGCTAGTTTAAATATCGATTCGTATCTGTTTTTCTTTGCTGCTTATGCCAGCTGGTTACTGTACCCCATTCCCACCATTACTAAAAGTCTTAATAATGTGAAACGAAATTAATTGTCACTAGAAATTTTCCATTTTCCAGGACTTCAGAACCCCTGCAGGTACTACTTCTTTGTTCATCTGCACTTAGGCAGCTGTGGTCCCGCTGAGCCACCGTACTGTCTTAAAGCAATTAGTGGAATATATTGAGCAAGTTACGTCATAAATTCAACTCATTTGCAAGTTTCCCCAGCGCAATTTATAGAACGCAAACTGGGCAAAGTGCTTTGAAAATTGTATTATTATTGTGTTCAATGAATTTACAATGCAGGGCGATAGTATTTTATATGTTGTTGCTGCATAAACCACAACTTCTTTGATAAATTTAGTCTTTTTCACTGTCAGGTTTAGGTTAAAGGTCCCATATTACACTATTTTCTGATCTATATTATAGTCACAAACATACCTTGAGTTGTGTTTGCATTCACACATGTTTAACACACAAACCCTTCACATTTAGGCGGAGCTCTATAATATTACACTTCATGTGATAATACAAGAAGTGCTCCACTGTGTTTTTAAACTCCATACACCTTCACTGGAAGCACTTGGATCATTTCAGCCCTGGAATTGCCGATCTCTACTGAACTAAACTATAACTATAAAAGGAGCTGTTAACTTGAAAACTACTGCTTCAAGACATCACAATGTGGAACACTATTTTGAGCTTTGGAGAAGTAGACAGACTAATAATAAAGAGTTACACAAACATTTGTGAATGAAATACAACTCTGGGTATGCTTTTGAGGAAGTAGCAACATTTTAATTTGGCTAAAAGCTCCCAAGAGTCAAATTTGAAACCATTACCCATTTACCATCTACGAATGCCTTTTTGAAAATCCTGGTAACATGACTTATGGACCTATTAGACAAGCGTTTATTGACAAGTTCTGTACCTGTATATGTGATTGGTGATGATAGATTAGCTTTAACTTATCCATCTTTTTGCCTCTTTTCAATTAGCACTGCTTCAATATATGCGTCTGAATATGTAATGCAATGATTCTCCAGCAGAACTAAATGGCTGTAGCGCGTGCAGACAGAGAGCTGAGTGATCGTGTAATACTGGGGAAATGCTTGCTTCATAAACATGTACTCTGTCTGCTGAGTAATTAGGCTTGAATTAAAAGGGAAAAAAAGCTTCGGATGAATTGCAGAACAGAAAATTCAATCTGCGTTAATGCGGCTGTTAGGTTTTCGAGTTTGGTTTTTACAATTAAGCATCTATAATGGCTGGTAAGAGCGAGAATGAGATCATCGCATTGGGGGAAAACATGCAGGGAAATATCAGCTTTCAAAAAGCAAAAAGCCACACCTGATATTTAACCTACTTTTGTTCTTTGTCTCACTTTCACTACTTCAGGCAATCCACCTCCTTTCTTCCAGCTCCTTTTGAAGCTCGCATATTGTGAATGGTGTCTGGGGTATGGACTGACAAATACAGAAAATCAATGGAAATTTCACACTTGAGTACCATAATCATAGACAAAGCTACATTCTAGGATACTGCGTTATGATATGGACGCCCAGGTCATGCTAAAATGTGATTATTATTAGATTAGATTATTATTATCCATTATATTGCAATGGGGCTATATAGAGCAATGGAAAACGCCACCTTGTGATGTCATGTGGTAATACAGGATGTGCTCCACAGTGTTTTTACACTCACACACATAAACATACACCTTCACTGGAAACATTTGGATATTGGAATTGCCTATCTCTACTAAACAAAAGGTAAAAGGTAGCTGTTAACTTCATCAAAATCATCACTTCATGACATCACAAGGTGGAACGGAGCATTTTCAGCTTTGGAGATGTAGACAAACCGATAATAAAGGGTTATTCAAATATGTGTGAATGAAACAAAACACAACTCCAGTTATTTTTTTCATGAGGTACATAACTTAAAGCTCACAAGAGTCAATTTTGTACGACCTTGGAACACAGGCTACAGAACTCATTTCTCTGTTGAGACAATAAAGTGTGCCTTAACGTGTACTTATCTTTACCTTATAAAATCTCCATGGAGACAAGCAGATGGCATATTCCCTTGTATTGCACCTTTAAAAGCCCAATATATATCGCCCTAACAGCAGTAATTTAATCTCAAAAAGTAAAAGTCAACTGAAAATTCAACTGACACATTTTGCTGTTGTGTTACCTGACCTTCACACTTTCACTCTCTCAAAACAAAGTTGCTCTCCTTGCCGTGTTTACTTGTCAACTTTATGGATGCTAGTCTCACCTCCTCTGAAAGAAGTATTGTTGGAGTAATTTCAGCAAGGCGTGGATCTCTCTGACCCACAATGCCTTGCACTCTGGTCCCAGGCATAAACCATTCACCGCCGTAGACCTTTTGTAAACCGCTTGGCCCAGCCCGGTCCTCTGGACCCTTCTCATCTTTCTCTATCAGCCGATCGATCTGCACGTTGCGTTTTACCCCCAGAGTCTTTTTCATCTGCACCTTATAAATGAATTGACTCTTTCTCAAGCTGTTTTTGCATTACAATCTCCTCTGTCTACTTCCTACCCGTGGGCATCGCTCCTGTATCTCCAATAATTTCTCCCCCCTCGCGCAATCTCTCTCCATTCACCCCAGTTCAGCATCTCGGCACAGCCCATCTCCCTTCCATATTTTCTTCAGGGTCAGCTGCCCCTCCCATCTCTCCCCCACCTCCGAGTGAGACGTGCCCCCAGGAGAAAGCGCTTCTATTTGTAGCCCGCTTGAAAACGAGGAATGGGAAATGATGTGGCATTGGTAGGGAGAGACAGACAGACACACAGACAGACTAACTTTTCACAGGCATACAGACAGGCAGGCAGGGGAGTTGTGCAGAATCTTAAGGGAGCCAGCCCTAATCCTTTTTGGTAAATGCAAATCAGGCATCCTTCAAAGCACTGAGCAGCGCAGCAGTATGGAAGCACATTAAACGACTGCGCTTTAATATAAACAAATTATCTATGGACTTAGAAGTGCTTAATGTCCCTACATAAGGGATCCACGGGCCATTTCAGTCCTTTTAAAATAAAGTTTCTTAATTTAGGGGGTTATGTGTCGTAATTAAAAAGTAGAGGTGTTCAAAGTGCAAACTATAGGGCCATTTGTTCCTCTTATTGCCATTAGGGCGAGAATGGAATAGAACTACCACTTGATAATATTAAATGTGTATAACCCTGACATTTTATTAAAGGGCAAAGCCTCTTTTAAAGGGCCCATATTACATTATATTCTGATCTTCATTATGATGTGTCATTTTCACAAACATACCTGGAGTTGTGTTTTGTTTCATTATGTTTAACACACAAACCCTGCATATTTAGGCTGAGGTCTTCTCTCAAATGGAAAATACTCTATTCCACCTTGTGATCACATGTGGTAATACGGAAAGTGCTCCACTGTGTTTTTAAACTCATCATTTCAGCGCTGGATTTGCTTACCAAAAAGTAAACAGCTACCTTTTACTTTTTGTTCTGTAAATTTCCACTTCATGACATGACACAGTTGAATGGAGCATTTTGAGCTTTGGTGATGCAGACAGACAAATAATAAATAATGTGTGAATGAAACAAAACACAACTCCAAGTATGTTTTTGATGAGGTAACTACATTAGAACATGGCTTTATATTTAAAGCTCACAAGAGTAAATTTTGCATAATATAGGACCTTTAAAATGCAGTGAAACATGTCCTTCTCTACAAATTTACATTTCTTTATTTTATTTATTCATGCTCGGGTCAATATATGCAAAACAGTTATAATTTCGAGTTTAGTTAATGTCAGTCATTTAGAGTGGAGCTGTTACAGGAACATAATTGCCTTATTTAGCTGACCAACACTAATAAATGCAACTCCAACATTCTCTGTGGCTCCAGTGAGTACGGGCTACTTTATGTTTCTAAGATTAGCCATACACATTACAACATGCAGAAAAGCATTAGCACTTTATATTTAGCAACAGTACTGGATATAGACTGTAAAGGGCTCCGTTACAAAGGCTATTGGACAACAAACACATGTAACTCAACACTTAGAGCTTTGTAAATTATATACTGCTGAATAATATTACATGCAAGTCAATGCTTTATCATCTCGACCAACATTTTGGCTTTGGTTTTGTCCAAAGATAAGTTTGTCCCTTTAAAATTGTAATATATAATTGTTTACATTAAGTTGTGGAATTGAAAGTTTTAATAATGTCATTTAACACTTTAACACACACTTAGTACTTTGTGTCAAATGATATACATCTGAACTATAGTACAGTCAAGTCAATATATGCATTATCACCTGGACCAACATTTTTCCTTTGGTTTTGTCTGTAGATAAGTAAATATTCAATAATCAAAGCTGCCCACAGTTACAAATCTTGCAAATGTTTTGTAATTCATGCAAAAACAGAAGCCTTGGAAACCTTAAAACATGGAAAACAATTTGTTAGCCTTATTTGGCTTTGGCTATTTAAATGAATTTTCTTCTCTGAATCCGTACTGTTTCCCATTGGTAATCACATTATTACATTTGCTTTGAGTCTGGGACCTTTTCATCCTACAACAACAACACTACTTTTAACACAGCCTCAAACTGTGTGTGAATAAATCTTGTTTACTCTAAGTTGTCTTTCCCGGATACACTAAAAAAGATTGATTGTGGGGTTTGGGAAGCATTGGGTTACACATAAACAGACGTGCACCCCTGATGGATCCTAGTTATTCCAGTAAGCTTTAGTCTATGGCAAAAATGCGACAGCTAATCCTCTCACATGGTCAGAAGATCACATGACAACGGTATGTTAAATCGCGTGAAAGAGGACATGGCATTCCCAAGCTTGCATTTTAGTGTGAGAAAATGACAAAAGTTTGCAAATTAGCCAGTGATGGAATTTAACAAAGTAGTAAAGTACTAGTAAAGTAGTAGTAAAGTATAAATTTTAGGTATCTGTTCTTTTCTTCAATAGCTTTTAATGTGCATTAATGTACTAAACTTTTATTTTTACTCTACTACATCTGAGAGCAGGTATCTGTACTTTCACTACATTTTTTTTAACTGGATTGAAAAGTAAAAGTATTTTTTTTATTATTGTCTGAGACTTGCTGAAAAGGCTGAGGGGTTTATTTTTAACACATTTACTTTTGACACACAAACACTAATATACAAATAAGAACAGCTGGGAAAAAATCTATTCAATTGTTTCTGTTGAACAAAATCTCAAATCTACACAAAATAATAATACTTTTTACTCTTTAAGTACATTTTTAAAAGAGCATTTTAATACTTTTACTTAAAGGCGCACTGTGTAACTTCTCTGGTATCTGTTTAATGCCATACTGTGTAATGTGTAAATAAGCAAGTAATGGACAACCAAAGTTACACAGTGCACCTTTCAGGCAATTTTTTTCAGGCAATACTTTTACTTTTACTTGAGTGTTTTTTTTTGTTTTGTTTTTTGCGTTGGTATCTGTACTTTTACTGAAGTAACAAACCTGAGTACATCTCCCGCCACAGGAATTAGCATGCTTGGGTTGTTTTATGCAGGAAAGAGGCAAGACGGGCTTAGCATATTGTATAAATGATAAAACAGCTATGAGATTCAAAACAGTGAGTAGTGGAGTGGGCGAGGAGGACGTGTTGCTCGTAGTATCCGACAGTGAGAAAGCACTTGTAAATGTGTCATGTACTGCAGTCAGCTGGATATCTGCTGTTTCTCTGTCAGCACCAGTTGGAGACCAGATCCCAGTACACATTATACAAATATTGGGACGCAGAAATGCAAATAATGGAGCTGCCAGGAGAGGATTTGGAAATGTTTCAGCGCACAGGCATCCAAGCTCCTACCTAGTCTTATTTCATTTTGTTTATAGACTCTTCTGTGCTAGCCAAATGTGCCATAATTATCTTCACTGTTGCATAGTTCTTTCGCACAACTTGCCAATTCCTGCATACCCCAAAGACATTATCCAGGATTGTAAACATAATTTAGAGTCATAACACTAGAGTCGCAATCTAAAAACAATGAATAAGCAACCTCTTCTTGGTGATGTATTTTTACTATAGACAGATTCATTTTGCACCCTTATGAACTGTATGAAATCAAGGATGGTGACATCGCCTGATTAGTGTAAGGTTAGGTTTTATTTGATTTCATGATGTAAATCCACAATGCAGTAGTAAGTACTTGTAAGAGCCCCAGTAGCTGTCATTATCTGTCTGTTTGATTGTCACAGTAGTGGGAAATAGACATGACGTCTCTTGCCGGCAGGATGCTAACTAAATAAAATATAGAAGCCTGTCCATTGGGTTCAGAGAAATGAAAAACTTCAGTGGCTGACATACAAAAAAAACAATCAAACAAACATTCACCCCAATCCCAATCCCAGTCCTCAAAATGGCACCTACAGTATTACAACGAAGCTAAAAACATGAATAGGTAAAGAAGCTGTTCAAGTTGTAATATTTTAAAAGTTCTATATTACACAAAATTGACTCTTGTATTTCATTCACAAATGTGTGCGTAACCATTTATTATTCATTAGTCTGTCTACATCTCCATATCTCAAAATGCTCTGTTCCACCTTGGGATGTCATGAAGCAGTAGTTTTCCAAGTTCACAGCTACTTTTTAGATTTTGTTTAGCAGAGATTGGTAATTCCAGGGCTGAAATTATCCAAATGATTCCAGTGGAGGTGTATGGAGAGTTTTAAGTTTATTTTCAGGTATGTTTTTGATGAGGAAACTATATTATAACATCAGAAAGTATGAGCCCTTTAACTTGTGTATAGGGCAGTGTATTTTCTGAGTTTGTCTAGCATTTTCATCTATCTGCATTTGTTTGACAGATCAATTCTTCAAGTCTCCAACCAAGCATTTTTTGGGGAAAGCTTACTTCTGTCACTTCAATCTGTAGTCTAAACTTGACACATTTGCAAATCATTTTCACAGTTTTATGCTTCCATCTTTTGCCTAACATTATTTTATATAAACTACATCTTAAAGGGCATATTTACACTATTTTCTGATCTATATTATAATGTTGTTTCTTTGTCACAAACATACCCAGAGTTGTATTTTGCTTCATTGACACATGCTTAACATATTTTAGTTCTTCTCTCAAACAGAAAACACTGATCGACCTTATGATGTCATATGGCAGTACAGGAAGTGCTTCACTGTGTTTTTAAACTACATACACCTTTAATAGAATCATTTGGATCATTTCAGCTCTGGAATTGCCAATTTATACAAAAAGGTAGCTAAAGTTAAGCTGCTAACTTGAAAAGTACCACTTCATGACATCACAAGGTGGAACAGAGCATTTTGAGCTTTGGGGATGTAGACAGACTAGTAATAAAGGGTTACTCAAACATGTGAACAAAACACAACTCCAGGTATGTTTTAGACGTGGTATAACATGGCCTAAAACTTACTAGAGTCAATTTCAGATAATATCGGCCCTTTAACTCAATACAACTTGTATAAGAGGGCCTGTATCTGCCACTTTATAGCTAAAATCTGCTTACATATCACTATTGCGCCTTTAATTTAGTGTTTTTAAGAGGCTGAATCGTTTACAATGATCTTATTAGCTGATTTCATTCAACTGCATAGTAACTGATGTCTTTCTTTGTGCAAATATTTGAGATAAGGAATTTGAATTAGCTGCTGGCAACTCTACAAGAAGCACAAAAGACATCATGATTTATTAGCCTAGATCCCCAGTTAATTTTGAGTGCATAGAGGAGAAAATTACAATATAGCGGACTGCTGCAGTTTGTTAATTAGATGAAAGCTTGAACTGAAAATTACTATGGCAAGCCTCGATTCAAAACTTGAGTGAAATCTGAATGTTTCTAATCATTGTAGACAGACTGGATTGACAGTTGACTCCCACTGTGCCCTTTGATTTGCTTCTTGATTAGTCGACTCCCGCCCCCTCGGTCCCACGCTGGCTCATGATTGGCTGTGTCTGCTTCCCCCAGCAGGTGCCCAGCATGTGTATGCCAGTGCCGTGAATTTAAATATGTTGGACTGATAAAGCACCTGCGCCTCACGGGAACGCTGGTTTAACCCAAGACCTTATTCCGTCTGTCTCCACTCTCATTACAGCAGCCCCGGTTGCTCCACACTATTTCTGGATGAAATGAAGCAGGAAAAGTGAATGGATCCAGTGCAAATATCTGCATAAAGAAATCATTACAGTAGGTTTTTACCATAAAGGAGTTGAGCTGTCTGTCAAATGCAATGTCCAATGGATTCTCTGTAGATTTTAGTTCCTATTTCCCTCAAGGCTTCTATAGTGCTATGTATTCTAGGTACATTTGTAAATACAGAACAGGCCTATTTTGGTACTTCAGTACTGCAAAGCGAAGTATTCTCCATGCAACCTAAAACTGGAATGGCACTTTATATGACTATAGCTTTAAGCTTCTATAGTTTCTCTAGAGTTTGACATATCATATATCCAAGACAAAAATAATGTATTGTAACTTTTGAGATAGTTTTAGTTTGACATGCACTCCTCTTTCGACGGTACTCAGTTCATAATATGTAAAGACAAAGACAAAGTATAAAAGAGATAAGATAAGTTGGCTCAACTTATCTTATCTCTTTTATACTTGTCTGTGTTCAAAAAGGCTTTGCGATGTAATAAGAATATTCTCATTATATGTATTTCAAAACAAAATTTCAAACCTTTCCTACTTACATAATAACCCAAAACATACACAATAGGTAAAATCCTCCAGCTAAATTAGTCCTAACCAAGCCCCGGCGGAGGTGAGGTGAGGGATGAGTGAAATGCAGAGGGGCCAAGTTTGTTTATTAGCTTTTCTGTATACAGTCTGGGCCTGTTACAATAATTATAATAGCGTCTTAGTTTTCTGTTCTATGATGCAGATTTAAGCTGTAGAAGGTTGAATTCTGAACTTTTATGACTCATTACAGATACAAAACAACTACTTAAGTGATGCATTCTGTAATTTATTTTTTTGCAGCTCATGTTTAACAATATTCTACACTTATGCACTTTGGAAATAATTCTGCTTTATGGTTTGATTTCAATTTTATCATTTATTTATTTTTCTCTGTATTTGCTTCAGCTGTATATCGCACTTCAAAATGTGTTATTGTGACAGGCTTAATACAGACTTTTGCACACTTTCCGATAACCATGGAGAACTGTTAGGCAGAGATTATCACTATTAAGTAACAGAAACCATCTATGTTTCTAAGGATATGTCATTGCTCTGCCTGGAATGTTCCACAGTATGACTTTAATCAGTTCTACCTTGCTTTTATTCATTTACAGATGGTTTTATAGCTCAAAAATGCGTAGAAAAACAGGCATTTTCACTGTGAGTGGGGTCGCCTCTCCACAGGTCTGACCTTTAACTTTTGGTCTGGTCTGGTTTGGTCTCCATGAAGATAGAAAGTTACTGTGAAAGATTCCAGACAAAGCAATACAGTTTCCTTGGAGAAAACCATCTGAGGGACCCTCCATCAGAAAAGTTACACAATGCACCTTTTAAATCTCTTGCTAAATGCTAAAGTGGGGCTCTATTACTTCTTGTCTGTCGTCACCTTCTCATCTCCTCTCATCTTTAATATCCTCTTCTGGTTGTGCCTCTACGGTCCACCTCTGCATCTTATCGCTCACCTCTCTCTGTCTCTCCTCCCTCTCTCCTCCTCTCTCTTCTCCTTCTCCTCCTCGAAATCTTTCATCTTTCCTTATCTGACGCTCCTGACACCCACGTTTCGTCAGCTCCATCACCACAGTATGGCTGGCGTCTCTTGCCTGTGGTATATTTGTAAATTACTCGTACACACACCGTATTAAATCCACCCTCATTCAAATTTCACTTCTTCCAAGAATCACTAATAGTAAAAAAAAGTCTGATATTAAATGCGCAAATCACCATGACGTAAGGATTACCATATATTTCATGTATTTATTAAGGTTCTGAAATGAATCTTGTCACGCAGAAATATATCTGTTTTGGAGCAGGCCCGGCCATCATGACAGCTTGAGTTTTGATCGGCGCTTGGAGGGAGACAGGTGGAATAAAAGGTTAGAGAAATGGTCAAAATCTCTCCCTGGGCGCGGAGATGGATTACACAACAATATCTGAGCTTGATTGTCTAGAAGTGGTAGGGGGGAGTAGGGGGTCTGTGTGCTATGAAATAACACAAAGTCATTTCATAGCACATAGACTGCTGAATGGACTTGATAGAAAGATTGTATGCGTGTAATATGATTAGTTTGATAGTGGGAATGTGTAGATTATATCGTTAAATGGGCCGTATTACACAATTTTCTGATCTGTTATAATGTTGTTTCCTCATCGAAAACATAACTGAGTTGTGTTTTCTTTTATTCATCATATTTGACTAACCCTTTATTATTAGTTTGTCTATATCTCCAGAACTCAAAATTCTCTGTTCCCAACTTGTGATGTTATGTAGTCGTAGTTTTCAAGTTAACAGCTACCACTGAAATCATCCAAATGATTCTAGTGAAGATGTATGGAATTTAAAAACACACTGGAGCACTTCCTGTATTACCACATGACATGACAAGGTCTAAATATGCAGGGTTTGTGTGTTATACATGTGTGCATGAAACAAAACACAACTTCAGGTATGTTTTTGATGAGGAAACTACATAATAAAATAGATCAGGAAAGAGTGTAACATAGGCTATTTAATAAAACTCATCAAAACTTTGGTGATCTTTTTGAAAATGTGAAATGTTAATTGTTTCATTTCAAGAATCGGGAATACTGATAAACTTGCATACTTGATTTACAATGTAATTTTCATGTATTCTCTTCTTGTATTCGCTTCTCTTTATTAACAATGTCTTTCTTTCTATTTCCCTGTTCGAATAGCATCTCATTTTACTGCACAAAATGAATTTATAATGAAAGTGTTCATTGCAAGTATAATTATTAATTCAAAAAGATTGGTGCTTTGTCTTCAGCAGTGCTCAGATTGTCTTATTGGTTTAGGTTACATTTTATTTTTATCCTATTCACTTTAAAAACAGCTTTGAATGCACCAAAAGCTTAATGTTGATAATATGATTTTAAAGGGCCTATATTACGCTATTTCTTGATCTGTACGTTACAATGTAGTTTCCTCATCAAAAACATACCTGGAGTTTTGTTTTATTTCATTCACACGTTTAACGCACAAATCCTGCATATTTATACCTTGAGATGTCATGTGATAATACAGGAAGTGCACGAGCATCATTGTAATCATTTCAACCTCTGAACTGAAAGTTTTTTTGATGAGGAAAAAACATTTTAACATGGCTTAAAACTCACAAGAATCCATTTTGTGTAATATAGCACCTTTAAAGTCTCTCCGTTAGTCTCTGCCTATGATGTGTATGTATATGAATAACGGTTTAAAGATAACACAGCATTGTTAAAATCGCATACTAGTACATGACCTTCACTTGATTTCACTGACGTAAATTTTCAACACCGCTATCAAATTACCTTTGAGCCATTGTGGTTAACTTGCCACTCAACTCCAGAATACCTCCTCCTCCTCTAACATTCACCCCGACCACGTCCTCCTCTGTATCACCTCACTCTTGTGGCCACTGCTCTGGTCTATCCCTGGGTTTGTCTGTACCGTTGCTATTTTCGTGACATGAGGCTCCCTCTATAGTGTAAAAGTGGACAGATTTTTGATTTTAAGCCAGCAAAGCTCTTTAGCCGATGCTTTTCGTCGGCTCAGGTATACTAAGTGCTCTCTTTTTGTTTCGCTCCCTTCATCTTTGCCCCTTCTCCCTACCTCCTTTTTAACGTTCTTTTCACCTCCCTCTGTCCTTGTAACATAACACGAGCTCTGCCTATATCAAAGCTGCCTATCTCGTCCCACTTTATGGTGTCTCTTCCCCTTTTGTACCATGATATCTATTGTTTACCCTGGCACCATTTGTTCTTCTTACCAATTCCTTCATTCATCGCTATATCCACTTTTTCTACTCCTCCCATGCCTCCTCCAATCAGCTCCCACCATAATATTAAATGTCAAATAGAAGAATACGTCTCCCATGGCTCATTGCTACCCCTCACTAAAGGTCTTTTCATTTTTAACACTATTGTATTTATTCATGAGTGCTCCAGCCTCTTTATCATATTTTTTGATCGAGCTTCCCGATGTGTAAGAGGTACTCAAGTGAAAGCGACCTCAGATCAAATACTGAACAAAATCTGTATTTGAGCAGAACAATACTACTTATTTAACTACTTCTACCACCAGTACTACTACTATTGAGTATTTAGTATCAGTACTACTACTACTGTTACAATACTAGTGACTACTTACTACCTATAACTGCTGCTACTACTACCATTACTACCACAACTACTACTGCTTTTTCTTTCACTAGTTAAATTACTTAAAGGACCTATATTGCACAAAATGTATTCTTGTCAGCTTTACGTGTTTGAGTAACCCTTTATTATGAGTCTCTCTACATCTCCAAAGCTCAAAATGCTCTGTTCCACCTTGTGATGTCATGAAGCGGTAATTTTTAAGTTAACAGTGACCTTTTACCTTTAGTTCAGTAGAGATGAACAATTCCAGGGCTGAAATCATCCAAATGATTCAAGTGAAGGTGTATGGAGTTTAAAAACACAGTGGAGCATTTCCTGTATTATCACATGACATCACAGGGTGGAACAGCGCGTTTTCTGTTTGAGAGAAATAAATATGCAGGGTTTGTGTGTTAAATATGTGTGAATGAAACAAAACTCCATGTTTGCTTTTGATGAGGAAACAACATTATAACATAGATCGGAAATCAAACTACTTCTACTACTACTTCTACCACTGCTACTACCTAACTTTAACTGTGTATTTTTACTGTTACCATTGTAAATAGTAGCTCAAGCAGTAAAGTAGTGAAGCGGGTTTACAGGTTGCATACCAGTCTCTCACTTTATATTGTCATTGTATCCTTGGGCAAGACATCTTACACAAAATTAAGATATAGTTACAATAAGGTAGTAGAAGCCATAACCAATGCATCAAAACTACACATAAATGTAAAAAGATGCATTATTCCTAGTTGTAATAGCAAGCTTTCATCATTTTGAAAACACACCTAATAACAGGTAATCAGATTGACGTTTTGTTTTGTGTACATATGACTCATTTGATGGTTTCTCTGTCTTTGTCCTCAGACTGGCAGGTTGCCACGCTGGCCTTGTTGCTAGGGGGCGGGGCCTTGGTGCTGATGTCATTCCTGGTGGCCCTGGTTGCGGTGTGCATCGGGACGAGACGGCGCTTCTATGGCCCTGTTGCCTGCATGCTGTTTGCCGCAGGTCAGTGACAGCCCCTCCCTGCCCTCTCACAGTATGCACGCACACACACACACACGCACACGCACACGCACACACGCGCACACAATAAGGCTTAATTAGCTCATTTACACAAGGTAAGCACAGGGTTGCAGGGTAATCGCATTTGAAACTGACATTAGCATTCAGATTATAATGCTGCATACATATCTGAAGCCACACACGCTTGGCAACGCGAAAATATACTCTATCAATTCTCATTTAGTTCAAATCCTATTTTCACCAGGGCAGCGCAGCAGGGTCAAAGCACTGAGCCATGGCTGCCCATTTCATTTCAAATTGGAAAAACTCTCCACGTTTCCTCATTTCTATTGCCAGGAATACTGTGAAAAGTTTAATTTGGTCGGGAGCCAGTGAAGTTGGCAAAATGAGATCGTCTTAATCCTGAGATTGTTGGAAAAGTCTGGAATGGCTACGATACCTGATAGTAATTATAGTACTTTATTATAGCCAAATGTTTAATCCCACAATTTTGGAATTAGAAATACATAAACAGCACAATATGTTTTTTTTGAGTCAATAGTTAAGCATTGGCAGAGGTAGAAATGTGTTTATGGAATGATAAAAAAGTTCGGTATGAATATATTAAAATCTATAAAAAAGGCCCTGACATTTAAGCAAAGTTCACAAGCAACACTCATGACAGTATTTTACTTTATTATATTTGCACCGTGTTAAATTTAAGTCTATTTTCTAATATATATTCATCATGATTTATTGAGTGCCTATTTCTATGCTCTTGCTGTTCATAAACTGTGTGTTGCAACATTGTAATTTCCCCATTGTGAGTCAAATAAAGGTTCTCCTATCTTATCTTAACCTTACACTAATGTATGTATCCAAAATGTATATCATTTGTTAAACTTTTAATACCATACAGCCACATCTTAAGCTTAACGGCTCTATTTTCCCTCTGATGAGAACAAACTGGGAATAGCTTATATGGGCACACAGAGACAGCTCAGAAATATCAGCTGAATATATTAGGCAATTTCAGATTTAATTTCCATATTTGTTTAATCTTTTCACCTTCAAACTTGTTCTCAAACAAACTGCTTTTTAAAACCCTCATTGTACCCCACACAAGTTTCATTGTCATTTCGTGCAACGCTAATAATAATCAGTTCTTCAAAGATGCTTCAGAGGCGATATTTCCTTTCTGAGCAAAGATCAATTATTTATGAATATGTACGACGGACAACAAAAAGCTCCAGAAAGTGCTAGAAGGGACAGGAGCCTTTTAAAGCCAGGACACTCACTGAATGATGAATGGCTTTGTAGACAACATATCTGCGGGCCTGTGTTTGTAAGTATTAGTTTGTGGATATTATGCATATTGTGTTATTTCTTCTATTCACTAAAGTGCCACGGCTTGTTTATGCTCGCCCCAAGATGAATTCTCTCTGAAGAAAACCACGATTGATGGTTTAGTCTTTGTTCCTCTGCCATCGCTCTCTCTCTCTGTGTCCCTCTCCTTTTCTCTTTCTCTCTCTCTGTTTCTCTTTCTCTCTGTGTGTCTCTTTTTCTCTCTCCCCTTCTCTTAGTCTTTCGCTTTCTCTTTCTCTCTCTCTCTCACTCTCACTGTATTTCTCTCTTTCTCTTTTGATGAGTCTCGTTTTCTCTCTCTCTCTTCCTCTCTCTCAGTCTCCCCCATTCTCTCTTGTTCTCTCCCTTTCTCTCTCTCACTCTTTCTTTCCTCATCTCTCTCACTATCTCTTTCTCTTACTGTCTCCCTTTCTCTCTCACTCTTTTTCTCTATGCATCTCTCACTCTCTTTCTCTCTCCCTTTCTCTCTCTCACTCTTTTTCTCGCTGCATCTCTCTCACTCTCTCTTTCTCTCTCCCTTTCTCTCTCTCACTCTTCTTCTCTCTGCATCTCTCTCACTCTCTCTTTCTCTCTCCCTTTCTCTCTCTCACTCATCTTCTCTCTGCATCTCTCTCTCTTTCTCTCTCCCTTTCTCTCTCTCACTCTTTTTCTCTCTGCATCTCTCTCACTCTCTCTTTCTCTCTCCCTTTCTCTCTCTCACTCTTCTTCTCTCTGCATCTCTCTCACTCTCTCTTTCTCTCTCCCTTTCTCTCTCTCACTCTTTTTCTCTCTGCATCTCTCTCACTCTCTCTCTCCCTTTCTCTCTCTCACTCTTTCTTTCCTCATCTCTCTCACTATCTCTCTTTCTTTCTCCCTTTCCCTCTCTCACTCTTTCTCTCTGTGTCTCTCTCTCTCACTCTCTTTCTCTATGTGTCTCTCTATATCCCCTTTTCTCTCTCCATTTCTCTCTTTGTTTCTTTTTCTCCATCTCTCTCTCTTTCTCCCTTTCTCTCCCTTTCTTTCTCTCGCTCACGCTCCCTCCCCATTCCTCTCTCTCTTGCTTTTTCTCCCTCCCTCCCCTCTCCCTCTCTCTCTGCTGTTTTAACCATCTATCTCTGTTCCCCCTTTCCTCCCTGGGGCTCTTCACCTCTATTTATCCCTCCATTGTAACATCAGCTCATTCGCTTCTCCCTGGCCTCTTACACAGGCCCTGTGCTCTCACTATCAATACAGCCTCTCGCCTGGTCAACTTTGATGAATTTTGTTTTCCTAAAATGTGCTAAATGAAGTAAATGGTTGTAAATGGCGGAGGCCCCAGGCGCACTTCCCAGCCCAATGCTAATTTCTGTTGTTGTTTTCACGCCATGTTTCATTTGCCTTAAATCTTTGGACGGCTCCAAAAAGTGCACCATAAAGGATTGAAGGAGGCATCTGCTCTTCCCAGTCAGACTAATTATGTGAATGAACTATTATCGTACTGCACACACAAAGAAGATTCTCCACTCCATGCACCTTATTCTGGAAGTTTCTGTGGGCGTCGCTGTCCTCATTCAGGTTATAATATTCTGTATGAGGCTGCCGATCCTAACAGCAAATAAGTTTAATACAGACTATAAAGCCGTTTAAATCCCAGAGAATTCCAGAGAGTCGGTGCTGTGTTGACTTGTTGGTCACATGAACATTTTACATGAAGGAACAAACTTTATGTCACATTTCATTGGCAAAACTTTTCTCAAATTTTCCATTGACACGAATGGGTTTAACCAGAAGTGTCACCACAAGAAAGCGTCGTTTAGAAAGTGCTGTAGAAGCATTTAGAAACAAAGGGAAATAAGGGGAAAACAACAGGATTTCGACTAGGCTTTTTGGACATTGGACATGGAGATGTTATTGCTTTGTCTGGAATGTTTCACAGTATGGTATTAAACCTTTCTATCTCCATGGAGACCAAAGCAGACCAAGTTACAGGTCAGATCTGTGGAGAGGCAACTCCATTCACAGTCAGAACGCCTGTTTTTCTAGGTCTTTTTGAGCTATAAAACCACCTGTAATTGAATAAATGTAAAGTAGAGCTGTTTAATGTCATACTGTGGAACATTTCAGGTAGAGCAATGACATATCCGTAGAAACAAGCAGGTGACAGACCCTCCACCAGAAAAGTTCCACAATGCACCTTTAATGTTTGCATTGTTCTGTTGCATTGTGCATTTTTGTGTGTGATCTTAAACGTGTGCAGTCACAGATTTAAGTTCTTCAAAGTAAAAGTCAAATATCTCTCGAGTTGTCTTGGAAAACACCATAAAGCCTCTTGGCAGGAGCAGTGCTGGACAGCTCTGCTATGTCATGGTCTCCTTTTAAATTGCTTATTGATTACTGAGTTTTGAAACCTAAAACTCATCAGGTTTACTACTGCCTAAAAAAACAAGCATGAAGGGTGCAGGACTTGTATCTAGTTAATGTATTGAAACGCTCTTGTGCAATTGTGGAACTTTTGTATCACGCTATTTGCAGGGAAGACTTGCTATTCTAATTACGAAACCAAATTAATTTTAACAAATTAATTTGAATCACTTGGTATGATGATTTTCATGTGTTAATTGTTATTGCCTTATGGTTTTGTGTGTTTTAATTGAGGAAATCCAATTTACAATACAATATTTTTTCCCGTTCTTTGTCTCTTCCATCTGAAATAGACAAATAAAAAGTACATGCAGATCTATTTTTTGAAGGCTAGTACAAAACCTTCACACAAAATCACTACTAGATTCATTTATGAGCGCATTTGAATGTTGCATGTTTTATTTCTGCGTTATCTGAAAATCTCATGCATTCTTTACACTCACATTTGAATAAATCATGTTATAGCTGCAGTGGTTTGTCTGTGATAGATCATATCATTACAGTATTAGACAAGACCATTACACTTGCACAATAGCCCTGATTGAATCCTTTAGTGCGTGTTCTGATTGTTACATAGAAGATTGCCATGAAAGATGAAGTGATCTGAAATAATATTGGGTTTTTTCATTTTTATTTATTTTTTTCTAGTTGTCCTTCAAGCCTGCAGTCTGGTCCTCTACCCTATCAAGTTCATCGAAAGCATCAACCTGCGAATCTACCACGAATTCAACTGGGGCTACGGTTTGGCCTGGGGAGGGACCATCTTCTCTTTCGGAGGGGGGATCTTGTATTGCCTCAACCCCAAAAACTACGAGGATTACTACTAACTGAAACTGCAAAATCCAGCGTTGGTAAAACTGTTTTGTGGCTTGACTTCCGTGACTGTGAGGAACTGTCCGAGCTGGATCCAAGCTGCTGATAAGTGTCCTCCTCTGCCTCCGAAACGCTAGCACTGTGACTGGTTCCTTCGCCAATCTGCGCCGAACAAGAACCGAGATTTACGCATTCATTCTTGGGTAGGGTGCCGGGTGGGGCGGGATGGGTGTCATCTACATACTTGCATGACACCCCAAGCTCTGACCGCGTGGACTCATGCCATACACATCCGTACAAATGAATCAAGAGACTATTAAAAACTACTGCTATTCTTACATCTCCTCAGAAGGGGCGTATTATAAAGACACTGGCTCGGTATTCTGTGATCGACCCACGCGGCGGTTACCTGGGCGACCAGCGGGGGGCACTCACGCGGCTGTCAACATTGATTAGCTGTGGTCAGAGGTGTGAGACTGGACTGAGCACAGGCGTCTCTAAAGGACCGGCCAGACTTCGATTCGCGTCAGGGGAAGGATTTTCTAACCTGAAAAGTTGAAAGCATTTTCAGCTCTCCGGGAGGCTCACATGGGTTAGACAGGACGACAGACACAGTTGTAAAATAGCAAAGAAGATATGTATAACTTATTATAAAGAGAAAGTGAATGATTCTCGGTCAGACGATCAGTGCCCGGCAACAACACTACTTCCTGCTCAACTGTATATCTATGGGGTTTTTTGCTGAGTCGTGCTAAAATGAAAAAACATATTTATAGATAAGGCATTGGAGACGTGTTAAAACTACACAAATAAAATGAAAGCTTTAGAAAGGTAGAGATTTGTGTCGCAGTGCTAACGCTAATGTAAATTCTGAGGCATAGTACATATTAAAACAACACCACAAACTGAAGTATTTTACACATAAAAACAATTGGGTAGTCTTGACTTTAAAGGTGCACTATGTAACTTTTTGGTTTGAGGTCCGTCACCTGCTTGTCTCTATAGATATGCCATTGCTCTGTCTGGAATGTTCCACAGTATGACATTAAACAGATCTATATTTATTCAATCACAGGTGGTTATGTGGCTCAAAAATACCTAGAAAAACAGGTATTCTGACTGTGAGCGGGGTCGCCGCTCCACAGATCTGACCTGTAACTTGGTCTGGTTTGGTCTCCATGAAGATAAAGGTTTAATACAAAGCAATAACATCTCCATGGAGACAAGCGTTTGACAGAACGAGAGAAGTTACACAATGCACCTTTAATTCATTTGAATTTTAATAGGCTGTTCATTTTATATTTTCCTATTTTGATAAAAGTGACTGTTAGCTTTGAGACGCAGTGAATTGTGGTCGTCATGGTACAGTAAAGTACAAGAGTATATTGTAATGAGAGCAGACTGATGCCTTGTCCACAAATGAAATATTGTAACTCAAATTGCTGTTTTTTCACATGTTTTCAGTCTACCCAAGAATGGATTATCTTATGACACCAAACGCTTATGCAGTGTGAAACAGATCTTTTTATATTGCAGTGACACATGAGTTGGATTTTTGCATGCTGGTGATGAATATTCAGTGTGTCACCACCAAAATCTGCTAATCCACGGTGACAACGCACACGTACATAACCCACCATTTTGACAAATATTTTTCAACATTTCTTCTAAAATTAGCATCAAATCTGTTTTATTTATTCCAAAGTGCAAAGCGATAACCTCTGATTTATTGATACTTTGCAGCTGGTGTCATCAACATTCCCTGGAGGTGTGACGCTAACTGAAAGCACTGCTCTGTTAGAAGCTCTGTTACTCAAGTTAGACTGAACCTGAGCTTTATTTTACCACAATCTGACCGGAAAAAGTTGACGTGGTTGGAGCTAAAACAGGTGAGATGAGTCGCTCTTAAATTCTTGTTGAAAATCAAACACCTAAACAGAACCATGAACACTTGTATTGTACTCACAGGCTCCTGAAAATCAGTCTATTTTGTGTTTTTTCTTGAGTTTTTAGACAATCTTGAAACTTTTTTGTCAGTGTTTGCCAATGTGTGCATTGTGTCGCCATGATAACTGCTACATGCAACTCTAATGGTGGAGCGTTTAGCATGATGCCAGTGCAAAGTATCAATCCTGTATGGTAACAAACCCAAATATACTATACATTTTATAACTTCTACTAGTAGGTTTATATATTTTCATTGATACCCCCACCCGTCACTTCCTAACACTTTCATTTGCAAGTCTGGTAGCATCCATAGTCTTTATCTGACATTTTGGGGATGAAGGAGCTGTCAAACAAGCATCACCAAAAATAGTTGTCTGCTCTGAATCCCTCGGCTCCACAAAACGGAAACTGAACATCTGCCATTCACGCCCAAATGCTTGATAGAAACGCATTTCTTTTCAACCACGCCACGTCTGACAAAAATACTCAACTTCTTGCTATGAATTCACTGTATAATCTTAAAGTAGTGCTATGACCAAATGGGCCGAATGTATAATCATTTATTAACAATGTTCCTTTTCTTTCCAGTTGTAATGTGGAACCGGCAGCTGCTGTTAGCCATGAATGAGCTCCATGTTTTCCAGGTAGTGGGAATAGAAAGCATTTGCATACAATGGAAGCAGTGTATGACAGATCCCATGACACCAGTGTAGAGGGCTGCGCTTGTTATTTCTGTGTGATCAGCTTTGTAAGGTTTTTGCCACTAGAATCGTGTGTACTGTGGTGGTACTAGAAGAGCCTTAGGTGTTTACACTGTTACGGATATGGGCTGAAATACAACAGAGGAATGGGATTACTGCAGTTATAATGTAGAGTATAGGGACGTTGGAGAGACTGGATGTCCCCCGTATGAACTCACCATGGATAGGTGCAAGCTGAGGTGAAGTGACATCCATATAAGGAGAAAAAATATACGTTGACACTGGCTAGAAAATGCTGTAGTAGTGTATATAGCCATGGATGCAATTGGAGCTGTAAAAATATTGCAAAGACTTTTTTTTTTTAACTCATTCTTGACCTTAAATATTCCACAATGTCAGAATATTCCACTTCACCTAATCTAAATATTAAAGCAGGACTAAACATCTAATCTTCTTCAACATATTGCAAATAAAGCTGCTAAACTCAAACACAAACACCGTATAATAGTAGACAGTTCTATAGAAAAGCACCATATACGCAGTTTAGTAGCAAAAAAGTTGATTTAGTTCCACTTTAAGGAAAAGGAATAACATAATTGGAATTGTCTATATTACAGTAGGCAAATGCGTATTCAGAATTTTGGTTTTGCATTGTAGATACCAGCTGCAACATTTTAGAAAATTTGCTTCTTATTTGCATCTTAATGTGAAAATTATATGTGCATTTGAATGTATTGTGATTCAGGCTTTTAAACCTGTCTGTTCACTCCCATTGTCCAGTTTTCTATCCAACATTTTTATCCAAGACACTTTTTGTCCTATTTTTATTCAAACAAACATGATCCTCTCACTATGAAACATTTATTCTTTTAAAAGTGCTCTCTAGTCTTTGCTCTTACCGGTTGCTAGAGCACCTCTTTCCCCATTCAGTTTCCAGACACACCCCCTCTAAACCAGACAAATATCCTGCCAGCAGCTTTCACATCAAACATATCATGGTGCTTCTTCGAAACGTTAAACAGCTCAAATTAAACACGGCGCTTGTACATTTTTCCTGCACACAGCTATTAGCGAACAGATGTTGTTAGCTTTCTTATTTGCGAGTTAAAATCAATGTCATGCCAGTTGTAATTATAGGGCTGCTCCTCTAAGTGACAATGCAAATAGAGCAGTGGCCTACATGCACTGATTTTTAAATACTTGGTACAACCTCCCTGTATTTCAGCCCATATCTGATATATTCTAGACTTTTATTTGATTCAGTAGCAGCTTGAAAACAGACACATTTCTATGCTTTGAGTGAAGATAATGGTTTACGGATGGGCAAACTGCTTTAAGGTCCTATATTACGCACAATGGAATCACATGGGCTTTTTGGCCATGTTAAAATGTTACCTCATCAAAAACTTACCTGGAGTGCTGTTTTGTTTCATTCACACGTGCTTGAGTAAACCTTTATTATTAGTCTGTCTACATCTCCAAAGTTCAAAATGCTCTGTTGCACCTTGTGATGTCATGAAGTGGTAGTTGTCAAGTTAACAGCTACATTTACCTTTAATTCAGTAGAGACCAGCAATTCCAACCAGGTCTGAAATTATCCAAATGAATCTAGTGAAGGTGTTTAGAGTTTAAAAACACAGTGGAGCACTTCCTGTGTATTACCGCATGACATCACAAGGTGGAACAGAGTGTTTTCTATTTGAGAAAATAACTCAGCCTAAATATGCAGGGTTTGTGCTTTAAACATATGTGAATGAAGCAGAACACAGCTCCAGGTCTGTTTGTGATGAAAACACGACATCCTAACATAGATGAGAAAACAGCGTACTATGGGCCCTTTAAAGGTGGTACAGTGAAAGACAGCCTGCATGTGTGTTCGGGGCATGTTTTAGATGCCATTGTAGAGATGTCAGTGATCCGCATTTATCTCTTTGTACGTGGGCACATTAAAGCACTTCCGATAAAACATCTGTGGACTTTTTCATTCTGGTACCCTTTAACCTTTCAACCCTAACACTATTTTTAATCTATGTTATAATGTTTCCTCATCACAAACATACCTGATGTATGACAGATTAATAATAAAAGGTTACTCAACCATGTGTGAATGAAATAAAACAACTCCAGGTATGTTTTTGATGAGGTAACAGCATTATAACAGGGCTTAAAGCGCACAAGAGTCACTTTGGTGTAATATAGGACGTTTAACTAAGTGCACTTCTAGGATGAGAGGTAGTAAAAACCAGCAGAAGAATCCAGGTCAGTACACATGGGCTGGTGCAAAGTCAAAGGGGTTTCCTCATTATAATGAGGGAGTTTCACAATGGGAGCTTTTCAAGTGTTAATGATACAGTATTATGTCAAATTCAAGGTTGAAGCCATTCATTTAGAAACTGCAGCTGGAACGAATACTCCGTCTAGTGATACAAATGTGGCAAGGAGGCTCTAGTCTAAGCCTACAATATGAACAATATACCTGCCTAAAGGTCCTATTTTATGCCATTATCTTCTATGTTATGTTGTTACCTCATCAGAAACATACCTGGAGTCGTGTTTTGTTTCATTCACACGTTTGAGTAATCCTTTATTATTTGTCTCTTTGTGCATCTCTAAAGCTTAAAATGCTCTTTTCCACCTTATAATGTCATGAAGCAATATTTTTCAAGTTCACAACTAAGTTTTACCTTTAGCTCAGTAGAGATGGGCAATTCCAGGGCTGAAATTATCCAAATGATTCTAGTGAATGTGTATGGAGTTTAAAAACACAGTGGAGCACTTCTGTATTACCACTTGATATCACAAGGTGTATTGTTTTCTGTTTGAGGGAAATAGTAGTTATACAGTGTTTCTGTGTTACATTTTGAATGAAATAAAACACAACAGGTATGTTTGTGATGAGGAAACATTATAACATAAATCAGAGAATAGTGTAATATGGCCATTTTAAGAACTAGTCAAATGTAAATTCATTTCTCATTTTAAACAGCTAAGTATACCTTAAATGCAACTTACTTATGGGTCAGCAATATTGAGTTAATTTACACTATCTATCGCTTATGGAGTGGATACATTTGAGAGATTCCTTTGGTACAATATAATGAGTAGCACATACACATATTTTTGTATAACTCACAAAACCAAGTTTTATACGTTTTAGTGCTGTTATACAAATATATGTATATATGAAGGTTCAGAAAAGTGTTTGAGAATTGCAATGGAACCAAAGTAAACACAAATGACTGCATCATCACAATTGATTCTGTGCGAGAAAGTTTGTGTAATGGGCTTCCCTCATTAAAACCTAAAAAGTGTGTGTATCTATTGGCACTTTGAGGCGTGTTTACTCTCAAGGCCTCCTCTTAACAAACACTTCTCCTGCCAATTAGGAGCAGTTCTGCCAATTACAGCGCCCGGCCGCTTCTCTCCGCGCACTCCGAACACTCGACCAAGAACACAACTCCCATGAACGCGTCGCTCTGTTTGCACTGGCTCTGGTGTTATTTCTGGCACAAAACGGGAGCGTAAACAGCCTGCCAGCGACAATAAGTGCGTCTCCAGTGAAGGGCTTGATGACAGACAGGCTTCACTGCGGGGATCACGGCGAGAAGTAGTTTCATCAACTTATGTAAGCGGCCCCTGTTGGATGCGCCGCTTTTGTGCAGCGTAACTTTCAACACAGCTTGCGTAAACGTGTTGCTTTATAAATTTCCCCTGGATTTGGAGATATATTTATGCGTTTCTCGAATAGACCAAATGACCCCATAAAACTGCCAAACGTGGTTTGTTTACGTAGCTGGTTTTTCATCAGAGAAAAGCGCACGCACAGCACAGTTATTGCTGATCATTTTTGGTCGCCTCGCAGTGACTCATCAGTAGCGTGCCAAAAAGTGCCTCTAAACGCCTGCCACGCCGCATCTGTGCCGCTCCGCCCGCAGCGCGCAGACGCACCGGGAGGACTGGCGCATCCCACAATAACATGGGATGGAGGCAGAATTATTTATCGCGCTGTTTAGTTGTTTACAATCAGCCACGGAGTCTTTGTTGTTTATTGAGCCTTGAGGGAGAGATATTCAGAAAACAGACAAAAATCTCTTTCTCGGTTTTATGTTGCAGTTCAGGGCTGGAGTGTTTTTATGAATGGAAGAACACTGCCCCCGTGTGGTCATATGAGTTATTAACCTGGTTTCCATCCAAAAGCAAAACCATTCATCATTAGTTAGCCTACTCATTCATTAGTCACGCATTTTATTATTATTAAGTAGTTTTCATCTCCTTTTTAGACTTTCATTCGTAGCCCGTTTTGCAAACAGAAAAAATAGGCGAAGAAATGTAAACACAATGGGAAATTAATATTGATTTAATCTTAACACATGCCTCGCATTACAGTTAAGCTTGTATTTGTTTCAGTCTAAAGCCTAAAACTGCATTTTGTCAAGACACAAACTGGTGACTATGGCCTACCAAGAAATTTCCTCTCCATTCACCTTTCTGCAAGTTAAAACTGCACAATTAAACAAACTTTATAATAGACTACAGTAAGAACGTTTTCCTTTTGCTTCTTTTTCCTTTCCTAGCCTATATATCTATCCATTCAGCTGTCCATCAACGCCACGTCTCCTTGTTGCCGCAGACAGCCGTGTCCTTGTCCAGGGTCCAGACAGTCCTGAGCTCCACACGCCGCCGCTGCGCACTGCAGAAGCCTGGATGATGCGCGCGGATCACATTATGTTTTGGAGGCGCTTCACTGACTTAACAGCGCCTCGTGTAAAGTTTGATGGAACCCGAATCCCTCCCATCACCACTTTCTATTTATAGCCCCTCTCACTTAGATACCTCCATTCAGAATTTGTCAACCAGAAATTTAACCTTTAGCCTTCACCGACTTCACAACTTTCACTTCAGTTCAAGTTTACTTTTTAACTTCCTGTTTACGTTATGTCTTGTCACGTGACCCCCACCCACCTGAGGTCAATTGTAATTTCCCTTGTTCTACAAAGTGCTCCATCCAGGTTCAGGAAATAAAACAACCGCGCGCACGGGTGTCGGGTTTTACGCGTGGCGACCTCAGAGCGCCACTGGGGCCTTCACCTCCTCGTTGACTATTTCGAGGTGGGAATGCTCCTAGGGCGACACCCAGCCCCCCTCCGCGCGCACACCTGCTCCTCTCCGTCCGACCCCAGCGTGTGACAGCCGCTCCCCCCGTACATTCAGTCCACTGTCACTCCACATCTACGCGTCTTCTTGTCGCTCTTGGATTTGTCCCTCTATCCCCCGGTGGTGGATATATTTTAACATTTTTTTTAGAGTTCATTTTGTTTATTTTGTTGTGGGGCTCGTGTCATGGCGGAGGGTGTGCGCCCCGAGGACTACTGTGACGAGCCAGTGGAGGACGAGTTTGGAGAGATAATCAAGTGTCGATCCGGTAGGAACATCAACCTGTAGCCTATTGTGTGTGCGCGTAAAAGCGGACTGCGCATGTCTGAACACTGCAGAAGTTACCCCAGACTTTTCCACTGAGTTTTGTGGAACCTGTACCCCAAAAAGCCCATTGCTTTCTATGCTGTCTGTTATGCAATATAGCCTACTTCAGTTCTGACTGGCAACATTATGGCATGTCCAGTGTCTGGTATGGGACCTGCCTTAGCCCAGTGTCAGGTTTTATCGGGTCTGCTTTTGCCTGGGTATTTACGTATAGATGATGTTTGAGATTAGCCTATTTCAGAACTGTCTATATTAGAATAACAGTGTAATTGAAATGTTATGGAGATGGAAAGACTGATTATTGCGGCTGGTATTAACACTGATATATATTTCCAGCTCACATTTAGTGGTTACCATGATAACTATCTTTACTTGTATGAAATTGAGTCAAGTGGCTGAAAAAAGTTTTAAGAAGCCATGACTAATACAAGCATATATAGAAGACACATACCCACATTCTTAAAGGGATAGTTCAGGATTTTTGACATGAATCTGTATGGCATCCCCATCAGCAGTGTTGTGCATCAACACTGCTGACCTCCCGACAGTGTCCGGTGAGCTCTTGCCCGGTTTTGGTGCTGATGAAAATAGTCTAGCAAAAGTCATGAAAAAGTCAGACCTCATAATCGCTTGGTACTATTTTCTCTTCGGTCGTATCACTGCGCTGCCGCCAGGTGACAGCAGCGCCTGTTGCACAGTGTTTACTGCTCGGAAAGTTAACGACAACATGTGTGACTACGACATTGACGATGAAGACATTGCCATTAGCACAGAGCCAAGGGGAGATCTTTATGAACCTGAATATACTGATGCCCAAATTTTGGGGATGGAGTTAGAACGAGCAGAGAGAGAGGAGGGACAGAGAAGTGGTACAAGTTGAAGCTGGAGCCCTGAGAGACCGGGTGACCGACAAATGCTGGTGCACTTGTTTTAAGTGTGAATGCTGACAGAGGTGGAGAACTACCGCTCCTATGAATGGGATCTCATCATGCCACAGATGCAATGCATAGTCATCGGTCTGAGCACGTAAACAAGGCTGAACTACTGAAAAAAGTGTTGGATTTGTGTGCGGCTGTCACCTGGCGGCAGCGCGCAGTGATACGAACAAAGAGAAAATAGTACCAAGCGATTATGAGGTCTGATATTTCGTGGTTTACCATTTTGTGACGCAAATGTATCACTCTTTTGAACACATATTGTTTTGAGAAGAAAACACTTTATTTTCATTAACCCAGCTAACTTGACAGACTACTTTTATCAGCATACTCGGCTCACTGGACACTGTCGGGAGGTAAGTCTGTGTTGATGCACGACACTGCTGATGGGGATGCCATACAGATTCATGTCAAAAAACCCAAACTATGCCTTTATCTGACCAATACTGATTTCAATTGCGATGCGCACAGTCATGCCTAGACTTGTACTCTACTATTGCATTGCAATACTGAGGTGAAAATGAGTTTTGGAGTCTTTAAAATCTATAGTCAAAAGCATTTACTGAAGATGTGACCATGGTGATAATGAACAAGTCTATGGGGAACACAGGGGGTGTGGAGGCAAGAAGCAACATGAAGAGACTGTCCTAATAATTGAGATAGTTTTTAAAAAATCAGAAATTAACTATAGACAATGTTCTCCTAACCAGAATATCAAGAATAATCTGAAAACTCAAGAAAAATAAATATAAAATTGATTTAAACAACACATATTCAGGACAATGTGATCAAATTGAGCGTATATGGTGCCGCTTAAGTTTTTGTCAAAAATGTGACACAAATCAGCTCATCTAAGTCAGTTTTATAGTCAGATTGTGCTAAAACAAAGCTCATATTAAAGTCTAACTTGAGTAACAAACCTTCAGCCGTCGCAATACCCCTAGTGAGTTTCAATAGAAAATCTTGTCCAACTTCGTTGTCCAACAACGCATTGTAAAATCTGTGATTGGCGAGGAACTACATAAACAGAACATTATTTGAGTAAAGATACAATATTTTACACTTGAACATATCTTTACCTAAAATGTAGGCCCTATAACTGATTTCTGCCATGTAAAAAAGTAGTTTAATCTGCATATTTACCAGTGCAATGATGTCACGCTTAGTTTGAAATATCACTTTAAATAGTCTAGCATAACTTTCCCATTTACAACCCCTATCCTAAAGTAACACATTAGCTTTAGCCACTCATATGTAGTCCAGTTTTACCCCCATGGGCCAAACAAACATCTCGACTCTGACATTTGATTTCTCTTTACTTGTAAAACTCAACAGGTCGGAGTTGGCAGTGGAGTATAGTGCTGTTGTTCTCTTGGAGGGGGTGTATTTTTTTGTGTTTTGTTTTCAAGTGTCAGTTTAAGTGAAGTCTGGATAAGTGCACATTCTTCACTCTCTCCTCTCGTAACTGGTGTTGAGCTCGTCACACACTAGAAATAGCCTTCAGCTGGTCCAGAGACTTGTGTGGTTTCAAATGGCACCGATGGTCTACCACCCACTACTTTCTATACATTGTCATTGTGTTATATTACAATGATTTGATACTTAAATCCAACATATCTGACTCTTTTTGTTACTTTTGAATATGTGAGTTGTATTTTCTTTTTACATAGTTGTAGAATGATAATATTTCTGTAGCTGTATGGAGTATGGTTGGACTTGACCACCCAAGAAGTTCCTGTCTGGCTCACTGGCTAAATGTGGATGGTGTGGTCATATGCTGGACAGTATCCCATGGAGACTCATGTGGTCCATGGGAAAGTAATAATTATTTAACTTGTTTTGCCTTGTAATATTGTAAAAGCAGAACCATAGCTAGTTAGCAATGGCTACTATGAGTGTGTAACATAAAGGTAATCATAAAGGCTTTTTACACAATACTTACTACTATTACAATTCAAAAACTGTGTTTATAATAAAACATTAAAGGTCCTACATTACACAAAATGGACTTTTATGAGCTTTAAGCCATGTTATAATGTTGTAACCTCATCAAAAACATACCTGGAAAGTCGTGAAAGTATGAAGTTTAAAAACACAGTGGAGCACTTCCTGTGTTACCACATGACATCACAAGGTGGAAGAGTGTGTTTTCTGTTTGAGAGAAGAACTCATCCTAAATATGCAGGATATGTGTGTTAAACGTGTGAATGAAACAAAACAACTCTAGGTTATTATAACATAAATCAGAAAGTAGTATAATATATCCATGATAACTATGAAAATGTAACAATATAAAGATAACACAATAAAATAAGATTCCTTTTATATTTCTGACGGTTATCTTATATCATGCCTTGTTTACGACTGTCTCTGTATTCATTAGCAATAGAGGAAAATATAATTTAAATTTGAAATCTTTGTCTCTGAAGCCCTAAGCAAAACACAACTAATCTCCTTTGACAAACATCGAGTCTTTTGCCTGTGCACTTTAAATAATGTTTGTGAATTAGCTTTAACCCAGTGCTTTGAGCCACACATCACTGAACTGTGTCACCTTCTCAAAGATCTGCTCCTTGGGTGATCCTGGTCTCATGGCTTTTGTGTACTTTTGTTTAGACAGCAGGAGCTCTCTTCGAATAGGAGGAGCTGGGTTGAAATATAACCGCACACAGGCCTGTCTGGTGTCACCGCTCTGAGCCCAAATATTACCCATCATGCCTCTGGGGCTGGCATCAAAGTCCTGAGCTAATCCACTGTGTAAGGGCAGAGGGGTGGATGGAGGCATGGAGCAGGCAGCTTGGCACACTGCAGTATTGTTGTTCAGAATCATTTTTATGTATAAAACCTATATTACATCATATGTTTATATTCTCCCAAATACTATATAGCTTAGCAGTAACAGTTATATGAATGTTTGACTTGAATGCTTGAACTTCCACATCACCTTTTATCAAATAAAACAGCCAAAAACATAATAGAATATCAATTAATTAACAATATTCAAAAAATACATGAATTATGTTAATAAAGGCACAGACTTTAACTTTTTAGGAGAGAGTCTGCCACCTGTTTGTCTCCATGGAGATGCTATTGCTTTGCCTGGAATGCTCCACAGTATGGCATTAAACTGCATGAATGAATGTATTGTCTTTAAAGGTTTTTGTAATCACAAAAAAAAGCATTCATACTGTTAGCTGACTTGCTTATCTAACTTGTTTCCATGGAAATAAGTTTAATTTCATACTGTGGAACTTTATAGGCAAAACTATGACATCTTCATAGAGACTAGCAAGAGGCAGCACCTGCATTAGGAAAGTTACACAGTGCACCTTTAAATATACAACAGACCCTGTCAGCTGTCAATGAAATACCCTCATTGATCATTGCTCTATAATCAATGAATTAATGCGATTATTTTAACAACAACTTCATGCACCAACTGTAAACTTACATTTGAAATAGTAATGACTCCCACGGCCACCAGATAGCGCCAGAGTCGGGCTTTTTACGCGTGCGTCCACCTGCGCGCCCCGAGGAGCCGGTGCCACGGATGATGAATGTGCGCGCGCGGATGAGGCACGGATCCGGCTCTTCTGCGGAGACCCGAGCGTAACGACGATTCATTCGCGCTAAACAAACACAAGGCAGCTGTTAGCAAACCTCCACCGGCACCATCAGATCTGTAAGTGACCTCAAACTCGCTAACTCATGGATTCTTACCGCTTTGACCCGGTTAATTTTTAGGCCAATTTATTCCCGGACTACCCCCGCCCTCCAGACCGCAGTTTCACCCATATTCTGTCGCCTGTTTCTGGGTTAGCGTGATAGGAAATAATTGTGGTGCCGTTCAAGTGGGCCAAGTCACTTCAGGTCACTTCAGGGGCCGTGTGGGGGTGTGGGAAATCTCGATACCGGCTGATTGCAAACATTGGTGGTGGATTAGGGAGGCTTTTCAACTCAACAGTGCGGAGATCAATAAGTTTAGTTGACTTTCAAATGTGCAGAAGCAACGTGGCGCAGTCAGATAAAAAGTTTGGAAAAGTTGCGTTATAAGTAACTTTGGATTCATTTTTCATTGAGCATTCGTCTAATAATAATGATTGCATTTTCCGATATTACCAGGAACATGAAAGGGCTCCTACGCTATTTTCTGATCTATGTTATAATGTTATTTCCTCATAAAAACATACCTGGAGTTTTGTTTTGCTTCTTTCATACTTGTAACAGACAAACCATTTAGTCTTAGTTCCTCTCTCAAACAGAAAACACTTGTAATGTGTTAAACACCTAAAGTAGAATACGCTAATTTAGATAATTGGAATTGCCCATTTCTACCAAACAAAAGGTAAAAGGCATCTGTCAGCATGAAAACTACAGCTTCATAACATCACAAGGCGGAACAGTACAGAGTATTTTGAGCTTTGGAGATGCAGAGAGACGGCTCAAACATGAGAATAAAACCCAACAGAACTCCAGGTATGTTTTTGATGAGATAAACACATTATAACATGGCTAAAAGCTCATATGAGTCTGTTTTTTGTGTAATATAAGACCCTTGAGGTTTCACTATAATTGAACACATAATAACAAGAAAATGTGTGTATCACTAGAGCAATTAATAGCAATTTAGTGCTCAGTTTTTCTCATTTTCTACCATAATTTTGATTTAATTTGCTTATAAATCATATTAATTACATAATCTTCTTGTACTACTGCTACTTCTTCTTTACTCAGTACATAATGTTAACCTTGACTACCTCGGATAAGGCTTGCATAGGGTTAAACTGTTTTGGTAGCAATAGTCCAGCCCGTACCTGTGTGTATAATAGTCCTGTGGTATGATGCACATTGTGATGGAGAGACTTTAATTTCAGACACTGATATCAGCTCCACCTGCTCCCAGAATGCATTTCCGCGTACCCACAATCCCTCAGCATCTGACTCCGCGTGTATCGTCCATGGAATTCTAAACAACATCTGCGCAGAGTTTGGAGCGAAATAAGCAGAAAAGTGCTGAGGTAAGGAAACACATGATTTGAAGTGTCATGGTCGATCAGATTCAATATTGTGGTTAGATTTTGTTCTCTCAGTAATATTTTCTTGCCTTTTCCAGCATAAGAATTCTTAAGGTGAATTGTGCTGTTGTGATTGAAAGTTCAGAGCAGTAGAAAAGACATAACACTATAGTTTTGTACTACTAAAAAAGTACAGAATATATATGGACTTTTTGCAATAAGTCATTTATTTTGACAATAATGATGAATAAGGGAGGACCCAGGACACGCCGGAGGGACTGTGTCTCTTGGCTAACCTGGGGACACCTTGGGGTCCCACCGGAGAGGCTGGAGGAAGTGTCTGGGGTGAGGGAAGTGTGGGAGTCCCTGCTTAGACTGCTGCACTTGTGACTCAGCCCTGGACCAAAACATGGCAAAACTGGTGCAGGTATTGTTGTTGTGTCCTTGAGCAAGACATTTCATCCCCTCCGCCTCTTCAGTTAGTGAGTCGATAGTGTTGCTGGAGAAGCTCTTGGTGCAGAATCGCAGTCACTTTTGTGTCAGATTGCCACAGGGCAGGCAAGGACATGAACTATCTTCTTTTTTGTAATGTTGCACTGTTAAAATGTGATTCTTTATTCATTGACCTTAAGAAGATGTTCAAAAGCGTTGCCTAGAAACCATTTTTAATACAGATAATAGGTTTTGATGCTTTACTAGGAAAGTGACCCTGACTAACACAAAAATCTATTCAGTTTTCAACATGATTTTGACTCACTCCAATCATTCCTACTATGTTATGGTCCAATCCATTCTCACCAAGGCAACTGCTAACTACTTTCTCTTATATTATATTTTTCGTAGCGTGCTTACTGGGCAAACTTTCCTTCAAAATCTAAGTTGCAATAAAGAAATATGGAGAGAGAGGAGGAGTATTTTCTGAAATCATAACTGCGCGCTAATGTCCAGGGGGCAGATGGAGCCCGGTTGGAAGGTTGAATAGATCAAAGATGGCAGAATATGAAGGAGAGTAAAGAAAAAATCCAAAAGGTCACGAGGTCGAGGGTCGTAGGTTGGCGTCTGTGGGTGATTGGATGAAGGGGAGGGGGGCTACAGCGAGGAGGGTACAGGGTAGATCCTCGGAGAGCACAGGAGCAGATGGAGTGGTTCTGAAATGGAAATCTAGCTCTTGTGAAGGTCAGTGGATAAGATGGAAGCTGTATGGATTTCAGGGGCAATTTCTGGGGTCAATGACGAGTATAATTAACACTGGATACAGAATTAGGGAGTAAAATGCAGTAGTAATTGTTAATACATGCTACAGTGGGACCTTAGTGGGAGTTAGATGTTTACCCACTAACCACAGGGTTGACTGTTCAAATCTCACAAGAGTGCATTTTGTTGTTGTGTTTTTTTTGGGCAAGGCACTTACATTGTAGTAATTTTTGTTTGAGAAATATGTATAAAAATCTATTTAATACATGCTACACTGGCACAGAGGGTTAAGCCTATACCTGTTAATAGCAAGGTTGACAGTTCAAATCTCATTAGAGTGGATTTTGTTGTGTTGTTGGGCAAGGCACATTCACCAAAATCTTTAAATTGTGTATCAGGCAGATTTTCATGCCAAGGAAGCAGTTGGTAACGATATAATACCTGTAAATAAAAACTGAGAAATCATTATTCATTACAAAACAAAACTCCAGATGTTTTTGATGAGAAAACATTATAACATAGACCAGAAAATAGAGTAATATGAGCCCTTAATGAATGCGAGTTGTGTTTATTTTACCTTTTCAGAAACTGTTTTGTGTTTTGTTTTTTTTTGCATTCACTTTCCTGTAGCCATCACTGTCCCCAGCTTGAGTTCAGTCTCTACATTCCCCTGGTGGTCCCCCTGTCTGTTTATACACTGTTAGGGCTTTTAGCTGACAGTGGTATTGACTGAATCTGAGTCCCCACTCCTCTTATCTCCATTACAATATGCCGTGTACAAGCTCGCCCCTGCTGATCCACGATAATACACAAAATAGACTGTTATACTTGTAAACATGTTGGACTGTAAAAAGATTTGGCACTTTACGATTCATTTTGAACAATTTGTGGTTTTTGATGGCAATTTCTGAAACATGATTTACCTGAGTGAGTTTTAGAGATGAATTTGTTCAACATAAATATGCTATAGTTGTAATAGTAACACTTGTAGTAGTTGGTAGTTTGGATAGAAGTAGCAGTTGTGGTAGTAATATTAGTACAAGTAAATAGTGGTGGCAGGTAGTAATTTATACTCAACCCATTTTTAGTGACAGTCCAATTTGTTTACTTGATTTTAGGGCTGTCAAAAGTATCGAACATCAGATACTAATTGATACTTAAACTGGTATTGAAAGTAGATACACATTTGAGCAAGTATCGATACTAAAAAAGTCACATTCACGGGACAGAAATGAACGTTTCTTGAATAGAGTTAGAATAATTTTGAGCTGTATCAGAACAAGTACAATACAAATACAAACACATAGACGAGTATATGCTCATGGACCACTGTGGAACCTATAATAATATAAAAGAAAGTACTACGATTTAATGTTGAAAACGACATTCTGTTTTTTATTATCATCAAGGTATCTGAATCAGCATTGAGTGTATTCCTTAGTATCGAAATCCAGTTTGAAATTTTACTATCATGACAACACTTTTACTTGAATTATAGTATCTTTGAGTATCTGTTCAATCTTGTCAGAATGAATCACTGCAAACCATAAGAATATGAATCCAGTGTGTGGGGAGCCTGTGGGTGGGTCGGGGGGCGGGGAGGGTCAGGCCTCTTGATTGCAGTTAATCACAGTTTACATGCAGCGGGATATAGACTGTAATTCTACCTCCGGCCTCAAGGGGGCATCCCAGGGCCCGGAGCTGCAGTCTGCCGTTTATTATTAGTAAATAGATAATGTTCCACTGGCGCATGATCCACGCCTCCAAATCAGACAGGGAGCAATAGGGAAGTTACATAACCCAGAGATAAGGGAATATAAATAGCTCATTGGACTTTCTTAATGCTATGTGATATGGAGGCATGTGTGACCCCGGTTCACTTATTCACATACTGCCTATCAGCTGTTGAGAAAAGACACTATTAATACCTGTTGAAAAATTGGTTGAAAATTCCAGGAAGCAGAGAGACCTTTTAGAGCAGGAGTCTCAAGCGCGATTGGAGAACTTAGTCTGATACATTTTCAAAGGCTGGTCCTTGGGCTAGAGATAAAATTTGTTGTACTGTGAGCTATATCAGAGCTATATCATTGCCATATTAATTGTTTTTACACAATAAGTTAAGCAAAATTAAAACAATAACTTATACCAAGACCAAACTGGGTTAAAGGAGTACGCAATAAGGAAGTTGTGAATAAATTCTGCCTTTTTCGCATCTATTTTCAAAAAACTCTCATCTCTTTGTATTGTATTTTTATTTTTGTGATTATTGATTAGTTGCTATATCAGTATGTTTAAGATACATTATTCAGCCCTATCTCTTTCTAAATAGATAGATCCTGTGTATATAGAGACACTTTAAACAAACCATGAACCTTTGAGTCAATGGCTTTGACAGTCACTCCCTCCTGTTTGTGAAGCTTCTGTTGGAGTAAGTTTAAAGTCTCTTTAGAAGCGCCCCTTTTGCCCCTCTCACTCTGCATTTGACCCATCCTTGAATGCTGATGGAGCAACCTGTCATGAGCAGAGAGAACCAGGGACCCATTTAAGTGATCTTGAACTAGGTTCGATCAGTATGACCTGGTTGGGCCAAACAAAATATCGGCCTCTGCTGCAGTTTTAAGGCCAATATGCTAAAAAGGGCAAATGTCGGCCAATATATCGCTCCATCTATGTCTATCTCTACTTAGTACACTATATTTCTTGTAGTATACTTTAAGGAGATGAAATATACTTGAAATTCTTTAAAGAGAGCAAAACTTGTGACTTGTAACTGATTTCAACCTAAGTGATGTTGTATTCTAATTACAAACGGTACAACATACATTACATAATCTTCTTGTACTTTACGTGATCATTTAGAACTGACTGTTACATGACAAAATATGGATCCTGTACTCTTGTTATCCGCTCACCGTCATGTAGAATCTCCAGACGTGATCATCCATTCTCCGACAGTGAGGCGTTCCTAAAAATAAGAGTTGTTCTAATGAGCCCTCAGGTTGTAGCTCCTTTATGTTTGTGTGGATAATTTAGCAGAGCTTTAGCGTCTCTGTCTTTGATCACACTGAACGCAGGAATGGGATTTGTCTCAGGTTTAAATGCTTTAAAACAATGATCCTTTTAAGACAACAACACAAGTTTATACTGATACGGATCTGAACAATGAAGAAGGAGTCCCACGAGACAGGCTCTGACACCGCCTTTAGTCAAAGTAATGGAATAGGACTGGATTTTCATTAAATGTACGTTTCTGTTTCTGTTTTTGTAAGTATAATGGAATTGGCACGGTTAGCATCAAGTGTCTTAATTATGGTAGGTTTAAAGCAACATTTTGTTGGTTTAGTTTTTTGGTGAAGGGTCTGACGGCATTAAACTTAAAGGTACACTGCTGCAAGTTATCACTTTGCCTGGGTTAGGGTTGCCAGAAATGTTCCACAGTATGGCATCAAAGTTATATCAAATATATATTCAGTTGCATGTGTTTTTATTGCTCAAAAATACATTGAAAAACATGCATCTTGACTTGAGGGTGGACTTGCCTACTCCACAGATCTGGCCCATATTTTGGCCTGGTAGCGTTACCTGCTTAAATCCCAGATGGTGAAACATTCAGGCAAAGCAGTAATTTTCATCATGGTGACAAGCAGTTGGCAGACCCTACACTAGAAAAATGTACGCAATGCTCCTTTAACATAGTTATTTTGATTACTGCTGTTTTAATTGCAAAAATATCTTGAACAACTCTCATTCTTATGTGGCGCCTCCCCACAGATCTGACCTCTGATTTGGCCTGACCACATTACCTGCTTGTCTTCATGGGACTCAGTCAGTTTAATGCCATACTGTGGAATTTTCTAGGCAAGTCGATATCATGGTTATGGCAAACAAAGGCGTTGGAAACCTCCCCTAAAAAGTTACATCCTTTAAGTGCACCCAGAAATAACCCTATCAAAATGAATGAATAAGGAACAGGTATTGTTGTCTCTGGAGCGTGCGCAGTTGTTTTTTGTCGTTTATAGATAGTTTTTTTACCCTTGAGTCTCATTTTAAAAACTCAGCTGAAACTAATTATGTTTATTAAATATTTGTTTTAATGAAATCAGCTTTTGCCCATTAGATTAAACACTAAAGGAACAACTTGAGTCCAATTTGGTTCACTGCCAATACTATAAACAGTCTGATGCAATGAGATGTACAGTTTAATTTCTATTACTGCTATAATTTCCTATTGGATACTTTTGCAAACAGATTAACATGCAAACCAAATGATATTAACAGAGAAGTAGATTAGTCCAGTACCCACACAGGTATACAGTAATTCAATCCACTTTGAAATCTGAATTAAAGATGCTGCTTGAAGTGTAATAATATGTCTAGTTAATGCTCTGATAAATACTGTTTTCCAAATGATTGCAGAGGCAATGAACGCACCGTTCGCTGACTCCAGGCTGTCACAGGTTAATTGTGTTTGTGTTTGAGAAAGTCTGCGCTGCGTTTTTGGAGGGTCTACGCAGCTAATAAATAAACAAAACAATTATATTAGCCAAAGGGTGCACAGACTAAAGTATTTATTGAGTAAACAGTACAATGATAGGATTGTGGTACACAGGTTGTGGGACTAGAGGCAATGCTGTTGTTCAAATAGGATTAAATGGGAGTTTATAGGGAGATACAGTTGGCCTTAAATAACACCAGAATTACATGAAGATGTGTGTTGTATTTGCAATTCAGAATTTACACAGCCAGCCAGAATCACAAGCTTTGACAAATCTTTATAAAGACAAGTGCATTTGGAACCTTCTGCCTCCCCGAGTTCAGAGGGCAAGATTGACAGGCAGATTCACCAACCAGAGAAATTCATGCTCTGATCAGGTGAAAACAAACATAGTGATTTGCTGAAAAGGGGAAAAAATAACACAGAGGACTAAGAAACAACGATTGAAGCACCAAACTCTTATTTATTTATGCTAAAAGAAGTTATATATTTTGTTTGAAAAAAGTTTTCAAGAGGAAATGTCTTCTACATTTGGGAAAATGTGTCATGATACAAATGAGCTGTGACCGACCATTAGGGCAGAGGTTTTTCACGGTCTGTGGTTTGATTCCAGACACTTCAGGACTGAAACAGAACATAGAGGGGACTGGCTGCTCAGTAGGACTTTGTACTCTACAAAAGTTAGAGTTGGCTGCATAGATTTTGTACACTAAGGTATATTTTTGATTTGTTTGTCCTTCTAAGTAGCCCAAATATTGGCAGCAATTCACGCTGTTTGTTTTTCTTGAGCAAGAATCCTGAATCTGTAATGTATTTGTTATTATGTGATCAGATGTAATCGCATATTACTGCTTTACACTTGTAATGCTGTTTACAGGCTCGTCGAAGCCTCTCAAAGCTCTACACTGTCGTCATTATTCATTCACATCATGCACAGCTGATATGGTGTCCTGAGACAGACTGACAGAAGTGAGGCTGCCAGTCTGCACCATCGGCCCCTCTGACCACCTCCAACATTCACACACACAACACTTTCAAACTAGGCAATGCGGGTGAAGTGTCTTATAAGGACTCACTGACAGAGTCTGGTCTGAGCTGGAATCGATCCTCCGACCTTCGGGTTGGGGCTCTAGGTCAGCTGTGTCTGCTGAAGTGCCTTTTAACCACTGAGGAATAGAATGTTATATTTTTGTAGATCTGCCGGTTGTGGATGATACAATTCTAAATAGAGAGGCAATATGGCACAAGTCAAATTAAACTTTTTTATGAGCCTTATCCAAGTACAGTCTTTGTACAGAATTATTTGATTATGTTGAAAAAGATAAATTGCCATATTTACTAGAGTTCAGTGTTTAAAAAAATCTAAACATAGCTAGTGATTTGTTTTTCATTAGCGCCTCGTGCGTGCTCCGTGGATTCACACATGGATTAACATATGCAAAGTCATTTACCAGCTCCAGTCCCTGCATCCTGACATAGTTACTCAGCTGGAATATCTCCTCTTTTAATGCCTCATTAATAATCTCTCACTTGGCATGTGATCATATGAGGGCTATATTTACACGGACAGACTAACATGAGATAAGCAAGGCGTTCTGGGATATTTTTTTAGCGCTTGTCAACTGGTCTTGCCCACTACATTCAACTCAAAGTAAAATAACACTGCAGGCTTGCTTTCAACCAAAATTCTTGTCGCTTCCGATCCTAAAATGTGTCATCTCCAGCTGGTGGCACACATGCAGTGAGGTTTTTTTTTTGGGGGGGGGAGCACCCAGGTTGCCAAGTCCCTCAGCTTTTTGTACGCAAGCTACAGTTGCCATGGCGCCGCTATTGTTGCAGGAAATAATTCTATGCATGCCTCCCGTTGAGAGGGGTCCCATAGATGGCGCCACCGAGGACACACATGAATATGCATAGGGCCTGGCATGCTGGCACGCTGTAATTAAAAGCTCTTTACGGTTGGCAGAGTGGTAAACAGGCAAGTCAGCTGGAGCATCCTGTCTATCGACGCTGTGGATTGTGGGTAAAGCTGAGATCATGATATACTGTAGAGCTCCTGTTTGTTTCCAATGGGAAGTTAATTATTGCACAATACACGCAGTGAAACGGTGTTAAAGGTGCACTACGTAACTTTTCTGATGCCAGTTTGTCTCCATGGTGATGTTATAGCTTTGCCTCGAATGTTACTCAGAATGTCACAAACCCAAATGATTCTGTGAGGACAAGAAAGTAGCAAAACATTATTGAAGGTGCAATAGGCAACTTTTCTGGTGGGGGATCTGCTACCAGCTTGTCTCCATGGTGATATCTTTGCTTTGCCTTGAATGTTACTCAGTATGGCATTAAACTTAGTAATTCTATGAAGTCAAGGTAGCAAAACATTGTTAAAGTGACACTAGGTAACTTTTCTGGTGGAGGGTCTGGGGAGGTTATTGCTTTGCTTCGATTGTTACTCAGTGTGGTATTAAACATGGTTATAGGGCTGGGCGATGTGGGAGAAAAAAGAATAAACAATGACGTGTGGACTTCAGGTATAGAGAGCACAGTGTTGGGATCACTACAGTTTTATTTGATGTTGATAGGACCAGTAATTCTGGAGAAATTTACATTTAAAGTTTGGAGCTTGTGCAATATATTAAGCCTAAAAGGTTTTGTGGGTTCCTGCTACCGGCACTATGCACTAAATTAGGTCTTAAGTTTCACTCAAATTGCGAGAAAATAGTTGTTTGCTTTTCTTAAACTGGATTAAATTGAGAGACCAAAAGAGAGAAAGAGGATTGGCTGGATCAGAGAGGGAGGGGTAGAGAGGTCAGATGCTCTTACAGGATTAGCCATAGACTTATTGATTATGAATTGAAAATCTTTGTTTTTCTAGCAGAGTCACAGTAGTACACCAAGTTACAGTCAGATCTGTGGAGAGGCAAGCCCACTCACATATTGCAATCTTTGTAAACACCTGTAATTGATGGATTTCATATGGAATTGATGGATGGATGGATGTAATTGAATATATACAAAATAGAGAGATTTAAAGTCATACTGAGAACATTATAGGGATATTGTAGCCTGCCATTTAATACCATACTGTGAAACATTCTAGACAAAGCAATAACATCTCCATGGCGAAAAGCATAGGAGCAATGGCCCTGCACCAGAAAAGTTACACAGTGCACCTTTAATAACATACACTGTGCTAACCGATAAGAGAACAAGATCAATACTTCAAAAATATGATTCAGTTTTGAACACATAAGTACCCAGTTGTTACTCAGGTGATGTCATCGATCACTCTGATGAAAATTGCCACAGCGGGTGAAGGGTGCAGTCTTTGATTACATTAATATTTCCAGTCTGAATTACCTGCCATTACTACTTAATCACCAAATGGCTGTGATTAAAATATCCACTGTGGACAGTTCCAGGTACTCCAGCCCCTATATGTCCAATTCTCCCAGGAACCGTCATCTACCTAACGGCCGTGCCCTCGTCTCCCCGTCCGCGATTAGTGGATTTTAATTAAGACAATATTGGAAATTGCAATAAATAATTTTAATATCCTGTAAAATGGTGGTGTTCAGTGGGGAGGGGAGTAGTGAGATTTTGAATGGTCCAACTTATTTCAGAGACGGTTAATACTCGAAAATGACCACTGCAAAATTTGGGACTAACCTTGGAACGAGAGTAGACCAGGACTCGAACAGGAGCAAAACAAGTCTACATACAAAATATTCATGGGTTTCAAGCTATGGCAACTGTGCTCTGTCGTTATAGCGATTAAGCAATTAAAATCAAAATATTATGTCTTTTGAATGGGGAAAGGTCCTCACAAAGTCCTTGTAATCAGGAAGGAATTGTTTGTCCGAAACCCGTGAACAGGCTCCAACCAGGACCAAAACAAGACTGCCTTATTCTGTTGCCTAAATTCTGTTTGATAATCCTTGTTATCCTCACTGACACTGGAAAGTATCCCTCCACTTGTGTTTTTGTGTCAGATGCCCTCCCTGAATCCAAAAACAGACCTGGAGTTGTGTGTTGTGGAACAATTGTACAGAAGACCTAAACATTTTAAAAAGAAGTTTGGGCAGCTACATGAATTACGACACTTAGTTTGTGCTATAGTACTTTGCTATACTGTTACTGATTTGTTTGTTTCAAGATGAACTAGTTTCAAGATGGTGCTATGATGCAATAACGTCTCCATGGAAAAAAATTCAGGTTTTGTACACTCTACTAGAAAAGTTGCATAGTGCACCTTTAAACTGTCAACGTGCATTTATAACTAACTAGCATCTGTCACAGCCATTGTCCTTTAATCCCGTTTCACACCGCTGTCATTTGGCTAACTTCTCAGCTTATGTTACCAACACTAAAAGCTTTCTAATGAGTCGATATAAACCAAAGTATTTAGTTGTTGCTTGTGTCTCTTCCAAACCAGGAAACAGATTGTGGTGATTTCCAGCCAGCTGCTCGGGCTCTGTCTCTATCCGTCACCGCACAAGAGGTCATCACCAAGCCAATCAAATCGCTCTAATAAGGTCCCTCCACCAATCAGCTCGCGGGACCCCTGCCATTTCCTGCTTTGGCCTGCTAATGATTTCTGTTAATGAGGCTTGTGATGGCTGTAAATAAAGGCATATGTTCTGGAGCCAACCCGAGAGACTTGGTCCGTGTGGGCAGGTTCGGTTTTGGCTAGTGTGAAAACTGGCAACGATAGACAACCAAAATAATTCACTAGTCCAAAGAGAGACGCAAGACGAGAGCCAGGAGAAAACACAAACTCCGCTGAGATGCACGTTATAATTACAGACGATATTAGAGTACAAGATGTGCCAGAATTTGGTTTAAACACTGGCTTAAGCTGTGCAGGTTAGTTCTGTTTGGAAGTGCAATGTGGAACTTTTTTGGCTGAGGATCTAATAGTATCTCTATGGGGACATAACATAATAAACAAGAACAATGAGATACGTTGCTTTATCTGGAACGTTCTATAGCAGGGGTCGCCAACAATTTTCTGGTGAGCTATGTTTACAAAGCAAAAATGCCAAAGAGCTTCTAATTTTAGCGATCATAAGAAACTGATCCTACATAAAAGCCATAGCGAGTTTTAGATGTGGAACTGTTGGATGCCCATAAAACATAAACCATTATCCACTTCTGAGTGCACAAAGTCAGGTGTTAAAATTAGACATTTACAATGGCAATTCATCTAATTTTAGTTATTCAACATAATATGTATAATTGTGAAATCCCGTGGTGAGTTACCTGGCAGGGGGTGGAGCGCTGCTGCTAGCTCCCGAGCTACAGGTTGGAGACCCCTGTTTTATAGTTTGGCTTTCTCTATCTCCATAGAGACAAGCAGGTGGTACTAACAGCTAAAGTTACAAGTCAGATCTGTGAAGACTCAAAGATATTTTTAAATTAATACATGCAGGTTTATTGCACGACTATGGGATATTCAAGGGAAAAGCAAGTATCAAATTTGGACCATAGACTGTATAAAGAAGTGGACTAAGGGAGAAGTATGTCACCATTAGCATTCAGCTCCAGTCAAATGAAGCTCAATGAGGCTAGCGGTTATACATATATAGAGCAGGTTAAAAAGCACATTTTAAGACCAAAATGACGTGGCTCACTGCAGCAGTTTCAGAGAGAGGGCGACACTTTTTCAATGTGAAGTCAATTGGAACCAGAGCCGGTGGGGCCGGTAGTACCCTCATGCTGATTTCCTGTTAGGAACACGGAGGCTAGCAGGTTAGTTATGCCCATTTATTTATACAGACTATGTTTAGAGCCAACCCCACGTGGCCAACTGTGGTATTACATGTTAACCGTAGCTTTGGAGGCCTCAGAATTCCTCTCAGTTGGTTTTTCATTGTCCGTGGGGTGACGTTACTCCCATGTCTTTGCCTTGGGGCTATAGTCAAAGGTGAGCTTTCAGCAGTCCAGGTTTCATATGGAGTGAATATAATTCGCTCTAGGCAACAAAACGCATAAGACCCACTGCCCTTAAGTCACACCTCTTCAAATACAGCTAATATTTTGCAGAATACTTGCACTTTTAGACATTTTCCAAGCCTTTTTCCCCATATACGACAGCTTTAGTCTTGTACTTCATTAGCACAGTCTTCTTGCTGCTGTCAGTGCCTCTTCATTTGTTAAGCTCACATTCACTAATTCCAGTAGTTTTAAACTCTGCTACTCTTATTAAACTACTTTTCTGTCTTCTTACTGCTTTATTAAGAACTGGTTTGAAGGCCAAGATTCAGAATGATGTTAGAAAACCTCCGATTGTGCCATAAATCACTCCAGTGGCCCGTAGAGGAGGAGGAATTGTTCTTAGTTCCAAATGAAGGGTTTAAAGTCATACTCCAGTCGTGGTTAATATGCATGTGAGAGTCCACTATTAAAATGTGAAGTCGCACACACACATGCTAATGAACTGAGAGACAATTCAGATGGACCGCTTTCTATTTGGGGTTTTTAGTATTTGGAACGGATATTCACCTTTAAAGGGCTAATATTACGTCATTTGTCATCTGTTGTAATGTTGTTTCCTCATCAAAAACACACCTGGAGTTGTTTGTTTCATTCACACATGTTTTTTCCATTATGTAGGATCTTTAAAGTTATACTGTGGAACATTCTATAGTGGTTTTGTCTTATGTTATGGTTGATACACTGGTGCCCATTGGGAGTGGCGGTGTGTTGGAAGTTTCCATATACCCATACTGTTCCATAGTGAACTGTTGTCTACTGCTGTCACCAAAGGCAAGCTTAAGCTCATGGGACTTTATCATTTGATCCTGTGCATTCAAAAAGATGGACTTGAGGGAAGATAAAAGCTGGCACTGAACATGCCAACCCAGAGGTATGATATGATCCATGTGGGAATGTTGGACTCCACTGCCCGAAGCTTCACAATGCGGTAGTAATAGGAGAACTATAACATCAGTGCATCAAGCCTTAACAATAATCTTTACACAACCAGTAATGACATTTAGGTTTGGTATTCAGCTGTGTAAATGATAAAGTTGGATGTTTAAACTAGCATATTTATTAGTCTGTTGCATACTTATTTGTTCTTTAAGACAGGATTTGGTATTTACCTTTTCAAATTTTCTAATAAATAAGCTCTGTTCCACCTTGTGATGAAGCAGTAGTTTTCAACCTTTTATTCAGTAGAGATTGGTAGTTTAAAAACACAGTGGAGCACTCCCTGTATTACCACATCACATAACAAGGTGGAACAGAGTGTTTTCAGTTCAAGAGAAGAACTCAGCCTAAATATACAAGGTTTGCGCGTTAAACATGAGTGAATGAAACAAAACACAACTCCAGGTATTTTTTGACTATAGGAAACAACATCATAATATAAAGGGTGTTATATGGGCCCTTTAAGCCATATAACTCTTTTCATATCTAGACTTATTTTTTATTTTGTCTAGTAAAATCCGTCATAGCACAATGTCCTTTTAACATTGCCAGGAGTATCGCTGACCCTGTTCAAATGTGCGGTCACCTCCTCCTCCTTAAGTGTAACCCTATCTCTTTCCAAACAGCTCCATGGCCGCATCCAGTTTTCATTTAGTAGCCCCTTCCTTGATACTTTGTCACAGACTACATTATCTCTTAGCTCGACTTGAATGTTGGATAGCTTGAGAATGCACTCCAGATAACTAGTTTTGCATGATGAATCGCTGCATTCGGATCTGAAAACACCTACCCCACTGGCCTAATGTAGAATGATTAACACGAAATAGCAAGTCTCAAAGCGTACTAAATCTCCTTGAAGTAATGCTTAAGTTTGACCCAAAATGCTGATTCGGAACCAGGTTGTAGATTGGATAATACCTCACCCACATACTTCTACAAACATATTTTTCCTTTTAATATCCGCTCATAAAACTTGGCTGATAGTCAAATGCATGAAATAATATTTTCCACATTTATGCTTTGGAGTTATGCTTTGGTAGAAGATGCATTTACCTTGACATGAAATGGCTTTTGTAAACCAATGGTTAATTCAAAACGGTCTTATTATTATTACACAGTTGAGGTGAGCAGAACAGCACCTTGTCTGCGCAGCCTGTAAAAGAAGAATGTATTTAATTTAAAACAGAGATATGACTAAATGATGAGCTGTTTTTTGCACTTAAAATGTTCCTGAGCAATATGAAACAATTACCAATTTTCTCTGTTACCGATAATTCAAATGAAGCAAGTGTTTCATTAAAGGGCTCATATTACGCCATTTTTCACTCAAAAACTACCACTACATGACATCACAAGGTGGGACAGTGCATTTTGAGCTTTGGATGTAGACAGACTAATAATAAGGGATTAATCAAACATGTGTGAATGAAACAAAACTGTAATATAGCTCAGAAAATATTGGCCCTTTAAACGCAGCCGATTTTACTATTTATATTGACATGACAAAGCTGGTTCCCATAGTTTTGCTTTGTGGTTAAATTTGGGCTTATCACAACTTTATATAGTGCAGGGTCAGCTGTTTCCGGCTTATAGAAAATACATCAAAACTTTTCCACATTCCCGCATACATAAAGGTACTTCCAAGCTATAGACTTTGTGAAAAACATTAATAACCATAATAGAATGTCAGTTCAAATAGTGTGTATATCAATGAGAAGGAAGCTAAGCGTAAATGATTTCCTAAGTGCTCCAAATATCTCTATACCGGATTCTGATCTCCCTGTAATTAGCCTGAGCAGATGAATCAGAAAATGAGGCAATCTCCCATTCACCACTGAAGCCCCCCCGGTCAGATACATCTTTCTGATCATTGTCCTTGGTTTCGTCGATTTCGTTCTAAGATTTTGGTAAAAATGTTCAAAGTGTGGAGTCAAGTTTGATTTCACGAATAGAAATGTTACTTTGCCTCCTGCTATGACATTGTGAACTGTGCAAATCATGATTAAAGTCACTAGATTCACCAGTTTTCTTAGTTGCTATACAAAGCACATGAGGCAGTTCTGTCAGTCACACTTCTGAAACTAAAATCTACTTTCAGTCTGTAATTATTGCAATTTAAGCTTGTTATTGCTATACAATTACACTGAATGAAACCAATGATTATAACTCAGGCTTAGGTTAAAAAAAGTTTCAAATGAGATTTCAGTTACTGTGATTTTTTGTGTGTTTGCCTTCTTTGTACTACACATTATTGTAAATTAATACATTAATTGTAAATAATAATTTGTGTTGCTTATATCCCAGGCAGTCTTTTTGCATATTATGTTATTAATAGAGTTTATTACTTGGATTGAACATTGCAAGATAGTGCCAGAGATACCGACTCTGACCACAAGGGGTCGACACAGCGAGCGATGTAAGATTTAACCAGAAGTTGGGATGCACCGATCTGACACTGGGATCGGATATCAGGGGTGATGCAAAAAAAACTGCTGGATCGGATAAGCTTCCAAATATTGGTTCAGTCGATATCTTAGTTTAGCCTTGAAAATTGATGTAATAAGACTCTTTACTGATTGCATCTGGCCCAGAAAGTTTCATAATGTTTGAACTTTTATTTAGTTGTTCTGTAGTTACTTCAGAGGTAAATAACAGCTTTATATTTGGATCAGTTTTGTCTTTATTTTTGTATGAAGACAATAATTGCTGCTGCACTAGTATCAGTTGATATCGGCAATCAGCAGATACTTAAAGCCATTATTGGACCTGAAAACGTGCATCCCTAACCAGAAGTTCAAGATGTCTGGTTTGATTTAGTTTGCGACTGCGAGAAGGGAAATGGTGGGAGCCTTTTTTTTTTTCTTTTTTGCACTTAATATTTTATTCACGCATTCTTTTAAATCACCATAAGACATGTTAACAAAGCTTAATTCCTTGCCTTGCTTTAACCTCCTCTTCACTCATCCCACCTCTTTGGAAAGCCCCTGCACGCTGCCTTTCCCATTGAGTTGTATCCCGACGAGAGAGAGGGAGGCCGGCAGACACAGCGAGCGACCGAGCGAGCGAGCGGGCGAGCGAGGAGAGATAGAGACGGACTCACTGTGAACGACTAAAGCTCTGCCAGACGGTGAGGAGAGGAGGGAGGAGGAGGCACCCGTGTCTCCCAGATCCTCTTTACCGGCACATCTCGCAATCTCCATCACTTTAACTCTTGGATATTCACGCGCACTTTGGGAATTTTCGTTTTCGAATTTTGCACGGATTAACATAACATGGGGAGCGGATAGCATGGCACGTCTGCAGGTAACGCTAATCTGATTGGTCAATTCGTAGCGTGCACGTTGTTTTGAGTTCAATATGCTGGCAGTAATTCTTGAGTAAAACAGTTGAAGTCCCCAGACTTCCTTGGCATCGCTGAAGTCTCCCTACAGCAACTTGGGGTGATGTCATTTCAGGGCATGCCACGTTAAAATAGTAATTAAGCATCTAATTCTAAAGAAAGCTATTGGATTTTTTTGTTGTTGTTCTTCCTGGCAACGAAATTCAGCTTTTCTGCGCCACGTCTTGCCAATTTGGAAGTGGCATCGGAGCTAATAATCACGTCAACAAAGGGTTTTCATTTCATTTTTTCATAAAGTAATGAGGTGCCAGGCTTGTCTAAACACAGTGGAGGAGACAGGTGATTACAAACAGCTCCGGTAATAGAAAGTGCATTGAAAAACTGTGATACATGAGCTATTCAAGTCTGCTTTTAAGAATGATTTAACCACAGGTGCCCAGGAGACATGTTTTACTTTTGAATAGTAGAGAAATTGGTGAATTGTGTCAGGAGTTTCAAAAGATCCTGAACTGCTTATCCAACCTGTGTGATTTTAAAAAAGTTTCTGGTGCTTTTTAATATAGTTTTTATAATATTATTAATTGTTTTATTCTTACTATGGCATTATTGCTTTCCAAATTCAACTGTCATGGGGCTATTATTCTTGATGTATTATGTGTAATTATGTTTTACAAGCAAACAAAAATATGTGCACACACATTTAGAAATCCAGAGCTAAACTAAGACCATACCAGGTCTAAACCAGGACTAAACCAGGAGTTTACACCAGGACCATGTAGCACTAAACCAGGACTAAATCAGGACTAAACCAGGACTAAATCAGGACTAAACCAGCTCTATATCAGGACTATATAACAGGGCTACACCACGACTATACCAGAATTAAACCAGGACTAAACCAGGACCAAAACAGGACTATATCAGGACTAAACCAGGATTAAACTAGGACCAAGTCAATGTGTGAATCTTTGAACTGCTCAAGTACTAATAATGTGTAAAAAAAAAAAAAAAAAAACACACAGTAACACACCACAGCCAACAACTTACAAATTTACAATATTTCAAAAATAACTTTTTCAACATTCATCTCTTATTAAACTTTTACTCCAACTTATTCTGCAAACCTCACCGAAAACTTCTTGTACCAGTATCAAACAGTGAACAGGTCCTGCTGCTTAGACACATCTCCCAGTGGAAGTTAGAGGTCACTTCATTCATTTTTCTTTCCCCAGTCGATAGAAACAGCCTCCAGTTTTACAGCACTGCTTGGAGCTTGTGTGCAGACCTCAAAGCCATAACCTGCACATTTACTTATCCAAGGGCATTACAGCAAACTTATGCAACTGTAAAAAGAAACCTCCACACAACTCCAATGTGAAGTTTTTAGGCAACAGGTGGAAATGAGCTGCTTTAGACTTGCAAGGTCGCTGTGATTTTCTGTCTGTATTGTCAACTTCATCTATTCTAAACTGTTTGCAGAGCTACTTTAAAGGTACATTGTGTAACTTTTCTGGTTTGTCACCTGCCTGTTCCTATGGATATGTCATTGTTCTACCTGGAATCTTCCACAGTATGACATTAAACAGCTCTATCTTGCATTTATTAAATTACAGGTGGTTTTATAGCTCCAAAATGCCTAGAAAACAATTGTGACTGTGAGCGGGGTTTCCTCTCCACAGATCTGACCTGTAATTTGGTCTGGTTTGGCCTCCATGACGATAGAAATGTTTACAGGTGACATACTGTGAAACATTCCAGATAAAGCAATAACTTCTCCACGGAGAAACGCATTTGACAGATTCTCCATCAGAAAAGTTACACAATTCGCCTTTAAACATCAATAGATGAATAATTATTGTAAATATTGAAATTTTCATGTGTAAAAATAGGTTGGGACATGACTGAATTTTTTTTATGGTCATGAATGGGAAACCTTGATTGACAGCTGTAACCGCCAATCACAGTGAAGCATTCAGAGAGGTGGATGTTGTGTTAGATTTATTTAAATAATGTGATCAATACGTGGCTATTAATTAAAGATGCACTATGTCACTTTTTTGGTGAAGGGTCTGCAAGCTGCTCGTCTCCATGGAGATGTTTGCTTTGCCTGGAATGTTCCGCAGTATGGCATTAGTAATGTATTTTGACTACCTGTTGCATTTGGTTGCATGACTTTTCATATTCTGTCAGTTACGCGTCATTTTAAAAAATATTATTAGATTTTTATAAATGTACAAATTTAATTCAAACAAATGGAAAGGAATGTGGTCACTCTATAGCTCAATATTTTGCCTTGCCTCTTTGAACATTACAAAACATTGCAACTGTATGACTGTAGCGGAAGCATGAAAAGTCCAAATTATCACGGTGTCTTTGAGTTTCATCATACCACTCTCATCAATTTTACATTATAGCACCAAACCCTAGCTATGTCCCTTATACTACAAAGTACACAAACACCCAAGCTCCTGTAAACAAAATTAGCTCGTCTCCTGGTGGATGCCCTCTCCCCCAGGCCTCCGCTGTGACAGTAGCCCAAATGGGGTAAAGGTTATGGGGGACGGAGCAGAGCCAGCTGAGCCCTGGTTGGGATTGTTAGCATGCCAGGTTGACTGTGGCACGTGACATACCGTTGTCTGTTGTGTGTTGATAAGATCCAGGAGCAGGCTGCAGGAGGAGTGACGGAAGCGTCTGGTGATGAAAGGGAGAGGGAAGGCAGAGTCAATCATGGTGAACTTCAGGATGGCTTGTCATTTTTACACTGTTAAAGAAGAAGTGCGGTATAAAAGTTTTGGACTTAACTTTTGACATGCAGTCTTGAAGTTGGTAAAGGTGAAAAACTAAGACAAATGGCTGACAATTGTGCGTAGGGTAAAAAACGTTTCACTCCATCTTGAAATAATCTAAAAAATTATATTGATACTTTGCAGTGAAATCACGGTGACACTATGCACACATTACCAAACATTGTCAAACGTGTCAAAAGTTTTAAGATAGTCTGAAAACTCGAGGAAAAAATGCAAAATGGAGTTAACATATGCACTTATTATTATTATTGGAGAGGGACTTGTTTAACAGAACAAATCACTCATAATACAGCTAAGTCAGTTCTTTATGGTCAAATTGTGTTAAAACAAAGCTCATATTAAAGTCTAACAGAGCTTCAGACAGAGCAGTACCTACAGTTAGCATCACACCCCCAGGGAATGCTGGAGGACATAAGCTGCAAAGTATCAGCTGCCACAGTTTTGTATGTTGTAGTCCAGTGGCTCTCAAACTTTTCACACCAAGTACCACCAAAGAAAAGTTTTGCCTTTCTTATTACCACCAGATTTTTAACTAGGTCTATAACAGGACTATTCCAGGTCTAATCTAGGGCTGAACCAGGTCTAAAAGTGGACTACATCTTTTCCACTGTAGCTTTAAACAAGAACTTATCCAAAGGAGGACACACAAATGTGTAAAATTAACTCCAAATTAGGCAAACTGAAGTACCACCCCACCCCAAGGAATCATTTTTGGAAGAATATTTTAGATTAATTTCCATTTTGGCTTTGGTGTGTCAGTGAAAAATGTTGTTTTGTCAGAACATTAGGGAAATTATTAAAAAGAAAGATTGATAAAGTAACAGAATGAGGTGTCATAAAAATGGCATATTTATCATGTCTTGGGTATCTGTCAGGTGGAAGTCTCCAGTTACCCAAAATTTCCATAAATGACTCAAACTAGAAAAACTTAACTTAGTTTGATCTTGTGCTCAGAAAGTTTCAAAATGTAGAAACATCACCTCATATTTAGTCAGACGTGCTTCTATAAAAATAAAAAAGTGTGAAGTTATTTTAGTTTAATCTGGTAGTTTTTCCCTATGTGACCTCTGCTTTGACTTGTGTTTACATGTGTCAGTTTTCTTGGCACCTCCTCTGTTCGCCGGTAAAGCTAAAAGTGCAGAATATTGCATTTTAATAAGCTGGTGAGGTACTATGAGCTTTTCCTTTGAAATATTGTTTATTAAGTGGGTTAGGGCCAGTGGCTGACCTTATTTCTATAGCGGTCAGTGCGGTTTTCCATTAGCGGATGTAAATTTATGGTAAGAATCTTCAAAAAGACCGGTAATTATGGAGGTCTGTCAGTGTCACGTACCTGTGGTCAAAGTCTGCCAAAAATATCAGTGAAGACGTTTTTTTCCCTTTGTGGTAAAACGGCACCCAAACTATAAGGCTGAACAGCTCATGATTCCATCTAGTGGTACAAAGTTGGATAACAGTTTTTTCAGTTATAAGTTCATATCATATATCAAATATCATGTTTTGCAGGTGATTGTGGCGATGACGTGTGGTTTGCAGAATGTGCAGTATTATACAGAATAGCTCATAACTCCATCTAGTGGTACAAAATGCTACGGCAGTCTTTTTAGACCCAAGCCTCTTGGCACAGTGATTCTTCAAGTCGTCCATGTAAAAAAGTTTGAGGGCCAATATTGTATTTTGCACGGTGTTGCCATGGTGATGCCTGAAAGTACACAAGTTTTTCTGTGTTAGCAAGTTAGTGCTTCCACTGTGAGACGACTTTGTGTGTTTAGTGACAAGTACAGCCCAAAGACGCAATAACAGAGACAAGAGGTGCAATAGCGCCATCCTTAGGCAGTGCTGGGTTGGCTGAGTGCGAAGCGTGGCCCATGAGGGTTGTTCAATGTCGCTTGCGACTTTAATGTTTGTTTTTTAATTGTAAGTCATTTGTTTATTATGTATTTATATTGTGGCTCACACTGCATTAGGATTATTTTTCAGTCTTGTCTTGGAAGTATATTACTTAAACTTTTTTTTTTTTAAATGAAACCTTTTGCTAATAATTTTCTGCACAATTTCCTTCATACATGAATGTGGCGAGCCGGTATGTGGCCATACCGGCTCATCAAAGCCTGATCCCGTCAGATCTCAGAAGCTCAGCTGGGCCGGGCCTGGTTAGTACTTTGATGGGAGACTACTGGGAATTCCAGGTGCCACAGTGGGGCGCCAGTGGCAAAAACTGTTGTAGTGTCCTTAGGCAAGGCACATCACCCACACTGCCTAGTATGAAAGTGGTGTGTGCGTGAATGGTGGTGGTGGTCGGAGGGGCCGATGGCGCAGATTGGAGCCTCGCTTCCGTCAGTCTGCCCCAGGGCAGCTGTGGCTACAATAGTAGTTTACCACCACCGGGTCTGGAGTGAATGAATAATGCTCTGTAAAGCGTCTTTGAGTGTCCAGAAAAGCGCTATATAAAACTGATGCATTATTATTATTATACAATGAAACTATTTCTATATTCCCATTACATTAACCTCTTTGTCAGTGGATCTGCATTTCTTCAGTCTATTCAACAAGTGTCTACACAACCTGATACAGAACGCAGTTATAAATCCTTGAGCACAAACTGCTGCGTTCTCTTTTCCCTTGAACTCAATTGAACCGTTCATATCATAAGTGTCATGACTAGAAACACACTGTCCTCACAAGTATAGCCCTCTCAGTACGTGTGTGTGTATTTGGGTGGCAGGCTGCGGCAGGTGCACTATGGGATTTGCCACAGACCAGCTCAGCTCCACTCACCTCATTATCCTCTTTGGACAAGGACGACCTAATCCCCCTCTCGCTCTCTCTCCGTCTGCCCTCTGTTCGCATCCCCTCTTCTTTCTTTCACCCGTCCTTTTTTTGATTGCTTTTTGGATAGAACTTCTCTTAGATCCTGCGCTTTGTCATATCTTGTTTACAATTCACAGTTTGACAATTCCTGCAAATTTTGTGATTGAACTGAAATTTCTGTGTGGTGTTTCAGCGGTCAAAAGATACATGTTTGTGTAAGAATATGAAATTGCTGATTACTGCTTGTTTTTATACAGGATATGTGCTGATTGTGGTTTTGTTGGCACCTGAAAATGTCGAGAGAGAGAGAAAAAAAAAGGAAAAGCCACCCACGTATTGGGCTCACTTACCTAAAATAAATTCACGGCTTGCTATTTTCATTCTGTACTGAAAACACAGAAATTTCCAAATGTCTCAATCATTTCAAATCTACAAATAATACCATTTCAGAAGGCACTTTATTATTAAAAAGTGGCCCAAAAAGTCTTGAGAATATATCTTTTCATTTTTTTCCCATTATGGGTAGTGTTTTAAGAACTATTGCAATGTTTTAAAGGGACACTTTTTCTGGTGAGCGTCTGCCCCGTCATTGCACTCCATGTTATTGCTTTGCCTAGAATTTTTCTGGTATTTTTTCTAGGTATTTTTGAGCTATAAAACCACCTGTAATTGAATAAGTGTAAAGCAGAGTTGTTTAATGTCATACTGTGAAACATTCCTGGCAGAGCAATGACATCTCCATAGAAAGAAGCAGGTAAGGAAGCCCGAACCAAAAAGTTACATAGTGCACCTTTAAGTATTATTGAATAGTCACCAAAAATAGCAGTGTATTGTTTGTGACCACTGAACAACTAGGTTAAGGTTAGTAAAAGAGTGAGAATATCCCTGGAATAGCATGTTGTGGTAGCCTGTCCTGTACCCTTGCCAGTGGAATGATATAGTGGGCGCCCCTTCCCTCCGCGGTGAGCTGACACACACCACTTGTCATACTTGGTTAGGCTCGCTGGCGGTTATGTCGAATTAAAGGGAAAAGATGTGAAATGCGTATTGGGTAGGGGGGCCAAGGTGCTCTGGTGATCCGTTAAAAAAAAGCCACCGACATGATTCTAGCCCCCTTCCCGTCACCCGCGGCAGCCACCTCTCATCACCCAATACGGCCACTGTCACATCCTGAGGGGGGGTAAGAGACATGACTGAGCGAGCAGTGCTTAGGACCAGGCAAGGGGGATAAAGCAAAGGAAATAAAGAAAAACAAATAAAAGTGTCATGGATGCCCTACCAGAGTCCACAGTGTCCAGGCTATGGGCAGGCGGGGACAGTCAGTAGTGATAGGTTTAGTAGAAATGTTCATTAAAAGTCTACACATTTTGCATTTGAAGTAACCAGCTGATTTGGAAAGCTTTATAACATCTCAAATATTGTATGTATGTATGTTTGTTTGTTCTAAAGGTGCATTCTGTAACATTTCTGGTGTGGGTTATTATTATTATTATTATTATTATTATTATTATTATTATTATTATTATTATTATTATTATTATTATTATTTTGGTTTGGAATCAGCGCTTTATAGTTAGGACCTTTCTATTTTCTGGGTCTTCTCTCTCCACAGATCTAACTTGTAAATTGGCCTTGGTGGTGTCTTCAGCTTGTCTCCATGGAGATAGACAAGTTTAATGCCATACTGCCGAAGTTTCCAGGCGAAAATCCAAGATGATTAAATGTTATAATTTGGCATCAGGTTAAATATCTTGTAAATTCTTCTGACTCTAATGGAAATGTTGATAAAGTTATATACAGGTTATTTAAAGGTCGTATATTACACGAAACTGTGATCTTTAAGCCGTGTTATGATGTTGTTACCTCATCAAAAACATACCTGGAGTTTTATTTCATTCACAAATGCTTGAGTAATCCTTTATTATCAGTCTGTCTACATCTTCAGCTACCTTTTAACCTTTTGTTCAGTAGAGATGGGAAATTCCAGGGCTGAACGCATCTAAATGATTCTTGTGAAGGTGTGTGGAGTTCAAAAACACAGTGGAGCACTTCCTGTATTACCGCATGACACAAATGTTTTCTATTTGAGAGAAGAGCTTAAATATGTTTGTGTGTTGTGTGAATGAAACAAAACACACCATTTTAACAGATGAGTAAATAGCTGAATATGGACTTTCTAATTTGTTTAATTTGAATGACACTCTGCATTCATTATTATCCTTGACACCACATCCTTAACAAATTCCCATCTTTCTATTCACTAAACCAAAAAATGTAATTAACTTAAAATGTAAAAGTATAGTGTTTCAACCGTATTCAAAAACACCTTTCTAAAAGGCCATCTGACACTCCTTTCGCATTAGCATTTGTCCTTTTAATAATAACCCACCTTGACTCTTCACCATGCTAAATTCCTGCATGCACCGCAGCTGCCATGTCTCTATAAAAAATATGATTTGTTTGTTTACACTCCTCCCCATCTCCATAGCGATTATCAGCCTACCCAAATTGATCGGATATGGCGGCGCTTCATCAAGACAGCATTATAACTCACCCCGCCATCCCATGTAGAAAACCCCCATGTGTTTTAACGTGGACGGCTTTATCATGAGTTGTTATTAGCTTCAAGTCAAAGGGCTGTTTGTGGAGAAAGGGGTGGGAAAAAAGGTGACAGGGTTCCAGTTTTAGGAGCAGCTGGCTTAGCGGAGCAGTGAAAAGCAGATGGAGAGGAGTTGATGTGTCCCGCTGTCCAAACGCGATGAGATAAAATGTGAATACTATCTGGCAAACTGCGCGCCTGATGGCATTGACAGTTAGCTCATTCTTGCACGCCCAGGTCTGTCAATAAAGCGTAGGATTCAGTCTGTCTCTGTCAGCAGAAAAGTCAAACTGGACGCCAAAAAGTGTATATATTATATGTTAAAGGTGCATTGTGTAACATCTGGTGGGGAGTCCGTCAAATGCTTTCCTCCAGAGACATGTTATTGCTTTGTCTGAAATGTTTGACAATATGGTATTAAACATTTATCTTCATGGAGATCAAACTAGACCAAGTTACAGGTCAGATCTGTGAAGAGGCGACCCCGCTCACTGTCAGAATGCCTGTTTTTCGAGGTATTTTTGAGCTATAAAACCACCTGTAAGTGAATAAATGTAAAGTAGAGCTATTTAATGTCATACTGTGGAACATTCCAGACAGAGCAGAGACACATCCATAGAAACAAACAGGTGAAGGACCCCCAAACCAAAAAGTGACATAGTGGACTTTTAAAGGGTGCTATGTACGTGTGTGAAAAATACTGAAATATCGTGGTTCTAAATTTGGTGATATAGTATCATTATCGTGAGGTTTCGATATATCGCCAAGAGTATTTTTTGGAATCTTTAAGCATTTTTTGTGTGGCAGCATCACAATTTTGTTGCTTTTTTACTTGAAGGAAACTTGTTTATGCGTTTGACATTCACTGTTGATGATAAAATAGATGTATTTCATATTAACTTTGCACAAGTAGTGGCTTTACAAAGAAATATTGTTGCTAAAATGTATTTGATTCTTAAAAAACTGCGAAAGAACAGCATATTGATTATCACATATCGTGATATTGTATCGTGAGCCTTGTGTCGTGTATTGTATTGCGTTATGAGAGACCCTGTGATTCCCAGCCCTATTACTACGCTTATATATTTATTTATATATTATGCAAGGGAGGTCCGCCACCTGCTTGTCTCCATGGAGATATTATTGCTTTGCGTAGAATTTTGCACAGTATGGCATTAAACTAATCTTTTATTTATTCAATTACAGGTGAAAAATGCATTCTTACTGCCACCAGGGTATCCTCTCCACAGATCTAAACTGTAACTAAAACCTGGTGTATTCTGCTTGTTTCTTTTAAAGTTTATTAATGCTGTATTGAAAGATTCCAGGCAAAGCAACAGTATTTATATGGAGACAAATAGACAGCAAACTCTCGACCAGAAAACTCTCATAGTGCATCTTAAAACTTTAACCACTGTTAATTTGAACATTTGAACATTTTCTGGTGCTTAGATTCAGGAAATAGTGACGTCAGCTGTTTCTGTAAGTAGATTTGTTAGGGAAGAGATCTTACTGGGAATCTTGTCTCTCACTTATATTAGTGGCAGTGAAGAGGAAGAGATGAAGAGGCTGGTAGTTCTGCTGCTGTGGCGGTGAAAATGGGGTGGAACGGGGCTGTATCTGAAATTGCCGGAGTAGGAGGAGATAGAGAGGCTACATCTGCTGAATGTATTGAAAAGTGATCGGCTGAAAGGTTTATGATTTTGAGATAAAGTTTTCAAATTAAGACGGTTTGCGCAGATAAAAAAGGAACAGTAAAAATATGTGTACAAGGATATGGAGGTTACAGCAGGACCGAAGAGCGGGTTTATGGAGCAGTGAAATCAGGCATGTTTACTGGGCTGTCTTGGCTTTATCCAAACGAAAAATGGAATAATTTGATTTGCTTAATAACAGAAAGGGACATTTATAGCCACCCCAAAAGATGGTGACTCATTGTTGTGTTTTGCTCTCCGCTGGGAAATACCAAATATATGAGATCATTTCTTAATCCCCGGGTCCCCTTAAATCTGTTGCATATTCACCATAGAAACCAAACTCCAATGAGGTACATGCCTTTCAGTTTGATAGCTTCATATTTGCAGGCAGACATTGTTATATTCTAGTTTACACACTGGCGGCCATCATGCTGTTACTGAAAATGTCCCACTGAGTTGCTTGAACAAAACAATAAAAGACAGAGTTGTGCTTCATGCACTAGATCCACAGGCAAACACTGGAAATCTCTGCATATTTGTCACACTATGTTTTCCACCCACATGCTGCTTTTCTAGTCCCACATTCCTGTATTATACTAAAGATGCAATGTGTAACCTTACTGTTGGGAGCCGGCCACCTGCTTGTCTCCCTGGCGATGCTGTTGATTCGCTTGGAATGTTCCACAGTGTGATATCGAACTCACTCATCTTGTATTTATTCAATTACTAGTGTTTCTATTGTTAGAAATATATGTTGACATAAATTGCTGATGTATTTCTTGAAGATTTCATCTAGTGTATGTCCATGCTGTGGGATTCAAAGCTTAACATCACCATGGAGACAACCAGGTAAAATCCCTCTACCAGAAAAGTTACATAATGCATCTTTTAAAGGTCCTATATTACGCAAAATGGACTCTTGTGAGATTTAAGCCACGTTATAATGTTATTAACTCCTCAGAAATGTACCTCGAGTTGTGTTTTGTTTCATTCAAATACGTTTGAGTCATGAGGCGGTAATTTTCAAGTTAACAGCTAAATTTGACTTTTAGTTAAGTAGAGATTGGCAATTCTAGCACTGAAATCATCCCAAAGACTGTAGTCAAGTTGTACAGAGTTTGAATACACAGTGGAGCACTTCTTGCATTACCATATGACATCACAAGGTGGTACAGAGTGTTTTGAGCTTTGGAGATGTAGACAAACTAATAGTAAAGTGTTACTCAAACGTATTTGAATTAGCGTTTTCCGTTGCAAAGAAGAGAAAAGAGCCTAAATATGCAGGATTTGTGTGTGAATGAAACAAAACAGGACTCCAGCTATGTTTGTGATGAGGAAATATTATAACAGAGATCAGAAAACAGCGTACAGTGGGCCCATTAACTATGTATAATATTGATGATAGTTCTTTTCATTTCAGACAAACTACAGCACTTTTCGATTTGTCTTCAGATGCAGTCCTGGCACCCTCTTCTGGCAAATTACACAGTTTATACCAGTTAAAGCTCTGAGGTGTTCCCATATCTGAAATTAAACTACATAAAAGATCCAGCCAAATTATCCAGTTGGCAATGTAAAGTATCCAAGGAATTGAATGTTTTGCAAACCTCATTTTTTGGGCATTAATTTATTTTGTTTGATAAATTGTGGTAGTCCATAAGCTGCTTAGTGGGCCCAGGGTTAAAAATGTGCACATAATCTGACAAAAACCTCAGATGCAGACATAGACCACATATGAATACTGTGCTGTCTATCGCTCCATTTACAGTTTCACTCATCAAGGTCAGTGTGAAAACAGGCGCACTGAAGAGAAAGGCAGCCAAAAGCCTCATTTCAAAATGTTTCATAAAAATCTAAGATGTCATGGTTGGATTGTGTATACAGTTATAAATCAGTGAACCAATTTATAAAGTTCTCATGGTATTTGGAATATAAGTGTGGTTACTGTAAATGTTGTTATAAGTTTGCATTTGCTGTTTTCAAACTTTTTTTTTTGTTTGAGAGTCTCTGAGGTGATGTTACAATGGTTTTGCCTGGAATGTTCCACAGTATGGCAATAAAGTTATTAATCTCCATGGAGATAAGCACGCAGTGCAACATAGATACAGGTGAAGTTTTTCAAAGTATATGAGCAATAAAAACAACATGCACAATAAATTTATTCTATTTTTTATGACTATTCATGCATTGTTATTACTTTAGGTGGTGTTTCCTCTCCACAGCTCTGATCTGTAACTTGGCCTGGTGGTGTAACCTGCTTGTTTCCATGGCAATATGTTTCATTACATGCAACAAAAAACTCAATTGAAAAAAATGCAAGATCAAGTAATGCTATACTGAAAGTGAAACTGACTACAGATCCTAATTTAATACATTTCTGAAGAATGGTGCTGACTCCTCCATTTGGCAGAGGAAAAGTTTTATCAATCAAATTATTTCTATTTGTTTGTCTTATGGAGTAAAAATGTAGCAGTTCATGGCAATCTCTTTTTCCCCATATGCGCTAATACCAAATATGCTGAGTGTCCATTTCAGTCGACCCCATACTCCACTCCAATACGATATTTCACAGTAGTCTAGACATGCTTCACGCAGCCATCTCTGTTAGCCTACATATTAACACTTATTTCATGTATTCCTCTGGAGAATGTGCTTTGACAATGCCTCTCACTAGGAATTGATGAAAAGTGGGGGTGGATAGAGTGCTTTCCATACTGTTTTTCCCTGTCATCTTCTGCGCGTGGCGTTGATGAAGATCCCAGTGGTGGAGCTAGCCCAGAGCTAACAACTTACAAAGCGTTGTGCCATTTTTCTGACTGGATTTGAATTTCTGTTCCCTTTGGTGGAGCTGTGATGTCTAGTGACTGTGTTAGTGCTATGAAGATACTGTAGGCTCTATTGTAATATGTAGACTCTTGTTTTTGTAACTGTAAACAGATACATTTATTACTACTACTATCACTACAACTACTACTACAACTTTGACATTTGGGTATCATTACTACTTGTAGGGAATACTATATATACGGAAAGTAGACTGGGACAAATGAGCAGGTGATTGGTCAAATGCGCGAAACTGAATCTGAATCATTTTAGCTCAAATGTGTATTTTTAGCAGCTACTGGCATCAACCATCTGTCCAAACACGACTTCTAAAAGGACTTACTTTGTGATTTTTTTTTAACATTCTTTCTCTACATCAAAGTTTACACAGTTGTTAAAATACTATTTTTTTCTTCTTTTGATTTTCAGACATATGTGTAATAAAGTTATTCACACGTTTTACATCATTTTGCTTCCTTTTTCTGGTGACTTTCTTTGGTGTGTTGCCAGCACTTTGAAACACTGTGTTGGACCAGAAGCGTTTTGTTTTTTTCTTTTTAATTTTGTATTCTGACAGGCAGCTCTGGTTTGTTTTGGTAAATTTATTTGGGTAATCGTGGGCCTTTAGCTGCAGATTTGAGAGGCTCGCTGACGGCCGTATTGCCTCTGGACTCTGCACATGCCTGATAATTGACGGTTTTATCAATCGCCAGTGGCAACAGATATTTTAGCACAGGTGCTCGGTCCAAAAATGTCCAAATCTACAGTGTATTGTTCTGTGTTACTAGATGAATTACAGGCATGAATAATACACACACGGACAATGTATGAATGCTTATTTAATACTAATGCTGCTACTGCTGCTACTACTACTACTACTACTTCTGCTACTACTACTACTACTACTACTACTACTACTACTACTACTTCTGCTTCTGCTACTACTACTACTACTACTACTACTACTACTACTTCTGCTTCTGCTACTACTACTACTACTACTACTACTACTATGTGGCCATATCGGCTTGTCAAAGCCTGATCCCGTCAGATCTCAGAAGCTAAGCAGGGCCGGGCCTGGTTAGTACTTGGATGGGAGACCACTACCACTACCACTACCACTACTACCACTGGCCTGTCATCATCATCAGGCACTACCATCACTACATTGCCACTACTACCACTACCACCACTACTACCACCACCACTACTACTGCCACCACTACCACTACCATCACCACTACCACTACTTCACTACCACTACTACCACTCTGCTACCATCATCACTTCACTACCACTACCACTACCACTACTACCACCACTACTCTTCCGCTCTGCACATCATCACCACTACCACTACCACCACTACTACTACCACTACTCTGCTCTGCCACCACCATCATCACTACCACCATCATCATCACCACTACCACTACCACTACTACCACTACTCTGCTCTGCCATCACTACCACTACCACTACCACCACTACCACCACTACCACTACCACCATCACTCTGCCACCACCACCACCACTTCACCACTACCACCACTACTACTCTGCTCTGCCATCATCATCACTACCACCACCACCACTACCACCACTACCACTACTCTGCTTCCACTACCACCACTACCACTACCACTACTACCACTCTGCCACTACCATCATCACTACCACTACCACTACTACCACTACCACTCTGCCACTACCACCACTACCACCACTACCACTACTTCACCATCACCACTACCACTCTGCCACCACCACTACTCTGCCACTACCACCACTACTACCACCACTACCACTACTACTACCACTACTCTTCCGCTTCTGCCATCATCACTACCACCACTACTACCACCACCACTACCACTCTGCTCTGCCACTACCACTACCACTACTACCACCACCACTACCACCACTACTCTGCTTCTGCCACTACCATACCACTACTTCACTACCACCACCACTACTCACTACTCTGCTCTGCCATCACTACCACTACTACCACCACTACCACTACTCTGCTCTGCCACCACTACTACCACCACTACCACTACTACCACCACTCTGCTCTGCCATCACTACCATCACTACCACCACTACTACCATCACCACTCTGCCACCATCATCACTACCACCACTACTCTGCCACTACCATCATCACCACTACCACCATCACTACCACTACTCTGCCACCACTACTACCACCACTACCACTACTACTCTGCCGCTCTGCTACCACTATCACTACTACTACTACTACTACTACTACTACTACTACTACTACTACTACTACTACTTCTGCTTCTGCTACTACTACTACTACTACTACTACTACTACTTCTGCTTCTGCTACTACTACTACTACTACTACTACTACTACTACTACTACTACTACCAATGCTGCTACTACTACTACTACTAATGCTGCTACTTCTGCTACTACTACTACTAATGCTGCTACTACTATAAATAGCTTTACTGCTACTACTGCTATAAATACTTACCCTGCTACTGCAACTACTAAACAGCTACTACTACTTCTACTACTACTACCACTACCATTACCATAAGTACCTCTACTGCTACTATTACTACTATAAATCTGCTACTGCTACGAATACTATTATAAATACTCCAACTACTACTACTACTACTATACTTGTACTGGTACTACTATTACTATAAATACTACTACTACTACTACTGCATTTACTTTTACAGCTATACTTTAAGTTTACATTCCTCACTTTGTGCAGGAATCCAACCATGAAGTGAATTTTTGCCAACAAGAGCCGAGCATTGGCGGGTGACCATTTGAAGTACAACTGTGTCCTGAACTGTGTGTAGGAACAAAGAGTTTAAAAGTAAAGTCTAGCAAAGCAAATCTGACACGGGGACATCTGCAAACTCAAATCTGGGTTGTCACCACTCTTCCCAAATTGCTCTACATCCCCCGGGGACTATAGGGAGAAAAATCACTTCCTGGTTTTTTCCCCGGTTGACACAGCAACGGAAAAGACTGTTGGTTTTCTCAATGCACGGAGGACAACCAGGCTACTTCGGTAAGATTGATTAATAAAATGTTCCAGCGTTTCAATTTACCTTCAATTTGAACACAATGTTAAAATATTAAAATCTAAATCTGCTTTTATAGGTTGAATCTGTTGGAGATTACGTATGGGGACGCTAGCATGATAAGACTGTAATTTGTTTTGTCTTTGCACGGCATTAGAAAACATGTAGCCTATTATTTAAGTGGCTGAGTGATGTTGACATTCAAAGTAGCTGCTTATCAGGACAGGGGCTGGACTTGAATGCGTTATTTTTAAGGATAGTGCATTTGACAAAGTGTATGTAATTGCTTTGTTGTGGTAAAGTAAAAAGAAAGTACTTGTTTTAAGCTGTCAGCATCCTTAAAAGAAATGTAAGTTAGGACAATTAAAGTGAATTTAGTACAGTGTATTTAGTTTGTAAATGTATTTCCTGCATATGACTCAAGTTTAAACGCTTGTGGAGCAAAGTACTGCCATCTGAAAGTTGATGGTACTGCTACTACTACTACTACCACTACTAATAAACATTTTATGGTTTGAATCCCACTCTAGTCATTTTGTACTGTAGTCCATCTTGTGGTTTGGTTGGATCCTCCTTGGGCAAGACATTTTTCAAGTGTTTCTTTAAGTGTGTGGATATGATGTAAGTGAATAATTGGTGGTCAATGATGTAGTCTTTGAAATACAGCAGGTAAATTCTGAAATTTAAAGGTATAAATAAAGGTATATGTTACGCGAAATTGACTCTTGTGAGTTTTAAGCCATGTTAGATTGTTGTTACCCAATCAAAAACATACCCAGAGTTGTGTTTTGTTTCACTCACACATCTTCGACCCTTTATTATTAGTCTGTCCACAAGCTCAAACGGCTCTGTTCCACTTTGTGATGTCATGAAGCAGTAGTTTTCAACTAAATAGCTACATTTTACCTTTTGTTCAGTAGAGCTTGGCAATTACAGAGCTAAACTTATCCAAATGATTCTAGTGAAGGCATGTGGAGTTTAAAACACAGTAGAGAACTTACTGTATTACCACATGACATCACAAGGTGGAACAGAGAGTTTTCCGTTTGGGAGAAAAACACACAGCCTATATTTGCCAGATTTGTGTTAAACGTGTGAATGAAACAAAACACAACTCCCAGTATGTTTTATATGAAGAAACATACCCGGAGTCATAGAAGTCTCAGAAAATAGTGTAATATGGGCCCTTTAATGAAAAATAGATCTATTATATATGTAGTTGATAGTGTTCATAATCGTGCTTGTGCTTTTTTATTCTTAAAAATTAGTCAAATGCAAAGAACAGGTTTATATCTGCACTATACATTACCATAAGCCCTTATATGTATCCACCCATAGCATGTGGATACATATAGACACATAAGTCACATAAATCAAAATATATATTTATATCTAACAGTTTTAGTTTTAAATGTGTTAAATTGTGGGTCTAAGTATGAATACTTATAGGAAGAATACTATAGCAATGTTCTAATGTAATAAAACCTGTAATTTAAATGGCCTCAATGTTATGTATAGTTTGAATAATGAAGTTGTGCATAATGCAATCATATAAAAACATTCAACACAATAAATGACAACACGTAAAGGTTAAATCATTTCCATCTCCTATTTTACATATTACGGCATCAGCACAGACAGCTCCTCTCCAGAGATTAGCCTGTTCCATCTCTTATGCGCTTTGTAAAGGAATTCCCACCTGCGACCCACTGTTCTATTTCCCTGTGTGAGCGATCCATAATTTAATTCAGCGGTCATTGTCACTCCCTGCCATTTGGTTTCAGGTATTACACCGCTCCCACCTCACTCCATCTGATTGTCTATTGATTTTGTGTTGACGGAGATTGACGTGGACAAAGATGGGAGCAGATTATTTTCAGTAGTGTCCAGTAGAAGAGAAGGATTGCTGTAGTGACGCCTCTTATCTCTCTGTGTGGTGCTTTTGCTGCCTGAGGAAATCAATGGACATCCTACCTGTGTCTTTATCTGACCATAACTTCATTTATTTATTGAATTTGGGTCTGCTCCTGTCATCTCCAGTGCCACTCAGTACTGCATGACATCCTGGCAATCTTTAATACGACTGCTATTAAAACAGTTGTCCCCTCTGTGGTACAACTGCTTTCCACTTGTGAGTACTATTACTGCGATTCCTACAACTCATGTGTCTACTGCAGTTCTTCTTTCTTTTTATAACCCCATACTCGGGCTTTGCAATGAATCAAATTGTAATCGAGTGAAAGATTTGGTCATTTCTGATTTTTAAAGGTGCATTGCCCAACATTTCTGGTGGAGGGTCCGCTAACTGCTTGTTGCCATGGAGATGTTATAGCTTTGTCTGGAATGTTCCATGGTACGACATTAAACATATCCATATAGCATTTACTCATTGTGGGTGTTTCTATCGCTCAAAAATACAATAACTCCCTCTGTGAATGGGGCGACTCTCCACAGATCTGATCTGTAATGTAGCGTAGTGCTGTGACCTGCGTGTCTCCCTTGTGATAGATAAGCTGATATTGTGGAACATTCTAGCCAATCAGTATGCACAATTTATGTTCAGAAAGTAAATATTGAAAGCTGTTTTTTATTAATTTAAGTAATAAAATAAATTTCAAAAAAGTAGATAGCTAAATAAAGCTAAATAAAGTAGAAAGCTATGATGGATTCCTTAAAAAAAGTAATACATTTTTTGTTATATCATATAGCCACACTTATATGAAAAAATTAGAGCTTTTTTTACGGGAGAAGGGGAGACCCGGGGGAAGACCCAGGACACGTTGGAGAAATGATGTCTCTTGGCTGGCCTGGGAACGCCTCGGGGTCTCCCCTGGAGGAGCTGGAGGAAGTGTCCAGGTTGAGGGAAGTCTGGGAGTCCCTGATCAGGCGGCTGCCCCTGCAACCCGGTCCCAGATAAGTGGAAGAAAAAGGATAGATGGAGAACTTTTTTACTATTCTAGCCCCATAATTAAGCTAATTTCAGTTGTCACTGAGCTGGTAACACTGGGGAAGGGAGCCTGTTGAAATGGCTTATTAAATGCACAGCTAATTGCAAAAAGATATTAACAGACAGATGCTTTGAACTATATGAACTAAACCTATACTTTTATATGGCCCAAAATAGTAACTTAGACTTCAGTAGAACCATAGCAACAACTGTTTGCCTGCTCTTTCCTCCCTCTTGTTTTTTAATCTTAAATCCACTGGCAGATATATTGTACTCCAGGCACGTAATCATGTGGTGAATTTAAAATGTGGGGTCACTGTGCTCGTCTTTGTGGATAATAATACCACAAAGTCAGATTGATTTACATTTTTATGCAGATGGGGCGCTTTTAGATATTTTCCTCCTTAATTTATTTTGACTGGTGGTTGTTGTCGGAGATTTACTGGGGTGAGATTGCCTTTAGCTGTGTTGTGAATTTAATAGAAAGCCTCGGTGCCCCTTGACAAATTAATTAATGATCAGAAAAGACAACATTTTGGCGTTGCCGGCAGGATTTTGTGTTATAGTTACTTCGTTGCACCTCGGGGACTCGAGTTGTGGGGTTGATGCTAAAAATAGAGTGTAGCTTTCCGTGCTGGTTGGATAAAAAGCCGGTGGAGTTAAACATGCAGGGTGTCCATCATTCTTGCAGTGAGGGGGACTCAGGTCAGCGTGTAAGGGAAATGTGAGTTAGGAGACATTTGCTTCCTGCCTGTTCAGATCTGTCAAGTGAAAAGTGGGCTCTTTAAATATAAATGCAGTGGAATGTAGAGAGGTTATATTAGTTATGGTAATGTAGCTTACAGTAATGAAAATAACAGCTTCTTCGACCCCATGTTTTAAATTGCAAAAATAAAGATTAGTTTTGTTTTTATTTATTGCTTGAACTTTACTTTAGGCATAATCATATCATTCACAATTAAAAGATTTAGGGTTAATTACAAATGTAGGAGTATTACAACATTAGAACAAAGCTGTAAATATGTTTTGCTTTCCTTTTAAAATGCCTTGACAAGCCTTTGGTTCCATCGTAATCCAAAGAATTAAGATTCCTTATGATTTGGTTGAGCTCTCGATGGCTTCACCACAAGAAGATTTGTGTTCAAATACCTGGGTGTGCCTTTATGTTGTGTTCATGTCTGTTTATATTTCCTGTCTGTGTCTGGTTTGCCTTATGTAAGCTATAATTTGATCCCCTGTGTGGCCAGGACCCTGAATATCAATGGGACTTTCAAGGTGTTTTGGTCTTTGTTCTTCTATGTTTCCTATAATAAGCAATAGAGCAGTGCTATGTCTAAACTGAAGCTGTAATAACAACACTAAGATGTGAGAAAACACAAAATATTTTCTCTGGGACTTGAATGACAACTTTCTGGCTGGTTTGTGCTGTATTATTTAGATGGTTGCCATGGCGTCGTCATCTGACAATTATTGGAGGCAGACGGGCAGATAACTTTTGGTCACTGACTCATCGTTTATGTAAATCACTTCCTGTATCTTTACAACATAATTTGGATATTTTCAAACCAAATCCCTTTTTCATGTTCAGATAAGAAGAAGAGCCTAAAACAGTTTAAAAAGTTCATGCCAATCTTCACTTTCTTATCCTTAAAGTTGTACTAAGCTGTAACGCCGTCTTTATCTGCAAGTGGGGCCACGGCTTCAATCACCGCTTACTTCCTGCTTCCCGATCACATGACGCTCCCGGGGGACTGTGATAGGCCGACGCGTACACCCCCAACTACATCTTCATTTCCTGGGCTTGGAGTTTGGGGAGCGCCTCGTGCGACAGGCCAATCTGCAGAGATAATGATCTGTCTGGGCCTCGCTGGGAGATGACAGGACAAAGGCTGGTGCTATTTATTCTTTTTTTTTTTTTTTTTTACCAATGTTTTTACCTGTTGGAATGTGGAACAAAGCATCAATCACTGCCTCAGATTACAATTTCGAAGAGCTGATTAAGTAGCAAGAACATAAACACATCTGAAAGAATAATAGACTTTGTTTTTCCCAAAAGGTTGTGCAATGTATTTGTAAAGTGAAATTGCAAAGATATAGTCCAATATAGCGTGCAGTGACATCTATATCAGAGGAGACTCCTGCTGTCAGCCTTGTATAGAAAACCACTTAGAGATCTATTGAATGCCAAGACTGCATGGCCCCAGTACAAACAATAAGAGTCTGGGTATAGTAGTACAGTGAGAATGTACTGCACAAATATAGGCCATAAAGTATAGTCAAAACTTAAGTGGGCTTAAAGTCAAAGGAATCATTATCTCGCAATGCAAAAATAAGAATGTTTTTTGATTTTACTTTGGTTTTAATTCATTTATAGTGTCTGAAAACTCCTAAACTTTTCTTAAGATTTCATAACATTAGCTGTTTCAATTTGTACTTCAAAAAAACTATCTATCTTAAATTCTTTTACAAGGTTTATGGTGTTTCAAATATTCATTAAATAGTTGCAATTTTTTTATTAGCTGTTGGGAAAAAATGTAAATGATTTTGTCGTGAATAACACTGATTATGGGATAGTGGTTACTTGGCAATCCCAAAACTAGTCAATCGCAAAATGAAAAATGCTAATTATTTTGCAAAACTCCATCTTTCCAGTAGTAATTTAGACAGTTAAAACTAAATTAAAATAACTTGGAACAATCAGAACATTTTTTTTACCATTGCGAGACAATAGTGCCAACTCCCTCAAGTGTTCCACAGAGGGCTTTACAGTTTTTAATAACCATTCTTCAATATGGGGTTGATGAATATATTATAGAGGTGCTATTCCTGACTGAAAGTAGCTCATCTTTGTGCAGTGTCGTGCCTTTAAAGTGTGTTCATAGTCCTCATGGTTTGGTCTTTAGTCCTGATCTAGTCCTGGTTTAGTTCCACATTCAGTTCTAGTCTAGTCCCCTGTTTTTGTGTGTTGTGTGTTAAGACAAAAGTAAATATATTCAAATACAATGCAAAAATCAGGTCAGAATTTACTGCCCTAGTAACTTCTGTTCCAGCCGTTGTTGTAGTAGTAGTGGTAATAGCAGTATGAGTAGTAGGTGTAGTTCAAGTAGTTGGAGTAGTTGGAGTAGTAGTTGTTGGAGTAGTAGTTGGAGTGGTTTGAGAAGGAGTGGTAGTTGGATTAGTTGGATAAGTAGTAGTTGGAATAGTAATACTAGCTGTTCTGGGTTCAGTCATAGTTTGGTCCCTGTTTTTATGTATTGTTTGTAGAGACAAAAATAATTAGGCATGGAACATTAACACGTTAATTAAGATGAATTAATTACAAAGAAAATAATGCATTGAAAATATTAATGCATTTTATCACAGTTTGCAGAACGTTTGTCAGTGCAACATGTCGTGTTATGCCAATTATACTGACACAGATAGGTCCCACTACGACAGCAACAGAGCATGAAAGCCTCTGGGTTTACTGGAGAGTAAATTTCTATTCAAAAAATGACCCGATGTAAGTACTGACAAAGGCGTTGTTTATTGCAAACTGTGCAGAAAAGAGTTTGCATATCACAGAAGCAACTCAACCCTACGATACCATTTAAATGCAAAACATGTCACAGCAGCACAGAAACTGCTGGAGCTGTTGGCGGGAGCAGTTCTGATCCAAGTGCAACCAAGAGGCGTCAGCAGCCCAAACTCCAACAAAAAAGAAAATTAATCCAGGAAAGTTCATTTACATAAAATAAATGTTGCTTTTGGGGCAAATATATGATTAATTGAGATTAATTAATTACAAAACCTGTAATCAATTTGATATTTTAGGTGTGGGACTTGATTAAAAAATAATAATTTTTTTAATCAAGTCCCACACCTAAAATATATATATTCAAATACAATGCAAATCTAAATGTAACTATGGGTGCCCGTATGGCCCAGAAAGCCCCTTAAGCTTACCGTTGGATTTACAAAGTGGCTGTATAGCCCCAACAGACCCGGGCGGAGGAGCCGGCTGTTAAAAGATTCAGCACGGTGCGTTTGGGTGATCATTACGGTGTGGGAAATCGGAGCTGCTGCCATGTGGACTGTCATTATGAGGTCGCGGCAGGGGGCGAGAGACACCGGAGTTCAATGGCGGGTGAGAGGGGAGAGTGAGTGGATGTATTGAAGAGCAAGTCTGTTGGGATCGGTGCAACGGTAGGAGGGGATCCCGCAGTTCAAATTAGTCCTTAGTCCTTAACCTCTTCGTCTTGGCACCTGGCTGGTTTTATCTGGTGTCTGTAATTGCCTGTGGGGTCTGCTCAAAACTGAGGCTCCTGATATGCGCCAGGCAAAGTGTTAAGCCAATAGATAACAGCATCAAATTTATCCTGTCTGCCTACACAAATTTATTTTTAGAGTCTAGTTTTTCTGCAAATTCTGTTTTTATTAATGTGTTGCTGAAATGTTTGAGTCCTAGTCCTTTTCATTCTTCCAGATTCCAGTCTTAAACAAAATTTGTTATACCACAGAGTGAAAATTCCAATGGCTTACACCTATACATTTAAGAAAAAATCAAGAAATCACAGTATTCAAAGTAGTAATATTACAATACATAGGAGATTCTTTATTTTGGCTTTTTAAAGTAAGGTTAAAGTTAAATGTGACTATCATGTGGTAATACAGGAGGAGCTCCACTGTGTTTTTAAACTCCATACACCTTCTGTAGGATCATTTGGATCATTTCAGCCCTGGAATTGCCCATCTCTACTGAACAAAAGGTAAAAGGTAACACTTAACTTCAAAACTACTGCTTCAAGATATCACAAAATGGAACAGAGCATTTTGAACTTGATGTAGACAGACTAATAATTCAGCATTACTCAAACATGTGAATGAAATAAGACAAACTTTAGGCATGTTTTTGATGAGGTAACAACATTCTAAAATGGCTTAAAGACTCAATTTTGTGTAGGACCTTTAATTATAGCTAATTTTGAGGAGCATATAGTCTCATCCAGGAGGAGTTTTACACAATACATCCCCTATGGCTCTTCTTATTGCAAGTGCTGTTTCACTTAATCGACACCTCCTCTTATAGAAACACCATACGTCACGAAGCCCATCATTTTAACACATTTTTTGTCCAATAATTGCCCTAAGAATGTTCCTGTCCCCAGACCAGTAAATTTTCTCATTCTCATCTTAAGGAGATTTCTTGAGGGAGTCTTGCCGCCCTCATGTAGTGATTTTTCATGAATAAATGCTCTAATTTGTGCACAGCAATGAGGCTTGTGAGGAGAAAAGAGCATCCTCCAGTGAGCAGTGGTGCACTTCGATTTGTGAGTATGTTTCAGTCAGATTTGGCTTGTACAATGGAGCTGTGGAAAGTCTGGGGTACAGGAGACTGGCATAAAGAGTAGTTCACAAATATTCTAATGTCTGATCTTATGACGGGGGATATGCATAGAGAGACTTTTGGTTGTAGAAAAACGTTTGAAAGGTTGAAGGAGAGGTGGAGAGTTGGCCTGGAGAATTATTTGCACAGACAACTGTTAAACCTGATGGTCAAAACAGTTACTGCCCTAGTTACTAGTTCTAGTTGTGGTAATAGTAGTAGTTGGAGTAGTAGGAGTGGTTGGAGTAGTAGTACTAGTTGTTGGGATGGTAGTGATGATGGTAGTACAGTGATGGTGATAGTAGTAGGAGTAGTTGGTGTAGTAATTGAAGTAGTAGTATTAGTAGTAGTTGGAGTAATAATTAAAGTAGTAGTTGGAGTGATCGTAGTACTTGGAATAGTAACTGGAAGGAGTAGTTGGAGTAGTTGGGGTGGTAGTAGTTGGAATAGTAATTGAAGTAGTAGATGAGTAGTTTGAAGAAGAAGTAACTGGAGTGGTTGGTGGGCAGTGATTGGAGTAGTTGGGGTGGTAGTAGTAGTAATCGTTGCATTAGTAGTAATTGAAGTTTTAGTAGGAGTAGTTGGAGTAATAATTAACGTAGTAATTGGAGTAGATGGGGTAGTTTGAGAAGTAGTAGTTGGAATAAGAGAAGTAGTCGGAGTAGTAATTGAAGTAGTAACTGGAGTAGTATTTGGAGCAGTTTGAGAAGTAGTAGTTGGAGTAATAATGGGAGTAATTTGGGAATTAGTAGTTGAAGTAGTTGGAGTAGTCATAGTACTTGGAGTAGTAGTAGTAATAGTAGTTGGAGTTGTTGGGGTGGTAGTAGTAGTAGGAGTAGTAATTGGAAGTAGTAGTTGGAGTAGTTAGGATGGTAGTAGGAGTAGGAGTAGTAATTGAAGTAGTAGATGGAGTAGTTTAAGAAGAAGCAGTAACTGAAGTGGTTGGATGGGTAGTAGTTTTAGTAGTAGTAGTAGTAATAGTAGTTGTAATAGTAGTAGTACACGTACTGCAGCAACAACAGTAACCGCCAATGAATCCCAACATCTAAGTAAAACTCATCCAAACTTAAGTTAGGTGATAATTACCGTTAGCGTTAAAGTTAGGTGATAATTAGCACTAGTGCTAATTGGTGTTTTTCTAAACTTTGCCTTTGGCCTTTGAGTTCTCTGCTCCGTCCGACTAAATACCACATCATGATGGATCTGTGCGCCGGCCGGAGCCGACCAAACCAATGATTCATCTTCCAAGCGGTTCTGATTGGAATCGCTTTCTGACAGGAGCTGGCATTTACGCTCCTGATGTGGAGTTAAAAAAAATATATACAAAAAAAATCCATCAAAATGTATTGTCTTTCAGTATATACCAGATGTGACATTTTGCTGCAGAAATCATACATTATACACTGTCTAAAATATTCAGAAAAGTTGTTGTTACTTTGTGCTTGTAATGAATAAGCAGTAGTTGGTTGGAAGCTGACATATGACCAGTAATTTTATCTTATCTTATCTAAATCTCAATTCAAAGTCTCAATTACATGCAACAACAATGGTTAATTAAAGTAAAAGTGTGGTACAGTAGTCAAAAGTATCGAAAATCAGACACGAATCGTAACTAAAATGAGTATCTAAAACTAGGCGGGAAACTATGGGGATCAGACAGTTTTCAGTTTCCAAAAGCTGAAATCGTGTTATTCTTCTTGAAAAAACCCTATCTTCTCCAACTTTGAACCTCCCAAAAGTAACTCCAGGAAGTGTCAATAAGATGAAGCGGGGTAAAGGCAATCCCTGGTCCAGAGAGTCGTAATGAAAGGATATTGAGGGTGAGCGGAGACAGAGGAGAGAGAGGCTTCATAAGTGGGTTTACAGGTTGGCTGCAGACAGGTGCGATGTGGATATTTCACTCTTAAGGTGTTTGTTTCAGGAGGGAAGGTATTTTTAGACGCACCACTGCCTGTCAGAGGAGATGGGCACTGACAGAGGAAATTCTTCTTTTGAGAGGGCAGAGTGAAACTTTCGAACAATGGAAAGTGTAGGAGAACGTATTAGATCGAAGTTTTTTTCTTTTTTTTTTCTTTTTTTTTCTTTTTTTGGGGTTTAATTTATTTTTCAGATGTACTTGAGGTGAACATATGAGCACATACTGTAAACCACTTTATGAAGTTGAAATTTCTCACATTTACTATAATGATCTTTAATTTGCAATTTATTTATTAAAATTATTTCCCCAAATTTTATATATATTATTAGTTTGTCATTGCAACAAAAAACAAAATATGGCATAAACAAAACAGCTGATTGAGTCCAGAAATATATTATATATCTTAAAGGTAACTTTTCTGTTGGAGTGGCATCCATGCTTGTCTCCATAAAGTTGTCATCGCTTTGCCTGGAATGTTCCACAGTATGACATTAAGTTTCCATTGGCAACAAAACCCCTTGAAAAACATGTGACTGAAAAACTGTGAGCGGGGTCGCCTCTCCGCAGTTCTGACCTGTAACTTTGCCTTGTTGGGCCTTGTCCCCATGGAGATAGATAAATTTTTTGCCATATTGTGAAACACTAAACACTACACTAAAAGAGCTGACCCTCCACTAGAAAAGTTACATAGAGTAGCTTTAATTTACATAATGATTGAAATATGTCTGACACTTTTGTAATAGCTGCTCTATTCTCGCTATTTTCGCAATTCTCAGCATTTTCCATCGTCACACTTCTTGACACACACATGACAAAGTGCAGCCAGAGATCAGCCATTACCACCAGACTACCTCCCGACTATTATGCGCTGGATATGGATATTTTTAGGAAAACTCTCGACTGCTAAATATCCCCACTCCAAAAATCCTTTCTTCCTCCCCGTCGCCTCCATCTCTAACTCTCGACGATCTTAAAAACACCTCTGCGACCCGGGTGTTGAGTGCATCACCTGGTACGTGAGCCTCATTCTCGCTCACCCTGTTTCAAAGTGCACGCTGGCATTTCACACCGCCGGGAAAAAACAGCCCCAGAGCCAGCTAGATTGATTCTAAGTTACCTACCTAAGCACAATTTATCGCTAGCACTCACAACTGCCAACCACTGTAGCATTATGTGATTAGAAAGGCTAGGAAATGTCAAGCCATAGCCACCAACCTCGCACTATACTTGAACATTAGATCGAGATTTCCCATTGGGCCCACTTATTTCGCCTGCTACCTTGTTCTATTGCAAGAAGAGAAACCCAAATTTGCCAAATGACTGTTCTCGACAAGGGAGAAAACATGCAAAAGTAAAAAAAAGTTCTCTAGGCTATTTTTTATCTTGTCTCCCAAACGTCCTGGACATATGGCGAATCGATTTTGGGAGAAATAATCATCTCTGGACCCATTTTTCTTGGTTATTCTGCAGCTGAGAAACAGGTTGAGCATTCGCAATTAGGCACAGCACAGATGCAACTTGGAAGATTTTAATCAAAAACTTTGGAAATTGGACCCTGGATGCAATTTATGGTTATAATAAGTTTGATTTTCAATTTGTGTTGGCGGAGTTGTTCTTTGTAAGTAAGAAAATGAATCAACCCGTGGCTATTTTGAGTCATGCTCTTCCAGTGTGTATATCAAAATTTCGTCTCATCGACAGCTTGTTGGCTCACACTATTCTTTCATAATGTTGCGATTTCATGACTAAAATCTCGATTTTTCTTTTAAATGTTCCAAAAATGTTCTTTTAAATTAAACATTCACTTTTTGCTAGATTTGGGTAATTATTATGCAGAATCAACTTTATGAAGCATTGGAGCATGTTATAATGTTGTTCGCTCTGAAGGGGGAGTGACTTAGTGCTAAGAGCAAAGGGAGAGAGAAAAAATTCACACTTGTTTTCAGCCAATATTGCATTTTCAAAATAATAAAAGGTAACATGGTGATCTAAGTATGTGTTCGCAGTTAATACCCCAAGTGTCATTTTGGTGTGTCAAATGTATTGTCTTATAAAACATTAAATATTATGAAATTCTGTCCTTTAAATATGTGCAAATAATTATGCACATTATGCTTTAGCTGTAATATTATTTTTTTTCTTTTTATAATTTGCTTGCATTGTTACAAATTACAGTGAACAAGTTATAACAAGCCTGTCCATGTTTTGGTTGTTCTGGGCTGTGTGGTTGCCCAAATCATAGGTTAATAAAGTCTGCTGCTCTTATTATTATTATTATTATGGCGTCCGAATTATCCCTCATGTTTTCAGTAGTCTGTGGTCTGCTCTGTTCACAGCTCAATGACCGCTAATTACGCCAACACATTTTTACATTTGTTAAGAGACAACAATTAGCTTTCTCTACTACTCACAAAATTGCACTTCAGATAATAGGATTTTTATCCTTTTGCGTTTATTTACTGGTACTGAAAAGATTAAAAGACGTACAGATTTTGCAGGGTGCATAATTTGGATAGATAATCATAGAAGACGGGCTTTTTATGTGTTTGGGGAATGGTGGAAAGCGATTTGCCTGATATGAATTTGAATGACTGCTTGGCTAATACTGACAGATCTATTGTGGATGGAGAGAAAGGAGGAGACAGAGCATTCATATGGGCCTTGTGTGTCAGTCCAAGGGCAGTGTTCACATAACGCTCTCAGCCCGTTCTATAGATTGCCCTTTTTCAATTAGAAAAGACAACAGATAGAAATAAATGAGAGTTTAGACCTGATGGATGACGAAGTGAGTACGCGCTATAAGAATGAGTTGGGTTTTCACAGGCCTCCATCAAGGAATTAAGTCAATCTCTCACTTGTCCCTAAAGACACATGCATACCCCTGTGCCTATACAAAACTGGACTAAACCAGGGCCAAGTTCTTATATCACAAAAGTAAACAAGTAAATGTAATTCTTTATTATTAGTTTGTTTGCATCTCCAAAGGTCAAAATACTCTGTTCCACCTTGTGATGTCATGAAGCAGTAGTTTTCAAGCCGACGACAAGGTGGAACAGACTATTTTCAGTTTGAGAGAAAAACAGCCTAAATATGCAGAATTATTGTGTTAAACATGTGTGAATAAAACAAAACACAACTCTAGGCATGTTTCTGATGAGGAAACATTATAACTTAGATCAGAAAATAGCGTAATATGGGATCTTTTAATGTATTTATTTTTCAGGAGATGTCAAAGAAACATTAGCGAAATATAACCCATAGTACTTACTTAACAATAGGCTACTAAGTTGTTTCTCACTATAGAAATTACTGCTACTTGCTGATCACCCCCCTTTAGACTGTATTCTTCACTCTACCTAACCACATGTTTACTGTAGTATCATATATAACTCAGACCATTAAATGTTTCCATATGTCTTACTTCAGTACTATAACCCACAACCGTACTGTCTGGAGGCTTTTCCTCTTTAATATTTAATCCCCACTGTCGTAAACATGACCAGTGCTGTGAATGCTAGACCTTATTAAAACGCCATAACCATAAATACAACATTATAGCGCATGTAAAAAAGCATATTATTATTCAGCGGAGGAGATGTGTGTTAATCATTCTGACCTCAGTAATAGTGTGGCTGTGATGGTTCTGTGCTCAAAGTGCCTGCTCCACATTGATGTGCATTATAATAGTTAAACTCACAGTGGATTGATTCAGTCCTGACATGTTTAACCTCCATTGGTTTCTCATAAACTTAATCAATTGTTCTTTGGCTGATGGGCCGTGCTGTGGATTGACTGTATATTCAGAATCATGCAGTGTTCAGTGTTCAGTGGGTATATTAATGTAGTACTATATCCAAAGTCTCATATTGGTTTGATTTTTGTTCTGTAGTTTCTGGTTAGATATTACCTGACCAGCCAGAACCACAGGCTTTGACAAAACTTTACAAAAATACGAGTGAAAGTGGAGCTGTATCTTTTCTCCCTGATTTCAGAGACCATGATTGACAGCCGGATTAACCAATCAGAGAGACGCATGGTCAGTTCATGGCAAAAACAAACCTGGCTGCTTACATGTAAAAAATGAGAAAATACAACACACAAGACTGAGAAAAATCACCGATTTTCTCAGAATCAACAATCAGTTCACCAAACTATTATCTCAAGTAAAAGAAGGTCTATATTTTGTTCTGAATGATACAAGAATTTTCAACAGGAGATGTCTTCAGTATTTGAGAGACTCGTGATAACAATTTAGCTGCTGTGGTTGGATTGTCTCAAGTTTGGAAATAGGTTTTTCATGCTTTATGGTGCGATTCCAAACGCTTCTGAATTCAAACAGAATGTAGAAAAGACCGGCTGCTCAGGCAAGGAGGGATAGACAACATCAGTAACAACAAGGGATAAATAAATCCTGTTTTCAGTCTCTGCGCTGGTCTCAATTGATATTGTGTATCCATACTTACAGACATAGGATCAGAAGTGATACTGATATCTGAAAATAGGAGCAGGAATGGCCAGTGACATCCACACTGTGTCATACTGAATGTGTGTCAAGAAGTGCAACAATCAGCTTTGCAGTGCTGATACCAATTCTGATACTATAGGTTTAAGTATCTGCCGATACCCAAAATCAGTGGATAACAACTGAAATCTATAACAAAATAAGACAAAACTGATCCAAATATGTAATGTAGCTGTCATCTATGCCTTATGTAACTACAGAACTAAGCATCTAATACTAAAGTGTAAGATGAATTTGAGTTGCAGGCAGCAGAATTTCATTTACAGTTTTATTTCTGAAAGAGGCCATTGAACATTTCTGAATCCTATTTGCTCGACTCAGAGTCTGAGTTTTTCAAAGTGTAGGTGAAAAGAGACTTTTTCTAAGCCACAAATGCAGGGTAAGGCAGGATTTCTCAAACATAAATGAATCAAAATACAACTTTGTGTAAGATGAGAGAAAACCATTCTAATATGGTTATGGTATCCATGTCATTAGGTCAAAACGTTGCACTTTAACCTGTAGAAAAATGAGCCTTCTTTGCCCCAGGCTCCGCCCCTGGTAAATCCCTCTAGATCCCTTTAAGCCAATTACAGACTGGGAAACGGCCAACCAGGAAGTAAATTGGCCTTTCTCCTAATCTCCCCCGAGAGAACTGGACAACAAAAGCAAACAGCTGTGACAGTCTAAAACGTACAGTGTAACTTTACATAGAAGCATCTCCACATCTCATCTGTACGTTAATTTTGTCCTTCGGCTCCCCCCGTACTTCACATCATGTATCACCCGGAGATGGAGATTTCACATGGGCTGCTCTGGATCCTGGCCCTGAAGCAGAAGAGAGGAGCAGAGGCTGATGGGGGAGGAGGGGGAGTACAGAAATCCACACAGGCCCTGGTGGGATTACACAGGGCTTAGAGTAAAAGTGCATGTGACGGGATATAGATACAATTACCATGAAGACGTCTAATGATGATTCTGCATTCTGGGTGGGTCTGGTCTGTAAGGAAGGCTCACTTAGTGAACAATATATGAAGGACAGTTGTAGAAACATGTCACATCATTGGTCTTTTAGCTATAGATTACACAAGTAAGTATTTGTGTTATTATTAAATCAAATGAATAGCCATCAACATTAAGAAATGCCAAATTTATATGTATTACTGTATCAGCTAGGGATGTTCTGATACAACTTTTTCAGGTTCGATACCGATATCAATACTATAGATTTAAGTATCTGCCCATATTAACCGATATTAACCAATACTAGTGTGAAGTCTGATAATAGCATTTACGTCCTTTAAACGAAAACAAAGTAAGACCAAACTGATCCAAATGTGTTACGTAAATGTGATTTATTCCTCAAGTAACTTTCAAGAACTTTGAGTAAATAAAAGGTCAAATGTGATGAGACTTTCTCAGCCAAATACGACTTGGCTTATTTCAATTTTCAACCAGGATATCGGCTGAACTGATTTGAAAGCCAATATCTGATCTACTAAGTCCTCAGTTCTCTTCAATTTATCTAATTTCATAGTCAAGTTATTGGTCAGATCTGTGGGTATACAATAATGTTCCTGTCAGAATATGTTTTTTGCAATGGCATCTATAACTGAATACATACAAGGCCTGACTATAGTTACCATAGTTACTCACATGTTTATTGTCTATAGTTACCATAGTTACTCACATGTTTATTGTCTATAGTTACCATAGTTACTCACATGGTTTTATGATGCACAGTGGGAAACTTTTGCTACCATAACATAACCATAACCCGCAAATGTTCCCACTCCTCAACACCTCCCATTAACATCATTGCCAAATCCATTTGTAATTTTCAGCCATTATCAAATTACACAATCATCTTGTGTGCTTTCCCCAGGCCTTTGTGCACACCTGCTGCCCCGCTCCAGTCACTTTATTAAGTGTCTTGCTTCAATAGTGCTGCGGTGCTAATAGCACACTCGCCGTATCCCACAATGCACCACAACACGCATTCAACACCAGTTAATACTTCTGCTTATCTGACTGTACAGCTGTGAAAAGGTCAGCCAGGATTTACACTAATGTAGGTTTTGGAATTGTGGGAAGCTAAAAAAAACCAGCACTTTGTCATGTAAGTGGCTTATTTCTCTGTGTGAAGCCTTGTATACGCCCATGGACCACTATGGAACCTACCTGGACGACTGAGGGATTACACAGATATAAGACTGCATGGGAATATAAAAGAAAGTGCTATGATTTAATGCAAATCATATTCTGTGGTCTAAATAAAGAATGTTTTTTGTTATCATCGTGGTACCTGAATCGATATTGAGTATAGGCAGGTATTTGGACTTTTTATCATATCAGCTTAAATCTCCAAAAACACATACAAATGACTACAGGTCATACTAAAGGTTTGTGGTAAGGTTGGGGTGAGATTGTAGTAACTTTAAAGGTGCATTGTGTAACTTTTCTGGTGGAGGGTCCATCACCTACTTGTTTCTATGGATATGTCATCGCTGTGTCATCCTGGAATGTTCCACAGTATGACATTAAACAGCTCTACCTTACATTTATTAAACTACACATGGTTTTATAGCTCAAAAATACCTAGAAAACATCTATTCTGACTAGGAGCAGGGTCGCCTCTCCACAGATCTGACTTGGTAACTTGGTCTGGTTTGGTCTCCGTGGCAATAGAAAGGTTTAATACCATACAGTGAACCAGTAAAAATCAGCTTAAAATATTGTCCTAAAAAAATTGACAGATCGGCCATGAAAAAACAAACAAACAAACAAAAAAACATACTGATCGATCTCTAATCTTTTCCTTAGTGTTGAAATTGAGTTTGAAATTTCATCACCGTGACAACACTGCTCACATCATACATGGATGGGAGACTTGATGGCCTGAGTTTGTGGTTGGCAGAGGGGAGCAGAGAAAGCTTAGAGGAGCTATAGTGGCTAAGCCTGGGTTTAAAGGGCTGCCGCAGGAGTGTTAAGTGTGGATTCTAAAAACAACAAAGTGGAAAAACAAACAGCTTTTCTCTTCTCTTTGTGCAGGCCTGGTAAAGAGTGGATTGCTGTGTGTTATGAGTTTCTTTGTGTCTTACAAAAATGGTCCTGTGATGTAGAAGAGGAATTTCCGACATTTAAAGAGGACAGATTACATGTGCATATAACTGCGTCAAATGTAATGCCTTACCCCACTCTGCCCCTGGTCAGATCTATGGAGAGGCGGCCACGCGCACAGTAACAATCCACATTAATTGAGGTATTTCGAGTAATAAAAAAAACTACAGTAATTGAGCTGTTTAATGCCATATGGTGGAACATTTCAGGAAAAGATACAGAAAACTTGCATAGCATATCTTTAAGTCTTAGTTTTAGATGGACTGTTGTTCATTTACTCAGAGGAAAGCTTGTCCTATAACTGGATATGATGCTATTACTGACAAAGCTCTGGCCTTTCTCTGTCGTCTCTTTGTCCCTGTCACCTGTTTGTCCCTGTCATTTTGCCCCTGTCTCCGTGGCTCTGCTGACATGTTTAAGTGAGTCCTGATGAGTCCGGTTTGCACTGAGATGGGAGAATCTCAGCAGTAGGTCAATACAAAGTAACTGGTAGCTGCCGGAGATGAGCGAAAAACCCAATTAACACTGATTTGTCCATTAAGCTCCGGGTTCTGTGCACTGTGCATGTCCGAACATGTCTGCAGGCACAAGGGATTATGGGTAACCAGACCACCAGGACCATCATCTGTTTTTAATAATTACCAAGATAAGCGTACACACTTTGTCATTTTTAAACCTTGCTAATAGTCAAACACTGGTTCTTATCTGATCCTGCTTATTGCAACACAGTTTTTATAACAGAGTTTGGGATTTTCAGTTCACCTAATGTTAAAGCAGTGGAGATTTTAAGATGCTAAATACTGGCCGTAGCGTTCATTTAGATGTTTTCTGGCACTATAGCGTGATAGACGGGTTAAATGACTTCCATCTGTCATATACTGAACGATAAGTGGATTTATGGTGACAGGCCTATCTACACGGCCATCTTTGAGTCCATCTTCCCCTCCTCCATCGCGGTGTGGTACTCTCCAGGACCTGAACATCTCCCATCTCCAGGTTTCAGAGGCTACTGTCCATTCAGACCTGAACCTCTGCTGCTGGACTGACTTTAAACCACCTCGCTGCACTTAAAGGTGCATTGTCTTCATGGAGGTGTTATTGCTTTGTCTAGAATGTTCCACAGCAGAGATTAAACTTATCTATCTCAAGGGAGACAACTATAGTCAACATAACAGGTCAGATCTGCAGTGACGCGCCTCTTTTCACAGAGAGAATTATTGTATTTTTGAGCAATAAAAACACCCGTAATGAATAAATGGTAGATAGATGTGTTTAATGTCATACCATGGAACATTTTAGACAAAACAATGACATCTCCATGGAGACAAGCAGGTTTTTGTATTTGTATTTTTAGAAAGTTGAAAGAAATTCACCCCAGAACTAAACATCCCTCATATTCCTCTATCCACATTTTACTTTGAAGCTCCCACATCAATTATAAGATTCCAATAAACTGCTGTTAACACATTTCTAAATAAAACCCACATTCCAAAGACTTATTCTTCATTTTTGTGACTTGTGACTGTTCCTCCAGGGCCAACGTAGCTGCTGTACTAAATGATGTGTGAAAACAGAGGCGAGTTTTGAGCAACTTTGAAAGTGCCTGGGGTGTGTCTGGAGATAAACGCTGCCTATGCAACTAAACCCAACCTGGAGACATAAAACAAAAAAGTCTCCCTCTATCACCGCTCGTATCTCAAATGCGGACTGAAAACTGTCACCGTCTTCAGCATCTCCGTCACCTTCATCTCAGTCTCTCTCCTCCAGGCTGTTCAAACGCTCCTTCTGCTATAAAACATGATGAAGAAGGCAGGCGTTGTTGTCTTCAGAGCTTTCCAAGGTTCTTTGTCTAATAATGTAGCTTTATAGACAATGTAATTACAGCACAAGTAAACAGCAAGGACAGAAGAGGGACAGATGACAATAACGTTAGGATGTGTCAATAGGAAGTATATTATGGTACTTGTTTACAGTAAGTTAAAGTAAAGAGGTTAATCCATGGCCACTATTTTAATCATAGTCAGGCCACTGGTTATGGTCTGACTATGAGAAAATAAGCAAAGTTACATCCCCTATTGCACTATTCTCTCATCTATGTTATGACTCCAGGTATATTTTTGATGAGGTAGCAACATTATAACATGGCTTAAAGCTCACAAGAGTCAATTTTGCGTCATGTAGGACCTTTAAAATGCGAGGCTTTGCTTTGTACTTGTATGTGGTTTATTCTTCAAGAGAGCATTGCAGGTTTAAAAAGCAGCTTTGTAAAATATGTTTATTAATTCATGAGTGGTTCCCGATATCACAAGAATATGCAACCAGGGCTAATTCTTATGCATAAAACACTAATGGCCTGTTGATTACATGAAAAAGCCTAACCTTGGGCTTTAAGATGGGTTTTCAAATACCTCCTCCTCCCGAGCTGTTTTAAAGAGTGCTGTTCCACACCTTATTTGCGCTGTCATATCAATCTGGGCTATTGTCAGATTATAAAAAGACCACATGACGTAATATACATGTAATTAGAGTTAAATAATAATCAAAATACTAGATTGTAATGAAGAAAATTGCATTCATTCATAATTATGTATACTTTATTTAATTGGAATTTAAAAGCTGAAAGGTCCTATTGTGCTGTGTTTTGTTTTATTCACACATGTTTTGAGTAACCCTTTATTATTAATCTTCAAAACTCAGAATGCTCTGATCCACCTTGTGATGTCATGTAGTGGTAGTTTTCAAGTTTACAGCTCCTTTTATCTTTTGTTCAGAGTTTGGTAATTCCAGGGCTCAAAACATCCAAATGATTCTAGTGAAGGTGAATGGAGTTTAAAAACAGTGGAGCACTTCCTGTATTTCCACACGACATCACAAGGTGGAACAGAGTATTTTCCGGAGATAAGATTTGTGTCAAACGTGTGAATGAAGAAAAACACACTTCAGGTTTGTTTTTGATGAAGAAATAACATTGTAACCCAGCTCAGAGAATAGCATAAAATGGGTCTTTAAATAATAATCAAAAGACTAGACTGGACTGAAGAAAATTGCATTCATTTAGAATTATCTAATAGATTTCATTGGAACTTAGAAACTTAAAAGTAGATTTATGTATTATTTGCAGCATTACCATGGCAACAGTCCTCTTCCTTTTCATCTGTAAGTTTTATTCATTTGATCTAAATATACCATAGATAGAGCCCATATACATATAGGTGCTTGACCTTATCCCTGAATCTGAGGGGAAGATATCTCCTTTTTTTGTTTTGCATATGCACATTTAATCTTTTATGGAAAATAATTGCGTGTTTTGTAACCTACCGTTTATGGCTGTCCTAAAGATACCAGTGTTCAAAGTAAAGATTATAAATATGAACTTAAAGATGCACTGTGTAACCTTTCTGATTTGCCCCCCTGCTTGTCCCTATAGAGTTGCTATTGCTTTGCCTGCAATGTTCCACAATATGACATTTAGCTTAGTTATCAATCTCCACGGAGACATGAAAGTGACAGCAGTTTCAGCTCGTTTGTGGAGAGCTGACCTTCCTTACTGTGAGAATGAGCTCCAGCTTTTTGCTACCAATATCGATACTGTGACTTGAAGTATGCACCGATATCGATATTAACCAATACAAGTGTAGGGACTGAAAATAGATAAATGTTTCCCAACTTATTACAAATTTGATCCAATTATGTTATTCATCCAGCAAATAACAACAGAACAGATTTATATGAATCAAGGTTCAAACATTCTGGGATATCCTGGGCCAAAATCAGCCTTAGTTTCATCTGAACCGGTACTACTAGCCAATACCTGAGCAAATTTTCAGTACCAGTATCGGTATCAGTGCATCCTTATTAATAAATGCAAAATGTAAACGCCTAATGCCATACTGTGGAACCCTCCAGGCAAAGCAACATCATCTCTATGAATGCAGTGGCACCTCCATGAATTTCCAATTACATATATCAAAATTCAAGCTGAGCTATTCACAAATGTTGCTGACTGGCGATAGCCTCATCAACAGCACCACAAAGCGATATCTGTCCACGAAGCATGTTTAAAGGTCCTATATTGCACAAAATTGATTCTTGTGAGATTTAAGTCATTTTTATAATGTTTCCTCTTCAAAAACATAAGTGGAGTTGTGCTTTGTTTCACTCACACATGTTTGAGGAACCATTTATTATTAGTCTGTATCTCCAAAGCTCAAAATGCTGTGTTCCACTTTGTGATGTCATGCCGCAGTAGTTTTCAAGTAAGCAGTCTTACCTTTTACCTTTAGTTCAGTAAAGATAAGCAATGGTCTGAAATGATCCACATGATTCTAGTGAAGGTGTATGAAGTTACAAGGTGGAGCAGAGTGTTTTCCATTTGAGAGAAGCCTAAATATGCAGGATTTGTGTGTTAAACATGTGTGAATGAAACAAAACTCAACACATCTCCAGTTTGTGCTGAGGAAACAACATTATAACATAGTGTAGATCAGAGAACAGCGTCATATGGGCCCTTTAACAGCTCTGACCATTTCTCTGTCAGCGATTTCCTTGACATTTACTTCTAATACGAATATAGCTGTATGTTAGCTTTACTTTATGTACACAGCTCTGGGTATAGACTTATAGCCCTGTGGAGACTCTGACGTCACATGACATTCAGTGCTAATGCATGAAGCCCAATACGATATGCTAATCACGCCTCAATTGTCTTGAATTAAACATATTACTGAGAAGGGCATGGCGGGCGGAGCAGCTTCTTTCTCTTTTCCTGATATGTTGACGTATCAAATCAGTCAGTTCTAATATAACTACAAGTTAGTGCTGGGTGAAGTACTCAGTTTTGTTACTAAAGTAAAGCTATAGATACTGGGACAAAAGATTACTCAAGTAAAAGTAAAAATCTAAAAAAAAAAAAGTCTAATTTAAGGTGCACTGTGCAACTTTTCTGGTGGAGGATCTGCCACCTGCTTGTCTCCATGGAGATATTATGGTTTTGCCTGATTATTATTCCACAGTATGGGAATAAACTTTGTAATCACAATGGAGACAGGTTAACGGTCAGATCTATGGAAAAGCAAGTCTGCGCATGGTTAGAATTCATATTTTTTTTATGGTATTTAGTCTTTTAAGGAAGATATGTTTAATGCCCCACTGTGGAACTTTCCAGGCGAAGAAATAACATCTTTATGGAGCAAGTAGCAGACTCTCCACATTAGAAGTTACATAGCGCGCCTTTAAGTAAAACAACTGAAGTACTTGATTAAAAATGTACTTCAAGAGTGAAAAGTAAGTAAGTATTGCAGAGATTTTTATAGAATTAAAGCATGAAATGTTGTGATTTTGATAAAGAATTTAAGTGATTCAATTGATTTCTTAATTTTTCTGGCTGTTTTGTGTTTTTGTGTACTTTGTTTGCTCAAAGTTGGGACGTTACCTCAAATTAAATGTGCTAAAAATAAGTTTCAGCCATTTCAGCATATTTCAAACCATAAAAAATGTGCTTTTTACTTTTCAGTCCAGATCTAAAATGTAGTGGAGTAAAAATACACATACCTGTTCTCAAAAAAAATTACAGACCATGTTACAGGTCAGATCTGTGGAGAGGTGACCCCTTTCACAGTCAGAATGCCTGTTTTCTAGCTATTTTTGAGCTATAAAACAACCTGTAATTGAATAAATGTAAGCCAGAGCTATTTAATGTCATACCGTGGGACATTCCAGGCAGAGAAATATATCCATATCCATAGAAACAAGAAGGTGACAGACCCTCCACTAGAAAAGTTACACAAATCACCTTTAATTGCACTTTCACTTTTGTACTTTACTACCTTCCACCGCTGCTACGAGTACAAACCAGCTAGCATGCAAATTCATCAGTGTTTTCTTATTCCAATTGACTTGTAGTGTACATGGAGTCAGCGCTAAAATATTCCTCTTCATACGTCCCTAGATTTCACAGTGACGTGTTGGGATCTTGGTGGAATTCCAGATCAGACTGCGGTGTGATCCGTTCCAGTTGGCAGACAAGGATTTGGCCAGCTGCATATATTCCCCTTAAGTCCTATTTCTTCAGTCTGCCCTGGGTTTGAATTCGTTTGCCAAAATGATCGCTTGGTACACTTTTCTTCGAGCAGCTAGTTTCAGAATTGTGTGCTGAAACTTGTTGTTTGCTTAGACTTGGACTTAGACCAACTTTACTGATTCACAAGGGAGATTATTTGGCCACAGTAGCTCACATATCACAATGTATTATTATAACAAAGAGAAAAAATATAAATGGCATTAATAAATTCAAAATAAGTTACAAAAATAGTAAGAGACTGATGTCAAATAAGGCATCATTATACAAATGTATAAGCAGTAGTGGAAGAAGTAGTCAATTGTTTTACTGAAATAAAAGCGCAGTTACCAGAACAAAGAAATACTCAAGTAAAAATAACACATGAAAAATTTTTGTAGCTGTTTAAAAATGTACTTGGACTAAAAAGCCATTTGTACTTAAAATGTAGTGATTTTGATATAGATTTGTGCTAAAAACAACTGAATTGATAGTTTTTTCTAACTGTTTTTATTTGTATATTTTTGTTTGCTCAAACTACAAATATGTTAAATATAAACCTCTCAGCTTTTTCGGCTTTCTCAGACTATCATAAAAAATACTTTTACTTTTCAGTCCTGTTCAGACATGTAGTGGATAAATTACAGGCTGCTGTCAAATGTAGTGAAGTATAAGTAAAAAGTGTCACTTTAAAATGTACTTAAGTAAAGCACAGATACCTACAATGTATAAGTTTAAGTACAGTACTTTATTATTTTTACTTTGTTACATATAGAAATATAGTAATACATAATACATCTGGGCTATATACAAGAGGTGGGTAAGGAGATGATCTAATGATTGACACAGGGTTATCTGTTACATAAGGTGTTTGGAAGCTGATATCTGCTCCAGTAAATTTCTCAGTATCAGCACCTCTATCCGATACCAGTATCAGATCACAGCATCAATAATTATAACCTCTGATAACCCTGGCCAGGCAGAGCTACTCACAAAGAGATGTCAACCATCGTAACACTGTCCTTGGTACTGTAATGGAGTTTCCCGATCATACTACAATAGGCCTTTTCTCTGTTGTATGTGTCTAGGGTTCAATGACAAGCCCAGGTTAAGGTACACTTTACTGTCCTCGTGAGGAAAGTTGCCCTTTGCACTTGACCCATCCTACAATGCAATACAATATAATTCAAAACACACTGAACTTCGGCCTATTCCATTCAAGTTTATCTATTTTATTCTACATATAGTTTTCAAGTGTTTTATTATATCCTATTTAGTGCAGCCAATAAGGAACTAGGAAGACCACTACATTAGCCCGGTGCCCCCCGCTAACAGAAAGCCCCGCGCCCTAATCGTCCTTGCAGTTGACTTGTCATCCCTATCTCCTTGTCACTTCCAGCCGCCGAACGTCTCCCCTCCTCTCCATCACTTCCTCTCATCTCGCCGTAATGACCCGATCTGATTGGATTTGGTCTCCCGATCCCCTCCGCGCTTAATGTCCGTGACTGTTGCCGTGGCAGCCAGGCGCCATAACAACGACAAACACGGGCGGCGCGACTGGGAAGGGTTGAAAATATCGACGGATCAATTGTCGTGTCGCCCCAAGTGGGTCTTTCTTGCTTACAGTTTCAGTACACTCCATTACGGCTCTGACTGGGGACTTGGGACTGACGGCCATTTTGGATCTGCTGGACTGGACAGATACACATTTGAGGAGGACGGCTTTTTCATAATCTTACATGGGCGACATTCATGACATTTAGCTGCTAATTATCTATTCATTTCAGTCTGATGGTAGATTAGACAATGCAAAGGTTACTCAAGCGGATTGGCACCAAGACTATAAACAGCATATAGCTTCAGTCAGTGAGGGATGAAGTACTCCATTTTGTTACTTAAGTAAAAGAACAGATACATGGGGGAAAAGATTAGCCAAGTAAAAGATAAATACCACAGAAAAAAGTAAAACTACTGAAAGTACTTGTTTAAAAAGTGCTTTAAGAGTAAAAAGTAAAAACACCTTGCAGATATAGAATAGAAAGACGAAGGAGCTGTTCGTTGATTGTTGTGGATTTTCTAGAGCTGAGGAAAATAAAAACTGAAGAGAGTTGTCTTGAATCAAGGAGTCTGATTATTTAAAGAAATTGTGCAGCTCAATCACAAAGAAACACAAACGCTCGGCCTTACAGAGTCGTCTGTCCCTAACTTAAAGCATTGTAACATACAGAGACACAGAGAAAATACAAGATTGATACATGAATGAGGAAATCCACAGGAGACGACTTAATCCATACTGAAACATGATAGACACCCATCTAGGTCACCATCAGCATAAACAAGTCAAAACCAGAATCTGGATCTTATATAAATGATAGATTAATAACGGAACTTGATTAAAGAAACGTCACACAAGAGAAATACGCTCTGGGTCCCAGGAGACCAGGATGCTCTAAACTGATATAAGATAACAACGTCAAACTAGGTTAAATAAAACAGTGTCAGAGAAAACTGCTAACAAACCAAACCCATAAAGTGTGAGGTGTTCTGTCCACTTTATCCAAACCTGGTAAAGAGGGCACCCCAAATACCTTCTGGGTAAGGTGATGAGCAGAACAAAGGAAATGAAGATTTCCACTACACTGTGATTCAGTTGATTTCTTAATTTTTCAGTTGTTTTTGTGTTTTTGTCAAATTAAATGTGCTAAAAATAGCCTCAATCTTTTCAGCAGGTCTCAAACCACAAAGACGTTTTACTTTTCAGTCCAGATCTAAAATGTAGTGGAGTAGAAAATACAGATACCTGCTCTCAAATGTAGTAAAGTAAAAGTAAAAAAAGAAATCCACTGTAAAATGTACTAAATTAAAATACAGATAACTAAAAATTGTACTTGCGTATAAACTTTTGCATACTTCTTTACCTTCCACCACTGCTTTAGTGCAGGCCATGTATTAAAAAAGAAAGATTGGAAGCCGTTTTATGATCTTCTTAAATGTAGTCACTGCTAAAAAAAAAACTATTGAGTTCACTTTTTCTTGTTTCTGGTCTCATAAAAGCTTCTCTGTTGTACTTTTTCTTATTTTATTGTTTTTGTTCCAGTGAGCAATCCAGTGCATCTTCCACGTTCCAAGTTATATTTTTCTATATAGGGAGATCCGGGGTAACTGTGTCATCAATTTTTATACAATTGCAATTTCTATATTGTGTGGAGGTGAATCAGTTTGGGGTTGTTTTGATTTGTAACTAACTGCTGTAATGTCTGTATCACAGTTATCAATACAGCCATTAGCTAATGCTCCCTACTCCATCACTGACACGGCCATGAAAGATGAACCACATCTTATATCACATTAAATAAAAATGTATTTCATTAAATATTAATATAAAAGTGTAGCAATTAGTGTTCGGTATTACCTACGCACACACTGCCAACATTTGTCTTGTTTTAGTCTGAACTACTGTGATACTACTAGTAAGGGTGTAACGATACCCAAGTCTCACCATATGATATTGTCACGGTATGAACCTCACGGTATGATACTGATTGCGATATTGTGGGAAAGCTCACAATATGGTTTGGAGGCTCACAATATTAAAATATTCTACATAATAACAAGACTGACATTATATAATGCTTTGACCAGTCATTTGGTACAACATTTACTCTCATTAGGGATGGAACGATACAACTAACGATACTCTCTGTACGATATTTTCACTATATACATCTCACGGTACGATATTTATTGCTGTATTTTGTGGAGGCTCACAAAACTGTGAATATGCTACTTTTTCCTCTAAAATGCCTTCACAAGACTTAATCCAAAGAATGAAACGAACTTAGAACAGTTATTTCTTCATGTAATTTGCACAGATACGGAGCAAAGGATCATGGTCTATGTAGTTCCCTCTGTTTTTTGCTATTTCTGCATCATAACTATTCATTTAAGCAAAGAGACTTGTGATTCGATATATTGTGATGGTCCATGATATTATTGTGAGAGCTTTGACGATACGATATCACCATACTGTGTTTTTTTTTCATCCGTAACTACCACTGTTTCTTTTTTTTGTCAGTATATTATCAATAAACCACAGCTATCTGTCACACTAAATCGAAAATCTGTAAGCAATATCACATTTGCATATCTTCTTTCCATACAAACACAGCATAAATCTTGCTTTGTTATGATAATTTGAGCCTTACTTTAAGCTTGGATAGTCCTTTTCTGATCTATACTTTTTTCATATCGATTTGCATCACAACTATATACTAAAATAGCAACTTCATTTTTCACTGTCTTGCTTATAGGCAGCAGCTTCTTTTACAAAAGCAACAGCGCCTCCGTTTACACGACAGATCCATACAGTGTGCTGACATGTTGTCCAGTGATGAGATATGTGGACAAACTGTGGACAAACGAGACTGTAATAATGGCCGCCTTGCAGTTTTTCAGGCCTATTACCGACTCCTGTGTGGACCTCTCCTGGGACCTCATTCTCCACTCCACTCAACCACACGGCTGACAGATCTGAGATAAAGTTTGAGAAATCCGTTATTCAAAGCGTATAGTACTTGTGCCCATTTTCTTTTTGCATTTTTCCTTGAGGGGGTTGAAGAAGAGATTGAAGAAGTTTGGAGTTTGAGCTGGTTGGTGGAAAGTATTGGTGATAAAGTGGATTGCAGTAGAAGTAGGACAAGTCATAGTAATTTTACAGCAGCAGTACAAACATAGTAGTAGGTAGTAGTAATGCAGTACTTCAAGTAGTAGGTTTTCCAAGGTGTTTGTTCATTGATTTTAACTAAGCAGTTGTTGTATCAATGAGTTTTAATGAGAGTGATGAGAAATTAGGACTGTTGCCATAGAATTAAATAATTTAAAATGAAATTAATCTTTTAAGGAATTAAGTTCAATCAAAATGTTGCACATAACGGCTGAACTCCATGAGTATCCGCAGTAGTAGTAGGTCTAACCAGCAGCAGTATTAGTATTAATAGTAAGAAAGCAAGTACTACAAGTTATGTATTTTGTTCTGGGTATTTTTCTTATGGATGTACCAATGCAATATTGGTATCCGATATAGACGCCGATACTGAAAATTTAGTTGAAACAGATATCTACTTCCAAATATTGGTTCAGCCGATATCCTGGTAGGTCATATAAACTGACGTAATAAGACTATATACAGGGTGTAGTCGCCCCATAAAGTTTTTTATTCATACAAAGCTGTTCTGTAGTTCTTTGAGAGATAAATAACAGCTACAGAACACATTTGGATCAGTTTTGTTTTATTTTATTTTTGTTTAAAGGACGTAAATGCTGTTTTCAGTCTCTGCACTGGTATCGGAAGTGAAAAAGCTGGATCGTTGCATCCCTCATTTTTCTAATCCTTAATATTTTGAAGATAATACTACCGTTAGTGCCATTCACATGAGGATAAGCCATCTTAAAGGGGGGGTATTTTACTTCTATGGGGTAACAATTGCTAACATAATATAATGAGTGATAATTATATGAGTGGACATAGCTAAGTTGCTGTGTGCTAAATGAAAAAGAAGTGCATCCGGCTGCTTCTGACCCTGGCTACAATTGACAGTGGGATCTTGTCGTCCCTTCTCTCTGTAACTGCTGTTCATATTAACCCACTCCACATGATGCAGATTTTTTTTTTTTTTTTTTTTTGCTTTTTTGTCTATAAATGGTCCAAAGCTCTTCCTGTAGATAACATTTCACTAGAGCTGAACTAAACCAAAACTAAACCGCTGCAGCCAGGGCTAACGGAATTTTAATCTAAAATCTCAAACTTGACAAATATATTCCTATCCTTACCCATTTTTGCAGTTTCTAAGACAATGTGTTATTGCCAAAATCCATTGTAATGTTATGTTTAATCATGACTATAACATTGGAAAACACTGACAAAAAAACTAACCCCAAAGCACAAATCTCCCTCTGATCATTCCACTGAAGGGTCTACAGTACTTAGCGTGCACTTTTGCATTTAAGTACACTCCGCTCCACATGGGCCTGGCTAAATGTCCCCATAAGTCAAGAGGAAGGCGTATTTGTGCCTTCAGACTGTTGTGTTTCCTGGGGAGCCGTTAGCGGTGACACAGAGCCGGGCTAATGCAGCAAAGGTGTTAATGTGAGCTGTGGAGAGGTCTCACACTGGGAAGGTCACTGACTCCCTCAACTACTGAGTTTGGCTTTAGTCTTATTTTATGTGGTGCTAAACTAACCACTTTATGCTAGGCTAACGCTCCAAAACACAGTGAGATGTTATGGCCTCTGTTTTTCAGTGAAGAAGGTTACCAAGTCCAAATAGAGAGGTTAATAACAAGGTGTCCAATACTGAAAGGCACTAAAAGAAAAAAGTAACAATTTGCTGTGATAATGATGCAGACAGAGCACTCCTATCCTATCCCAGCTGTTTCTTTTTTGTGCTATTCTGGACCACAAATTATTCATGTTTTAGTTTATTAAATGAACAATTTCAGTGTGTAATTTAAGATGAATGTTGAAAGCAGAATGACAAGAAAATGTGAACTCAACAAAATATGAAATAAGATCTTTGAAAACTGCCATATCAGAGCTCTAATCATTTACTATTATTATTAATTTCTTATTTAAAGCCCCAGTATGTCACTTTTTAGCCAAATCTAAACAAAATAAAGCGCTTTTTAAAATTTTGGTGGGGTATTTTGCACTTAAAAATGCATCCTTACTCTTTGCGGGCTTGCATCTCCAGAGACGTGACTCTTACTTGGCCTGAAGGAGGGCATTTTCTTGCTTGTTTCCATGGATATTTTGTTTCTTTAATATTGTACAGTACGGCATAAAACCTCTATCTCGAGAATGTTCTGAAGTATAGTTTTAACTTTCTATTTCCATAGAATCATGCAGGTGACTTGCCACCTCAAGAAAGTCCCATACTGTACCTTTAATTAACGGTGAATCTATAAATATTTGAAATTTCCACTTTATTGTATTTGTATTTGTGTTTTCTGTTACACCTGAACCAGAATAGAATGGCGATGACTAACTGCTTATTATAGTTCTGCTAACTTGTGTGCGCAGCGTGTGGCTTGGCATTTGAATTTATTTATTTATCTCTCGCTCTATGTTTGATTTCTCAGCAGTAAACACCATCCTTATCACTACATAGCGTTCCTGTTCAGTCCACATTTTCCTTCCCATCGTGCACCACTTTCCTCCATGCTTCTCCCAGCTGTGGGTGAGTGGGCCACGGGCATCTCCTGCTGCTTGGACCTCTAGTTAACTCCTCTAGCTCCCCCCTCTCTAAGTCAGGAGCTCTTTGGCTGGTTCTCCTCGGGGGAGTAGCTGGCGATGCGTTCAGGGAACATCTGAAGACGATCGTTTTGTCCGCCGGCGTAGAGCTGTCACAGATCTTTGATGGATTCTCGGGCCCAGGTTTACAAATGGTGTTTTTTAGATTACAGTTTGGTGCGTTAAATGATTCGTGCTAATGATGAGGCTCAGAGGTGCATGACGTTGTGTGTATTAGAAGAGTTATTTATGATTGTGATTTTGTTTATTGATGGCTGTAGGCGATATCATTACATACCATAACAGCAAGTCTCCAGAGGGCGTCCACAATTTATGGTTCCAAACGAACGCCATATGCTGTTTTTCTCTTTAGAAGTGCAATACAAAACTTTGGAGCCCATTTTAATATTATTCCAAGACTTGCACTGCTTCCAGTGATACTTATACAACTTATAAACCGTATAAAGTTCTTTATTACAGTTACAGTAGAAGTGTTTTCAGTTAAAGCAGCACGACGTAGCCTTCTAGTGAATGGTTCGCTACCTGTCGTCATGGCAACAGTAGCTCAGTTGGTATAGTGTTTATTCTCTGATCTGAAGGTTGATAGTTCAAATCCTGATCTTGACATAAAGATCATTGGTTGAGCGGTCAGATCCAGCTCCCACAGATGAATACTGTCACTGTGTCCTTGGGCAAGACACTTATCTCCACCATGCCCACCACTGGCGTATGAATGTGTATGTGTGAATGTGTGAGCCGGGAATACTGCCATTGTGTCTTTGGGCAAGACACTTGCCCTGAATGTGTGTGTGAATGGCTGAGTGCTTCCTGGATGTAAAGTGCTTTTTGTGCCTTGAAGGTGGAAAAACACTGTATAAAAATGTAATCATTACTTCTCTAGAATAATTCAAAGTATGGCATTAAACTTATCGCCATGGAGACAAGCATGTAACGCCAGTAGACCAAGTTAGAAACACCTTTATTTTATGTAATGCCAGATATACTTTATAGCTGATTGTATATTTAGACATGTTTATCCATGTCAAGAAGTTTGGGGGCTACAGCTTTGAGCTTTTGGTGTGGGGCTTATGGTTGGGACGGGGACCTCAGGTGCTGCTCTTGTCCTGCCCCGTTTGTCTTGTTCTGTTTTGTCCCGTCCATTTCTGTGTGTCTTGTCTGTCAGTTCTGTCTGTCCTTTCTGTCCTGTCTGTGTGTTTTGTCTTAGTTGGTACAGATTACCTTTGTCCTGTTTTTTTGTTTGTCCTGTTTAGTTTTGTTTTTTTTAATTATTGTTATATTTTGCATCATTTTTTGTCAGTCTGGTTTAATCTTTGGTTGTATTTTTTCTTGAATATTATTATTGTTTTTATTTGTGTTTATTGTTTAATGTGTTGTGTTTGTGTCTGTCTGGTTCACTAAGATTATTATGCCACAGAGACTATGAATTTAAAAAAAAAGTCATATTGTGGGACATTTTAGGCATCTCGATGGGGACAATCAGGTGGCATCAAAAAAGTTTCCCAGTGCATCTTTAAGTAGTTTTCTTGCTCCAGCTCCATCTCTGCCTCTCGTCACCGTGTGAGTCCAGAGTGCTGATCCTGGAGCTGTCCGTGGTGCTGATCTTTCCGTCTGCAGAAACTAAGTGCTGAAAAGAATGAGCTGTAATGAACGGCATTTATCTTAATTAATACACTCAGTGCTGCCTCTGAAAATCCTTAACTGTAAATTGTGCATTGTGGTTCAAATTTAGTACAAAAATTATTGAAGACAATGATAACAGTTTTAGCCATCTTAAACTTTAGCAAGGAATCGTACCTTTTCATGTTATTATTGTTCTTTATTGGATAGATTTTTGTTGTATTTTGCTTGTATAGATATAGATTAATATCTGATTTTCAATATTTTTGACATCCCTAAAATAATATGAACAAAGAGTTCAGACTAAAGCAGTAAAACAAGAGACACTTTTTAGACAGCCAGACTCATGTTACTTCTATACAAAAGACCTTCAAAACCAACATAAAGTCATTCAGAATAGGAACAATAGGGAGTATAAGAGGGAGTACATCTTATAACTGAAAACATTTGCTTTAGAAAACATCAACGCAACTTCACATGAGCGTATACTTCCCCCACATCGAATATACTGTACAGCACCTGGTTCATTCTGGATGTAGTTTTGGTATCACTCTGCCCCTCTCCCTCTCCCCTCGAGATGAAAACCCTGTTCTTTAACTGTGCAGCTAAATGCCCATCTTTAGCCCACACGAGGAGCTGGCAGAGGGGACATTTTGACACTGCTTTTTCATCTCCCTCCTCTGTCCTTCTCTTTGTGTTCTCACATTTTTGGCCCCGTCTCTGGCCCCTGTAAAGGTCGCATCGTTCGGATGGTCTTTTAAAAGAATTTCAGGTGGTTTGAGTCCAGACTTCCAGAGCTTTGTGCAAGATTGACTGGCTGTGAAGTGTACAGTGAGTACAGAAAATCAGTTTGAACGCTTAACAACTTGTTTCAGATTTTAAAAAGCTGTATTTTAAGTTTTGTTTATTGAAGTGTTAATAGGATAAGTACATATAATGTGGATAAACCATAGACTGTATAAAGACGTGGAGTGAGTGTGACGTCACTCATAGTGTTTGGCTCCAGTCAAATGAAGCTCACCGAGGCCGGCAGTTATAGGTTGAGTTCCATATTACGAATAAGGATTAATTTACAGACAAAACAACGAAATAAAAACACCATGATCATGTAAAGTGGATTAATTCTGACCATTTTAACAGCAAATGAGGAGCCTGAGAAGCAGTTACAGGGAGAAAAGTGACAGTTTTACAAAGTGAAGTGGAGCCAGAGTCGTTGAAGTCAAAACAGCGTTCATGTTCACCATAGTGACGTAGGGAAGAAAAATAAAAATAAAAATTGCTGTTTGTTAGAGTATTATCCAATGGAGATATTTCATTAGATTTGAGAAGTCACTGTGCTTTGATTGCGAGATAGTGCCAGTGCTTTTTACCTCTCACTCTATTTCTATTTCATATTCATCTATAAAAATGTTCTAAATTGGTGGGTGTTTTTTTTACAGTAAGATTAGTAATCCAGCTACTCCTGAGCAAAATCCTGGTTCAGCATCTGGAGAATTGCCCCACTCTACTACTCCTGACCGGTTGCCATAGTAACAATAAACGGGGTGAGGGGTCAAATGCAAATATAATCTCCGGCACTTAACATTACTATACATTGATGAGTAAATTGAGAAACTCTTCAGTGCAACCAAATAATACTTAAAGTTGCACTTAGTAACTTTTCTGGTTGAGGGTACTTCGTCTGCTTGTCTCCGTAGAGTTTTTATTGCTTTGCCTGGAATGTTTTTTTTTTTAAGGTTTATTTATATAGCGCTTTACACAGACACATGTCCCCAAAGTGCTTTACACAGCATTTTACAGAGCATTCTTCATTCACTCCATACCCAGTGGTGGTAAGCTACTGTTATAGCCACAGTTGCCCTGGGGCAGACTGACAGAGGCGCGGCTGCCAAGCCAAGCGGCGCCAACGGTCCCTCCGACCACCACCAACACTCACTCACACAACTTTTACACCTACAGTGCATGTTTTGGGTTGATGGGGGAAACCGGAGGAAACCCATCCAGACACGGGGAGAACATGCAAACTCCACACAGAAAGGCCCGGACGACCCAGGGATCGAACCCGCAACCTTCTTGCTGTGAGGCATGAGTGCTAGCCACTCAGCCACTGTGCCGTGTTCCTCAGTATGGCATTAATCTACTCTTCATTTATTCTATTACAGCTGTTTTATGGCCTTGTTCTCACTATGTGCCTGATCACCTCTCCACAGATCTGACCTGTAACTTAGCCTGGTGGCATTATTTTCCTTCTGTCCATGCAAATACTTTTAATATGAACAAACTGTGGAGCATTCTGAGCTAAATTAATAGCATCTCCATGAAAACAAGCAGGTGGCCGCACCCTTTAACTGTTTTCCTAACATGCCTTCAGTTTACTTCTATAACTATCACTTATTTCAGACCTTTATACAGTTGCTGAAAACCATTAGATGACATTTTCAGGAGAGATGGAGTCTAAGGCTGTCTGAGGGGTAATTTCACTTTAATTCCAGCATCAGAAGTCTACACTAGTTTCCCCTCTCTCCTTTAATTCTGTGCTCTCGCAGTCTCAGATTAAGCCATCCCTCCTGACACCTGTATAATGATGTGTGTGTGTGCGTTGTGTGCCCGTGCATACCAGCGCATGCCGATGGGCCATGTCTGATCCAGGTTCAGTTTCCTCTCTTTATAAAAACCATAGATCACAGGTCCAGTGCTCTCACATGCTCCGGTCTCTGTGCCGTTTGTAAATCGGGTTATACAGAACATACACGCGCTAACACACAAACATGCTACATCATTTACGTACAGCGCGTGAGGAGGACGGCGACGTGACGAAAATAAATGGAAAAATATTTGAATTGCAAAATAATCTGGTGTAGAATAAATTGTAGCGGACCAAAAGTGGAAGAGAAGAGACACCCTGAACCCTCGAGACATTGTCATAGTGTTTTCCACTCCAGTCTAGTGCAGTCCAGTCTGGCTATGCTTCTGTTGTAGGGAGTATTATACCTTTTGTTGATGCAGGCTGCAGATTTTACGTGTTTTGCATCCATAGAACATAATAATAATTTTGTGTTTTATTTTGTTATTTAGTACACTTTTTTTTCTTTTTTTTTTTTGTAAAATAATAAAATAGAAATGGTCAGAATGTTCTGTTCCACCTTCTGCCCGAAGTGGTAGTTTCAAGTTAATAGCTACTTTTTACCTTTTGTTTAGCAGAGATTGGGAAGTGTGAAACGATTCTAGTGAAGGGGTTCTGAATAAAAAAATATAATGGAGCACATCCTGTATTACCACATGACATCACAAGGTAAAAAAAGAAACAACCTTGTAACAGATTAGCAAATAGTAATAATATGAACCCTTTAATAAATTCTAAATTATTTAATTCATAACATCAAATTATTAAATGGAAAATGGGACATAATTTGGGTGAACATTTCAATGCCAATACATTTATCAAAAGTCATGTTTGAATTTTTTAAACATTATTTTCATATGATCATTTGCATGTGTGAATTGGTATATTCATGTAGCTACAATAACAAATTACCCTGTCATAATACCACATGTATATTTCCACTTACAAAGACGGGAGCGCGTAGCAATCCTTTACTTAAATTACAATGTGCCCTTCCAAACCTCAGATACAATGTTTTCCTTAATCAACTGTGTGTCTGTGTTAAAAAATGCAATACCCATGCAAACCATGGCTGCCTTTTGCAATCCTATCTCCAGCACACTGTTGTAATTGTTTTGTATTGTAACACACTGCAATCCCTGATGTTCTAATGCTGTATTGTTGTCGATAGGCCCTCCTGTGCTCCTCCTCTCTGTATCTCTGCCACACTGGTGTCATTGCATACATCACCAGGATACACATACACATATGCTGAGGGATTACCTTATGTTTCTACATTCATTCACGCTTGAATGCTCAAAGCCATTATTTCCTATTCTATTCATCTGTGTGCGTCTGTCTCATTGTAAGCACCTGCACCACGATGAGGGACCTTGTAATTAAAGGGGAAGTTTCATTATTGGCCCCATTAGTCAAAGCATGCCCCCCGTCTGCACTGTACTCTAGTGTACTTGTGAAATATTTGACCCCACACTCGTTTATTAGCGGCCTTAATGGGAAGTGACCCAAGATCTCCTCAAATGAATGAGCTGTTGTAAGTGTATTCTGCTGGGAAATCCCTACCATATAAGGAAGGCTGTTGTGTTTTCCCATAGAACATTCCAATTTTCTGCTATTTCAGTATCGATACTTTGCAGCGACAACACACTGGGGGTGTTCTACATGTGTCTCTGTTGGTGGAATGTTCAGCAGTTACCATGGTGACACAGTGCACATAAGATCATCTGAAAGGTCAAGAAAAAGATTGCAAAACTGATTCAAACAACACATTTCCAGGAGTGTGCAGGGTCCTGTTTAGGTGTTTAATTTTCAATAAAAAGGGAAGTTTTCTGTGTGTTTAAGCGCACAAAACAGCTCACCTGTTGTAGTTTCAACCAAGTCAGTTATTTCTGGTCAGATTGTGTTGAAGTAAAGCTCAGATTAGAGTCTAACAAACCCTCAGACAGAACAGTGCTTACAGTTAGCATCACACCCCCAGGGAATGTTGATGAAATCAGCGGCAAAGTATCAATATACATAATTGTGTACTTTGTTTTCTATTGCGATACTTAAACTTAAAGATACATCATGTAACTTTTTGTGCTGGGGTTCCGTCACCAGTTTGTATCCATGGAGACGTTGCTGCCTTGCCTGTAATGTTCCACTGTATGGCATTTAACTTTTCCCTCTTGTATTTATTCAATTGTGGGTGTTTTTATTGCGAAAAACACAGTGATAACATGCAGTCTTACAGTCTGCCTCTCCACAGATCTGACCTGTAACATCTCCCTGGAGACAAGCAAAATGCAGAGCCTCCATCAGAAAAGTTACACTGTGCACCTTTACAAATCCTGATAAGTTTAGCATGAATAAACGGTCTCTTCATATTATACTAATTTATGTTTGATTCACGCGCCGTCCCTTGTTCTTGTTCTTGCAGATTTATAGTGTTATGTGCTTAATACAGGAGGAGACATCGCCCCCTGTGAGCTCCAGCCGATAGTTCAGGTTTGACTCCTCTCAGCGGTGGGCACAGGGCATGTTGGATTATTTACTAGGCTCATTCCTCAGCCTGATACTGCTCCATTTCTGCAGTGTTCTGGCCCCGGGACAACTCAACTTTACACAAGTACTTTGACTCCGCTGGCCGGTCACTACATAAAAGAGAAGGACACATTACTTATAGACGGGGTACCGCACAGTGCCAGTAGGACAGTCGGCCAGTACTTTTGCTAGTTTGGCTTGATGTTTTTTGCTATTGAGCCACACTGAAATTTCAACATTAAAGGTGTAGTAAGTAACTTTTTTGATGTTGGGTGTGCTATCGGCTTGTTTCAGTAGAGATGTTGCTTTGCCTGAAAAGTTCCAGTGTGGCATAAAACGTATCAAATGTTTCAGGTGTTTTTATTAGTCAAAACCAAAATGAGTTGTAATTATGATCATTTTTGACAAATTAATAGAGTTTTTCTTTTATATCAAAAAGCAATGTCTTATTTATACAGCTGACAGTTCAAGTTTTGACCATTAGTGGTAGGTAACAAAGTAAACATACTAAAGTACTGTACTTAAGATTACATTTTAGGGATCTGTACCTTGCTTGAGTACATTTTACAGTGAATACTTTTTTACTTTTACTTCTGTTCTTCCTAGTCCACTACATTTTTAACTGGACTGAAAACTAAAAGCATTTTTCATGTAGTTTGAGACCTGTGGAGTACGTTTTTCATGTGATTCTTTTACTTTTATTTGAATGTTCCTTTGCTCCAGTACTGCACTTTTCTAACTTCTACCTAACAAAACTGAGTATTTCATCCACCACTGGTTTTGACCCTCAGAGGTTGCCATAGCTTGACCTTTTTCTTAATTTAAAACGAACCACCATGTTTCATTTGAATCACAAACCAACTAAAACCATACATCTGTCCTTTTAACTTACATACCCTTTACTCAAATCACCAAAACACAACATTTACAGGTAGTTCCCATCATGCACCTCTCCATTATCATTATCAACAAAATAATTAAACTTTTCTCCCATTATTGCGGTGCACCTGCTTGTTGATCACTCCCCAAATGGCAAACAGCTCTATTTCTGCTGTAATGGATTTTGAATAATGCACAACTCACATTTTTAGAGCAACACGTGTTCAAAATGGCTTGGGCTTGGGTGAATATTTTCACTTTTCAGGTGAAGAGGTCTGTAATTAGTGATGGATAATACACAGAGTTTACTTGTTTTGGGTTAGATCATTAAATGTTCCCATTAGGCAAAGCACCTCTCCAGTTAAACCTGTTGAAATGAAATACGAGCTCTGGGAAGACGGTGAATCAAATTTGTCAAAATACTTGTTTCTTTCTTTGGTAATGGACATTAAAGACATGTATAATTGCAGTTTTTGGAGTTGGAGAAGATATTTCCAAATTGTCAGAACTGAAGGAGAAAAATGTGGTAGTTGATTGATTGACAAAGGGTTCATTAAGAAGAGTTGAGTTCAGTAATTTTGCCAGAAAGAAAGACATCTGAGACTTTTGTAATAATGTGTGTAGTTGTGTAATTGTATTCATCATCTTGAGGCGAAGTGTTAAAGTGCTGCTAACTATGATGAGAGGTTTTTTTTGTACCAACGTTTGCACGATTTCTTTGTCATTTGTCTGAATACGAAAGCAGTGAACTTTACTGCTTTAAAATGTTAAAAACAGAACTTCTTCATTTCATGGTGAAGCTCATGGCAACTAGCATGCTAACACGCACCTCCAGATGATCAGACAATAATATGGTAGATAGCCACCTTTTTATACAACGATTTTCCACCTTCAAGGCCCTCAAAACGCTTTACATCAAGGAACTACTCAATCATTCACACACATATCATCATATCATTTTTGCACTGTTTTCCTTATGACCTCTAGTATATAGTTGAGATGTATCTTTATTACTATATTTCTGTATTTTATTTTCACTTGTACAAATCCATTTTTATAATTATGCCTTACTTGACATCAGTCTCTTGCTATTTCTGCTACTTTTTAAGAATTTATTATGCCATTTTTCTTTGTTATTATAATATGCTGTGAGCTACTGTGTCCACATCATTTCCCTTGTGGATCAGTAAAGTTTGTCTAAGTCTAAGTCACATTCAAACACTGACACTGGGGGGGAGGTGAGTTACGTGTCGAGCCCAAGAGCACAGTGACAACATGCAATCGCACTGCCACCCTTTGGATCAGTGGACAAATGCTCTACCAACTGAGCTACTGTCTCCCCCACAGAGTTATAATTAGATGCAGAAAGCAAGAAACAATCTAATTTTGACCTCAAGAGCCTTTCGTACAATATTTGTACTTTTCCAGGGCTAATTTTGCTCAAATACATGGGAAAAATCTGGTACAGGGCTTTGTGCATTTGTGTTCATGCTGGTTTTAACACTACAAGTCATGGAAAGTAGCAAGAAGCATACTGAACTTGTAAACCTGTTATTCTCTATTAGCTTTGACAGTGAAACTTCTCTATGGACTTACGAGCAATAGAATCTGTGTCCTTCAGCTGTATTGACAACCATGTTTGAATGAAATCTCCTGACATTTTATAGAGAAAGTGGAGAAAATTGTGGTTTGTTTGAATGCTGGTTGTAAGAAGACAAGTTTATAAGATTCATTTCTAGAGTTATGAATATGTGGGTTTTAATAGTGATGATATTGGCAAAAATTGGGTAGACAAATATCGGATATCAATATCATCTGGGAAAAAATCCTTATAAAACGATCCTTATTTTTCTTTTAGACTTCAGTTCTCCATAAAACAGGAGTTTTGTAAAGCATTTTTCTTTTCGCCTGAATTCTCCGCTACACTATTTCTAACTCTTTCTTTTTGTCTTTGTCAGATGAGAGAGAAGACGTCCAGAAGAAGACTTTCACAAAATGGGTGAACTCACAGTTAGTTAAGGTAAGAATCAAACCTCTCCCTACTCCATTCTATCTTCTTCAACCCCATAGACTTTAAAGGGCCCATATTACGTTATTTTCTGACATTATAATGCTGTTTCCTCATCACAAACATACCTGGAGTTGTGTTTTGTATGTTTTTGAGGAGGTAACATGGCTTAAAGCTCACAAGAATCCATTTTGTGTAATACAGGAGCTTTAATATGCCTCACTCATATGTCCAGACCTCGCTTTCTTCCTCCTTTTTTGTTATTTCAATTTCCTGTCCAAGAGAAAAATATTGTTTGTGATTCTTTTCTGTCAGCTTTCATGGCTCTTTTCATCTGGGGCGGTTTTGTCTGTGAATCCTGGAGCCGTGGACAATAGTAGTGATGTTTCTTTCTCATACTTTGTGCTCTGTCAAGGTTATACTGCAGCAAAGCTAATGGAAAGTTGAAAGAGAGAATCAAAAAAAGATTTTTTTTTTCAATTCTTTTACGTTTACGTCTTTATGATTTTGTAATGATTTCACCTGATTCGTATTACGGTGTTTCAGGGCTACAAGAAGAGTTGAATTTGCAGTATGAGTGGGCTCAAGTATTAGCAGTTTTTGAAGTACCATAAATTCCTACTTAAACAACGAAATACCCGGTCTTATTCTGCATAAAAACGGCTAAATCTGTAATTTAGATCTGTATAAACATGTTCTGAGATGTGATTCTTGTATTATTTAGTTGGTCAGTTCAAATTTCAGGCTTTTTGTCAATTCTTCTAGATGCGTTTACAATGTGAACCTTCAATCTTAGTAGCATTTATTTACAATGAATACATTGGTCAACCTATATCTTGGACATGCTGTATCTTGCTGTCTAATAATGTTCAGCAAGTAGAAGCATAGAAGCAGCCATTATGTGTTTTAGCATGTAAGATGAAGTGCATTTTGACAGATGGAAAATGCAAGATAAAAACAAATAATGTATGTAACTTTCTAGCATGTGAATCTGTTTGTGATGTAAAATTGGGGCGAGATTTACCCCCAAAAAATAATCTTCACCATTGTGTTAGCACCAGATTTAGTAAGGCTTGCAGCAGGAAGGTGAAAAAATACAAAGCAGTAATGATTATTCCATGCTATCGTGCTAATTTACTTCTCTTAATGGTCCGATATTAAGCAAAATTGACTCTTGTGCGCTTTAAGCCATCTTATAATGCTGTTACATTCACACATGTTTGACTAACCCCTTATTATTAGTCTGTCGACATCCCTAAAGCACATTAACAGCTCTTTTTACCTTTAGTTCAGCAGAGATTGGCAGTTCCAGAGCTGAAATCATCCAAATGAGAGTAGTGAAAGTGTATGGAGTGGAGCACTTCCTGTATTACCACATGACATCACAAGGTGGAACAGAGCGTTTTCTGTTTGAGAGAAGAACTCAGAAACATGTGAATAAAACAAAAACACAACTCCAGGTCTGTCTGTGATGAGGAAACAACAGTATAACATAGATCAGAAAATAAAGTAAGTTAATGTCATTTTGAATTGTCAAATGTCATGATCAAATGATAAAGCATGTTTTATTGTCAGATAATAAGGAGGTGTGTGTTAGGATGCTAGTCACACTTCTCAGAGCAAAAGTCAGCTCTGGTCTTTCAGAGTTGTGAAAAGTGCCTATATTCTCATTATGGTGAATAATAAAGATACTCAGGATGCACAGAGGAATGACTTTGAGTCACTGCAAACTGTTTAAAATGATCCAGCTCTGTCTTTTAAGTTTTTAAGACCGTACAAATCCATTACAGCTCCTTTAATATAAGTTTAAAGCTAGATTTGATATGTGCAGTAAAAGGCAATGCTATGAGTTTCTCATAGCCTAACAAATCGGATCTGTCTTGTCTCGGTGCTGTGGTTAGCATCTCAAATGTCACCTTGCTAGAACGCACAATTACATTAGTCTCAATACTTGATCCATATTAGCTTTATTCATTCCTATAATTGAATAGAATGCAACCGTACTTTTCCTCTGCAACTCTTAACAGCCTTTTAGGACAAGCTAATGTTAGGCTGGCAGGCGGCCATTCTGAGAAGTACCAAAGTACCACCCAGGTCTTTTTTTTTTTTTTTTTTGCATATTATTTTTGGCTTCAGTTTTATTTCCTTAAAAATCCACCATCTTTTCAAATTTTGCTTAATAATGACTCGTACTTTTGCCTTGATTATTCAACAATATGGAAATAAACTTGGCAAACACAATGGAGTCAGGTTAATGGTCAGATCTATGGAGAAGCAAGCCTGCGCACGGTAAGAATTCATGTTTGGTAAAGTATTTTTGACCCATAAAACACGTGTCATTGAACAAATGCAAGAGAGATACGTTTAAAGCTCTACTGTCAAACATTCCAGGCAAAGAAATCAGGTAGCGGACGCTCGATCAGGAAAGTTACAAAGTGTATCTTTAATTAAAATTCCCATTACCTCTCCCCCAAACCCACATTTTTGCTGAAGGTGGGCCGTTGCCGTGGTGACAGGGACTATATAGTAAAGCTATTGTAACTTGATCTTAGCCGTGTGATTAGAAAGACAGATAGGAAATAAAAGATGGGAGACAACAGGAGATTCCCTCATCCTGGGAGATAGATGAGGCCGCCCACACACACTGACACACACACTCACACACACACACGTACACGGGGCCCAGGGGATGCAGGGAGAAAGGGCCAGGCAGATGGCATAGGGCGAAATAACAGGGGAGATGGAATTAGGGAGACTGGGGGAGAAGGGAAGAGGTGGAGAGGGGCAGTTCAAGCTAGGACAATGGGTGAAGCGCGGTGAAATAAAGTGACCATTCTCTTAAAATATTGTTACTTCAATGCTTTTAGTACTGGTGGAAATACTATGTGATTACTACTACAAAGCACTACTATGTACAACACCTACTGAAACAAGAAATATGAAAGGGCCCATATTACACTGTTTTCTGTTCTATGTTACAATGTTTCCTCATCACAAACAGACCTGGAGTTGTGTTTTGTTTCATTCACACATGTTTAACACACACACCCTGCATATTTAGGCTGAGTTCTTCGCTCAAACAGAAAACACTCCACCTTGTGATGTCATGGGGTAATCCAGGAAGTGCTCCACTGTGTTTTCAAACTCTTAATACCTTCACTAGAATCATTTGGATGAGTTCAGACCTGGAATTGTCAATCGGTACTGAGTAAATGTAAAAGGAGCTGTTAATATGAAAACTATCACTACATGACATCACAAGGTGGAACAGAGCATTTTGAGTTTTGGAGATATAGACAGACTAATAATCCAATATTTTTCTATTTTATTTTTACATGTACATATACATTTATATAATTATGTCTTATTTGACACTTGTCCCTTGCTTTTTGCTGCTTATTTAGAATTTATTATTACCATTTATATTTTTTACTCTTTGTTATTATATTATGTTATATTGTGATGTGTGCGCTACTGTGTTCAAATAATTTCCCTTGTGGATCAATAAAGTTTGTCTAAGTCTAAGTCTGAAACGCGTCAATGAAACAAAACTTCAGGTATGTTTTTGATGAGGTAACAGCTTTATAATATTGTGTAAAGCAAAAGTAAAGTAATTTGCTTGAAAATCTCAAGACACTCAAAAGTATTGTGACTTCAAGTTTCTTCAATCTGTGCTTTTCTTCAAAATAATAGGTCTTATTGATTGACAATAAATTGTCCTCAGTCAAATATATGAGGACAATAAATCTCCGTAAATGTGTGACAATGTTTGTGATTTGACAAAACAAAATCAGATTATTGAATGCCCCATATTACACTGTTTTCTGATCTAAATAAATAAACCAGCACTGGAGATGTAGACAGACTAATAATGAAGGATTACTCTGACACGTGTGAATGAAACAAAACACAACTCCAGGTATGTTTTTGAAGACGTAACAGCATTAGAACACGGCTTAAAGCTCACAAGAGTCATTTTGTCTAATATAAGACCTTAAACGGAGTCTATACACTTTGCAATTGTAGCAGTGAGAGAATAAAGTTGAATTCAGGACAGGCGCTGGAGTGTGACTGCGTCTGAAATAGTGTGTGTATGAGGTTAGTGATTTCCTCTTCAGATCGGTATAAAGGACCAATATACTCACATGTATTGGCCGCTCCAATGGGCACTGTCACCAGCCATTACACACACTCAGCTTTAAATGGAGTCTGACTGCACTGCGAGCCCGTACTACTGATCAGCAGATAGAGCACCATTTACAATAAGGAAAATCATTTACTTTGATCATGCGATTTTTGATATATATGTAAGACAGATATATGTAAGAAAACGCTGAACACTTAAGATTTTCAAGTGACAGGTTTTGATAATTCTGTAATTTTGGCTTCATTTGGTGGGATAATACCTGCCTTTCAAAATAAATGATAGTTTTACACCAATTAAGGGGCAATTTGTGAAGACAAGTTGAAAAATATGCTGAAAATTACAGACAGTGGTGTGTTCTATTTTGGAGAATTCCGTTAAAAAGTTTGTCAATTTATATGCGATAAACCAATTTTTTCCCCAATACTTTAAACATGATTTCAACAAAATAAAGGCGTTATATCAGATAATAATCCCAATGCACATTAGAGGAGTTTTGGCCCAGTGTACATTATAGTTGCAAGGCAGGTTATGGCATTCCCTAGCGTGATGACTCATGATATCCAACCAGAAAGTACAATTTTAAATCTAAAAAAATGGCCAACTGGGAAAACACTTTTATGAAGTTGAGCAACATTTTAAATATAATGAATAGTGTAACCTGTCATAAGCACTTTTCGTGTGTGGGTGTGTATAGAAATTGTGTAGACACTCAGGAAGATTGCTCCAGTGCCCTAAAAATGTAGCCTGGTTGTTGAAGTCTGCAGGCTTTTCATTTACTATCCATGTGTTTCAGAATAATGGAAAATAAAGCACTGTTGCCATAGTGATTAACAATTCTCCACAAAGAAGAATGGTCTAAATTCCTCAGCTGGAAACGTATAAAGAAAGAAAGAACCATTATTTCACCGAGTTACATTGGACATGATTGACAGGTAGATCATAGTGTGTTAGATATATAGGTGTACATATATAATGTCTTATAGGTAACGAAACGAAACACTGAGCGAATGAGAGATTTGTTTCAGAATCGTGGGAGGATATTGGAGAGGAAATGCCATCCCCTACTGAGACACACGCTACTAAAAAAACAGCTGTGATTAGATTAACAAAAAAAAAAACTTGACAGGGAGATGCATTTGCAGTGAGCAGAGTCTCCATAACTACAATTCCATCCCAGATTTTGTGTTCATTTACTGGTGGTTTTCAAATCCCACATGGAGACTTCTATATTTAATATTATCATTGCATTAAATGGCCACTAAACACCAAAATCACTTTTTCTACTGATAAGCTGTCTAAATGGGTCTCAAATAGAACTGTATGCCCATCCCTGGCCTTATTTTGGCATTTTAGTGCATATTTGTTAAAAATCTGACTCCTGGGTCTAAAGCCGTGTCTGTAACGACCTCTTTAAGATCAACCAGGGCCAGGACATTTGAACTTTCGGGTTGGACTAACGGCAGATGCAGGTTATTCTCAGCCCTGCCCCTACCTGGCACCGCTGGTCACTGCAATGTCCCGCCGTGTCTGGAGAAAAGGGAAATGATCCGAGCACAAATGTCCGCTCTGTCTGGCGCAGACCGGTGCACTCCAGACTTCAAAGTCTGCGCCATGTTGGATTGTTGTGGCTGTCAGTCGGCTGCCAATCATCGCTCCAGAACCCGCCCCACACCCACTCCCCCCAACCCGCTGGGCACCGCCCACTCAGATTTTGCTTAGGGGCGGAGTAAAGCTTCGGGTGGGTGTTTAATTGCTCTTTAAAAGGCCTGTATTATACTAATTTTATGATTTATGTTCTAATGTTGTTTCCTCATCACAAACCTGGAGTTCTGTTTTGTTTCTTTCACACATGTTTAACCCAAAAACCCTGCATATTTAGTTCTTCTCTCAAACTGAAAACACTTGTGATGTTAAACCTTGTGATGTCATGTGGTACAGGAAGTGTTCCACTATGTTTTTAAACTCCATACACTTTCACTAGAATCATTTGGATGATTTCAGACCTGGAATTGCCCATTTCTACTTCAACAAAGGGTAAACAGTAGATGTTACACAGAACCCTTGCCATAGTTGGAAATATTTAGAACAGAATATGGGAAGAAATGATTAGACAAAGCAGAGGGAGCATGCATCCAGTGGTTGGTGTTAATTTCACAGACGGACTGTCACTGTTTGGTCAGCTCCTCTGGGACACAGCGGTGCTCAGATAAGAGGGTTATCAGCAGCAAGAGAGGACAATTCTAATTCACAAACTAAACAGCAATCAAATATTCAAACTAAATCTTTGTTTTTGAGATTTCAATTTTATGAAATTTTAAGTTTTCCCCATTCAAAAGACTTAATCACTGTGGCAACTGTCATAATTTTTCATCATTCTGAAACCCCTGGATAGGTTTGGTTTTATTTTGAGGACCATTCCCCAAGAGATAATATTTAGTTATGAATTGTTAATTGCCATAGCGACTGTGCAAATTTTCTCTGAACCCCTGGATAGAAAAAGTAATGGTCTTAAGTAATCATTTATTGTAATAATTCAGTATCATTGTGAGATAGGGAAGTCCAGCAGCAAAAATACCAACTCCAGCCACAAGGGGCAGTGCAGGAGCATATGTTTCGGAGGGTTTTTTGAGTTGTAGGTGTGGATTCTAATCACATTTTTAACATTTTAGCTTTTAGCCCCCCAAATCCAATACCCTTTTTGACCACTAGATTTTTTACAGTATCATGTCCACACGGATCCATAGGCTCAGCTCTGTCTGCACGAGTTTCCGAAAGTGCATTTTTCATAATAAAACTCTGCAGTTTGGGCGATAATGTTCTCTTCTGATCATTAATCTTTTACATTTTATTGGTTTATGCAAATAGGTCTTCTCCAGAGCCTGTGTAGAGTCAATAACAGCAGCTCCTAATTTTAGCATGGAGGGATATGAGGCTGCGTTTTCAACACTTGGGAATTTCTAACCAGTTTTGAAAAACAATTTGAACAACAATACTGAATGTCAATGTATTTTAGAATCATTTATGCAGTTTTTGTAGTAACTTGAGGCATTGGAATTTTTTGTTTTATTTTATTTTTTCGTTTTGAATTGAATTTTTTCTTCTGTTGCTGTGTAGTTGGATGTGGCAGGCCCTTCGAAGTAATTTTACCAGTTTCGTCCGAGCACACGCTGAGCTTCTGAGCTGAATTTGAGGAAGGAGGAGAAACAATACAACAATAGTGGAGTGAGAAAGCCTGACGAGATTGACAACTAGACAAGATTCAGTGGTTTTCAATAGGCTGGATGTGAGGAGATTCAAAGTATTAACAAAAAGTATTATTATGCATGGTAAAATCTGGTTGAATATGTGGTACAAGTTGTAAAAAAGCAAACTGAAATTCCTATATAAAACTATTTCCTTATATTTTATTTATTGTTCACTGTTTGAAGCCCAAATCTTGATTGTATTTCCAATTATAAGTCTTGCTGAATAGAGGCATTCACAAAGTTGTTTTCTTCTTGTCTTCTTTCACTTGTCAAGCACTGAGTTCAAAATCATGATTTGCATTTTTCAGATTTTACTCTAGATGCCCTTCCTGCTAAAACATAGATGACAATTAACTTAAAGGGCTCGTATCATGCTATTTTCTGATCTGTTATATTGCTGTTTCCTCATCACAAACATACACCACTGTGTATTTAAACTCCATACACCTTCACTAGAATCATTTGGATGATTTCAGCTCTATAATCGCCCATCTCTACTGAACAAAAGGGTAAAAAGGGGCTGTCAACTTGAAAGCTACTGCTTCATGACATCCCAAGGTGGAACAGAGCATTTTGAGGTTTGGAGACATGTACAGACTAATAATAAAGTGTTACTCAAACATGTGTGAATAAAACAAAATATTATAACATGACTTAAAGCTCACACGAGTCAAATTCAGGTAATATAGGACTTTAAAACAAAACAAAACTCCCTAAACCATGACCATGACTTCTTTTGTAATGGACAGAGTTTGCTATTGTGGCAGTAACATTGAATCTTTTCAGCTTTTAGATTTTAAATTTGAATGATTTGATTTAAAATTTAAATGTGAGCTGTTTAATTCTTGACATTAATTTTGGAAACATTTTTAAAGCTGAATAATTGGTGAGTCTTTACTAATAGTAGCGTTGCACAGTTCTTATCTACTTTGGTTTGCAAATGTGAATTAATGCCTCATCACAGCTCATTAACTAGACCTGAAAATTAACAAGAACTGACTGCTCATTTATGACCGGATTTAGCAGAAAATCACATTTCCAAAAATCTGTTTTTGCTAATAATTAATAATTTAAAAGATTTTATTGTTATGTCTCAATTTCCCAACGTTGAAATTAAAGGGCCCATATTACACCATTTCTGATCTGTTACGATGTTGTTTCCTCATCAGAAAATATACCTGGAGCTGTGTTTTGTTTCATTCACACATGTTTAATTAATACACAAACCCTGCATATTTAGTCTTCCACCTTGTGATGTCATGTGGTACCACAGGAAGTGCTCTACTGTGTTTTTAAACTCCATACACTTTCACGAGAATCATTTGGATCATTTCAGCCCTGGAATTGCTGACCTCTATTGAGCTGAAGGTAAAAAGTAGCTGTTAATTTGAAAACTATCACTTCATGACAGCATTTCAAGCTTTGGAAGTGTAGACGAAACACAACAAAACACAACTCCAGGCATGTCTGTGATGAGGAAACAACACTATAAGATAGATCAGAAAATAGAGTAATATAGGCTCCATAAATAGTACAAATTCCAAGATGACCAGACTCCCACAGCGGTTGCGAAAACCCGTAATTGCCATGAACAAAATGAGTGCAGAACCATGACAAACCTCCATTGTAGTATCTCATATCTCTTTAGAAATCTCACTATGAACTCACACAGTAACTCAATACAAGCAGATGGGCCCATTAAAAAATCTCTGACAGGCGAGAATCGTAATTTCCATCAAAATGAACTGTTGTAAGTCAATACTGGCAGCATTATTCATGACATTCGAGGTCACTCTTTGAGCCAAATTGTCTTTTCATGCCCCCACCACACTGTGTAATATATCTCATGGAGACCCTGTTATTTGCTTGCCTCCATGGAAACGTCTCTGCTTTGTCTAGAATGTTCCACAGTACAGATTAAATTTATCTGTCACAAAGAATGCAAGCAGATTACAGCACTACGCTATATTACAATCCAGATCTGCGGAGAGGCGCCCTTATTCACAGAAGGAATTAAGGTATACTTGAGCAATAGAAACACTCGTAATGAATAAATGCTGGATGTATATTTTTAATGACGTACCATCGACCATTCCTGGCAAAGCAATAACTTCTCCATGGAGACAAGAAGGGTAATGCGTGTTTGCTAACTTGTATTACTTCCAAAAATATACAGCTCCTCCTCTTCTTCTACTGAGCACGTTTTGGCTAGACATCTTCATTACGTCGGCTACATCTGCTGCGATCACAACGCCATCAGACTCAAAATAGCTCATCTTCTCGGCTTAAATAAAAAACTGTTTGCTATGCAGTTTTTAGACAGATGTTTGTATTTAAGTCTATTCAGTCCTGAGGCGATGCGGGTCCGGCTCCTGCCTCTGTCTCTGTAACTCAAGAGAAGAGAAGAGGAGTGAAGAGGAGAGGAGAGGCAGAAAAGCGATTACCAAAGCTGACATCTTAAAACGCGTCTGGAGTGGATTGTTTTTGGAGTGGATGGAGGACTGGCAGGTGACGCTTGGGTCTGATGGGTGATAAACCGATTATGTTGTACTCCAAAAAGACATGAATATTGCTCTCTTTTTTTTAAACTCACTATGTATTTATGAATTTGATACCACACTTTCTATTAAAGGCAATTCCCCTTCCTGTCTGCACCTGTTGGTAACGCTGGAGGCTCTGATCTGTCTGCTATTAATGTTCATATCTTGATTTACGAACAAAACAGCAAAATAAACAACCCCAGATCACGTAGACGAGCTTAATATGGCCATTTTAAGACCAAAAATGTCTTACATTTTTCACAAGGTTTATTTTTGGAGTGATTACAGTCACTCATACACACACTGTCATTGCAAAGAAGAAGTGTCTTGCTCAAAGGCACAACAGCAGAATACACATTGAGCTAACAGTGGAAACCGAAACGTCGACTACACTTACTGATCTTGCTGCTTAGACTGATTCAGTAGTTCTTTAATAAATGAATGCTTATAAATGTCATTCCCCAGTGTGTATTGTTTCTTAAAGGTGCACTAAGTAACTTATGCCACTTGGTTATCTCCATGGAGACTTTATTGCTTAGCTTTCTCGTTCTGCACTATACTATGGCATTAAACTTTTCTTATCTCTAAGGAGTCACTGCCAAAAGCCAAGTTACAGCTTGGATGTGTATCGGTGAGAGATTTTGGACCAATAAAAATAACTGAAATAAAACGCTGGATGGAGAACATTTAATGCCATACTGTGGAACATTCCAGGCAAAGCAATAATCATTGAGACAAGGTAGTATAGCCTGTGTAGCTTTATGATTTGTTGTAGGAAATATCCGTTCTAAAATGTATGAGAAAAGACAATATTAAGATGATTCATTTCCATGTCTTATCATACTAGTTAGAGCTGATACCCGTGTTTGTATCTAATGAAGAATTTTCTCCCTGTCTCCAGTATTAATGGCGGCGCAGTCTGGTTGAAAACAATGTGATTTTGAAAGAAGGAAGAAATGAATCAGATATTTATCGCACTCGAGTTTGCACAGCCCTCTCTACATCACATCATCTGTCATCATTTCACAGCAACGTGTCTTTTAATATGCTTGTTAAAACGTTGTTACACAAATCAAAACAGCTAAATTACAGTTTTTGAAGGTCTAGACTTCAGGTCAGGAATATTTTTGTTTCTTTATAGTTTTGTTTTCTGGTTTGATGCGCTTTATTTGGTTTCTGTCGATGATTGTTGGCTGTTTTAATTGGAAAGTGGAAAAGCAAAAATAATTGGCCGCTTGTCTGAAAACTATATAACTGGCCATAAAGCAAGGTAATGCAAAATTCATATTGATGATAGCACTGCTATTTCTGCCAGGAGAGGATATTACAGCAAAAAGGTATAGAAGTGGGTCACTTTCTATTGCTGTTTTATTGAAACTATGCATCACGCAGGGGGTGATTTACATGTGCAGTGCTTTAATTAATAGACCACCCCCCAGTCTAAGGTGTTTGCCACTGCTGCCATACAGAATTTAACAGTATTTCTGTTTACTAAAATATCATTTTATGTTTCTATAATGGTTAATCCTCAATGGTTAATATGTAAGATCTTTTCATCAGAACAATATCTTTAATGCTAAAATATAACTACTGTTGCTATTTACAAATTTTCAAGTTTAATGTTTTTCAAAAATGACACGTCTCATCCAAAGCAAGTCTCTGGGAACAGCTAGAAACTATTTGGAACTCAATAACAAAAACTCCATAAAAACAATGCAGCTGCGCCAAAGGTGCTCACATAAAATATTCACATTTTTGATTATTATTTGTCAACAAGGACTAATTTGTTATTTCAATTGGTCATTTTCTTAATGAATAACAATGACATTGTTAATTTGTTTTCTTGTTTTCATAACTGTGGCCTAAGAAATTTGTTTGTGGCCAAAACCGAAACCAAATAAAAATTTAATGTTTGGCCGAATACTAAAACCGAATATCAAATGTGGTTGTTAAGTTTTTCTACTATTTTTTAAATATTGCATAAATAGCCCAGAATAAAATTTTAGACATGGTTTTAAGAAAGAAAGAAAGTAAAAGAAAGAAAGTAAATGTTTATTTAATATTCTTTAAATATTCCAGTAGCCTTTCCAGTAAGTGTACCAGTAAGTTTTTCATTCATATTAGGCTAGGCCAGGGGTCGGCTGAATTTTCGGTGCATCCCGAGTACATAGGAAACACTGCCAAAAAGAAGGTCTGAAAGCACAAAAAAAATGCATCCATGGTCGTGTTTAGGTGGTAGATAGCTTCTGGCTGTAGTTTTGCTTTTTAAGAGTTCCAACTAAACCAGCTCTTTTTGGTCAGATTATGTTAAAACAAAGTTTGGATTAAAATCTGACCTCAGACAGAGCAGTACGTACAGTTAGAATCACTTTCTCTGCTCCTCCTGATACTGTAAATTGGGATTGTACAGAGTGATGTTGGCTGATCCATGATTCGTCTCATAGGTGATCATTTTTATGTATTTATTTATTTATTCAGCTTTGCATGACCAGCCAAGACTGTTTTTCCAGTCGGCTTCACAGATTTGCAGATGGGAGTGATTGACAGGTGGATTAGCCAGTCGGAGAAAAGCTTTATTTACTTGGGAAAACAAACACTGCGGCTCACAAGCAGAACATAAGAAAAAACAAAGAGGGTCGAGAAACTTCTGTTGACTTCTGCTGAATCAATGAAGTAAACACTGTTATGCTGGGGTAAAACAGGTTATCGATTTTACTCAGAAAAATATAGAAAATATTAATACCCTCCTGGACTGTTAAAGAAAGAAGGAAACGGGCTGAATTTTCAGGCCTGCCATTTGTAGTAGTAGCCTAGTAGTGATGGTAGTGGTAGTAATCGTAGTTGTTGTAGTTGTAGTTGAAGTAGTAGTAGTTGAAGTAGTAGTTGTAGTATTTGTAGTTGTAGTAATAGTGATAGCTGGAGTAGTAGTAGTAGTAGTAGTTGTTGCAGTAGTTGTAGTACTAGTAGTAATAGGAATAGTGGTAGCAGTAGTAGTAGTAATGATAGTGGTAGGAGTAGGTGGTAGGAGTAGTAAGTAGAAGTAGCAGGAATAGGTGGTGGTGATGGTAGAAGTAGTAGTTGGAGTAGAAGTAGTTGGAGTAGTGGTAGTAGTGGCAGTGATAGTTGGAGTAATAGTTGTTGTAGTAGTAGCTGTGGTAGTGGTAACAGTAGGAGTAGTAAGTAATAGAAGTAGCAGGAGTAGGTTGTGGTGGTACTAGTAGTAGTTGGAGTAGTAAGTAGAAGTAATTGGCAGTAGTAGAAGTAAGTAGTAGTAGTGTAGTTTTTTGGTCATTTACTGCGTGGCAAGGACATACACAACAATCCCATCAGAACAAAGGGGAAAAAATGGACCCAAAGTGACCTTAAGCGCACTGTTTGTTAAAAGGGTCACAAAAAACTCATTTAAGAACCGTCATGAGTGACAATAAAGTCATTTTTATGCCACACATGACTTAGTGCTGGTATTTGAAGTGTAAGAAAAGTCTGTGGGGCAGAAGAAAGAGGAGTGAGAGAAAGAAAGAGAGTGAGAGAAAGAAAGAGAGTGAGAGAAAGCAGGAGGAGAAGCGGTGTAGAGAGGAGGGCATTCACATTCACAGAGTAAACACGATCTGAAGAAAAAAGGTTTGGTTTTTTGGCTCCAAGCGTGGGCCCCAAATGGCACGGCTCCTGTTGGATGTGTGTATGTGCATCCATCACATGTCATTAGAGCAGTCACTATCAGCGAGAGACTTCAAATGTTCACTTTAAAAGACATTATCAGGCAGCCACGCAAACGCAACGCAATCAGACACATCTCGCTCCCATTTAACTGTAGGTTTGTATTTCCAACTTTTACACGACGCCTATTTGACAGCTGCAAAGTGCTTGTTTATTCAAAAAGTTAACATATTTTCAGTTACTAGTTTGTGTGTTTGTTTGCGTACTTGTTGAATCATTTGTTGTAGTTTTTTGCCTATTAAATTCACACAGTCAGTGCAGATTATGCCTGGACATCTGGGCAGTCGGTGCCATATTTGGCTTTTCACTGTCTTTACAGGGCCCATATTACGCTATTTTCTGATCTGTGTTCTAATGTTGTTTCCTCATCACAAACATACTTGGAGTTGCGTTTTGTTTCATTCTCACATGTTTAACACACAAGCCCCGCACATTAAGGCTGAGTTCTTCTCTCAAACATTCCTGGTAATACAGGAAGTGCTCCACTGTTTTTAAACCCTATACACTTTCATTGGAATCATTTGGATCATTTCCAACCATTTGCTAGCAAAGACCTCAGCTCCCTCAACTTGAAAATTAAAAAATATATATAATTTACTTTTTACTGTGTAAAACTAAGTGTTACTAAGTGTTTTCTTTATATATATTTTTTATTTATTTTACTTTTTACATTTTGTATACATACAGAAGTCACCAAACAGGGCCTATATGAAGTAAGATTTATGGCATGTATATGTATTTTATATTCAAATCCTCAAAAAAGCCTCTTTGCTTTGTTGAAAAAAAAAATCTTTACTACATACATAACTTACTTCATATACAATATTTGATGTCTTCTGTATGTAGAAAATGTAGAAAGTAATTCATGGTGCTGTGTCCAAACATTTATTTTTTTGCATAGGTTCTGGCTAATATCTTGCTGTAGGCTATATTTTTCCATCCACAATACAGTAGTCTCCAATATTTTTGCTGTCCTCATTTTGAACCATTTACATGTAACCCCGAGATCACATCAAAATTTGAAGGAACATCTCCATACCGTACTATCCCCACCTCTCCTCCCACCTCCTCATCACAGCAGCCAAGAAAACTACATGCTTTTACCATCTAAAATACTACATATTCCACTTGTAACTACGGGGGCATGCTGGGTCACATCTTTTCTGAAAGCGAACACCAAATCAGACTTGCTACTTCCTGGACACTTCACATAATTAGCACTCTCTCTGAAATGGCTCTTGAACCTAAACTTAGCGCGGAGAGAATAGACAGAAGGTAAATCTGGTGTTTTGTGGTGGTGGTTGAATAGAGTGCGTATCTTGGAGTCTTGTGTGTGGTATCATTAAAGGATAGTCGGCTTGAGGTGTTCATGCTCTTGCCTTAAAAATAGTGCAGTCAGAGAGAGTGTGAAAGATCTGTGCTTTTCTACGCCTGTGGTACTGTGGTGGTGAATGAAGTAAAGCCTAATGTGAACTTGTGTACCACACATTTCTGCATTGGACTTTTGTTTTTTGTCAGCAGGTTTGGAGCTCTGAAGTATGACCACTTGGAGGCTTATTTACATTAATATTTATGTGTGATAGAGCAATATATTAAGTGAACATTTGCGCTTTTTTGCATATCAGCTTTTGGACTTAAAGAGCCTATCACGCCATTTTATAATCAGTAGTAATGTTCATCAAACTCCAGCATCACAATGTGGAACAGAGCATTTTGAGCTTTGGAGATGTAGACAGACTAATAATAAAGGACTGCTCAAACATGTGCGAATGAAACAAAACAACTCCAGGTATGTTTTTGAGCAGATAACAGCATTATAAAATGGCTTAAGGCTCACCAGAGTCAATTTTGTGTAATATAAAACCTTTAAGTGAAATATGTTGGTGCAGCACACCACCTGAGTAAAGGAAAGGCATTTAGCTTTATTTGAACACTTCAGTGCGAAGGGGCCACTGCACAAATGTGACTACACAATTCTCTGATGGGGTTTGCAGTAAAAAAGACTGGTGGATAAGTTTGGTGCAATATCAAAGCATTTATTTGTAATATTTTCACCAGATTATTTTAATTTACGACAAACTTCCCTACAGTGCCTTTTTACAACAAACCTTCAAGTGTCATCACACAGTAGTCACATTTTGAGCAATTCTCCATTTGCATTAAAGTGTTAAAATAAAGCTTTGTGTGTACTCTTAAAGCAGCAGGTTGAGCAAAACAAAATATCGATCTGTACTGGAGATTTAAGGCCGATAACCGATAAGCTAAAAGTGCAAATATCAGCTTGATGTATTGACCAATTGGTGTATTGGTCTGTCTCTAATATTGTTCAGTATCTATACTGTATGTCCCAGTTTTCAAGCTTTTCCATTATTACATTTCTGGTGGAGCGTCCACCACCGGCTTGTCTCCATGGAAATGTTATTGCTTTGTCTAGAATGTTCCACAGTATAGATTAAACCTATTTATCACAAGGGAGACAAGCAGGTCGCACTTGTGTACCTTTAAGTCTGGCCAATATTTTTTATAATGACCATATTCTGCAATTAGTGGAACCAAAATAAAGATGGTAATTAGTCTCTGATGCAGCGTGGACACATGCTTTGAAATCTGTACGACACTATCACTATTTTTGCCAGTGTTAATAAATCTTGTTGCCGAAGCTGAAACATGAAAAACTTGTGTGTGTCACATGTCAAAGGCAGTGACGCTATTACTGGAGCATAATTATTCATAGTCATATTATTCATGGATAGCAAATTTCCTCAAAGCACTTCTTTTTCTGACTTTTGTGTCTTTTTCTCGACGTCCTTGACTGCCCCTCATTCATTTTCATATGTTACATTCAATGACCAACACAACTACATTTGCGTTCAGTCTGGGATGATTTAACACACGAAATTCACAACACTGGAGTGAAAATCAGTGGTTCTCTGCGGTAAGAGCCCATCCATCTTTGAAGTTGTCAGAGTTGTTTACAAAAATGTCTCACCGTGAAGAAATTGCACAGTGAAACGCGCTGTAGATTAGGTGTAAACATGCTTAAAACACTTTCATTTTGTCAGAGTGTGGTGATAAATATGCTGTTGCCTCGATAATCAGAGTTGGTTAAAGTAGCTCCAAATCAGTAGCCTTTCACCAGTACATGAACTGAATCTGCAATATACTTTCTTATATATTCTGATGCCTTTCTTGGACATTTTGGCGGGATTGGACTTGAGTGACTTTTAAAACTTGTGTTTTAAAAGTCGTGTTGAGCATGTGGGGAGAAGGGTGGGGTGTGGAAGGATTTTGATTTATTTGATTTATTTATTTATTTTTGTGTCATCACCTACTTTTCTCCATGGAAATATTATTGTTTTGTCTGAAATGTCTACTCACTTGCTGTCTCTGTAGTGATAAACAAGTGTAATGCCATACTGTGGAGCATTCCAGGCAACATCTCCATGGAGAGAAGCTGGTGATGGACCCTTCTAAAATCAATTTTAAAACATATTGTATTATACATTCTTTTATGATACCAGCAAACCCATCAGCACTCAGCTTTATACAATATGACCCGGTGCTGACGCTAACGCTCATGGAAATTTCCAATGTAAATAGATCACAGATGGCTAATGGTATGTATTTATTCATGTTGTTTTAATGACACTCTTGTGCAGTCATCTCCGCCTGATTGAAAACAACATGGCGGAAGAGAACTATTGGCTAACGCGCTGGCAATACTGTTTTGGGGTGATATTCGGGGCAAGCAGCTCCCTTTGTCTCCCAGAAAACTAGTGTGAAATCAGGCTACGCGCCAAACGCATCTCTTAATTTCTTGATGTACTTTTCCTTCCAGCTAAATTTTTATCAGTCTTGTAGCGTAACAAGCGTGCAGTAGAGTTCACAGTCCCCCATCGCCGGGACAATGCATATATTTATGAACTGTAGCCCGAGTCTGCTATTTTAAAAGGTGCCACGGAAAGGTCAGACATGATAGTACCAGCTTTTATAAATGCTCCAGTGTGTAGTGATGTGATGGTGATGCGTTCACTGACCCTTTTCAGTGGGGTCGAATGCAAATACAATGGAGCATTAGATATGGGCGTGTGGTGCGTTCAGTTTCAAAAGTTGTTGGTGTTTTCCATCATCTAGTTATTATAATAAGTGGGTTGCATATTTGTCTTGGACTTTTGTGTTTTCAGTAAGGATCCAGCTTTTTCAGTTCCAATACCGATGTCGATACTTTGACTTTAAAGGTGCACTGTGTAACTTTTGGCTGGAGGTCTGTCACCTTCTTGTTTCTATGGATAAGTCATTGCTCTACCTGGAATGTTCCATAGTTATTAAATTACAGGTGGTTTTATAGTTCAGAAATACATAGAAAAACAGGCATTCTGACTGTGAGCGGGGTCGTCTCTCCACAGATCTGACCTGTAACTTGTTCTGGTTTGGTCTCCATGAAGATACCATATTGTGAAACATTCCAGAAAAGCATTTGACATACCCTCCACCAGGAAAGTTACACAATGCACCTTTAAGTATCTGCCAATGCCCATTATTAACCAATACCACAAGAAATGGCACTGTGTAACTTTTCTGGTGGAGGATCTGTCACCTCATCATCTCCGTGGAGATGCTGTTGCTTTGTCCAGAATGCTTCATAGTATTGTATTAAATGTGTCTATCTCCATGGAGACAAAGAAGTGACCAAGCAAAGCTACACGTCAGATCTGTGGCGAGGCAACCTTGATTGTGTGTTTTTTAAGCAATTAAAAACTCTTGTCATTAATTGAATAAATGCAAGATAAAGTTTAATGCTACTGTGGAACATTTCATAAAAATCTCAATGGACAAAAAAAATCAGATGACAGACACTCCACCAGAAAAGTTACACAATGCACCTTTAAAACACAGTTAACTTATAACACAAGAGATCCAGCTGTCTTATGTAATTGTTATTTATCCTTCAAATCACTACAGAACAACTTTGTATGAATCAAAGTCCAAAATCAGCCTGTAAATAGTCTGTTTACATCAGATTAAAGACCCAAGGTTATCGGCTGAATCGATATCAAGGAACCAATACCCTTTACCCAGCTAATTTTCTAATCAGTATCTGCACTGATATTTACTACCAGTATTGATATCAATGTCCCTAGTTTGGAAGTTTTCTCGCTATCAGGGCAGGACCACAATCATTCATTTATCAATTTCGCATAAGTCTGATCCAGCAACTTGTGCGCCTCTGATCGGGTACAGCCTGGAATTTATAATAAAGTTGATTTGCATTCAGGAAGAGCAGCCACTTCGCAACTAATCACCCTCGGATCGGATTCTGTGCCAGTTCAAGATTAGTGTCAAATTGTCCTTCGTTAACCCTTGTGAAAATGCTACGTAGGATTCTAGACGTGTTTACAGAGCTGCGTTTTGAAACAGGCCACAGGAAGCTTTATCTGTATTTGATGTTTTTTGACGGGTGTAACTCTCAAATTTTGTCACTTTTCTACACTAATTATAGTAAACAGTAGTCTACACGGAGATGTTACTTTAGTTTTTCTAACACTTACTTTGATGTTTTATTTCACAGCAAAAAGCGGAGTGTTAAAATTGACTCTCACAGAATCAATTTGAACATTTTCTCAGGGTTTATATGAATCCAATCTCTTCTAGAGGTAATATAACATTTTTGGACATGCCAGTTAAGTAACACTGGACCAAAGTTCACCCTGAAATTAAGAGTTATATCGACATTTTGAGAGTAAACGGATAACACACAGAGGTGTTGTATATTTACACTTTATTTTAGTTAATTTAAGATGAAATTATGTACAAAACTGGTTCAAAGTGGTCTTCTCTCACGGGAGTTTGTAGTGGTGGGTGGGATGTGCCTAATTAACTCTAAGGAAAGTTGAATGAACACGAGGGAAAATTGAATTAACTTCAGCCAAATCAACTCATAACTCATAACTCCAAGCACGTAACCCCAACTGAAATCCCAATTTAACTTTCAAATAGTTAAAATAACACTGAAATTTGAAACCTCCAGTTTTGCTGTGTACTTTTGATGAGCTATGTCTTTGTTACAGGTCCTATATTACGCAAAATTGACTTGAGCTTTAAGCCATGTTATAATGTTGTTTCCTCCTCAAAAACATCCCTGGAGTTGTGTTTTGTGTTTTTCATTCACACAAGTCTGAGTAACCTTTTATTATTAGTCTACATCTCCAAAACTCAAAATGGTCTGTCCACCTTATGATGTCATGAAGTGGTAGTTTACAAGTCAACAGCTGCCTTTTATCTTTAGCTCAGTAGAGATTAGGAATGATTCTAGTGTGGGTGTATGGAGTTTAAAACCACAGTGGGGCACTTCCTGTATTAGCACATGACATCACAAGGTGGAGCATAGCGTTTTCAGTTTGAGAGAAGAACTGAGTCTAATATATATGCAGGATTTGTCATGGGTGAAAGAAACAAATCACACGTCAACTCAAAACAACATTATAACACACTGTAGATCAGAAAATTGCACAATATGAGCCCTTTAATACGCGTCTAGGAAGGCCCATTTTTCTCAAACTTCCTGTAACACAATTTAGATCCCAAGGCTAACACTATAAACAACTTCCTGTCTCTACCATAAGTCACTATTTAAAACCCCTCCCTCTACAGTATATTACGTCATCGGCTCCGTCTCTGTGGGCGAGTCTACACTTTACTTGACTGTCACGGCTCTTGTAGATTACAGCTTGCAATAAATAAGTACACATGTTTTCCGTGTTGTCCTGACAGTCCTCACCCACTCTACCGCAGCCAGCCTTTATAATAACCGGGGCCGTAACTAAAGCTGGGAGGGCCCACTGTCGCCAAGGTAGCAATTTTAATGTATCATACTTGTGCTAACTACATAATGATTAGCTCAAGGTGTCCTGTCCTATTGAAAGCCGTGTGAGAAAGTGAAAAAATAGACTTCTTTATTGACGGCACAAAAGAACTTCTAGTCTATAATCTTGGGCTCGCGGATAATGAGCAATCTCCTGAGAGAAGTATTTGTGATTACACGTTCAGTCACTGCAGTGTTGTTGGAAAATCAAACATGGCACTATAAGGGATACAGTTTTGACTTGTGTCCATGTGCTTTAAACTGTGATGGATTCAGACACTTGAGACTTTATAGAGAAGCTGTCATTGATCAAGAAGAGCCAAAGTGGTGCAGTTTGAAAGGCTCTGACCTGAAGTCGGGTTGTCAAGAATTGGTCATTGTCAAAGTTGCTGCTGTCTTTTCTTCTTTTTCTAGAAACTTTGAGATAGAGATGGGTCATACTGAAAAAAGTAATGTATTTTCTTATTCCCCTATTCTCCTAATAACTATCTTTTAGTCCCTGAGACACTGGCTAAAACGTGTCTATAAGTGTCATGGTTTAAGTTCACATATCACAAAAAAGTGAATATGGCATATTTTTCTGGCATATTTTCCTGTTATTTATTCAGTGTATTTATTTGTTTATATCTTTTTGTTTTTATCCTTTTATCAAGTCTTTTTTTTGTTGCATTTTTATAGTTTTTTTATTTTCCACATTCAAACCAGAAATTTAGTAAATAAGTAATCACTGGATTTAAAGTGTTACCCAAATTTATTAGACCGCTTGTCATGAAAACAAGAAAACATAAATAACTTCATAGTATATTAAAAACTTGTTTCAAATTAATAATAATTTCATTGTTATTCATTAAGAAAATGACCAACTGGAATAACAAAATAGTCCTTGTTGACAAATAATAAGCAAAATTGTCAATGTTTTCACCTTTGGTGCAGATAACAGCTGCATTGTTTTTATGGAGTTGCAAAGCCTCTTGTTACTGAGTTCCAAATAGTTTCTAGCTGTTCCCAGTAACTTGTTTTGGCTGAGACTTTGGTGTCATTTTTGGAAAACATTAAATATGAAAATTTATGGACAGCAACAATAGTTATATTTTAGCATTAAAGATATTGTGATAAAAAGATCTTGCATATACTGGTGGATTAACCATTACAGAAACATAAAAAGATATTATTCTAGTAAACAGAAATACTGTTCAATTATGGCAGCAGTGGCAAACACCTTCTACTGGGGGGTGGGCTAATACATTTGTTAAGCACCGTAGCTTAGCTCTATGTAGGATTTATGTAACTTTCAAGACACCCACGGGCCCCTCTTATCACCACCATCACTCACGCACAAACCACATTCATTCCAGGAAATGTAGGTGAAGTGTCTTGCCTAAAGGCACAACAACAGTTTTTTGCACTGGCACCCGACTATGGCACCTGGAATTCCCAGCAGTCTCCTATCCAAGTATGTGATGTATACTGCCCGCCCTTCTATACTACTACTACTTCACTTAATCACAATATTATCCCTGATCTATGCAAACTGCCCGTCACAATCCACAGAACAGAATGTCTAATGATAATGAAACCATATCATTTTCTGTTTGTGACTTGAGTTTGTGTTTTGTGTGCTGCAGACAGGGAAGAAGCCGGTGGATGACCTCTTCTCAGACCTCTGTGATGGGAGGAAGTTACTGGAGCTGCTGGAGGGCTTGGCTGGACATGAACTGGTATGTACACAGAAATCAGATACTACAGTGTATTTATATATGTGTACAAATCTATACTGTCTCCCCACTGGAATGCAGCCTCAGCACTTTGCATTTATCCCTGAGTTTATAGCTCCGATTACAGTGCATTACAGTAGAAAGCCAGACCTAAGCCTCTTTAGTGATTACTGTGACTAAACACTGGAAATTATGGATCATCTTGACAAAGAGGTTTTGTAGAGGCGCAGTGAGATCAATTGGGCTGAAAATGTAATCAAATCAGATGCCTGTGTGTGTTTTTAGGATTTGGAAATAACTTGTGTTAGAAGTGAATTATGGATTTATAGAGCAGATATTGAAATGCAAAATGTGGGAAAAGCACATTTGAATGTTAAATATTTTGTTGATTTACTGTATAATCTTGTTTGTATTGGAATTATGCCATTAGAAGACTGTGAAGCAGATTTATTTAGAAATTAAATATTGTCAAACATGCACTGTGTACATTTTCTGGTAGGTGGTCTGCTACCTTGTCACCGTGGAAATGTTGTTTCTTGGCCTGGAATATTCCACAGTATGGCATTAGACTTATCCATCTCCATGAAGACAAGTAAATGACATCACCAGGCTAATTTACAGGTCAGATCTGTGGAGAAAAAAACTCGGAATTCAATAAATGCAAGACAGGTTATGTTTATTGGCATTCTGGGCAAACGAATAACATCATCAAGGAGACCAAAAAAGTTATGTAGTGCACCTTTAAACATATTTAACATTTGTTTCCTTGACCGACATTCAAGCATTCTTACTGTGAGGAGGGTCACCTCTCCACAGACCTGACTAGGCATCACCTGCTTGTGTCTGAGGTGCTGCAAATCAAACTTTAATACGCCGTAGTGTGGAATGTTCTAGCCAGAGCAATAACATCTCCATCGAGACAAGCAGGAAGCGGACATTAATCCAGAAAAGTTACACAGTGCACCTTGAACTCTGATTTGACTTTCCCGTGTTCTTTTGAAAGGATCATAAAGTGTTTTTTATTTACAAGGTTTCAGGCAGTATTTCAATAACCGCTGGTCTCCTTGTATCCACACGTTGTACTTGTTGTCCTGTATCTATTTGTATTATGGGGAGACACAGTGAGACCTGTCCTGTGATCCTATCTCTTCACTCGAACACTTTCATTGTAATGTAGCTGCTGGGAGTTTGCCCTCGAGCAAGGTCTCTTTATGCTCCTGTAATCTTTACCAACCATCTTCTCTCTGTCTCTCTTTCTCCACTCTCTCCTCCCTCTTTCTCCCCCTTTCTTTATCTCTCATTCTATCTCCCTCTGCCTTTCTCTAACCCTCCTCCTCCCTCCCCCTTTCTTACTCTCTCTGCCCCTTTCTCTTTTTTCTCCTTCTCTCGCTCTCTCTCTCTGTCTATCTCTCCCTTTCTCTTTCTTTCTCCCTCTCTCTTTCTTCCCCTTTCTTTATCTCTCATTCTATCTCCCTCTGCCTTTCTCTAACCCTTTTCCTCCGTCCCCCTTTCTTACTCTCTCTGCCCCTTTCTCTTGTTTCTCCTTCGCTTGCTCTCTCTCTCTATCTCTGTCTATCGCTCCCTTTCTCTTTCTCCCCGCCTTTTCTCTTTCTCTTTTTTCTCTCCCTTTCTCTATCTCACTCTGTTTTTCTTTCTCTCTCTACCGCTTTTCTCTAACCTTCCCCCCTTTCTTGCTCTCTCTCTCTCTCTGCCCCCTTTCTCTTTTTTCTCCTTCTCTCTCTTTTTCTCTCTATCCCCTTTCTTTAACCTTGTACCCCCCTCTTTTGCTCTCCCTCTCTGCCCTCCTCCTTCTCTTTTTTCTCCTTCTCTCTCTTTTTCTCTCTCTCTCTCTTACTCACTCACTCCCTTTTTGCCTCTCTCTCTCTTTCCCCCCTCTCTATCTCCCTTATTGTCTTTCTACCCCTCTCCCTCCCACTCTTTATCGCTCTCTATCTCTCTCTTTCCTCTCCTTCATTCACTTTCTGCCCCCTTCTCGCTCTTTCTCCCTTTTTGTGTCTCACTTATGTTGTGCCTCTCTCTCCCTCCCTCCCTCCCTCTCCCTCTTTCCCTCTCTCCCTCCCTTTCTCCCCTCCTCTCTCCCTGTAGGTGAGGTTGGAGAGAGGATTCACACGTGTTCACTCTCTCAATAATGTCAACCGCGCTCTGCAGATCCTCCAGAAAAACAATGTAAGTTTGCCTATGTCAATACTCAACACTTTAGACTTAATACTGCACTATATGAATCCATACAGTACACGGACTTACAGTATGTGTATATAGTAATATGGATGGTGATGGTCGATACATGATCCAAGTCAACAAACCTCCCCCGTACAAGTATTCATTTGTATTGGAGTATGTACATCTGTTTAGTGTATTTGTCGATAACATATATTCTACTTTCATTACTGAAAAATACACAATATAAAACCAACTATACGGGTCAACTTGATCCACTATTATATTTAATCAGTAGTAGTGATAGTTTGAAGTTGCGTTTACTTACACTAGTTTAACAAGGATGAAATAAAACCCAGTCTAGTTGGATTTCACCTATTGTACTTGAGTGATACTATTTTGAAGAGGATAATATTTGGTTAGTGTGCCCACTTCTGGTCTTCATAAACATCCATATTTAAATGTGTCACTGTACTATAACTTTTTATATTAAGCATATGTCTTCATTTTTCCATGGAAACGTTATGGCTTTACTCTGAATGTTCAACAGTATAGCATTGAAATTGATCTTGCATTTAATGTCAGGTGTTTTTTAGTTGTAATAGTAGCAGTAGTAGTAGTAGTAGTAGTAGCAGTAGTAGCAGTAGCAGTAGTTGAGGTAGTAGTAGTATAAAGTACTTTTGATACTTGTGTGGTTTGTTTGTAGGTTGAACTGGTGAACATAGGAGCCGCAGACATTAGTAGTAGTAATAGTAGTAGTAGTAGGTGTAAAGAGTACTTCTAATACTTGCATATTTGTGCTGTCTCTTTAGGTTGAACTGGTGAACATAGGAGCCGCAGACATTGTGGACGGGAATCACAAACTGATTCTCGGTCTGATCTGGAGCATCATTCTCCACTGGCAGGTGAGTCCAGGCCCCCACTCCACAACACATCTGTGCTTTTACTGCGTCTACCATGTTTTTACGAAGCCATCAAATACATCTCCCTAAGTACTACCACTTTCACCCCGACCGCAGTGACTTTCAGCAAGAGCTTGGTTTAAAAATAAAGAAATGGATCAGACTTTCTGAATTAAAGTGCCTAAAATGACTCAAGTGATTTCATGATGATTCTCGTATGATTGTAACGAGGTTGCCCATCAGGAAATATCATTTGCAAATCAGGAAAAATTGGCACATTAAGAGGATCAACACCGACTAGCTTTGAATTGCTAATGCGCAACCAAAATACTAACCAAAAGTGGATAATTATGTAAAGAGGTGTATTCCAATGATGAAACTAGTAGTTCAGTTCAGTGTTAAAGTAGCAGTTGAAATGAACTTATGTTTGAAGTGTTTTCGGAGCAAACTAGTAAACTGTGAATCAATAAAAACAAGCAAGAATACTTTTTTATATCTAAATTAGTCATATTAGTATTTTATATTATATTCAGAGTAGGTATGTAACGATATTCAAATGTCTCTGTACGATATGTTCACGGTATGCATCTCATGGTACGATATTTAATTTGATATTTTTTGTGGAAACCAACCAAATTGTATATGCTACTTCTTTTTTTATTCTGCCTTGACAAGACTTCATCACTCAAAGAATAAGAATTAAGATTTAAAAAATACTTAATAACAGTAATTTCTTCATGTAGTCTGCACTGAAATGGAGCAAAGGATCATGGTCTATGTAGTTTTGGTTATTGTTACATTCCTAATTCAGAGTATATGTTGTTGTATTAGTATGTGTGGTTGTAAAAAGTATCAAAAATCGGATGGTAATTGAAACCAAAGAGCTGTATCAGAAGAAGTATAAGAGCACATAGACTAGTATACAGGAATTACACGGATATAATGAAAGAAAGTACTACAATTTAAAGTTGAAATGAAAGAGGTTTTAATTATCATTGTGGAATTGAGTCTAGTATGGAAATCAAGTTTGAGATTTTAGTATCATGTAGTATTCACAACTTCCAGTGACTAAGGTCTGCTGCTGTGTTTGTCGGTGGTCCCATTCTATTAGTATTTAAAGTATTCATCTCTAAAAGTTAAAGTGCACGCACCCTTGATAGAAGATGAGCATAAAAACTGCTGAAGTGACAAAATATGCATAAAGGTACACGTACACACTCATTTAAATGCACATAGCTAACATACTTTTTGCATAGAGCCTCGCCATTATGTAAATGTTCTTCTCCCAACAACTTCTAATAGTAAACAAGCGAGAGTAAAGACAGAAGTGAGTGAAACTATTCTATATGGGCTTTCTCACTCACAGACTCTAAATTAAAGGGCCCATATTACGCTGTTTTCTGATCTGTCATAATGTTTCCTCGTCAAAAATCCACCTTGTGATGTCATGTGGTAATCTGTGATGGGAATAATGGCATTAAAAATAAACACAGTTACTAACGGTGCTACTTTTTTCAGTAATCTAACCGGGTAATCTAACTAATTACTTTTTCTATCTTTATAACACCATTACCGTTACCAACACACCGTGACTGCTCGTTACTGAAGCTACTCATTTTTTGTGAGATGTGTGTCTAACTCCTATGTGCATAGAGCCGTGTGTGGAGTGAGTGACTCAGAGTGCATGGGTGTCTGTGCAGGTGTCTGTGTGTGTGCATCTGTGTGTGTGTCTGGTGAAGTGAATAAGAGTACGGTGAACAGGGCGAGTTAGGGAGCAACTGCCTTGTCATTTACGTGCATTGCAGCAAATAAACCCACAAAACTCTCAAGCAAACTTGACTCTTGTGAGTTTTAAGACATGTTATAATCAGTGTTGGGCATGTTACTTTGAAAAAGTAATTATTTATAGTTAATAGTTACTTCTCCCAAAAAGTAATTCAGTAACTCAGTTACTCCATTATAGAAGTAAATGGTTTCCAGTTACTTTTTTTTTTTTTTTTTTAGGGCTACGGCCCGATGACACTGTTTATGTACATGACGCATAGCAGAGCATGGAAATAGAGAACTGCCGATGGGAGTGGGGTGTGGGGGCAACACAAAAATTGACCCACAGTGGATTTTGAGGACCAAGGGGCGCACAAGTCGAGCACAGTCCCAACAGTTTGTTTTGTATGAGAGACAGCCAAGGCAGATGACAGCTTCACTGTGTTCCTGTCTCGATCTCCCGTGGTCAGAGAACACAGGGGAGAACCGTTGTCTTTTCCAGGGCCAGAGGGTCACTGCACCCGCTCGTCCCTCGGGGTTTAACTCCCTGGTCTGAACCTCATCGTTGTCATGAGAGCATGAGCCCAATAACCACTCCAGTTTGTGGCTTTATTTGCCGCAGTGCATGTAAATGACAAGGCACTTGCTTCTTAACTCCCCCCGGCCGCTGTACTCTCATTCACTTCACCAGACACACACACAGACACTCATACACTCCACGGGCTCATTCAAAAGTGCGTTCCACAGGGGTGCACACGCAGTTCCTCACTCACGCCACACTCTACTCTATGAACATAGGAGTTAGACACACATCTCACAGCAAATGAGGCAATAGCTTCAGTAACACACAGTCATGGCGTGTTGGTAACGGTAATGGTGTTATAATGATAGAAAAAGCAATTTGTTAGTTTACCCATTATTGAAAAAAGTAACGGCGTTAGTACCTGTAGTTTTCAAGTTAGTAGCTACCTTTTACTTTTCATTCCGTAAAGATTGGCAATTCCAGGACTAAAATCATGAACCAAATGATTCTAGTGAACTTGTATGGAGTAAAAAAACACAGTGGAGCATTTACTATAGCACCACATGACATTAGAAAGTGGAACGTGGTGTTTCTGTTTGCGAAAAGAGCTCAGCTTAAAGAGAAGATTTGTGTGTTAAACATGTGAATGAAACAAAACAGAACTCCAAGTATGTTTACGATGAAGAATCAGTATTATTCCATAGATCAGAAAACAGCCTAAAATGGGCCCTTTAATTGACTGTTCTATCATCAATAACTCAATGCCTGAATCATGCTAGTTTTGGCATAGAGCTAATGGCGCGGTAAATGACTAAACACACAGCGATAATGATCTTGAGAGCTTTCTGCACTTGGGAGGGCATCTCTTCATCGCGCCGTCCTGTTCTGTTGAGTGTGTGTGTGTGTGTGTGTGTGTGTGGGCCCGGTCTCTCTTTGTAAAGCAGCCTCGCCAATTAAAGTGTAAATGCATGCAGTGACCTACTCCCAAATGAGCGGCCACTTCTATTTTTTTACCCAGCAGGCCACATGTTACCACGGCGAGGCTGCTAACAAACCTGGGGCCCCGTGTTGTGGTGCTTTTGTGGAAGTCACCTCAAACGAAATGACGCCAGACGCTATTGGGAGCCGAAGCTGGGGCCTTCTCTGTCTCTTTTGTCAAACTCAGCTGGTGTAACCAGCAGGTTCTGTAAACAAAACATCGCAAGTTCATGCAAAGAGAGCGGATTTAGGTGTTCACACATAGCTTCATTATTTATGTCATCAATCTGCCCTCGGGATGTGTTGCTAACTAACGTCTCTGCTATGTTTGAGGCTATGTTAGACTTTAAAGATGCACAGCGTAACTTTTTGGTTGGAGTTCCGTCACACGTTTGTTTCTACAGAGATGTCACTGCTCTGCTTGGAATTTATGGATGAAATTAAACAGCTCTATTTTACATTTATTCAATTAGTGGTTTTATAGCTCAAAAATACTTAGAAAAACAGGTATTCTGACTGTGAGCGGGGTCGCCTCTCCACAGATCAGACCTGTAACTTGGTCTGGTTTGGTCTCTGTGAGGCTAGAAAGGTTTAATGCCACACTGTGAAACATTCCAGGCAAAGCAATAACATCTCTATAGAGAAAAGCATTTGATGGAGCTTCCACCAGAAAAGTTACACAATGTACCTTTAATCTGATCTTTTAATCTTCAGAAAGAGCTGACAGGTGAGATGACTGGTTAAACAAGTCTCTCACACATAATTTTCAGTTGAACGAATGGAGAGTTTAAGATGCTAAATACTAAACTTGGACTTAGACAAGGGAAATGATTTGGACACAGTAGCGTGCACATCACAATAAATGTAATAACACCAGAGCAAAAATATAAATGGTGATATTATTGCTTTGCCTGGAATGTTTCCCAGTATGCCATATAAGTAGCAAAAATAGCAAGCGACTATTGTCAAATAAGTATTGTACACGACAAATAAAATATAGAAATCTAGTCTATATTTAACTTAGCAAATATAACATATTTTTAGCAAACATTCAAAATGTGACACTATAGAGTTGCGCAGTTACTGTGGTGATCCAGGCGCTTAATGTGTAGCACTTTTTAATGTTGTTTTGGCTAATATATCTCCATGGACGTTTTATACAGCTGCCAAATTACATCACAGAGTTTGTTCAAAACTGGTGTTTTTTGGCCAACTCCACAGTTTCTCTAGATAATACTCTGCTACAGTATGAGTCCACTGTTTCAAAGTTGTTGTTTTTTTCAATAAAAAAACAAAAGCAAGCTAGATACTCTGAAAAATTCAGGCAAAGCAGTGTCATCTCCATAGAGACAAGCAGGTGGCGGGTCTTCATCAAAAAGTCCCATAGAGCATCTTTAATCAAAGTTTCCATGTAAAAGTGAATAGATGTCTGTCAGTTTGCTTTTTTTGTCACTCACTGATAAGAATGTACCCTCTTCAGCCCATTCATTCCAAACTCGAGTCACCATCTTCCCTTTGTTGATCTTTGTTGAGATCACAATAAAGTAAAAGTAGTAAAGTACTGTATACTTAAGTATACATTTTAGGTATTTGTACTTTACTTAAGTTAAATTTTAAAGTGGATTCTTTTTGAGAGCAGGACTGGACTGTATTGGACTGTAAGTATTTTTTATTTTAGTTTGAGACCTGTTGAAAAGACTGAGGGGTATGTATGTATGTATGTATATATATATATATATATATATATATATATATATATATATATATATATATATATATATATATATATATATATATATATATATGTATGTATGTATGTATGTATGTATATATATATATTCATTTGTGTCAAAATTTACTTTTTACTCTCTAAACTGACTTTTTTCGTTCCAGTATCTGTACTTTTACTTGAGTAACAAAACTGATACTTCATCTACCATTGCTGTGACTAAAATAAAAACAAAACCCATTCCAGACTGTTGTAATTATAGATATTTGACTTGCGATGTATTGTAATCCACCAGTTTTAAATCAAAAAGCAATGAATGAAAGAGAGGACGGATGAAAACCTGTTGCCAAAGAGTAAATGGCCAAGAGTGGGGGTTTATAACATCCAGGATCCAGAGGCTCAAAAGCAGTAGGAGCAGCCTAAATAAACAAGGTGAGGGCTGGAGAGCTCTTTGGCAGGAGGTTCTGTGGTAGTGGAGGTACATCAGTAATGCAGAGGCGGCCACCCAGCCCTGCACACTGCTCCAGAACTGTCACTCACTCCTGATCCACACACACACAGCACTACACCCTAACATCTCCGGTCTGCTCGACAAAAACTTCTGAAGGGAGAATTTCAAAGTGCTTTTTTTTTTTAAGAAATGTTGTTTGAAATTAGCAGGATGACAAAAGCAGGCGGAGGAGTTAGCGTGGTTGATAATGCTAATGCTAAGACAAATGGAAAGGATAAAGGATAAGATTATGTAAAGAGGAAAAAAAGATTTGGAAAATATTCATTGCTTTTAGCCTAAAGGATCAACAACATACATTATAAATAGGTGTGCATTTGACATAAAGTAGAATGTGGTTTAGGTTAATGCCAAAAAACAAAATTACCATTGACTGAGGATACAGTCTGTATATAAATGGACATAACTAACCCGCCAGCCGCCATGTTCCAAACAGGAAGTGAACATGTGGACACTTCAGGCTCCATCGATTCTGTTTCAGTGGACTTTGCATTGAAAAACTGTCGCCCCTCTGTCTGTAAGTGCTGCTGGGGGCCATGCCATTTTGGTCTTAAAATGTCCGTTTTAACCTGGCTTGATCCTGGCTCTTAAAGCTACCACCTGTAAGTTTTGAAGGCAGGGGGGTTTGTCAGTAGATAACAGATGTGAAAACAGGTGCCCCTTCCCTCACCTGGCCTTTGTTCAGGCTCACCTCTGCTCTCTGGTACATGATCAGACAGAAGTAATGTAGATAGCATCTAGTGGTGAAGTTTTTGAGAATACAGTAGGGGTGGGTCAGCCAATCTAATTAAACATTGTAGCTTTAAATAGTTAACAAAAACAATATTCTACACCCAGATCACTGAATATCTTCTCCACTGAAAATAGTACACAAAAAAATGCAGATTTTGTCTGAGTTCTTCAGAAAACACTCTGTTCCACCTTGTAATCTGAATATGTATGAATGAAACAAAACACATGTTTGGGTATGTTTTTGAGCACACAGGAATACATTTTGTGTAATATTGGACCTTTAATCTTGTAAAAATTGTTATGTCATATTCTAAATTCTCATATTCTTCAAAACATTCAAATTAGCCATATTATGACAAGTACAATCAATATTATCTAGTTTTGAAATATTCGACCCTATCTTGCTACTCTTGTCCAGGCTGATATACACATGGATATAATGCAAAAGCCAAGAGGTAACGGGAAGAAATGTGATGTGTTTTTCTCCCCTCTGGCTGTACAGTCTGGTGAAAACCCCAGAGATGGTGCATCTGTTAACCGAGGCCTGGCTGTGTTTGTGTCTACAGGTAAAGGATGTGATGAAGGATGTGATGGCGGGCCTACAGCAGACCAACAGTGAGAAGATTCTGCTGAGCTGGGTTCGTCAGAATACAAGGCAGTACCCTCAGGTGAGCTACTACTGTTTCATCACCTATACCCACATAGTAAAAATACACAAGGACTAGACACAATCTGATTGTGAACACTGGAGACGGCTACATTTACAGGGTTTCTTTCAAGTTTCTTTTATTTTAAACATGTCCGGAAGAATTGGCCAAAACAAACAAAATAGAAACTGACAGACTAATGCAAGAATCGCATTTCAGGACATGTCTGTGCAGGGGTTGCACTTTTTATACAGAATGAGACAGAATATGGAGGAAATTATGGTACTTCAAAAACTGCAGCCTTTGTGATTTACTAATTGCGTCACTTTAATTGTACTTGTTTACAAGTACAATTAAATTAAATTACAAGTGTACTTGTAATTGTTGACAGTGATATAAAATACGGATTGCAAATGTGTAATAATCATAAGAAATGTGAAATGCCAAGAAAAATCTTGCTAATTCATTGGTGGAACATAAAGTAAAAGTTGTAAAGTACTGTTTTTAAGTATACTGTACTTCACTTAAGTTTTAAAGCAAATACTTTTAAAAGTTTTAAGTAAATTTGGTAAAATTGTTTGTTTACTTTTACTTGAGTATTTTTTTTGCTCCTGGATCTCTACTTTTACTTAAGTAACAAAATTCAGTACTTCTTTCAACACTGCACTAAAGCTCTAAAATGTTAACAATATAAACAAAATATACCCAAAACTTTAACTCGTCACTGAGTTAGTTGGCATTACTTGAACATAATTACTTACAGTTAAGACAACAGTGCCATTATTTAGCATATTAAATAGTGTATGTAGTCTCAGTGGAGTTTACACTGTGTCTTACTTAAGTGGCTAACAAGTTTAGTTTAGTTTAGTTTAGTCTTTATTTGAAGGGACAATGTACAGATACATTAAGTCTAATTACGATATAAAGATAGTAGGTTTAATAATATAGCAGTAACCCCAAGAGAGGTGTTTTAGCCCTGCTGTAGTAAAATACTTGGAATGGCAGTAGCATCAGTAGTAGTCATAGTACTCATATTAGAATGAGCCACAGCGTGTATGTAAATAATATCTGTATGCTGATATGAGTTTGACACTGATGGGGGCTGACTGTAAACGTACGGACTTGTCACTTGTCACAAACTGAGCAGTGAGAAGTGAGTGGGAGTGAAGGGACCCGCCGGAGCTGCTCCTTGTTAAGCGCACTACCACAACAAGGGCAGAGAGGTGTGCTATAGGGCCATACTGACTGAAAATAATAGGGTTTCCAGATACAATAGACAGGAAGTGACAGAAAAAATGTACATGGGCCAAGAAAAGTTTCATATTTATATTTATTGTGTATTTTGGGAGGAGTCTTGGGGAAAAAGTCACCCTGAGAATTAATTTGGGCTTTTATTGCCATATTTTAAACACCTCCTGTCTCCAGTACCAATATAAACAAAGTATGTATTGACATTTTAATTGGGAACATAAAATTGAAATATTGGATGCCTTATTTAGAATTCCATAATGATTTTATTTTATGTAAGGGTTTGTATAAATAACAATACTGCTTTTCTATGCATGTGCTGTATAGTATAGATACATTTCCATAGTGTTATGTATGTACCACATGCATGCATTCATACAGACAGCACAAAGGTGCACTGTGTAACTTTTCTGGTGTAGGTGTCTCCATCTAGATGTTATAATTTTTGCCTGGAATGTCCTGGTATAGCATTAAACATATCAATCATGTATTTACTCATTTTTTAATTGACCTAAAAATATGCATTTTTACTGGGAGTGGGCTCGCCTCACCACAGATCTGACATATAACTTGGCCTTGTGGTGTCACCTGCTGTCTCCATAGAGATAAACACCGCAAGTGTAATGCCATACTGTGGGACATTCCAGGCAGTACCTCAGACTCTCCACCAGAAATGTTACACAGTGCAGCTTTAAATAGAAAAAAAAAGGTGTGAAAATATTTTTAGTAGCCTGAATGATGAATAGTGACTGAACTCACTAAAACTTCCAAGAATTGTATTATTGCTTTTTTCTATCCAAGAGTTTTAAAGAGGAATGGGAGACTCTGGATGTCTAATGGCTATTCAATACTGTACTACGACACATGAACATTTGACAGAGTGTGGTATTATTTTCCATTTCCAAGCCTGGCCATGCTTTTATCGTAGGGAGTATTATATAAGGCTGCATGTGTCCTTGGTATACGGCAATGCAATGGAAAATTCCTCATAGGTAGGTTTCATAATATGGATGATATTGTGGTGAGAATAGGAGTCTGCACTGAGCGTGTAACAGAGGGGACAGACTGTGTGCCTCAGAGAGAGGCTTCAAAGAGAAAACATTAGAGAAAGCCAAACTTTTCTATCTATAACTGAAGTATAGACAACAAGCGCAACAGTCTGAAAACCTGCACACATAATGGTCACGCTTTTTGGAAAATTGTCTTGCATAAAACTGGTAGGGATGCACTGGTCCAGCTTTTTCAGTCCCTATACTCATGTCAATATTATGGCTTTAAAGGTGCATTGTGGAACTTCTGGTGGATGGTCCAAATGCTTTTCTCCATGGAGATGTAATTCCTTTGTCTGGAATGTATCACAGTATGGCATTAAACCTTTCTATCTTCATGGAGACCAAACCAGGCCAAGTTACAGGTCAGATCTGTGGAGAGGCAAACCCGCTCACTGTCAGAATGAAGGTTTTTCAAGGTATTTTTGAGCTATAAAACCACCTGTAATTGAATAAATGTAAGGCAGAGCTCTGTAATGTCATACTGTGGAACATTCAGGCATAACAGTGACATATATATAGAAACAAGCAGGTGACGGACCCCCAACCAAAAAGTTACACAGTGGACTTAAGTATTTGCAGATATCCGATATTAACCAATACCAGTGTAGGGATTGAAAATGGCTTTTTTATCTCTCAAAATACACTCATTCCAAAATCTGATTTGATTGTGGAATATATATTTTTATAGTAACTGAACAACATTGTATAAAATAAAGTTCAAACATCATTAGGTCTACAACTGTCAGTAAAGAGTCCAGAATTTCCAACTGAATGGATATTATGGAAAAAATACCTGACATTGCAAATGTCCTTGAGTTTGCACAATATTCAATACCAGTATCGGTTTGTGCATCCCTAAAAAATGCAGCTTTTTTCAAATTGAGTGGAAAAGAAGTAAGAATTTTTTTTTTTTAAATCCCTTTAGATAACTTTACAAGCAAATACAAGCTTGAAAGATCTCAAAAAGAAAAGGTCAGAACATTATTCCCAACATGATTATGACGACATCTGTAATATTATAGATGTTCAAATCAGGTGAATTCGGGGTCATCGCTGTGTCAGTGTATAATATTATTCATTATATGTTTTTTTCTTTCTCAGGTCAATGTGGTGAACTTCTCCAGCAGCTGGAATGATGGACTGGCCTTCAATGCCCTCATCCACAGTCACAGGTGAGGGACAGTGTGTGGAGGAGCGGGGGGCTGGGGTGGGCTAAGGACATGTATCCAGCGTTAGATTTATGGTTTATGAAGTTATTTTCTAGCCTTTCAATCAGTATCATACATTGGATCACCTGGTGTTCCTCAAGGGTCAGGTCTTGTCCCTCTAGATTTATTTTTGTTATAAATTGATGGTATAGCTGACTATTTCTGTCATCTTTTTTACTTTATACAGCAACTTAGTAGATCAAGCCGCTAATTGCTGGACAGCCAAACTAAAGCGACAACTACAATGTAATTCAAGGACTAGACCAAAACCTGAATGAAACTAATCTGATCAAATTTATGTCACAAGAAATAAAAATAATGACAGATTTGATAATGAGCAAAATATATACAATTCTGTTTAAAAGTCTATTTTAAACAATATATAGGCGACATTATTATCATATTAATAATAGTGTTTACTTTGAGTTTTGTTGTTGCCATAGCGATGTATTATCCTGTAAGTCAGATTTAATCATTTTGTTGTTCCGAGATAAAATGTAATCATATGGTTTTATTATTAACATTACGCCATGACGTGTGTTTTGTCAGCTTTTCATGTTGCCATAGCGATGTAATCTCGAATGCTGCTTCTTATTACTTACTTACTTTCTTATTGAAACCTATGTCCTGCTGAAATTCCCTTGACTTTACTGTGCATTATGTAACTTTTCCGGTGGCGGGGCCGTCAACTGCTTTTCTCCGTGGAGATGTTATTGCTTCGTCTGGAATATCTCACAGTATGGCATTAAACCTTTCTATCTTCTTGAATACCAAAGCAGACCAAGTTACAGGTCAAATCTGTGGAGAGGCGACCCCGTTCACAGTCAGAATGCCTGTTTTTCTCTGTATTTTTGAGCTATAAAACCACCTGTAACTGAATAAAAGTAAACTAGAGCTGTTGAATGTCATACTGTGGGTTTCCAGAAACAAGCACCTGACAGACCCCCAATCAAAAAGTTACATTGTGCTTCTTTACATACTAGACACTTGACTAAACATCAGTATTGTAGAGTTAGCTGTAAAAAAAAAAAAAAAAGTTCCCAACCCAGCACAGACACACGGGTGCTGAGTGAACACGTCCAAATATAACTCCGCCTGCCTCAGCTCCACTCACTTAATTACAGCGTTAAACAGTGAAGAAAGAATCTATAGGAGCGGTAATAAGACCACATAAAGCACTTTTACGGCCACGCGGCGGTCAGCAACTTGGACTAGGAACAATACTGCTGTTCTGTGAGAAGAGGATTCAACACATTTTTAAACACAACTCCAATAGCAAGGCCCAAGAGGAAATGAATATTGGGGAAATATTTCTGGAGAAAATTGCAAAAACAAATGAAAGGCTAGAATATTAGTGTTTATTATGTTGGGTTATTATTATGCATTATATTGGACGGAGTGGAGTTGCTTTGAGAAAATTACAATTTCTAAAGGTCAGCTCAGTTTTGGGTTCAATTACTGGCACAATAGTAGCACAGAAATTAGTGCTTTTGGCAAGCAACCGTGCTGTTTTTTACACATAACTCCAATACAAATAATAATAGTAGTAGGTAACAACAGAATTTTAATTTAAATTTAAATTTTGTAACATTTCTAGATGATGGTCCACCACCTGATGTCTTCATAGAAATGTTTTTTGCTTTGTCTAAAATGTTCCACAATGTAGGTTAAACCCATCAGTCACGAGAGAGACAAGCAGGTTACAGCACTACGCTACTTTACAATTCAGATCTGTGGAGAGTCGTCCTATTTACAAAGAGAATTGTTGGATTTTTGAGCAATAGAGACACATTTTTATTTTTATTTTTATTTTTATTTTTATTTTTATTTTTATTTTTATTTTTATTTTTATTTTTATTTTTATTTTTATTTTTATTTTTATTTTTATTTTTATTTTTATTTTTATGAACATGTTCTGATGTTCTTTCCCCCTCATCAGACCGGAGCTTTTTGAGTGGAGCTCGTTGGAGAAGAAGACGTCTGCCATTGAGCGGCTGGAACATGCTTTTAATAAGGCCGAGCAGCACCTGGGGATAGAGAGACTGTTAGATCCGGAGGGTAAGTTCAGCGCACACACACACACACAAACCCCCACGCTGCACACACTAACCAATCACACGCTTTATTTCACCCGTCCCCCGGAATGCGAGGGTCCCCGCTGTGATTGGGTGTTACCGCAGAGATAACTGTAGACCACCAGCGGATGTGTAAATTTGGAGAAATACTTAACTGGAAGGGATGTCCTCATTTGCCACTCCAAACTGAAGACGTACTCCACGTAGTCCACGAGTGAGTTAAGACGCCATTCATTTAGTAATTATGGGGTCTGTTCCCTGAAAGACGATTGAATACAATGCAAGCTAGATCATCAAAAAGAGCTTGTCAGACACATTTGAGTGAATTTGGAGGAAATTTCTTATACTTTTTGTAAAACAGTAGCAACAGAATTCATTTTAAACTGAGACATTGCTTGGCTAAAACTAAAAATCACTGTAAAACCCACACTGAACAGACTAGAAAGCTGTGTGCCATTTAAAGTGGCTCTACCTGATTTGTTTACCATGTAGTTAAGCGAAATCATTTTGCCCTAGCGGAGGTGTAAAAATAGCTCTTGAGATCAAAATGAAATTACCGTGCGCTGCATCTGCATCTAATTACAAAGCGTTTTACTGTCAGAGAATCAGGAAGTGCACTGTTAGCAGGCTAGTTGTCCTTAGCTTTACCGTGACTGCAAAACTCCGCTCTGGCCTCTGAAAGATGAGCAAAGCACTGATTAAGTTAAAGGTGCATTGAGTTGGAGATGCGATTCCTTTTCCTACTGGAGATGCTATTCCTTTTATCTGGAATGTTTCATGGTTTGATATTAATTAAGACCAAACCAGACAAAATTCCAGGTCAGATCTGTGGAGAGGCAGCCCCGCTCACAGTCAGAATACATGTTTTTCTAGGTATTTTTGCATTATAAAACCACCTGTATTTGAGTAAATGTAAGGTAGAGCTGTTTAAAGCCATACTGTGGAACATTCCAGGCAGAACAATGATATATCCATAGAAACAAGCAGGTGACGGACCCCTGAACCTTTAACTTGCAGTGAATAGTGAGGATGCTCAGAATGTCTAAGGTAAGTGAGAAATAACTCATATAAACTAGTACTTGTGTGTAGTTTTTAAGACAGTAAATATCACAGGAAACAGGAAATACTACTCAGACCCACAGAAAAGTGTGAAACAACACAATCCAACATGGCAGCTCAGCCTTGATACAGCTTTATTTTGATGCCCTGTTTCAAAACTACACATTTTCAGTTTCTTGCCAGTCGCAGTCTCAGCTCGGTGATAAAAAGTCCTTTAATACGATCCTGTGCCCAGCTGAGAGGAGCCATTTCTGCTCTCACCACATCATGACCTAGTTAATGGCTCTTTCCCAAACGCCGCTCAGATAAATCTATGACAACATTAAATATCACTGTGTCATGCCGCCACTGATCTGCTAACAGGCTCATAGTACAAACTGTCAGTCGACTATAAAGTCAAGCTGTGTCATTGATATCATGAGAGAAAATGAATGAAACGCTTACTTTTGGTGGAGGGTTCGCCACATTCTTGTCTGCCTGGAGATGTTATTGCTTTACCTAGAATTTTCCACAGTATAGCTTTAAAAGGATCAGTCTCCAAGACAAGCAGGTCAGATCTGTGGAGAGGCGACCCCGCTCATAAGCCATGGAAGATGTTTTTTTTTTTAGCAGTAAACATTGAACAACTGCAAAGAATTTAATGCCATTTTGTAGAAACCTTCAGGAATAGCAAAACATAATATCTCCATGGAGACAAGCAGGTGGCACTACTAGGCCATATTACAGGTCAGGTCTGCGGAGGGGTGGGCCTGCTCACAGTAAGATCATATGGCAAGGCAATAATATCTCCATGGAGACAAGCAGGTGGCAGACCCTCTACCAAAAATGTTAAGCAGTGCAACTTTAAATGAATAAGAGAGCAAAAATGTGGCCATAGAGGATTTTTTTTGTACGGAACTTAAAATAAACACAAATTACTCTAATCCGCCATGTTCTGAGTACCGCGCTTCTGTGCAGGAGAGATAGACAGCTTGTAATCCCTTTAGTTCTCTTAAACCTTCAAACCACATGTTAATATATTTCACTCTCTTCATCTTGTAAGTTAAATGTGCACTATGTATATTTTTGGTTGAAGGTCCGTCACCTGCTTGTTTCTACAGATACGTCACCACCAGATACGTCATTAAACAGCTCCACTTTACATTTATTCAATTACAGGTGGTTTTATAGCTCACAAATACCTAGAAAAACAGGCATACTGACTGTGAGCGGGGTCACCTCTCCACAGATCTAGCTTGGTCTGGTTTGGTCTCCATGAAGATAGAAAGGTTTAATATCGTACTGCAAAACATTCCAGACAAAGCAATAACATCTTCACCGAGAAAAGCATGACGGACCCTCCAACAGAAAGAAAAGAAAGAAAACATCAAATAGCCACAATGTTATAACTTTACCAAGCATCTTCTTTCTAATAGGGTTTATAGATGACCATTTCACCACCTTTTTTCATGGACAACTCTGCACTTCCAGCAATATTTTTGATTTGTGGTAGAACTTGGCAGTATTTGGACCGTACACCTGTTGGAGCTCAGTTTGAAGCATTATGATTTTTTTTGTTAGTCTGGGGCTTGTCAAAACTAAAATGTGCTCTTTCATCCATTGTTAATATGTAGTTAGCCTAAATGGTTTAAACAGGACTCCTCAAAGCACAAAACAATCATTGTAAATGGTTGAAAAGCCCACTCAAGTGGCTATTACTAAGAATGACTTTGACTGAATCTCATTTAGAACAATAGTCTTTCCCCCATTTCATCATTTTTCCACTCACTGACACAAGAGAAATGTTACAGTTGGAAACACTTTTGAGATAATGAGATTTAAAACATGTTTCCTATAATAAAGAACATTCAAATTAAAGATCCATTATATCATTTTTCTGGTGGATGGCCCAACGCCTGCTTGTTTTGTTTAGGCCCTGGTTTAGTCCTGGTTTATTCCTGGTTTAACCCTGGTTTAGCCCTAGTTTAGCTCTATTTTGTTTAGGCCCTGGTTTAGTTCTGGTTTAGTCCTAGTTTAGTCCTGGTTTATTCCTGGTTTATTCCCGGTTTAACCCTGGTTTAGTCCTGTTTTAGCCCTGACTTAGTCCTGGTTTACCCCTGGTTTACCCCTATTTTGTTTCGGCCCTAGTTTAGTCCTGGTTTAGTCCTGGTCTGGTCGAGCTGTAAGGTAGAGCTGTTTAATGTCATACTGTGGAGCATTCCAGGCAGAACAATGACATATCCATAGAAACAAGCAGGTTCTTGTGCTTCTTTTAATCACAGTTCATATGTTTTCAGACCCATATTATTTGATGGATTTCTATTCAGTATTCTTCACACAGGTATCTCCCACTGCTAAAATTTGCCTAATGTGTCAGTGGGGAATCTGCAGTTATAATAATTGAGTTTGTTTTGAAACCTCTCGCTCACAAACCCAATCTGAGCGTCACGTATTTCCTGTGCGGGGATCATCTTAGGAGCTATTCTCATCCACCATAATGACATTTGCAGTCTGGTTATTTACACAGAGCTGTAATCACCTGCGTTCATATGTATATATCATCTCAAATATACAGGGAGTTCTGGTATACCCAAAAGAGGCTGTTTTCTGATCTATGTTGTTATGAAGTTGTTTCCGCATCACAAACATACCTGGAGTTGTGTTTAACATGTTTAACACACACATCTTGCATATTTAGGCCGAGTTCTTCTCTCAAACTAAAACACTCGGTTCCAGCTTGTCATGTGGTAATACAGGAAGTGCTTCATTGTGCTTTTAAACTCCATACACTGTCAGTAGAATCATTTAGAGAATTTCAGCCCTGGAATAGCCCATTTTAACTAAACTAAAATTTAAAAGTAGCTTGAAAACTACCGCTTGATGACATCACAAGGTGCAACAGAGCATTTTGAGCTATGGAGATGTAGACAGACTAATAATAGTTATTAAACATGTGTGAATGAAACAAAACACAACTCCAGGTCCTATACTCTGGTTATATTTGTGCTATTTAAAAATCTCTTGTCCGAAAAGAATATCTGTGAAAAACAAATATGTCCCAGATTTGAACAATCCTTGTACTGTATCCTTGCAGCGACCCACTTTTATTTGAACTAGTACAGACACAATAAATTATTGTGCAGCCATATTTTATTTTATTTTGTTTTCTTCTTGTTTCTTAACCTTCAGAATCATATTTATTGATTTAAAAGTCGTATATGACACAAAATGGATTCTTTATTGAGCTGTAAACCATGTTATATCATGTCATAATCATCGAACACATACCTGGAGTTGTGTTTTGTTTCATTCACAAACATTCACAAATCCAGAAGGGCAGGTTCTTCACATTGGCAGCCTCACTTCATTAATCTGGCCCACTGTGGAGTGAATGTATAATGCACTGTAAAGCACTTTGTGAGTCTTGAAAAGTGCTATAGAAATCCAACGATTCATTAATAAAATCTAATAAAAGGAATTATAATGACTCACCGCCAGTGTTACTTTAGTGTCTTCCACATAATAGGATTTAAACAATAAAATAACTAGCTATGTTCCCTTTTATAAACTGTTTATGTCTGAGAAAATGTAATTACATAAGAAGCACATACCTCTAATCATCTCAGTTATCCCTCTAATTAGCCGCTAACATGCTAATTATGTATAGATCACTTGTTAGCCTGCTAATTAGCCTGTGTTGAAATTGATACTGTGCTATTCCTGGCAATTATTCTATCTTACCATGTTGTTCAGTTGATATTATGCTCGGGTTTGGATCAAGTGAACCGAGAACTAACCAAATGTGTTTATAACGACATTGGAGGGAGTCAATGTGGGCTGTGCGTGCATTTTTCCAGATAATTTATCGAGCAGTTTGTTTTCCGCTGTCAAACAATATCCCCAGTTTCCCTCCTCTCTGCGGGACTTATAAATCTTATCCTAAAAAAAGTCTTTATCTTCTGTCAGGCTTTGGGATTGTGCACATCTTGTAGTGTAAACATGGTCACAGTCTATTGTGTCGGCGATTCTTCTTCTCTTCCTATTGACTGGACCGTCCTTCACTTTGCATTTGTTACGCGACAAATTCTCAAAATGTGGGCCACGTACAGCTGATGGTACGAGTTCAAGGTCTGTTCGAGATCTGGTTTATGAAGATTCTAATTCTTGGATAGTCCTACGGTTTATAAAGCTTTAATCCTGATTTAGTCCTGGTTTAACACAGGTTTAATCCTGATTTAGTCCAGGTCTAGTCCTGGTTTAATCCTGGTTCTACCCTGGTTTAGCCCATAGAGTGTCTAAAGAAGCAGACTAAGGGAGTGTGATGTCACCCATAGAGTTCGGCTCCAGTCAAATGAAGCTCACAGAGGCTAGCAGTTATAGAATTTGGAGCCAGTGCCATATTAGGAATAGTAATTTATTAACGGACCAAATAGTGAAATAAAAACACCAGGATCACGTAAAGCGGGTTAATATGAACATTTTAAGACAAAATGACAAGGCTCGCTGCAGCAGTTACAGAGAGGGGCGACAGCATTCCTGGTTTAGCCCTAATTTTCTTCTGATTTAACCCTGGTGCAGTTCAGGTCTTGTGTTTTACGTCCCACTGCAGTCTTCCTGGGTCAGTTTTACCCCGGAGCCAGTAGTATCCTTTATTCAGTGGCTTTTGGGCATTCTAAACCTCTGCTTATCTCAGAATACACAAGTCCATTTGAGATTCATGAGCAGGGAGGGTGGTGCTCCTGTCCACACGCCTGCCCAGATGTTGGAACAGTTGCCACATGGACTGAAAATCAAAAACATTATTCTATTTTGTGGACTGTTTCATTCCTAGTTTGCAGTAGAGTTGGCTAAATCCTGACTGATAGATGAGTTATAGTTGCTGAAATATAAAAGTAGGATGTATTTTTACTCCTGAGAAAATTTGTAACTTGGTCTACTTTGGTCTCCGTGAAGATAGAAAGGTTAAATCCTATACTGTGAAACATTCCAGACAAAGAATTAAGCAGACCCTCACTAGAAAAGTTTCACAACGCAATAAAAATGAAATTGGGACCCTAAAATACGTAAAAAATGAAAACCTACACTTATTTTGCGCCGTATTTTTCTGATTTCAGATGTGGCAGTGCCCCACCCGGACAAGAAGAGCATCATCATGTACGTGACGTCAATGTTCAAGGTTTTCCCTCAGAGCATCTCCATGGAGGCCATCAAGGAGGTGGAGACGTTACCGCGGGCAACCTCCTCCGCTACCCGGGTAACCACTGAGGAGCACTACCAGATCCAGACCCAGCAGCGCTACTCCCAACAGGTCAGTCCGGGTACTACACACTATGCCAATAACTTCATTTTATTCGTTGATTCATAGAACAGTTATTCATTCTTCCACTTGAATCGTTGATAAGAATTTAGTGCTAGAGATGCACCGATCCAGCCTTTTCTTTTTCGATACTGATGTTGATACTTTGCCTTTAAATATCTGCAGATACCTGAATTCAACCGATACCTGTGCAGGAACTGAAAATAGCTTTAATTTCCTTTAAACACAAACAGCATAAGGTCATAAATTATTCAGATGTGTTTCGTACAGAACAGCTTTGTGAAAATACAAGCTTAATATTATGAGATGTTTTGGGCCAACATGGGATATGGGCTGAACAATGAATATCCGTGCTGATATCCAATACCAGTACCGTATTGATGCATCCTTATTTATTACATAAACCAGGTGGAGAATGCTCAGTTGTTGATGAAAATGGATTATCTGTTCTTTGCCACCCATTTCTCCATGTCTGCGTTTTATGGCCACCATTCAAGCAGCCATTTTACTCCACATTTTATGAATATTATTCAGCTTATTAGACAGCCCAATCTCGGGTCCTTTCTGTGTGTTGTATCAGCTCCAAACAGGATTACAAAATGACATTGTAGTTTTGCGGGCGTCTTGCTATCTTTAACTCGGGGCATTATGTGGATGGATAAATGAGCGTGTGGACAGCGCAGGCGAAAGTGGCTCAAAGTGAAAAGATGAAAGAGCCCAGACGATGAGACTTGGGCGAAGATTGGATAAGTTGTTCCAAACAAATAAGGCAGCGCTATGAATCATCAACTTGGCTGTCCATGAATATGTGTTGTACATAATGGCGTATGATTTCGTACTGCAGTGTGTAAAATGTAAACCTATCAGTACTTTTAGGGTAACATCCCCGAAGCATTTCATTCAGGGCTACTTTGGTCACCTGAGTGCTTTTGTCGTCATAGATCCATGGTTTGGGTTTTGTCAACTCAATTTAATGCATAGATTTTAAGACATGAAAATGGGTGTCGCCTATAACCGCATTGTATCTTGTGTCACTCAAAAGTCTGACAGGAAGGGCATCCGGTTTAAAATGTATGAGGATTATTGCCACAAAACATGATTGGCTGTGGTGACATAACTGTGACATAACTGTGGCCTCTGGCTCCAGTTAAGGAAGTGCATTTTCCATTCAATTTTCCTTAGACTTTTAATTCTGCAAAATGGTTTAATAACTTTTTTTAAACAGTTTATAAAGTTTCAGAAATAAATTTGAGCTGAGTAGCCGTGAGCAAACTTTAGAACTTTTAATATAAGACTGTGAGAAAAAGGAATGAGAAATTTACTTTGGAAACTAGGGATGGACAATCACTTTTAACCTCCATTACTGGAATTTTAGCTTCATAATTCATGTATTATTATGAATCGTTGTTAGCACAGCGTTGGTATGGTTATCTCTTCATACCAGCATAGTAAGCATATGTTTTATTGTATTTAACATTTGTTTGAAACACCGTGAGAGTCCTGTGCACTCATCAGGTCTCATAGTCTCTTATATCCAGTTTGTATTCATTGACAGACTTCTTTTCTCTTCTTAGAATAAAAATTGACCGCTAAATTGGAGGCTTGTGAATAATAGCTGAAGTATATGACCTTTAAAATTCAGTAGAAGTCTGTGTCGCGGCGTCTCACCAAACACAGTGAGGAGCAAGAGCTTCATAAAATTGTAGATAATACATTTTAAGACAGACTCTAACTCCAAACTTCACAAAGACATTGCTTAAAGGGCCCATATGACTCCAGATAACAACATTATAAGACAGCTTAAAGCTCACATGAGTAAAGTATGTGTAATATATACGGGACGTTGTGTAATATCAGATTTAAATTCAGCAAAGACAATCCAAAATTGTTAATCTAATCCCTATATTATAGGTTGCACTATAATGCTCAATTCTTCTTGCAAAATAAATGGTGTCCGGGGGCTTTAATCTAAAATCAAAGTGGCTCCCAGATACAATGGGCTCTGAAATAAGAGTCTATTAAAAACTTTTTCTCATATCATGCAGGAGTACTGGGGAGGTGTATTGAGATATTGAGATGAAGAGTTTATGGAGAAGAGGAAGGGGGGAGAGGAGAGATAGTGACAGCAGACATAATAAGACTTTTCTCTCCTCTGTCAGTATCAGTCTTGTCACTATTCTGCTCACTGATTCTGAGGGAGACTGTGGACTTCGTGAGTACTACAAAAGAGATACTGCTACTGCAATTTGGGGTATTTTTTGACTATTAATTTGATTATAACTTTTATACACCATGTAGAACGTTTTGAATAGAGTGGAGCCTCCTAAAGTAATTATACGATTCTGTTACGTGTATATACAAAGAAATAATGAGACAATAATACCTTCACTTTTCTGCTTGTCTCCATGGTGATGTTATTGCTGTCCATTAAGCAGTTTCATTGAGATATATTCCTACAATAAAAATAAATAATTAAGTTTAAACATGCACTGCACTGCCTAATTAAATTAAACATATCCATCTAGCATTTATTATTATGGGCGTTTCTATAGCTCAAAAATACACTAAGTCCTTCTGTGAAGAGGGGCGACTCTCCATAGATCTTAACTGTAATGTAGCGTAGTGCTGTAACCTGCTTGTCTCCCTTGTGATAGATAGGTTTAATCTATACTGTGCAACATTCTAGACAAAACGTTTCCATGGAGATGAGCAGGCGGCGGACCCTTCACTCGAAATGTTACGCAGTGCACCTGATAATGGCAGAATGTGTAAACTGTCAGACAAATCAATAATAACAAAGACAAGCAGGTAGCAAACCCCCGACAGAAATATATAATGTACCTGTGCATTCATTTAACTACTTCATTATGTTGATTATAATATTCCAATATAAATGTTTGCAATACTCAATTCTGTTACTGTAATGATTTATGACAATAGTGAATTACGAGCTCAAGATGGTGTTTGTGTAACATTATGATTAAGATGTATTGCATTACTGTCCCTAACTAGATTATATTCTGACTTTACTCTGGAGTTACAGTGAGATTATTATGAAACATGAGCGCACCAATCTGTAACTATCTTCCAAAACAAAGCCCCCACTTTGTGTCTGGGCCTTTACACTAACGCTTTGGGGAGACTTTCGTTTGTCAGATTATCCTCACATGAGCAACGCAGCATAGCAGGCTTGAATGCTCTTATAGTGGAACAAAGTCTACTTCCTGCGTAGGCCCCAGAGCAGGTCAACACACACACAAACACACACAGATTTCCTGATTTCCTAAACCTTAAAGGAGCCTATATTACGCAAAATTGACTCTGGTGAGCTTTAAGCCATGTTAGAATATTGTTTCCTCCTCAAAAACATACCGAGACTGGTGTTTTGTTTCATTCAAAGCTCAAAATCCCCTGTTCCACCATGTGATGTCATCAAGTGGTAGCTTTCAAGTTAACGTGCCCATGACACGTTAGACTTTTAATTTTACTAAAACACAGTTAAGATAATTATGTTTACGAAATCACTACTTTTTTTTTTTTTTTACATTTCTTCTCCCAGTTTAACCATTTTTTAAGGTTTCAGATTTAATTTAACGGAAAATATGGGATCAAACTAGGGAATTCCATAACTGCAACCATGTCGTACACTGGGCCAAAACTCCTCTAATGCACCAGAAATGAATATTTGACAAATACAAATCTAAGAATGTTGTTTGTTTTGTGTAGAATTTAGTGACTAATCAGAAAATAGTGTAATATGAGCCTTATTTTATCACATATCTGAACTTTAAATCATATTGTAGATCTAATAATAAAGGAGCAGCATTTTGTCCTCATTAAGAAGACGGGTCCCGATGCTGTGATTATGTATACATTCCAGTCCCCACCTGCACACTTTTATGCACCAGGCTAAGCACTTGATCTGAGCTTGGTAATAACGCTAACCTCCCTGGCCATCTGTCACTCCAAAAGTCTCGGGAGCGTTAGACCTTGCCACAATCGCTCATAAATTCAAAGTTATTTGTCCTGAGAAAGTACGCGCACCTGTTGTCACGGCTGCGGAGGGAGTGTCGGCGTGCGCGCCAATCAGGAACTGTCCAAATGTTACGAGAGCAGCTGTCTTCAAGGATTGTTTCACCTGACAAAAGCTCAGCGCCGTATGTTTCAACAGACTATATGCTGCACGGGCCATTGGAGATTGATTACTGCGTTTGACTAAAATACATCGTGTACAGACATAGGTTTCTGTATGCTATAGCTGTAGTACCAGAAGTGTACTACTAGTCAAATTGACATTGTTCTTTATATTGCTATTATTACGAGAATGTTAAATTATCAAATGGGTTTGTTATGGCTTGATATGGCCTGGAATTTATCTTAAAGGGCCCATATTATGCTATTTTCTGATGTTTTAATGTTTTTTCCTTGTCAAAAACATACCTGGAGTTGTGTTTTGTTTCATTCACATGTTCACTACTCAAACTGAAAATACGCCACCTTGTGATGTCATGTGGTAATACAGGAAGTGCTCCACCCTGTTTTTAAACTCCACACACCTTCACTAGAATCATTTGGTTGATTTCAGCCCTAGAATTGCCAATCTCTGCTGAACTAAAGGCAAAATGTAGCTGTTAACTTGAAAACTACCACTATATGACATCACAAGGTGGAACAGAGCATTTTGAGCTTTGGAGATGTAGACGTAATAATAAAGGATTACTCAAACATGAAATAAAACACAACGCCAGGTATGTTTTTGATGAGGTAATCACATTAGGAGTGGATTATGCCCATAAATATTTATCAGTTTAATGACAATTTGTGTTAAAGTTAAGTTAAAGAAAGGTACCAAAAAGTAGTAGTGAGGTAAATACCTATGGAATATATCATATGTATCATCAGAAACACCAAAATGCACACTTTTTCAGTTGTACAAATGCACAAAATGTACAATTTTTGTGCAAGGAAGGCATTTTTCTAGCAGTTTCCTCCATTACTTCTATGTCATATCTGCTGCCCATATCCAACCAGGAAGTAAAAAAACATAAAATAAAATGTAAGAAAAAACTAGGCATGATTTTTTTCTTTTGTAATATTTAAATTAAATAATAAAAATTGTATACACATTAAGTTAACTAGAAGTCTGTCATACACACTTGAATTCCAGTCTCTGCTTTTTCTTTACCTGTTGTCATTGGCCGCTTTTAAATGTAGACTGCTTTAAAATGTCGACAACTTCCAAGGTTTTTTATTCCACAAAAACGAAATCATGCAAGGACGCTGACTCGATGTACACAAAAGGTTTTTTGACTAGCTTTCTTCAGCAAATTCTATAACGTTCAGTTCAGCTTCGGTGGCACAGTGGCCAAACAGGGGTAGGTGGGGACGTTTTTACTCACCAAACAGTCACAGGTTGAATTCCCAGAAAGTATAAGGTTATATATTCTCATTATTACCCGCTGTGTTTCCATATAAGTAGACAAAAGCAATCTAAAACTCTTTCCCATTATTATTCTATGTGGTGGTCTCATATACTAATGAAGCACTGGTGTAATTGGCTCCCCTCATAAACGTTATCTGTTAATGCATACAAAATGGAGTAGACAAATAAGAAAATACATCGTCATTGTTTATTATCTTGCCGATCACGTATGTTGGATATAGGAGCGGATTTAAAGACTTCAATTTGCATGTATTAGTCACGAGTCGAGGGTACAACTACTGAATGCTTCAAAATAATATCAGAAGTATTAGTACCCAAGAGAAACATCTGATTTATAATTTGAAGTTAATGTAATGGAAGGGATAAAATATTAAACAGTTTGGTTAAAATCTGGACCACAAAAACTCCACACACCTTCACTAGAATCATTTCATAGAATCATTTTCAGCCCTGGAATTGCCAATCTGTACTGAAACTAGTATGTATTTTGTGCTTGGTGCAGTTGTACAGCATTTATCTTATAGTTCGGAGGGCGTAGCTAAGGTTTTTATCATTTGTGGCCTTTTCTCTGTATCAGCTCCAAGGCCAGTGGATAAACAGGAGATTTACAGGTGGCTGCAGATAAAGATGTAGTCACTTAAGAGCTGGGTGCTTGGATTCGGTGATAAAGGGCTCTAGGCTTGTAATTGCGTTGGCAGCTCTGTTACTGTGTGAAGACGAGATTTGATGTTTGACTTATTTAAGAAAAGAATTACGCGCGACCAACCGGACGAAACGGAAATGCTAAAAAGGCTGGTTACTTTTGGGAATGTTTTGTGTCATTTTGCTGGATAAAAGCATGAAATCGAACTTTCTGAAGCACCAGAGAATACAATACAGACGCAACCTGTAATTTCTGATAAGACTACAATTTGCATATAGTTTGATGTAACATGAATATTTAAAGGTACACTGTGTAACTCTCTGGTGTTGCTTGTCGCCATGGAGATGTTATTGGATTGCCTGTAATATTCCAGCATATGGCATTAACCTCATCTATGTACAAGGGAAGAAGCAGGAGACGCTAGAGCTCATAGTCATAATGTAAAGCATCTATTTTTGAACTATAAAAATGTATGTGAATTCTAACGCAAAAAGGATACGTTTAATGCCATACTGTGAGACATTCCAGGCATAGCAGTTATTTCCATGGAGACAAGAAGGCAGCTGCCAAAAAAGTTACATAATGCACTTTTAAATACACTTTAAAGGTCCTTTATTATGCAAAATTGACTCTTGGGAGCTTTAAGCCATGTTAGAATACTGTTACCTCCTCAAAAACATACCTGGAGTTGTGTTTTGTTTCATTCACACTTATTAGTCTGTCTCCATCTCCAAAGCTCAAAATGCTCTGTTCCACCTTGTGATGTCATGAACGGTTAGTTTTCAAGATAACAGGTACATTTTACCCTTTTGTTTAGTAGAGATTAACAATTCCAGAGCTGAAATGATCCAAATGATTCTAGTAAAGGTGAATGGAATTTAAAAACACAGTGAAGCACTTCCTGTAATACCACATGACATCACAAGGTGGAACAGAGTGTTTTCTGTTTGAGAGAAGAACTCAGCCTAAATATGCAGGGTTTGTTAAACGTGTGAATGAAACAAAACACAACTCCAGGTATGTTTGCGATGAGGAAACAACATAATAACACAGATCAGAAAATAAACTTCCAGTAGTACTCCATTCAAATCAGTGGTCACTGTTCTGCCTGGTCAAAGTGCTGCATAGTTTTCTTGCATATATATCTATCTTTTACTGTTATTGTTTTGGACTTGATGAGAAAATAGATGGTGTGGAGTGAGACATCAGCCCCAGCGTGTTCTCCTGACCCGGTCCAGCAAACAGATCGATTGTGAACAGGAGGCCTCACTCTGCTCTGTGTCTCTCGTCCATCCTGTCCACATCACATTTCTGTTGTGTGTGCATGAGCGGCTCCCACGTCTGCAGTCTCTGTCTCTGGGTTTCCATCCAAGTATTCACAAACAAATGCCAATATTATAGTGTATTTGATAGAGATACTATTATAGCACTTTACAATGACAACACTGTTTATAGTCTTAAAGATGCATTGTGTAACTTTTCTGGTGGAGGGTCCGTCAAAGGCTTGGGGAGGGCATGATATTAAGCATTTCTGTCATCATGGAGATCAAACCAGACCAAGTTACAGGTCAGATCTGTGGAGAGGCGACCCCGCTCACAGTCAGAATGTCTGTTTTTCTAGGTATTTTTCAGTTATAAAGCCACCTGTAACTGAATGCATGTAAAGTTGGGCTGTTTAATATCATATTGTGGAACATTCCAGGCAGAGCAATGGAATATCCATGGAAACAAGCAGGTGACAGACCCTCAACCGAAAAGTTACACAATGCACCTTTAATAAAGTATGGACACAGATATAATGGAGCAAATGGTTAAATAAGAATGATTCGGGTTTAGTAAGAGGTTAGTCAAAAGTATCGAAAATCACATACTAATCTATATTAAAACTAATATCGAAATGTATCGATCAAGTATCAACACTGCAAAAATTCTGGACACAATTTGAGCTTTTCTGAACAGTTTTAAAGTCATTTTATCAAGTACAAGACCTCACTGGCTACATAAAAAAGTACTAAGTAGTATTTATTTTGAGTATAAAATAACATCTTCGTTGTGGTATTGTAATCTGTATATTGAGTCAGTTCATTAGTACTGAAATTGAGTTTGAACTTTTAGTTACTAAGCCTGAATCATTGTTATAAACTATCACAAAACATTGCAAAAAAAGCTATTGTTGTTAGTGTTATTCTAATTGGATATTCATATTATTTTCATAACACAGTAATATAGAATTAAAAAAATACAGAAATTGATTCAATTTGACCAGTTTTTAGCTGTGATTGACAGTTACAGAAGACCATGAATATTGTTTTTAATTCACATCCAAAACTACTGTGAATAATGATTTAAACATTTTTTACATAAATCTCAATTATGTACATTTTCATTCAAAATTGGATGGAAACATGCTTCCATGTGATTATTCATGTTTTGCTTTCTGTTTTTTTTTGTTTCTCTCTCATTCACTCTCTCACTCTCGCTTTCATTACCTCTCTCCCTGCTCCTCCTCTCCTCTCTTTTATTTTGACTTGTTTTGTCTGGCATCCCCTCGTTCTCTCCCTCTCACCACACCTCCTCTCTAATTTTCCCTCTGTCTCTGTCTCTCCCTTTTCCTCTCCTGCTCTTCTTTCTCCCCCTCTCTCTCCCTCTCTTCTTCTATCCTTTTCCCCTCTCCCTCTGTCTCTCTCTTTCCTCTCTTCCTCCTCTGTCTGTCTCTTTTCCTCTCATCCTCTTCTGTCTCCCCCTTTCCTCTTCTCTCTCCCCTCTCTTTCTTCTCCTCCTCCTCTGTCTCTCTCTCTCCCTCTCCTCCTCTCCTCTTCTTCTGTCTCCCCCTCGCCTCCTCTCTCTCCTCTCCTCCTCTGTCTCTCTCTTTTCCTCTCCTACTCTTCTGTCTCCCCCCTCTCTCCCCCTTTCCTCTTCCCTCTCTCCTCTTTCCTCTCCTCCTTTGTCCCTCTCTCTTCCTCTCCTTTTCTCCTGCCTCCCCCTCTCTCCTCCTCTCTTCCTGTCTCCCCCTCTCCTCCTCTCTCCCCTCGGTTACATCTCCTCCTCTGTCTCTCTCCTCTCCGCCTCCTCTCCTTCTGTCTCCCCCTCTCTCTCCTCTCCTCCGTCTCTCTTTCTCTCCTCTCTTCCTGTCTCCTCCTCTCCTTCTGTTTCTCCTCTCCTCTTGGCTCACCCTCTCCTCCTCTCCCCTCTCTTTCCTCTCCTCCTCTGTCTCTCTCGCTCTCCTCCTCCTTTCTTCCTCTCCTCTCCCCCTCTATCCTCTCCTCCTCCTCTGTCTCTCTCTCTTCCTCTCCTCTCTGTCCTCTCTTTCCTCTTCTCCTCCTCTCTCTCTCCCCTCCCCCCTCTCTTCTCTCCTCCTCCTCTGTCTCTCCCTCCTCTCCTCTCCCCCTCTCTCTCCTCCTCCTCTGTCTTTCTCTCCTCTCCTCCTCTCCCCCCTCTCTCCTCTCTCCTCTCCTCTCCTCTCCTCCCTATCTCCTCCTCCTCTCCTCCTTTCCTCCCCCCTCTTCTCTCCTCCTCCTCTGTCTCTCCCTCCTCTCCTCTCCCCCTCTATCCTCTCCTCCTCCTCTGTCTCTCTCTTCCTCTCCTCCTCTTTGTCCTCTCTTTCCTCTTCTCCTCCTCTTTCTCTCTCCCCTCCTCCTCTCTCCTCTCCTCCTCTGTCTCTCTCTCTCCTCTCCCCCTCCCCCCTCTCCTCCTCCCCCCTCTCTCCTCTCCTCCTCCTCTGTCTCTCTCTCTCCTCTCCTCCTCCTCTGTCTCTCTCTCTCCTCTCCTCCTCTCTCCCCTCCTCCTCTCTCCTCCTCTCTCCTCTCCTCCTCTGTCTCTCTCCTCTCCTCCTCTCTCCTCTCCTCCTCCCCCCTCTCTCCTCTCCTCCTCCTCTGTCTCTCTCGCTCTCAGATCACCGTCAGTGTTGCACAGGGTCGTGTCCGGAGCCCCTCCCCTCAGCCTCGCTATAAAAGCTATGCCTACACCCAGGCCGCGTATGTCAAGTCCCCCGAGCAAAAGAGGAGACGCGTTACGGATCAGGTCCGTGTTAGCATCAGCGATAACCCTCCACACTCTCTGCAGGCTCTATATGTGCTAGCATGTGCCCTCATCTGTCTGCTTGTCTGTGTGCCATCACCATGACAACAATCACTACTTTTTTATTTTTATTTTTGCGATTAAAAGTTGCCGAAAAATATTGTTTCAAGTTAGAAGTTTTTATGGTGGTTTTATAACTCAAAAATACCCAGAAAAACAGGCATTCTGACAGTGAGTGGGGTCGCCTCTCCACAGATCTGACCTGTAATTTGGTCTGGTTTGGTCTCCATAAAGATTTTTAGCTCATAATTATGACTTTCTTATCTCATAATTATGACTTTCTTATCTCATAATTAGAACTTTCTTAACTCATAATTTTGACTTTTTATCTCATAATTATGACTTTGTATCTCTGACAGATAGGGAAACTGCGTGTCCTCATGTGATTGCTGGACAGTGAGAGAGGTGAATTAAGGACCAGGCACCGTTTGCGCCGTAGAGTTTATCACAGCAGGGGGCCGAACTACGTCTGACACATAGACGGTTATGATAAGCTCGGTATTGCCATCAGTGGATGCATTGATGGTTTTTTGAGAGGGGTTATCTGGCTGGAGGCCTACAAACCAATAATGACCCAAACGTAATTGCCAGCTATTTTATGGACGCTGATGGCTGACCTGAAGGAGTACGGTTGGATATGAGGACAGAAAATGTTCGACTGGCTGACATGCAGAAGTTTCTCCACTTCTCAGAGGGTCAAGTTACCGACCATGTTATGTTTGGTCCAAGCACTGGTAACCAGCGCATTGAACGGTGGTGGTTAACTCTCCGCAGCCAGTGTCCCCAGTTTTATCTCATAATTATGACTTTTTATCTAATAATTTTGACTTCTTAAACTCATAATTTTGACTTTGTTATCTCAAAATTTTGACTTAAAATAACCATAATTTTTCTTTTAGCTGGCGGAAATAGGCTTCCATAGGTTTATAGGTTTGGTCTCCATGAAGATAGAAAGGTTTAGTGCCATATTGGGAGCCATTCCAGGTAAAGCAATAACATCTGCACGGAGAAAGGCATTTGATGGACCTTCCACCAGAAAATTTACACAATGCACCTTTAAATCTTTTCAAACATTTAGAAGAATATGGAGACAAAAAATTCTGGGTGTTAATAGTTGGAGGGCTCAATAGTTCAAGTTTAAAGCCAAGATTTTAGTTCCCATTGAGCTCCTCACATCTTGGTAACAGCTTGTAACTGTATACACGCACAGGCCAAGGCACCTGAGCTGTTCACTCATTTAACACTATGTTACATAACACCTTTAATTAGGCTTATTTGTCAAACTCCTACTCTGGGCACACTGCCTGCATTTGACCTAAGACCTGACCTTCAGAAAATATTGAAGGTCACAAAACTGACTCCTGTGAGCTTTCAGCCATGTTATAAAACAAACATACCTTGAACTGTGTTTTTATTTCATTCACACAGGCTTGAGAGTCATCCTTTATTATTAGTCTTCAAATCTCCAATGCTCAAAATGCTCCGTTCCACCTTGTGGTGTGATGTGATAGTGATCATTTTTAAGTTTAACACCTTTTACCTCACTAGACATTGGCAATTTTCAAGCTGAAATTATCCATTTGAAAGTGTAAAGAGTTCAAAAATACAACCGAGTGTTTTCAGTTTGAGAAAAGAACACAGCCTAAATATGCAAGATTTGTGTGTTAAACTTGAATGAATAAAACAAAACACAACTCAAGGTATGTTTGTGATCAGGAAACATTATAACAAATCAGAAAATAGGGCCCTTTCACGACTCAGAAGGCCATCCACACTATAAATATTTGCCTTGAGAAATAATACAGCTTTCAAAACATGTAAAAATCTACTTTGTGTAACAGGATGCACTTTACGGTCACAGCGCTGTCTGATTCTTACAGCGCCTTATTTAACCGTGCACCTCTCGTCGCATACAAATCACAGAAGCATTCACCGTCTCTCCTCCCCTGTGATATTCGGCGTCTCTTTCCAAATTTGACATTTTCACGACAATGATGCATTCTGGGAGCCGTCACCCGTAACTAAAGGCGGGCTCGTGATTTCCATAGAGCAGTCAGAGGGAATATGCTCTCACTGTGTCATTTGTGTGACGCACCAGCGTGGGGTCTGGTCTAACATGGAGACCACCTTAAAGGCATTAGCCGAGGGAGCGGGTCATTTGTCAGATAAGGTTTAGCAGAGCCCCCCCTGCTGTTCACAATTGAGTAAGAATGTGATTGTGATTTATTATTCATGGGCAAGTCAGGGTGCAGGTGTTAAGGAGGTTTTAGGAATGGCAAGGAACAAAGAAAGATGTACAGATGGTGCATAGACCGGAATCGGAATCTATAACATTGAAATTGAAATGTTAGATTGAAATCTTTTACAACTAAGAATGGAGATTTTGATTTATAATTAAAGTCCAAAACAGTGTAAAAGTGTTAAGCATTTTTCTGTGATACTGAATGCAAATGTCAAAGTTCCACATTTTTGTAGTTTTTACTTACATCAGACAGAGTCAAGTTAAAGGTGCACTGCGCAACATTTCTTGTGGAACGTCCGCCACCTGATGTCTCTATGGAAAAGTTATTGCTTTGTCTAGAATGTTCCACAGTGTAGATTTACCTGTTTATCACAAGGGGGACACGCAGGTTACAGCACTACGCTTCATTACCATTCAGTTCTGTGGAGAGTCGCCCCTTTTCACAGGAGGAATTTATGTATTTTTGAGGAATAGACACACGGAATGAATAAATGCTATATGTTTAAAGCCATACCGTGGAACATTCCAGGCAAAGACAAGCACTCTTCACCAGAAAAGTTGTGCAATATATCAAAAACAATAATCAGATTATGTTCACATTTCTAGTTAAATTAAAATCAACTCAGCATTTTTCACACTTGGCTGAAACTTTTCACCCAGTTCTGTCCACAGATAAGAACGCCGCATTTTGTATTCAATTATAATAAAAGCAATAGAAAACCCCTATCAGAGCCAAGCATTGTCGTCTTAAACAAACCAAGCAGTGCGAGTCAGAGGCGGTACTTATCTTTGCCCGGGGCTCTTTGTATCTCTGGACCTTATTACCACAGTGAAGAATGGGCCTGGAGGGGAGAGAGCTACAGTTGTTAGAGCCTAGATCAGTAGCACATGGAGAGATAGGGAGCGATAGAGAGACACACAGGGACAAGTTGGACAAAAGCCCCTGTCGGCCTGTCTGTGCCGTAATGGTCTGAGCTTACAAGCCTCTCTCAGCTGGCTTCATTCGTTCAGTTGTTTCTCACTCCATCTTACGCTGTTTAAAGTGAGTATCTCTTCTTCTTCTTCTTTTGTAGTTCCTGAGTACAGCCCACGAGGAGCTCCAAAGAGGGCTGAGTCCACTGCCGCCGGGATCCACCAGTCTGGAGAGCTACCAGGCTGCGCTAGAAGAGGTACTGTTGTAATATTAAAGCGTTAGAGCAACAATAAATATGTAATTAAAACAGGGGGTATTATGCAAAAGCAATTTCTTGTGTAATAATAATGTTCCTTCATCAAGAACATGCCTGAAGAGGTTTTAGATGTCATTCATGCGTGTTTCTGTAATTTGGCAAGCTCTCCCGGGCTCTCTTCAAACCCTTCTTACGATTAGCTGTGAGATTCTTTGAAATTCTCAGCCCACGAGCAAGCCTACATCATCCATGCTCCCACATGACAATTCTCCATAAATATACAAAAACATGATACAAAACAGTACACAACGACTTGACAAACTTGATGCGATGTGCGGTAGTAGATGCACTCTAATTGTGTCGTGATAGCGCTCTGAAGGGGGGTGACTTAGCACAGAGAGCAAAGGGAATGGAGGCTCAGACTGCCAAAAACAAAAGTAAATTTATTAAACATGCTCATATATTATTTTCGCGAGTACAGCATTTTCAAAACAATAAAAGATGGTAAACGATGGTGATCTAAATATGTTATGCATTAGCAGTTAGTACCATATAGAAGTACTAAAATACGCCCTCTTTAAAATGATTTAACTACTGAAACTACTGACATTTTGACTGTAAAATCTACTCTTTTTAAATATTGGTTCTTAATCCTTTTATTAATATGAAGAATTTAAGGCTGCGTTCACACACACAATGGATTTCAATGCTTTTGGGAACATTCGATTGACTTTCACTTCATTTACATTTCATTTTTTTAGTCACTACTTGTCTAACCTTAATGGTCCAATATTACACTATTTTCTGACCTCTGTTTAGTTTGTTAATTTTCTCTTCAAACATACCAAGAATTGTGTTTTGTTTCATTCACAGATCTAACACACAAACTATGGAAATACACTGTTCGAACTTGTGATGTTATATGGTGATACAGGAAGTGCTCCATTGTGTTTTTTAACTCCATACACCTTCACTAGAATCATTTAGATAATTTCAGTCCTGGAATTGTCAATCTCTGATGAACTAAAGCTGTTAAAACTACCACTGCATGACATCACAAGGCAGAACGAAACATTTTGACGTGTGAATGAAACAAAACACAACTTCAGGTTTGTTTTTGAAGAGGCAACAACATTTTAACATGACTTAAAGCTTACAGGGGACAATTCAGTGTAATGTAGGACCTGTAAACTCTAACCTTAACCTATTTTAGCCCATATCTTAACTTTAAACCAGGTCGTGAGTGTGTATACAGACTTTTTCTCCCACCACAAACACTGTGTCTAGAGGACGACCAAACCAGAACAGTGTGAATGCCGACTTGAAAGCATGAAAACTTAGATAGCATAAAACTTTGTGACTGTGTATAGCCAGACAGACCCTGTGTCACTGTATTGTTGCCTTTGCGTAGGTGTTGACGTGGCTGTTGTCGGCAGAAGATGGACTCCAGGCCCAACCGCCGATCTCCAACAACGTGGAGGATGTCAAAGAGCAGTTCCACACACACGAGGTGACCAGTCCAGCTCTGTTACATGTCTGTAAACTTTTTCAACCTGGAGAGACTCACATACACACAAAGAGAAAATGAGTAGATTAATAGTTTTATTGATGAGAGAGGACGAGCGGTATTTGGAGTGAGGTGATGCGGGCTGAGGAGCAGGTGAACTCTGTGAGGTAGAGCGAAGTTAGGTCTTCGAGACTGAATTTACAGCAGCTCCATTTGTACACACGGGGTCACACAGGTCCACCATTAAAGGAGCAGACATGTTTGTGTCGAGAAGCGTCAGGCTTTTTGTCACAAACCACAGGGACAGACTGTTATGGAGACAGCCTCAAGTGGCTCTGGCTCTGGCTCCTGTTTGTAGCTTTTGGAGGTTGGAGCTTCAATAATGGTGCGTGCCAAGTCTGTCAGACAGTCCAAATCAAAAGCTTTTTAGACACGAAATACTGAATGTTTCACTAATTATCGAGCTGCAGAGGGAGTGTAAATTACTAACACAAACTCAGATCTATTTTTAAAGGTGTAATATGGTGTAGTATTTCTGTGTTTCTGCCACATACTTGTCTCCATGGAGATGGTATTGCTTTCCCTGGGATGACAATCTTGCGTATATTCAGCATGTATTTATTTAAGATATTTTATTGCTAAAGACAAAAACATGCGTTTGTACCTCTCCACAGATCGGATGTGTAAGTTGACCACCTCCTTGTCTCCATGGAGATTGATTTAGTTTAATGCCCTACTGTGGCAATACAATCTTCATGGAGACAAGTAAGTGGTGGAGTCACAACCAGAAGTTAGATCGTCAGTTCATATTTCTTTTTCCCAAACAATGTAATTTCCTGTATATACAGTGCTGTATCAGAATGGCCATAACCAAGCTCGATTACTCCACATGAGTTAAATTTGTCCCAGTGGCAGAGTAAACCTGTGTAACTGAATGAGACAATCTAAGACTATAATGCGATTTTATGATCCCATATCATATTTACCTTCTACTGTATGACCCTCGCCTGGGGCACTGGTGTAAGTATGCTCTTGATGGATGCAGTCTTCCTGGAAGTGTGGCTTCTATTGACTTTTGAGCTTCAAATGAAATTAACCCTCAACATTTTGCTGGCGAGACCCTGGGAGGACCATAGACGAGCTAAGTGCTGCCTGTAAATGGATTAAGCGGCGAGGTGAGAAGGGAAAATGGCTTTTGAGAGGCTCTGAAGAGAGCTGGGAGGGGAGTTACACTTGTAATGTAGACATAGTGTGAAATATACGCTGCTTTTTCTGTAGGGCTACATGGTGGAGCTGACCACGCACCAGGGCAGTGTGGGGAGGGTGCTGAGAGCTGGCGCCGCCCTGCTGGCCGAGGGCAACCTGAGCGCAGAGGAGGAACAGGAGGTGCACGAGCAGATGAATCTCCTGAACTCAAGATGGGAGCACCTAAGGGTGGCCAGTATGGAGAGACAGAGCAGGTCAGTGTGTGGTCAGTGCGAGAGTCGGCCGCTGTAAGAAACACACAGAAGTAATATATTCAGTGTAATGAAATGATGATGAAATAGCTTTATATTGTATCATTTGGTGGATTCTCATTTTAAAGGTCCTATATTACACACAACTGACTCTTGTAAGCCATGTTTTATTGTTGTTACTTTGCAAAAAACCTATCAGGTCAGTTGTGTTTTATTTCATACACACATTTGAGTAACCCTTTATTATTAGTCTGTCTACATCTCCAAAGCTCAAAATGCTCTGTTCCACCTTGTGATGTCATTCAGGGTTGTTTTCAAGTTAACAGGTAATTCCAGGACTGAAATTATCCAGATGATGGTGTAATGAAAGGTGAAAAAACATAGGTTTTTGATGAGGAAACCACATTATATCATAAATCAGAAACTACTATAATATAGGCCCTTTAATTAAAAAGTAAAGCTTCTTACCCCCTTACCTAATGTAAAAGTTATATATAATATATACCTAGCATACAGCAAGATATTAGCTGAGTTTAAGTGTACAGTGTATGGTTTTTTTCTACTTATTTCATGGTTTTTTGCTTTTTAAAAATGGATGTATTTGGTTTCAGTTCAGCTTTAATTATGTTTTGACTCAAATTTGTCTAAAGGAAAATGTAAAAAAAATGTTTTATTGTAGCAGATAAAATGGAGAAAATTAAAGCCTTAATCATATCATATAATAGATACCAAAAAAATCACAAATCAATTCCTGCACAGCTTTAGAATGATCTTGAGCTGTATCAAAACAAGTATAAGAGCACATAAACTATGAAAACTACCTGGACAACTAAGGAAGTACACAGATATAAGGCCACATGGTAATATAAAAGAAAGTACTACGATTTAATGTTTAAAATGACATTCCACTGTCTAAAGAAAGAGCTCATTTTATCACCACCATAGTATCGACATTGGTATTACGTATTGAGTCTCTTCCTTAGTATCGAACTTGATGTTGACATTTCAGTATTGTGTGCATTTACCTGATCAGTTCTCTCTCTGCACAGTGTGAAAAGGACACAGAACAGTAGCTCCACTCAGACCCCATGTGACCCCATTATGAAGCCCCGTACTCTGCTGTCCCACACCGCGCCACTTTTAATTAACCGTGCTACAATCTCTGTGATAATCATGTAGAGGATAGCACAAAGCACTAGGCTATGACTGTTAATTCTCCCCGTACACGTCTCTACACCTCAACAGTGACCTCCAAGTGTCCGTCTTAGTGTCCCTCTTAGTGTCCTTGTTGTGTTTTGAGTGATCTTGTGTGGTCTCAAATTACACTATTTTTTGAACTCTTATAATGCATTTTCTTCATCAAAAACATGTGTGAATGAAACAAAACACAACTCCAAGTATGTTTTTTGAGGAGGGAACATTTTTAACGTAATATAGGTGCTTTTAACAGCCTCTACACCTCGACAGTGACCTTCAAGTGTCCTTCATAGGGTCCTTCATGTGTTTTGAATGGTCTAATGTCGCTCCAGGCTCCATGAAGTGCTGATGGAGCTCCAGCAGCAGCAGTTACAGCAGCTGACAGACTGGCTGGACGTGACCGAGGCTCGCATTAAGAGGATGAGCGCTCAACCTCTGGGACCAGACCTGGAGGACGTCAAGCACCAAGTAGAGGAGCATAAGGTGAGGGGGGGTGACTAGAATATAAGGGTAGGAGAGGTAAAGGGGACATGTTATTCCAAATTGAGTAGAAGTTAGAGTGATTCATGCATTTTGTCAGTTATCTTTATCCTCCTGCAATCAAGACTCCATTGATCTGAAAATTTGCATTTTACCCTATACACGTCCACTGCTCTGCTTTTGCCACGTTTTGGTTTTTGTCACACAAAACTTTTTTTTTTTTTTTTTTTTTAAAGTTCTTTATATGTAAAGATTATGGCCAATGTGTGTCATTTCCATCTTCAGTCCTTCGGCAGGTTGATGTTAAACAATACAGCAACAATCACACAAAAGCAACACCAGCTCACTCACTACAGTATACATACAATTATAAGAACAGTTCATTTGAAGTAAGGCATTAAAAGTGAAACCAAAAACCTCTCAATATAAAAATGTCAAATTTGTGTCTTCTTTAAAAGCATTTGTCCACAAATCACAAGGTTGGTGGTTCAGTCCCACTGTTGTATGTCAGTACAGTATGTCTTTGGGCAAGACATTTCACCCTTTTTACATGTATATATGTATGTATGTGTGAGTGTGTGTGACTGAGTGGGGCCAGAGAAGCAATTGGCACAAATTGGTAACCGCATTTCTAGTAGTCTGCCCCAAAACACTTATGCTTCTTTATTTATTGTAAACAATACTTTGTACTGTCAACTAAAAATGTTTTGGCATCACTAACATGAGATAAAACTCACTTTTTGCCTCTGTGCGCCTTACATTTGTCAGGTAAAATCATTCTAGCTGCTTTAACATGATCTGAAGAGCCCTAAAGTTGTTGAGTTTACTGAATAAGAGAATCTAATAAAAGCTTTTTCTTATAGCATTTACTCGCCCACTTTATCCCCACTGAAACTTGTTGTCTCTCTTATTTATGCACATTGTAGATGTAATAAATACAACAAATCCCTTTGCAATTGTCACAAAAGGGCAGGTTTTCTACAGAGAATATTATGTTTACCAACACACACTTAGACTTGTGTTCTGCTGTAAACTTAGGCTCCTCTTACTCAGGATGAACTTCAGGGATGGACTGTTATCCCTCTTAAGGCCTCTAGTGACTATTACTATTTCTACATAGTTGCAATTATGTTAATGTCAAAAACAATACATGCTTAAATGAGCAACTTTTCCATATTTGTCTTAAAGATGCATTGTGTAACTTTTCTGTAAATTTTTTAAATGTTTCTATTTGCATGGAGACCAAACCAGACTAAGTTATAGATCAGATCTGTGGAGAGGAAACCCTGCTCACAGTCAGAATGCCTGTTTTTCTAGGTATTTTTGTGTTATAAAACCACCTGTATTGAATAAATGTAAAGTAGAGCTGTTTAATGTCATACTGTGGAACATTTCAGGCAGATCAGTGACATATCCATAGAAACGAGTGATGTGATGTATCCTCAACAAGGACAGTTACAAGTTGCACTAATAACCAAAAGCTTTGCCTTTGCTTTAGAGGTGCCCTGAGGTTAAAATTCAATAATATGTGACTAATGTAACTCAACTCATCAATCACCAATTATTTTTGCTCTCATTACAAATACTCATAAAATGTGTTGTCCTTCTATCAGAAAGGTACCCATTTTTAAAAAAAAGTTTTGCAATAAAAGTGAATAGACATGTAAAATGGAAAATTTGAAAAATGGAAATTTAAAGGGCCCATATTACACTATTTTTTAATCTCTGTTAATGAAGTAACATTATAACATGGTTTAAAGCTCACAAGAGTAAATTTTGTGTAATGTGGGAGCTTTAAAACACAAAACTGAATAGACTTTCCTTATCAGGAAATGTGTTTTATTTTCATTTTATTTTGATTCTTTAGAACTTTTTGACAGTTGTATTTCTATGAACAGAACTTGATCGTGTAATTTCGCAAAACCTTCAAAACAACAATTTCATCTACACCTCTATTTCTGCGACATCAGTATCTGTTTTGGAGAAAATGTGTCTCTTCTATAATAAGTGTCTTGCCCTTCTCAAACGGCGATTGAACTACCAACCTATAGAAGCTGACTTGAGAAACAAAAATGTCCGCTGGTGTGATTGCTGTGTTTTGGCTAGCCCTTATTTCAATACAATAGAGTGATTGGTGAAATTACCTCGGACTTGAAGACTTTCCAGACGCCTCTTCCTCCTCTGTTTTGTTTTTATTCCCCTCTCCCTCGACTCTCACAGAATCTCATTTGGACCAGGAATTGCAACCAGCGGAGAAATGATTTTTGAGAGACTGGGAGCCATTACAAAAACGCTGGAAATTGAATAGTGCTACCACCGGTGGAGCTTCGAACAATATGACCAAATTTTACAGTGTGCGCCAGTGGTGGGCTGTTTATGATCCTGGAGCCGAGGAGCCAGATTAAAAAATGGAAATGGAGCGAGGTGGCAATGGAGAATAATGAGAGATCTTGGATACTTATCAGATAGTAGATGGGGGCAGTATACAGAGCTCATGTGATTTTGAAAAGGAATGTAGTTCAAATATAAAAAAAAAAAAAAGTGTACCAATTTGGACAAGAGGATTTGGTAATATGCAAAATTATATAGAGAACAAAATGAATAGAAAGGGTGCAAACAGTGTTGAGTAGTACATAATCTAATTACAGTAATCTAGTTTACCTTTTATTTTACTTTTACTTTTAAAAATAATGCACTAATCTTTTGCCTTATATTCAGATTATAGTTTCGTGGTTGAGTAACTATGTATTACTGGCACGCTATGATGTGCTCTCAGAAAAAGATGTTATTTTTATTTTCTGGTAAATAAAACCCCTAAATGGAGCTGCTCTTGCAAGTGACAGATTAGTGATGTGAGTTTGTCCAAGAGCTCCAAGTCAAGCAGCGGCAGAAGCAAAACAAATGCAGCATGGAGCAAACATCAGGATAAAAGTGCTTTCTCTATTTGGAAATACACACATTATTTGGCTCTGGCTAGAATATTATGGTCCATAGTTGATGATGTGGCAGAAGAAAGATGTTTTTGACAGAGAAAAACTCATAATATCAAACCTGTGCAAGAATGCACTAAAGTTCTTATTGCAGAATGGGTGCTTGCTCCTTTTAAAATAGAAATCCTTTGTAATCAGTTGTTTAACTACTTCAATTTTTTTAAGTACAGTAGTAATTAGATTACTTTTCTAAAGTCCAACATTGGACATGAATTGTATTTTTTTTATTTATTTATTTTTTTTTTTTTACAGTTTTACAGTTTTTATGTATGTGTGAATTTCAGCTAAATCATTTAGCAGATTTCTGATGAATTACCATCATTTGTCTGAAATATTATTAGCAGCTACTGCAAAATAATGTTGACTTTCTATTCAAATGCAAGGCCTAGAATACATTATACTTCTCATTTCACCAAATTTCATCTTCTTTAGAGATTGCTTAAATTAAAAGTATAGATTACTTGACAATATTTTATGAATCTATCAGAGACCTGTACATCTTTAAGCCATCTTTAAGCTCATGTACATTTTCATGTGTTACATTCTCACATATCACCACTAGATGGTATCTACGTTACTGCAGTCTTATAGTGTGCCAGCTTTGGTCCAACAGAAGAAGACCAGAGAGCAGAGGTCCAACAGAGCATAAACAAAGTCCAAATCTCATAAACTTAAAGATAGTAGCTTTAAATGCACTATATTCTAATTTTATCTGTTCACATGAGGATGCACACATACATCTTTCAGGGCTAAAGTTGTTATGAAAAACTATTCTCTGTATATAATGACTTTCTGTGCACTGTTATAGCATTTAGCTTCTGGGCAGGTTCAGATATCACGTAGTGCAGTTTCATCCAACTTATGTAACTATAGTTTGCCACCTGGGGCTAAATATGGCTGTGCGTCTTCACTGTTTCTCTGTTTTGGAGTCCCATTGGGTGACGGAGGACCCAAATGAATTAGCTCCTCTTGCTAGCTGACACTTGTACCATTAGCGCCCCGTGGCTAGCGTGGCTAATGGGATGTGTACATGTGGTTTGCCTTACAGCTGCTGCAGGAGGATCTGGAGCTGGAGCAGGTGCGGGTCAACTCCCTCACTCACATGGTGGTGGTGGTGGACGAGAACAACGGGGACAGCGCCACCGCCGCTTTAGAGAGCAGACTGCAGGTAAGATTATGTAATGCTGCACTGTTTAATACCTGTTACATTGACTTTCAGAAGAGAGGCATGAGATGTTCTAACCAGATGTAGAAGTCCATTCTTTTATTAAGTTGCCTATAGAAGTTGAATATAGTATGTTTTTCCCCACATTTTAAAGTACGCAAAACTTTTATCCATGTTATAATGTTGTTACCTCATCAAAATCATGCTCTGAGTTGTGTTTTGTTTTATTCACATGATTCCTAATCCTTTATTATTAGTTCCTCTATATCTCCAAAGCTCAAAACGTCAAAATGAAAATGTAGTTTTCAAGTTAACAGCTACTTTTTACCTTTTGTTCAGTTGACTTTTGCAATTCTGAAATTATCCACTTGACTCTAGTGAAGATTAATGGAGTTTAAAAACACAGTGGAGCCCTTCCTGTAGTACCATGTGACATCACAAGGTGGAAGAGAGTGTTTCACCAGCCTAAATATGCAGGGTTTGTGTGTTAAACGTGTGAATGAAACAAAATAATTTCCAGGTATGTTTTTGATGAGGAAGATGAGCAGAAAATAGCATAATTTGGGCCATTTAAAAGTGAACCATGTAACTTTTCCGATTCTTCTTGCATTTATTCAATTAAAACATGAATTTTAACTGAGATAAGTTTTACTTCCACCTGAAATGTTGCATAGTGCAGCATTAATCACAAGCTAAACCTCTGCCAAGACTGTCTTAAAGATATAGTACCCAGATGAGACAGATTCTAGATCAGGAACTTTACTTATGCTTTATTCAATTAAACAGTCTGTACCTATCCTGCAATCGTACAACTATAGCTTTTGAAAATGACTGGAGAAGTGGAGTACTCTTAGAACCATAGTCACAATAGTAACAATCCTATGCATTTTCATCTCATCTTCTACCACCTCTCCCCTCATGTAAATAAGTGATGAGCTCCCTCCCCTCCCATCAGCAGAGTGCACTGGTCTATAGATTCAGCAGTAGATAGCTCAGTCTGGCCTGTTGCAGTAATTAGCCCATTGGACCTGGTCAGCCTGCTTTTGTTTACCCTATAAGTTATCTGCGGTCAGTCCCCAGTCTCCCTCATTCTCCATGCTTGTCTGCTCCTCTGATGCATTGCTCTTGGTTCCCCTTGTTAACTCCCGTACACAGTAAAGAATATGCTTTAAAATCTATTACAAACTCAAGCTCGTCATTTCCACACACATAATTGCGTCGAGGCAGCCTTTGGTCTCCGCTCGGTCCCTGTAATGAATATTCTTTATGAGTTTATCATCGAGATCGGCTTCGGGAGTTTTATGGCGTTTAATAGACTCTTCATAATTCTACGCTCGCTGTTTGGATAATCTGTCTTTCACTTATCCTTTAAAAGTTTGTAGGTGAATTCGTAATGTGTCACGAGTTTGTGTGGGAATGGATGAGCTGTAGTTTGAGTCGGATGCCCGTATTGAAATGCCTCAATTTGATTTATATGGTGTATTAACTGCAAACACAGAAGTAACACGTTTAGATCACCATGCTATATTCGCAGAAAATAGTCCCCCTTTCTGCGCTAAGTCACTCCCCCTTCAGAGCGCTATCGCAACACAATCCACGTGCATCTCGAAACTACTGCACATCACATCAGGTTTGTCAAGTTGTTTTGTACAATTTTGTATCATGTTTTTTTGTATATTTCTGGAGAATTCTCATGTGGGAGCATGGGTAATGTAGAGCACTGGACAGAATCTACAGCTAATCGTAAGGAGGGTTCAAATAGGGCTCAAGAGAGAATGCTAAATTACTGAAACATGCACGGATGACATCTAAAAGCTCTTCGGGGATGCTTTCGATGAGGAAAAACATTATAACGTGGTAGAAAGCTTTAAAAAATTGATGTTTTCATTTATCTGTATTACAAAAATACATTTTCAGTTCATTTCAAAATTGTAGTGAGAGATAAATCTAATCTACAATTCCTCTCTTCAGCTTTTGGGTTAAATTACATCAACTACTGTACATAAAAAAAACTATAAAATTAAAGGTGCACTGTGCAACTTTTTGGTTGGGTGTCTATCACCTGCTTGTTGTTTCTATAGATATGTCTTTGCTCTGCCTGGAATGTTCTACAGTATGACATTAAACAGCTCTACTTTACATTTATTCAATTAAAGGTGGTTTTATCGCTCAAAATATCTGGAAAAACAGACATTCTGACTGTGAGTGGGGTTGCCTCTCCACAGATCTGACCTGTAACTTGGTCTGGTTTGGTCTCCATGAAGATAGAACGGTTTCATATCATACTGTGAAACATTACAGAAGAAATGAGAACATAAGAAGTAACATCTGAAGTTTTAAAATGTCAGAAAACAGTCAGGCAATAGTGCAGTAAAATTGAAACTGCATTGTGTGAACGCTGCCACAGTCAATAGTTTTAATCTTCCTCAAAACCACCGCTTTTATTAAAGTAATAAAATAGGTCCTGTAACTGCCTGTTCTGCTCGATATGTATTCATTTATGTATTTATTCACTTGTGCGCTCTATTCAAATTACTGAGGTATTTTTTCATCCAGGAAACTATCAAACCTTTAATTTGCAATAGTGTAAGAGAAATTCTGTGTATTATTTCAAACGCTGAAACCGAAAGTGTGGAAAATTGTTTTTAGCCTACCCAATTCTCTTCCATTGTTTTTGTGCTCTGTGTAACATGAGATTCGGTTCAGCTCAGTACATTACATTTGATATGGAAATGAAAATTATAATGACAAACAGCCACCGCCTGGTCTACTTCACCTCTATGGAGTATATAACACGAGAAGAGAAGAAAGGGTTGTGGTGTTTCGCAACTAAAACTGAATTTGCGATAATTACTCTAAGTGGGATTAAAGTTTCTATAGAGCAAGTTTGAAATTTATGTGTTTGGAAAGCAGATTAGCTGAAAATTATATATATTTTTTACATAAAATTTACTACTGTGAGCTTTAAATCATGTTATAAAGATGTTACTCCATCAAAAACATACCCAGAGTTAATAATAATAATAATAATAATGCATCAGTTTTATATAGCGCTTTTCTGGACACTCAAAGACGCTTTACAGAGCATTATTCATTCACTCCAGACCCAGTGGTGGTAAACTACTATTGTAGCTACAGCTGCCCTGGGGCAGACTGACGGAAGCGAGGCTGCCAATCTGCGCCATCGGCCCCTCCGACCAACACTCACGCACACACCACTTTCATACTAGGCAATGTGGGTGAAGTGTCTTGCCTAAGGACCCAACGACAGTTTTTGCGACTGGCGCCCCACTGTGGCACCTGGAATTCCTTGTGGTCTCCCATCCAAGTACTAACCAGTTGTATTTTGTTTCATTCACACATTTGAGTGATCCCATTGTTTCCCCTCAAGATTTAGTTGTTTTGTAATTCACTAATTGAATGTCAAAAAATGTCAAAGTTCAGGTAAAAATGTACGTAATTGTCAACATAAAACTTAAAATAAAAATCTTCCTCTAACATTATTTCTATGAGCAAACTGTATTAGTGCGCCTTACAGTCAAAATCATACTTGGAGTTTTGTTTTGTGTTTTGTTTATTCACACAGGTTCACACATCCTAATCCTTTATTATTAGTCTGTCTATGCTCCAAAGCTCAAATTTTCATGAAGCTTTAGTTTTCAAGTTAACGCCTACCTTTTATCTTTAGGTCAGTTGAATTAAAACAATCTAATTGACTCTAGAGAAGGTTAATGGAGTTTAGAAACACAGTGGAGCCCTTCCTGTATTACCACATGACATCACAAGGTGGAAAAGAGTGTTTCACCAGCGTAATTATGCAGGGTTTGTGTGTTAAACATGTGTGAATGAAACAAACTCAATCCCAGGTGTATTTTTGATGAGGAAACAGCATTATAATAGATCAGAAAAGAAGCATAATATGGGCCCTTTAATATATTTATGGCTTTTATAATGTAGAAAACTGCAAACTGTTTCTAACCAACTCGATTCGCCCTTCAAAAACACGGCAACAGTTTGTATGACCTTATTTGTGTATAAACATTTTCACCTAACTACTAGTCTAGAACACACAGAGTACAATTATACTTAATCCTGCCATTATATGTGATTATAGCTGTTAAGTCGGCAATGTAAATAGACAAGCTCCAACTATATTGCCTGCTTGTCAAAAAAAATAAATAAATACTTTGTGGCTAGTCCTTTTTGCTTGTAAAATACAGTAGTAACGTATACTAACACAATCTTAAAGGCCATACTGATTAAATTAAAACTATATAGACGTAATTTCCTTTATACCAGAATGTTAACGTTGCCACTGAAATAACAGAGGAGCGAGAGAGTGGTGGATTTGAGAAGAGGATGACTGGTGCGAGTGGAGTGAACGACAGGCGCGCAGACCCGGGCTCAGCGGTTAATGTGGAAACCAACGTCTCCTAATTAATCATATGATACAGCAGCCAGGACTGGGGCCATTTGCAGTTTTACATAACAAAACTCACACCAGCAGTTCAGATATATTTAGTAACACGGCAGGGCGGGGCAAAGGAAAAGGAACGACAATGTACGGAAAGTTAAAAGGGAATCATGTTATAATGGATTTGTGTTTTTTTGTTTCATTCACACATGTTTAACTCACGCAGGAAGTAACAGCATTCTCATTCTTGCATAAATGATTACACACAATTACATAAATATTTAACTTGATTTTTGTGCCCTTTTTCTATAGTTAAGCTAAAACTCCCTTTGTACAATGCCTGTATGTTAACCTTGCAATTAGCGCAGGTTTGACTACATGTTTGGTGATGTTTTGCAGGTGCTTGGAGACCGCTGGGCCGCCATCTGCAGGTGGACAGAAGAGCGCTGGATTCTGCTTCAGGAGATACTGCTCAAATGGCAACACTTCACTAATGAACAAGTATGTCTTAAATAGAAGGATTCACATTCAAATCATGTATCTGCCGTCTCACTTCCTGGACAATTTAAGACTCGCTAATTACGACGGAAAATGGTCCTCTGTCCTCAGCAGCGTTTGCAGTTGGTATTTTTAGCATCGCCGTCAAAGGAAGCGAAAATGTATCATCAAGAGATCGACTTTTGTGTTGTGATTAATGAGTGGGATGGCTCCAAATCACATTATGGGATTACACGCGATTAACTGATCAGTCTAATTAAAAGAGCAACACAGATCGGCTACACAGGGGGTCTTAGGGTCAGCAGAAAATTTAAATTAAAATTGAAACTATGATTTTTTTTTTCCCTCCCCAGTGCCTCTTTGACTCATGGCTGACGCAGAAGGAGGAGCTGGCTCGTTCCATCAAGACGTCCAACCTGAAAGAGCAGGCTGAGATAGTGGCGTGTCAACGAAAGCTTTCAGTGAGTATTTAGTTAGTTCATTTATCAGGAACAATGCACATGAAAACACTGAAAGGTAAAAAGAGGTAAGTTTCTGTCAGGTTATAGCAAAATTACTAATTTCCAGCTACAACATGTCTAATTAATGTCCCATGTTTTAAATACAGACATGAAATCGTGACTCAGTTTTCATTGATGTCACATGAATTGTATAAAAAGTGACATCTGCGCTGTTTCTCGATCCTCTCTGTTGTTTTATTTTCCTTTTTTACTCGTAAGCCGCCATCTTTCTTTCATCCCCCTGTCAATCACGCTTTTCTGATGTCAGGAACAAGCCTTTGTAAAGTTTTGTCAGTGTGTGGCTTTGACTGGCCAGGTAAGAAAATCATATGGTGTTATTGCAGTAAACATCTACTGTATTCCCTGATTTCGTCGCACAACATCCATTCAAAAACTTACCAAACCTTTTTCTACAGTTTTAGGTGGTTAGAATACCAAATGATTTGAAAAAGTGTAGCTGTTATTGCTATAAAAACATGGGTACACTGACATATAAAGGGATAAACATATGTTAGATGAAGTATTTGTTTCGGTGTGTTTTCAGATGATAAAGAGTGAGCTGGAGGTGAAGAGGCCCACCATGGACAAGTTGTGCTCCATGAGTCAGGACCTTCTCTCCAGTGTGAAGAACAAGGACGTGGCCTGTAAACTGGAGGCTCGCCTGGACAGCTTCGCCCAGCGCTGGGACCGGCTGCTGCAGAGTCTGGAGATGAGCATTGCACAGGTGAGGGGCTCTGGGGTGCTCCTGGACACGATCAGATACTGTTACACGAGGAAGGAATCCAAGACTAAACCAGGAATAAACTCGGAAGTAACCAGGACCAAAGCCTGGCCAAACCCAGAACTAAACCAGGACTAAGCTAGGACTAAACCAACCAGGACTAAATCAAGTTTAAATCAGGACTAAGCCAGGGGTAAGCCAAGACTAAACCAACCACAACTAAATCAGCATTAAACCAGGATTAAGACAGAACTAAACCAACCAAGACTAAACCAGGACTAGGCCAGGAATAAACCAGGACTTAATCAGGAATTAACCAGGGCTAGAACTGGGACTAAACTAGGACTAGATTGAGACTAAACCCAGGTCTGAACTGGGACCAGAAGCGGAACTAAACCCAGGACAAAACCAGGACAAGACCAATACTTAACCCAGGAGTAAACCAGGACAAATCAAGGGCTTAACCAAGGACTAAACCAGGACTAAACCAGGACTAAACCAGGACTAAACCAGTACTAAACCAGGACTAAACCAGGACTAAACCAGTACTAAACCAGGACTAAACCAGTACTAAACCGCAAACTAAACTGTCTAGACTAAACCAGGGCTAATCTAGAACTGAACCAGGACTAAACCCCTGATGAAACTGTCTAGACAAGGACTAAACTAGGACTAAACCCAAGACTTAATTAAAAACGCATTGTGTAACTTTCCTGTAGAAGGTACACCACCTGCTTATCACCATGGAGATGTTATTGCTTTACCTGGAATGTTTTAAAATATGGAATAAAATGTCTCTATCTTAATGGAAACAAACAGGTGCATCACCAGGCCAAGTTACAGGTCAGATCTGTGGAAAGGTGACCTTGATCACTGTAAGAACACATCATTTTATTGCAAAAAAAAACTTTTAATTGAATAAACACAAAATGGATAAATTACAAGCCATACTGAGGAACATTCTTGGCAATGCAATAACATCATGGAAAAAGCAACTGGCTGACCCTTCACCAAAAGTTACATAGTGTAGCTTTAAGACTAAATTTGGGACAATACAAACTAAAGTGAGACTAGACAAGGGCAAAACCCAAGTCCACACTAAGGACATCAGGACCAAAACAATGAATGAACTGCAATGAGTAGTTAAACAGATAAATTGTGGTATTTGTATCCAGGTAGTTAGGGATATCAGGATTGCAATGAAAGGAGTTGTAAACTTGTTATGGAAAACACTATATATTTGTGGAGAGGACAGAGAAGATTAGGAGATGGAGAAGGCTCAGGGGCTGATAGTTCTTTTGTGGAGATGGTCACTGTTGGTCAGTTGTTGATTACAATTCTTTCCTGAGTGGAGATGAGAATAGATAGGTCTGGAGTGTGGAGTAAATTCAGGCTACACTGATTAAACCAGTGCATCTTAGGCTACGATCAATACAGCCTTTCATTGAGGTATTATTACTCTGCTCACAAACATTATCCTGTTACCGTCATAGTATTCATAGTATTAATCCACTTATCGATTTGGAGCGTTTTGGACAAGCTTTCATCATAAAATGTTCTTCAAATTAACTGTGCATTGGCTTACTAAGCATTGTCCATAATTAGTCTGTTTGAATTAGGTGTTTTAAATGTATCAGAAATCAAAAACTATCAAACTATTCACTGATTTGAGTAAGTTTTGATACTATTTCTTTTCATTCACATTCACAGGACAGAATGAAGCTTTCTTGAATAGCTTTAGAATGATCTCGAGCTGTATCACAATAGGTATAAGACCAAATAGACTAGTATACGCGCAGTTTATTGAAATAGAATTTGAAATGAAAAATGGGAAAAATGTGTTTAGTTTGTATTCTGAGCACTTTATATCCATTTCATGTTCAAGATGCAGTATATTACAGTGTAAAAACAAAAAAACAACACATGGTAGAAAGTTGAAAACAGCGCTGTTGTTGGATCATTTGTTATGCATTTATTTTATCACATTATTGGAAACTAACTATATCCTGAATACCAAGTCATTGTACCAAGATACTCAAAAGTGGCATTGTTACTACATATTTTTATTACATGTTTTGGTTATTTAGTTACAGTACTTCAAACTTTCCCCGGTTTGAATATGAAATACATTATACTTTTTTATCCTACATGTTTACGTTAGTTTCACCATTTATTCAAAGCATCACTATTGCAATTAACTGATTAGCAAATGAGCAAATCGTTCTAATATTTTGCCCATACATTACATTCATTTACCTGGCAATATGACTTCTCCTCTGAGCAAACCTGTAAGTCTATTTCCCATCGACTAAATTGGATTTTAATAGAGCATGATAAAAAGGCACTTTATTGGAGTGGAGGAGGAAATAAGCTGTGAGTAAGTGCGCTAAGGATGAGTAATACAATCCAACCCCATGACTTCTTATTACAGGTCTATTTATACAAACGTCACCTGGAGGAGTGAACAGGGATTTCACACATGCTAAAGTCTATACTGCTACAACAAAATGGAAGATCAGTGGTTTTATAAGTACAGTTGCGATACAAGGTTTTGCAATGAGTCAAGTTTTAATCAGTTTAGGGTAGACTTGTTTTAAATTGTCAGTGATCAGCATGGGTGTTTTTAATCAAAAGGTCCTCTGGCTGGAAAAGAATGTGGTTTGGTGAGGATTTCAGTCTTTGGAGAAATACATTTTACTTTCTTTTTTTTTTTTTTTTGCTGAAATTAAAGTGGGTTTGAGTGCCACTTTTACTTGTTTTTACTAAGCAAGTAATCAAATCAAAACAAAAATCAATCAAGGGGAAAGATATGATTAAAAGGTGACAGAGAGCCTTTTGAGCTTTCGAGATGTAGACAGACAAATAATAAAGGGTTACTCGAACGTGTGTGAATGAAACAAAGCACAGATACGTTTTTGATGAGGAACATGGATTAGAAAATAGCCAAATATACTGTAGGCCCTTAATCAATGATACGTGTAGCATTCAGCAGCTTTGTGTAGTCATTTTGGTACAAATGAAAAAAATGTGTGATCTCCAGCTATATGCAAGAGGGGCAGACATATTTTCAACTTTAATGTGATTTGTGTTTACGGCAACGTCAGCTCCCATTGGGCTCCACATTTTCTACCATAAAAATCAGCTAATTTAAGTCATTTTAGATCAATATTGCAATTTAAAATATCCATATTATAACCTAAAGAGCCATGGGTGTCATAGATTATCACCATAAAGCACAATAGGTCTTCTTTAAACAGTAAAATTATTATGTTCTTATATTGTACTGAAGAAACAACCCTATAGCAACTTCAGATCCCAACTCACTAAACTGCTCTACATAATTCCATACTGTGTTCCACCATATTCCCCGTATATATATTTTCCATCACTGTCTATTCCATTTAAAATCTTTATATTGTTCTTCCATCAGCAGAGAAGAAAAACAGGCCTTTGATATTGCAGTCTATGTTTCTATTGGACTTGGTTGGGGGGCTCTGGAGACTGGTCCAATAATAGCGGAGCAGTGAATCCTACTTGGGCCGTACTTACACAACCCCCGAGGAGACCTAAACTGTGGGAGTGATTTATGAGATTTCCAAACACATTATTGGACCACTAAAGAGATGGGAACAAATGCAGAGACAAATTCGCGCCAGCATTGTTAGTTATTAGCAAACACAGGGCTGTAAAGATCATGGAGGTTCTGACACGAGGGGAGAATATGTGGGATGAAGTGGCACTTTCATTAAAACCAAGTTGTAAATACTCATAAAGTTTTATTCAAGACGGTAAACAAGTTGTAAAAGGATTCTAACTACTTTTCATTGCGGATGATAAGAAAACTGTTACTTTAATACGTTGTGCAGTGGAGGTTGTGTTTAGGTAATGCTGCTGTGACCAGTGTGAAGTACATATGAGACGATTTCCACGTTTAATTCAAAGCTATATTTAAAGGTGCATTGCGTAACTTTTCTCTTACGGGGTTTGCTAGATGCAGTTTTTTTCCTGGAATGTTCTGCAGTATGGCATTTAATTTAACTATCACCATGGAGACAAACAGTCATAACACCAGGCCTGATCTGTGGAGAAGTGGGCCCTCTCAGAGTAAGAATGCATGTTTTTAATGGTAGTTTAGAGAAATAAAAACTCTCAATTTCAATAAATGCAAGATATACTGCGGAAGATCCCAGGCAAATCAATAACATCAGCACGGAGACAAGCAGATGGTAGACCCTTCACAGAAAAGTTACACAGTGCATCTTTGAATTAAAAATGATTTTGTTAATGACATGAACATTTGTTTGTTAAAATTATGACAAATGTGAACGTGGGGTTCATTATAAGTCCTGAGATCTACTGAGTAGTGCTGTACTTATATTAATACTGCTTAATTAAAAAAAAAGTAGTAAATAAAAGAGTTGTAAAAAGGTTAAAAGTGTATATTAGGCTGCACAATATATCACAGTTGAATCTAAATTAGCGCAATTATCAAATCGCAAAGACTCCAGCAGCAACAGAATGTTCCCTTCAAAGAGCACAAAACTGGTCTATATTTAGAAAATTGTTGCTGTACGTGTAGTTTAGACCTCTAGAAACGGTTTTGAAATTCATGTATTCTTGTATTAGTTTATCAGTTTTTAAATCTTCTCTGAAATGCTCCTAGACTTGTTTACAACGTGCACTCTGAACAGAATCCTACTTTTTAAAGAAGACATATTACGCTTGTGTCTGCACTATAGTTAGAATCTATGACACCCGGGGATCATTAGGTTACAATTTGGATGTTTTAAATTGCAATATTGATCATAAACGACTCAATAAAAGAAACAAGTGTCCAACAACAAAGACTTTTGTGTAAGAAAGCTCAAAAAGTGCCTACTGGGAGGTGATAAACAAAGAGCAGTGAAGTTGTCAGCACCTCCGATGGATTGGTGCAGAGCTCACACTAGCGAGCAGCAGATTTTTTTTTTTTACATTTGTAATAAAATGATTATGCGGTGCTGCTGATGATTATGAAAATAAAACTGGGGAACAAAGTAAGTACAGAGCCGTGGGTGTAGCGGTGAAAATGAGAGTTGATCTGGAAAATGGCTTTGTGAAAATAAGCGATTAAAGATGGCTCAAACATGCATGAATAAAATACAAATGTGGGTGAGTAAACGGTGAGGGGAATAACATGGTGAAAAGCTCTGAAAAGTCAAATTTGCCTAATGGGCTTAATCCCGATCTCAACACTGATTTTATTTCTGCCCTGGCGTATCATAATCACAAACTGCTTATTTATGTTTGAGACTGGAACATGCTCACTAAATCCTATGTCAGTAATTGGTTAGTGTATTGACATGTGCCCAGTGTAAACCCACTCATCCGGTGATCGTGCACAAGTGTGCATCGAGTCATCAGTCTGAGGAGTCAATTGTCCCTGACTCAGGCTAATGCTACACCATCTCCATCGATTAGCCTGTTCTGTGGCCCAAAATGACCCAATACAAACACATACAAGTACCACCCTCTTCATTAGACATTATCATAGCGTTTTTCATTCTCTTTTTATGATATTACAGCCTGAATCAATCCAAAACTATTGTCAGTTTAGGTATTAGTTGTGTATAATCTATATTAGGTATAGCCATTTTTAATACATGTATCAGATCAAATATAAAAACATATAGACTATGAACCACTATGGAACAAACTTGGACGACTACATGGGATTACACAGATGTAAGACCACTATAACCAATATAAAAGATTGTCACAGTGGTAATGGAATCAGTATTGAGTATCGAGTGTTTCTTAGTATCAAAATCGGGTTGAAAATTTTAGCATCGCAACAACACTAATATTGAGGCAGTTACTTTTACAGGTACTTCCTTGAGTAGTAGTTTCCCCTAATGCATTTTACTCTTTCTTACAGTAGTTACGTGGATCAATAAAAGAATAGATTAAAAAAAAGATATATGAACAGACAAACTAGTACAAGAATCACATTTCAGAACATGTTTGTAGAGATCTAAAGTACAGGGTTAGCTGTTTTACTCAGAATAAGACAGGAAATTTAGTTTGTAAAGGAAATTATGTACATATGGGGCGACAGTAGCTCAGTTGGTAGTGCGTTGGTCCGCTGATCCGAAGATTGGCAGCTCTTTACATAAACATCACTGATTGGCCCACAGCTGTGTCCTTGGGCAAGACACTTAACCCACCTGGCCCCAGTGTCTGTGTCCATTGTTGTGCTTTGAGTGCCTTAAAAGTGGAAAAGTGCTGTATAAAAATCTGACCATTTACCAATTATTTAAAAAATTGCAGCCTTTGCGATTTGTGAATTACTGTACATCCATTCAAATTGCAATTTCGATGGGGTATTGATTAAACTTGTTGCCCATTATAATTTTCAAGTAATGGTACTTGTGCTACTGTCTTTAGTTTTTGTCTACCCCTCCCTCCTGTGATTATTTGTAGCTGTAGATCCTGTGTCTCTTCTCTCTGTTGTCTCCATTGACTTGCTCGCTCATTGTAATCAGTTGGATAATTAGCACATCGACCTCTGTGGCCACGCGCACATATCTTGTACCGTCACACACACATTTGAGGCCGTTTCCATGGCAGCAGGAGTGTCCCGTCCGCAGTTGTATGGGATTTTAACTCATTAGCGATAGCAGACCTGGGCCCTCTCCACCAATTCTACTGATTGTCACTGAGTGCGAGGAAAGTGAATAATTTAGGCAGGCAATAAAGCAACAAAATCAGTTTCCTTTTTCAGAAAATGGCTCCTTTCGTCGCAGAGTTTGATTATAATTAGTCTTTTGTAGCCCTCAATTCCATGTTAGACAGTGTGCTGGTGTCATGCTGGCTTCTTTGCTTGTGTTTTATTGACCAGTTACTTTTTCTTGGTTTGATTTTCTAATGTTCTGTTGGTTAAAGCAGCTATTTTGCAAAGCCTCTTGGCTCAATGAGACACAATGACACAGTTTGAACCACTGACACTCTGGTTTCTTGTTTTCCTTTAACAGTTTATTGTGCGTTACTCTATAAAAATGTAATTCAGTTGTATTATAGGTCATATATTATGCAAAATTGACTCTTGTGAGCCATGTTATTATGTTGTTACCTCATCAAAAACATTTCTGGAGTTGTGTTTTGCTTTGACTTTCATTTGATGCTGTTGAAAAGTGAATATATACATTTATTTTTTTTACTTGTAAACTTATACAACTTTTAATTGTCCTCTTGAAGGTACCTAAAAGTTACATAGTGCGCCTTTAAGTTTATATTATAGACTTAAAAATAGTATGCAGATATTCTTAAATATCCTTTCTTTAACAACACATTTTCTGGAGATTTCCCTTATATAACTAGGAAGTTCACATTCCCATATTGTATTGAGCAGATCCTGCCAAATCAGTGTTACAGTTCACATCCTCAATGCAGAACACATACGGAGACACTCAACCGTGAAGGCTACGTGCAGATGGAGCCTATTAGATGAATTCAAATACCCCAAAACATTTTGTGTAGCTTAAATTCTTCCATTCATTTTAATACCAAAGAAAAGTTACCTCCATTTTAGGCTGTGTTTATACTTGTCCCACTTTGGTCCTGGTTTAGTTCTGGGTCAAAGAGCAAGGAATTTGCAAAATTGACTTAATGGAGCTATCTACCATGTTATAATGTTGTTCCCTTATCAAAAACGTGCCTGAAGAGGTTTCAGATGTCATCCATGCATGTTTGAGTAATTTAGGGATCTCTCCCGGGCTATTTTAATCTTTGTTACAGTTTGCAGTACAATCCTGCCAATGTGCCAAAGTTTTGTAGTATCAGTGAAAAGTTTCTAACTGTGGTGTGAGATCCTGCGTTGTCACGATTAGATATTGTATTTATTCATTTATGTGTAGAGAGTTATTGCGTTATTTTCTGATCTGATCTTTATTCACACATGTTTTAACACACAAGTCCTGCATATAGTTTTTCTCTCTAAAAGACAACACTCGGTTCCAGCTTGTGATGTCATATCAGTAAAAAAGTAGTAATTTAAAACGGGTAAACATTTTAATTAAAGGACAAAGTTAAAAAAGCTATACACTAAAAAAGGCCCAAAAAATGCAGTATTTGCTAATTGCGTTCATTCAAATTGCGATTAATCTTGTAACCCTATCCCTGTGTGTGTGTGTGTGTGCATATGTGTGTGTGTGTGTGTTTTTGTGTGTGCGTATGTGTGTGTGTGTGTACTCCCTCTCTCCCAAATCACCAGTTGTCCGTGCTCAGATGTCTTCTCTATACAGTACACTGTAGCTCTGCTCTTCACTCATCACACATCACAGACTCCACTGTCTCACTATATGACAAATGACACCCAAGTTTATTGCTGCTTTGAGACAGCCATGTTTTTGTAACTCTTCTCTCCCCGCTGATGTATAGCTGTCATCCACCATCACGGCCTCCCAGCAGACCGAGGTGGTGCACTCCTCCGTCACCACCACGACCGTCACTAAAGTCTCCAGAGAGAAGGTGGCAGCACTGAGGCAGACCAGAGAATCACCTCCTCCACAGAAGAAGAGACAGGTGGTGGTGGACTCCGAGCTTAGGAAAAGGTACACGTCAAAATAAATATGGGATAGCAGTAGTAATAATAGAGTATTACATTAGTATCACAAGTGATACTTCAATTTGAGTCTAACCTCCATGGCACCTGCAGTTTCATGCATCCATTTCTGCTCACATACCTCACCAGGTAAGTCTGCAGGTAACAGAGGTTGTGTATATAAACATTAGAACCCTGACCTGCCTTTGGGAATGATTATTTATAGAGATAACAGACAGCCCATTTCAATATTGTGGCCATACCTCCTGCTCAAAGCCTAATTTCATCATCTCAGAAGTTAAGCAGGGCCGGGCCTGGTTAGTACTTGGATGGGAGACCTCTGGGACTACCAGGTGCCACAGGGGGGCGCCATTGGCAAAAACTGTTGTTGTGTCCTTAGGCAAGACACTTCACCCACACTCTACTATGAAAGTGGCATGAGTGTTGGTGGTGGTCGGAGGGGCCGATGGCACTGATTTTTTTTTTTAACCTTTATTTACCCAGGAAAGTCCCATTGAGATTACTCATCTCTTTTTCAAGGGAGTCCTGCCATGCACACAACACTTTCATACTAGGCAATGTGGGTGAAGTGTCTAGCCTAAGGACACAACACCAGTTTTTTTGTGACTGGCGCCTCACTTTGGCACCTGGAATTCCCAGTGGTCTCCCATCTGAGTACTAACCAGGCCCAGCCCTGCTTAGATTCTGAGATCTGACGGGATCAGGCTTTGACAAGCCGGTATGAGCAGACAGATGGCACAGCCTCGCTTCTGTCAGTCTGCCCCAGGGCAGCTGTGGCTACAGTAGTAGCTCACAGAGTGTGGAGTGAATGAATAATGCTCTGTAAAGCGCTTTGGGTGTCTTGAAAGGCGCTATGTAAATCCAGTGACTAATTAATATGTGAGAGCAGAACTGTAATGCTTCTTTATTCATTGTTGTATTAAAGGAAGTGTGACGTCATGAGAAAAGTACTAAAATAATTAATCCCACACACACAACAGCAGTAATAGGAGATAGTGAGTCAACCCCCTCATTACTGCTCCTCCCTCCAGGCATTATACATAAAAACATCTCTGTCAGCAGCACAGCACACAATGTAGTTTGATCCACCACAGTCATATACGTTGTACGTATTCAGCCGTATTGCAGTTGACTAAAACATATCATTTAGAAAGAATCAGGATTATTGGCCAAAACACCAATACAGTTCCCTTTCCCTCTTTCACACTTGTAGTGAGTGACATACTCTGTACCTGCGTCAGTCCACTACTGTCATATGCGTCTTGTAATCTTTTGATTTCATTGTTTTCTATAAAAATCTTTCCCATTTTGCACATTGTCCATGAATCAGTTGGTCCTGTCTCCTTCCCCAGTCTGACTGTACAGTTATGCATGTATTCAATTAGCTGTGTAATTAGATCCTGTACACTCCCATTTAGATCCTTCACTGCAAATTATTCTGTTTCCAATGCCATAGTTTTTAGTTTGTGTATCAATGTGTATAATAATAAGTAATAGAGTAATGTGTCTCATTAGTAGTAGAAATATTATTATTATACTTAACATTCGCTGTTCATTCTTCCTGTCACAGCTTTCACTTGTGTAGTGCGTGTAATGGTCCTATATATGTAGTGTCCTATGTCATTTTAACAAGGACAAATTACTAAAAGTAGTCCCTGTCCTCTGCTAATTTTGGTTGAGTAGTATTACGTTAAAGCCAGGGGCCCTGCATGATGCCATGGGGTTAATGATGGACTCATATATATTTCTGGATAAGTTAGGGACCACTATTTCTGTACCTTGTGGTCATTAGTTGTACTTTTTGACATATGACCTGCTTACATATATATATAAATGAGTAAATGAGGGTCCAACTCTGGGCCCCTAAAACCCTGGGGCCCGGAGCAACAGAATGTCCCCATTACAATGTTATTTTAGTTTTTAAGCATATTATATACATATGTATGTTTTTGTTAAAGGTGCATTGTGTAACTTTTCTGGGGGAGGGTCCATCAAATGCGTTTTTTCATGATATTATTGCTTTTTCTGGAATGTTTCACAGTATAGTATTAAACCTTTCTATTGTCATAGAGACCAACACAGACCAAGTTACAGGTCAGGTCTGTGGAGAGACAACCCCGCTCATTCAGAATACCTGTTTTTCTAGGTACTTTTGAGCAGGGAAATATCCTGGTGACGCACCCTCCACCAGGAAAGTTACACAATGCACCTTTAAATGTATCTATATTGAATATTTTTACTCAATTTCAAATATTTTTTTCTTTTTAATTTAAGAATATAGGAATTTCCCAGCAGTACTTAATCATGTCATTTTTCAGCTTTTTTACTATGAGCTGGGCCACCTCTCCATAGATCTGGCCTGTAACTTTGCCTCATGGCTTCACCTGCTTGTCTCCATAGATAGATAGCTTAATGCTTATCCGTTGGAGACAAGCAGGTCACTTATGCTCAACCTGAAAAGTTACATTATGGAGCTTTAAAATGAAAATAGCTGTTCTTTTTCATATATTGTCATAATGATCCATGTACGTGTCCAGATTTGATGTAGACTTCACGGAGGTGCACAGCTACATGACCAGAGGGGAGGCCATTTTACAGAGCCCCGAGTTCTCCGTATCCCGAAAAGACGGGAGCATCCAGGAACTATACGACAAAGTCCAGGTAACCACTCTGCCAGTCCATTCACACAAACCACCACCCGACTCTTCATGCAGTCTTCTTTTTACAGCGTATAACTGTCATTTCAAACTTAACAGGCTTTCAGAGTAGAGTATAACACTTTATTTAATCATTGTAATAAACAGACTTTAAATGTGTTTACTCAGAGGCCACAAGCTGTAACGTTCACTTTACGCACACAAATAAGAGCAATGAAAATGTGTTCATACAAATGTGTTTATAATCATTACAGGAAGAACCTCCAGCGGCCGACAAAGTGCCCAGACAGGATTAAATCTCATATTCTAAACCTTTCTGGTTTTAATATATCCATGCCGACTATATTTTGAGCAGAACTGAGGAAATTTTTTTTATTTTTATTCACATTTGAACAATAAAGTACATTTTATATAAGTATAGTTTAAGTATGATATGTATTCCCTTAGGATCAATTCAAATGAACTTATAGCAGAAGTAAAAAAGTAAAAATGTCAGGTAAATACGGTCAGTGTATACAACAAATACAGTATTTTGAACATTTTATTGTATATGTAAGTTATAATACTACAAACGTTACTACTTCCATGTACTACTACAACTGCTACTGCTACTGCAACTTCTACTACACAAGCTACTGCCACTGCTGCTACCACAACTTCTTACACAATGTACTTTTATGGATTCATCACTATCAATTTATTTTTCAAAATTTCACAACTACTACAAAAGTTATACTACTACTTCTACATACTATTATATAGTATAACATACTGTTAATTTATTTAGTCACTATTCAAAACTTCACAATATTAAAGGAGCACTGCGCAATAGTCTGATGGAGGCTCTGCCTTCAGCTTGTCGCCGTGGAGATGCCTGGGAAGCTCCACAGCATGGCGTTAATTTCCCTTGTGGATTAATAAAATTTGTCTAAGTCTATTAAACAAATATATCTTGTATTTATTCAGTTGAAGGTGTTTTTATTGCTCAAAGCTTCAGTAAAAACACGCATTATTACTGTGAACGGGCCCACTTCTCCACAGATCTGACCTGTAACTTGTAATGTGGCCTGCATTTCTCCTAGGAGATAGTTAAATTAATGCTACCCTGTAGAATATTCCGGGGAAACACATGAATGTACATGGAAGAAACAGGTGGTGGTCCCTCTACCAGAAAAGTTACACAGTGCATCTTTAAACAGAAATACAATATCCATTTGATATTAGTTATTTTTCAACCATGTAGCACTTAGTTTTTATAACATGTCCACAATGCACAACAACATAAATATTTAAACACACTGGGTTCTAATAGGTCAGAGGTGTCGCTGTACAAATAAACTCTGGTCTGGCAACACTGCACATGGTTGAACTGACATTTTAGATTCAGAAAAAAAATGCTGTAGTCTGCACTATCAGAGGGCTCGGTCATTTATCATATATTTGTGATACAGTAGCGAAATGGCAGAGTTTTCGCACTATGTTACAACTCAAAGAGGAGCCGTACAAATGTGTCACTTTAGGAGGAAAGTCCATTCATAAAAACTACAATAGCTCTGTCAGTGGTGTACGGGAGTCTGCAGAGCGCGATGAATGGAAAAACTGCAAAAGACGAGAACAATAAGACTACTCAACATGTTATATTAATACTGTAATTAGCTAAACATTGTAGTAGTAGTAGTAGTAGTAGTAGTAGTAGTAGTAGTAGTAGTAGTAGTAGTTTTCTCTTTTGTAGTAGTTGTAGTAGCAGTCTTTGTCTTAGTAGTAGTAGACTTAGTAGTAGTAGTTTTAGTAGTAGTAGTAGTCTTACTAGTAGTCTTTGTCTTAGTAGTAGTACTAGTCTTAGTAGTAGACTTAATCTTAGTAGTTTTAGTCTTAGTAGTAGTAGTCTTGGTCGTAGTAATAGTCTTAGTAGTAGCCTTATGCCAGGTGTACACTGTGCAATATTTTCAATCGTTTCACTCAACCCCAGCTCAAACTGTACAACCAAATCACAGGGTTTGAAAGTTCACAACTCACAATTCATGTTCTCACACTGTCTGAACCACTTCAACAGTGCGAAACCCTCACGAGAGGTGACTGAATTTCCACTCCTCTTCATTCATTTCTTGTATGTTTGGTGTTGTGACACTGTTCGTGTCTTTTCATACTTTATGAATGAAATAAACAAACAAATAATAATAAAAAGGTATTAACTGATTCACGTTACCCCATGTATACTACAGGAAGCACGACACACGATTAAGCCAAAAGTTGGCCAGATCCCAAAAACAGTCGCAGGAGTGAAAAATCTGCTCAAAAAGGACCGAAAGGAAAGGAAATTTCACAGTGTACGCCAGCGTTAGTCTTAGTAGTAGTAGTCTTAGTAACAGTCGTAGTATTATGTGCTATTGAAGTAGTGGTAGTAGTAGTGGTAGTAATAGTAGTATGTGCTATTGTAGTAGTTATAGTAGTAGCATGGTCTATTGTATGGACAAGTAGTAGTCATTGATGATTAAATAAATGGTGTACCTTTAATGCTCATTTATGTAACTATGGAGATGTTGCTTTGCCTAGAATGTTCCACAGTATGGCATTTAACATATCTATCTTGCATTCATTCATTTACACCTGGGCTTTTATTGTTCTAAAATACATTAAATAAAGATCCATTCATACTGTGAGGTGGGGTCTCTTGTCCACAGATCTGACATGTAACCTAGAGGCCAGTTTAATGCCATATTCTGGGAAAAACAATAACCTTTCTACAAGCAGAGGGTAGAACCTTCTCAAAAGTTACATTATTAAAATACAGCAATACACCTTGTTCCCCACATTAATGAACCATTCTCCAAAATGGCAAAAGTTACAACCAAGTGACTGAAGTCTGAATAAAGCGGTACACTGAACACTGACATAAGGTTAACGCCAATCACGTTTGACCCACTGTACAGCATAGGTCACACATTTGAGACCATTTCAGATTTTGTTGTTTGTCGAAAATTGGGCTCCTACTCCACTCTAAATGTCACAACACGGTGAGACAGAAGGTTAAAAAAGAACTATGTGAAATAATACAGCGCTTCACAGTTCAGGGCGTCGATTTTGTCAATTTTTTTTGATCTGGTTTGTTATAAATAAAATAAATAAAAAATTCCTTTGCTTACAGGCGATCGAAAGGGAGCGACCCGAAAAGTACAGAAAGCTCCAAGAGGCTACGCGGACGGCACAGACCCTAGTCGAGCAGGGTAAACCAAGCCCACACACACGTACAAACACACATACGTCTGTCACCATGGCAACGCCTCCACCTGTCCCACCCGCCTCCCGTCGCCATGACAACAGCGACAGAGAACAGAGAGATGGGCTGTCCTTACCCTGGTCTGTCCTTGTGTGATTGTATGGGTTTGTTTTGAATTTTAACCTTCAGTTCAGAACTATGCCAGGATTTTTTTTTAAGCTACTTGCTGAGAAAAGAAGGTGATAGGTGAAAGTTTTACAGACTTTATTACATTTACTGTAATGATAATAATTTGAGACTTCTAAAGCACATTCAAACTCAACCTCAGCTCAAAACAGAGGCAAGAAGATTTGACACTGAAATAGTTTTGAGTTTTTGAGCAGGTAATACGTTAGCTTAAAATCAAAGTTAATGGATTTGCATTCCATATAAATTATCATATTGCCTTGGATTTACACTTTTGGGTTGCCATAGTTTCATATCATCTGGCCCTGTACCAGAGTTATTCCCATGAATTTAGGCAAAATTTGGCAGATACTGTATACACTCTTGAGATCAAAATATTTCCACTGCACGCTGTCTATATCTAAGTAGAAAGCATTTTATTGTTAGCTTGTCAAAGTACACATTAGCATGCTAGTTGTTGTTTATTTAGCTTTACTTTCGCGGCAAAGCTTGGCAGAGCTGGGGAAATCACTTATAGACTCAAGGTGAATAAGCACAAACTAAGTGAAGAATAACTTTGGATCACTGCAGATCACTGTTTTGTTTTTATCATTTTTAACCCACGCAAAGCATCATTAATTATGTTGTTTATGTTTATGTCAGGTTTTCAACTAATTAGAAAGGCTTTCTTTAAATTATAGTCAAAAATATTAAATTGTATTGATAGGGCCCATATTGCGCTATTTTGTGATTTATGTTATAATGCTGTTTCTTCATCACTAACAGACCTGGAGTTGTAAGTAATCAAATACTATATAAAATAAATGAACTGTATTTTTCAAAAACTAGCACATCCAATGCTATTGCTGTAAAAACCCAGTGAAACAATTGAGGGAGTGTATCAGTGCCAGTTCCTCTTTAATCCACCTAAGTCAGGTTAGACCAGTCCCCTGACAAAACCATGACACTTTGAACATAATGGAGCCCAATGGAGGCAGCAGTCAGCTCTAAAAGGCAATTAGACTGTGCTTGTATGTGCTTGTATGTGGACGCCTGTATCCCACAAGAAACACCTCCTCCAATTATGATTCACCAGCCCGCTCCTGTTGGCATTTTCCGTCTGAAAGCATCAGAGATTTAGATAGGACACGTGCACTTTAAATTGGTCATTTACATAGGAAATATACCTTCCAGTGGGATACATTTGCTCGAGGACAAATAGGAAGTGGGAATTCCAGCACCATCAGACCCCCCCGAGGCTGTCGTACCACAAGTTTTGACCCAGTGAAGCTGTCATAGTTCTTTCCTTTGACAAATCTACACTATTTGAAATTAAGGGCGTTGTATTTCATGTCTTTTTTATGTTATTGTAGTTTTGTTTTTCAGTTTACATTATTTGACCCCTTGAGGCTACGGTCATGAAATTTTGGTAATGGCCAAAAGGACAAGAACACAGATAGAAGCAAATGAGTTTCCTAATCAGGGCTACTATGTCTCTCGTGTGGCCTGGGAATGCCTCAGGATACCCCCCGAAGAGCTGGAGCTGGTCATGCTTAGTAGACAATGGACAGAAGGATAGATGGAGACTCGCATACGTTAAATATTGACCTAGATGTAATATAATACAGCATCAGATTTAAATTTAATTGTAAAATAGAAATTCAGTCAATCATAAACTGTCTCTCCTCCTGTTTCTCAGAGGGGACCCGGGCAGAGGACATAGCCCAGGCGGCGGAGCAGTTGAACCAGCGCTGGACTGGGTTCTGTGCCCTGTTGGCTGAGCGACTGGCCTGGCTGGCCTATCAAACCAAGGTAACCGCTCGCTCCTTTTATTACTCCATTTGTGGGTTTACTTTTATTTTACACCTAAGACAGATTTACGCTTTATCCTTGGCGTTCACAGTAATTCTTAAGGCGGTTTTCTATTCGCATAAAAAATTAAGGTAGTAGTTAGAGTAGTTAAATTATTATGCAATAGAAATATGCAAATACCTGTACTAGAGTCGTACACTAGGTAGCAGAGTTGTTGTTCTTACCATCAACTAATGTAATCCAAGTACCTCGCATGGCATTTCTACAATTAATACTTTGCAGTGACATCATGCCGGGGGTGTTCTACATGCATCTCTATGGTGGAATGTTCAGCAGATACCATGGACACACAATGCACACATTAGCGGCCCAAAAAGATTTAAGATCTGAAAAAATACAAAATTGATTGAAACGGCACATTTTCATCAATACGAGTGTTCATGATGATGTTTAGGGATTAAAACAAAACTCAGATTAAAGTCTAACTTGATTAACAGAGCATTAGACAGAGCAGTGCCTACAGTTAGCTTCACACACCCATGGAATGTTGATATACCTAGTATCCAACATAGATATCAGATAACACTTTTGTTCAGGGCCTAATAGTGTTATAGTAACCGGACCATGACTTTCAGACCTTAACAGAGAAAAACTTTGTGAAAGGATTACAGTGGCAGTCCTTCATAGTATTTCTTGTCAGTAAATATAAAACGGGCCGTGACTTCAGTTCATGATAAGGGTCTTCCAAGACCTACATATTTCAAACTCTCCTTCTCTGTAAATCCTGACTTCTGTTGCACTAACACTTCAAGATTCTCTGTCATGGTGCTCAAGTTAATATAAAGAAAGACTAGGCCTTATTTAAAGATAAGGAAATATTAAAGAGCCCATGCCACGCTGTTTTCTCATCTGCTGTAGGTTGCAATGTGGTTTACTAATTAAAAACATAACTGGAGTTGTGTTTTGTTTCATTCACACATGTTTAACACAGGACCTTCTAATATTTATCTTGCTGTATTATTATTAGGACACTGTAGCTTGAGCATTTCAGTTTTTTTGTGTTTTTATTTTTTTTATTCTTGTATCTAAACCCTATTTTTGTTGCTTCACATGTAAACACATGTAATGTTTCAATATTTTTTGTAAAACTGTAAAAAATTGAGAATAAAATGAATTATGTAGGTAGTTAGGCTATGAAACAGATACTGAAATGGACTATATTTGATTGCGTGGGTACCTTAATATTTAAACTCTCCTCTCTGCAGGTCCTGGCCTTCTACAATCTGTTTGAACAATGTGAACAAGCCGTGGACAACAGCGAGAACTGGCTCAAAGTCCAGCAGCCCCCGGCGGCCGAACCAGAGCCTCTCAAAGTGCAGCTGGACAGATGCAGGGTAAGAGGACCGGACAGAGGCGGCCATTTTGTTTAGTACGGACTGGGCAGTGTTGTTGTTGTGTCACTTCCTGTGGCTTATTTCTGTGGCTTCTCTTTTCATGCTTCTGTTTGTCGCAGCTGTTTGGTGTAAGTACTTTTGCTTTATTCTCCCCCATCCTGTTGAGTACACTGGATTAATACTGTTTATATGGAAGTGTTATTAAAAGTAAAAAGTTAGTATTCTGTCATCAAAATGAAACGTCAGTCATTTTTTTTTTTTTTTTTTTAACCATATACTACTACTACTGTTACTCAGGGCAGTAGACAGGGGACAATTGGGTCTGTTGTTGTAGAAGATAGATAGAAGAAGAAATTAAAAATAGCAAATACTTAGTAGTACCACTCACTTCTTTCCATCATGACTCAAAGTACTTAGCTTACTTAGCGTACTTAGCGTACTTTTAGCTCTACCCAACCCCTGCTACTGCTACTTTTATTACTCATTATAAACATATTCAGGGCTTTCAATCAAACTAAATGGGTTAATATCTATTATGAAACTCCAATTACTTAAATAGGCAATTTGTAGATGACCAAACCCCTTTCTTATTCCCATGATTTGCACAAGAACAACACTTAAGTTTGCATTAGTGTTATAAAAATAGCTATAGCTTCTGGCCAGTTTTGACCTTGAGGAACCTATAAAAGTTAAGTTGTGTTTAATTTATGTGGATAAATAATTCAGGAGGATTGATCGGGAGAAGTGGTCGAGACGAAGCATGCACGTTAATATTTGCACAGATTTAGAGTCTTAGCCCGTTGGCCTATATCACACACCTTTTTCACTTTAACCCAGAGCATGAATGATTTCTTCCTGTCGGGGTTTGCCTAAGCTGACAGTAGCCGTAGGGAAGGCTGCTGTAAAAAGGAGTTGTAAATATTTCATTCTTAGAGGGTTCTGTTTAGTCTAAATGGAGCTGGCTGTGTTTGGAGCATTTGTGCAGATGAGAACTTTCAATTTGTATCAGTAGAAAGTACCTTAATACTTGTACTATGTGCATATTGATACTTTGCAGCGAAATCCCGCTGCGGGTGTTCTACATGTATATCTCAGCAGTGACCGTGGTGATATATTGCACACACTAACAAACACTAGCAAAAAAGATTCAAGATAGTCTGAAAACTCTCACCTGTTGTAGCTCCAACTAAGTCAGCTGTTTATGGTCAGATTGTGTTAAAACAAAGCTCAGATTATAGTCTAACTTGAGTGACATCTTCAGACAGAGTAGTGCTTTCAGTTAGCATCACACTTCCAGAAAATGTTGATGACATCAGCTGCAAAGTACCAATATGCATTTGCATATATACCTTGTTTAACTCTGTGTAAAATGGTCAGAATGTATCTCTCGTGAAGACATATAGACTTTAAAAACAAGGAGAAGAGCTTGTTGTATTACCTCCTAATGATGTCACAAGGTGTAACTGATCTTTTTCAACTCTGGAGAGGGGCTAAATAGGCAGATCTACTGAAACATGGGTGATTTTTTGGCGAATTATTATTTTTTAAGCAATTTTGGTTTGACACCTTGCTATTTGTGCAGGATAGAATGCCCTTTAACCATTTCCATCTTAGCAAAAACTTTTGTGCAGTCAAATGTTACGTAAACTGACAGTGCACAAGGTTACGTAAATTTTCAGCACCTGTATCAAAAATATTACAGTAAAATCATGTACTAATACAACAGCTGTCGCTATAGTAACTTCTCTTAATAGCATCTCATAGTCGTCCTGTTATGTATAAAACATTCTGTTGTGTCCTTTTAATAGTACATTTGCTGGTGATCATGTGTCCTGCCATATCCTTTGTTGACAGCTGAAAAGATATCCCAGAATGCACTTGGATGATAGTGCATGTTCTCTCAATGACAGTATGGGGTGACCTTCCCTTTCAGGCTTCATAACATACAAGAACAAGCTCCAAAACGAGTTAGTATTCTGTACAAGTCAAACCCGACTATTAATATTACAAAGGCACACAGCCATTGGATTTGCATAAGAAGTTAGTTTAGAAATTAATGAGGATTATAGTGGAACATTTTGTAAGTTTTTTTGTTGAAAGTTCAGAGCTTGTGCATAAAATAAAACCAACTGGACTTGTTCCGCAACTGTAAAAGCATTAAAAATTGTTTGGACCTGAAAAAATTGTGATATAAATCATAAAATCATAGTTAGTTGAAAGGGAGTCTGCCACTTGCTTGTCTCCATGGAGATGTTATAGCTTTGCCTAAAATCTTCCACAGTGTGGCATTAGAATTATTCAGCTTGATGCTATATTATTGAGAATTGACTATTGTGAGCATTAAGACATGTTATAATGTTGTTACTTCCTCAAAAACATATCTGGAGTTGTGTTTTGTTTCATTCACACATGTTTGAGTAATCCTTATATTAGTCTGTCTATATCTCAAAAGCTCAAAATGCTGTATTCCCCCTTCTGTTGTCATGTAGTGGTAGATTTCAAGTTAACAGCTAAACCTTTTACCTTTTGTTCAGTAGAAATGGGCAAATCAAGGGCTGAAATTATCCAAATGATTCTAGTGAAAGTGTATGGAGTTTAAAAATCACAGTGGAGCACTTCCTGTATTACCACATGACATCACAAGGTGGAACAGAGTGTGTTCTGTTTAACGCCTAAATATGCAGCGTTAGTGTGTTACACGTGTGAACAAAATAAAACACAACACTAGGTATGCTTTTGATGAGGAAACAACATTATAACATAGATGAGAAAATAGTGTAATATGGTAATTACAGGTGCTCAAAAATACCTCAAGTAACATGCATTCTTACTGTGACTCGGGTTGCCTCTCCACAGAGCTAACCTGTAACTTCACGTCTAATCATGTTACCTGAGTGATAGATAAGCTAAACGCAATACTGTGGAACATCCTTGTCAAAGCACAAAAGTGAAATAGTGCATAATGCTTCTGTATATTGTTCCATTGTAGTTCATTTAAAGTTCAGGCAAATAAAGTCATGGTTGCTTTGATTTTTTTTTTGCTGAGCTAGTCCAATTTCCTGCATGGCTTCCTATTCATTAAGTATTTTCAACATTTGGATACCGTACGACTGATTAAGCAGGAAGCAAATGGGGTGGCAAAAGAATGACTATTCCTATACATCTTACCGTATACTGTAGATATTATGTACACTAGTTTGACCCATTTTGTTTGGGGTCCCAGGAGGAGATCGCACGCCTGTCTTCACTCCAGCCCCAGGTGGATCAGCTGGAGTCCAGACTGAAGGAGCTGAAGGAGGAGAAGGAGGGAGAGGAGGAGCCTTCGTTCTTGGACGCAGATATCAGTGCATTTAAAGAACACTACGAGAAGGTGCTGGAGGATCTGAGGGCACGAGAGAGGCAACTGCAACTGGGTATGTACAAAGTGGATAAAAAGAAGAGGTTGTGTAAAACAGTTTGTGCAAATAAAAGAGACTTGCTGATTATTTAGAACCCAGAGAAATTGATATCCGATAAGCTTATTTTTGGGCCGATATATGCTGATTTTGAGTATTTCTCCCAAAGAGAGCAACCTGCCGAGGGACTGAAGATGGAAATTAGGACATGAATTGGCTATAATCTTTACATATTTTGATTTTAAATGTTCATTAATATGTGCTGTCAAATAAATAAAAAAGAAAAGGAAAAAGAAAGAAAGAAAGAAAACAGTTTAGTCATGTTTTGTGCGGTTATCTTTTCGCACTAAACTTTTCAAATAAAGCATTATGTTTATTCTTTAGAAAGCAGGTTGACCAAAAATTTTGTCTTTATATAAATACACAGTTTACAAGTAGTTTATTATGCAAAAATAGTTGTTTTTGCATGAACTCCCCCTCCAGGTGTCACCTTGTGAGTGCAGTTTGGGTCAGATACATAGGGACATGCAGTTGTTCTGAGAGCTTTTGCCATGCCCCCATTTCAGTCAACTAAACAATGGGTACGACAACCAAGTATTTCATCTGTCGACTACAGCCTTAGCTCTGTGATTTTTCCAACTCCAAAATCTCCCTTGAACACCACACAGAAATAGTCTCGATTCAAATAGACATGTCACATTCTCTGAGCTCTCTGTTCCTTTTCAGCTTTGGGGAATGGCCTGCTATAATGTGTCTGAGCGAGTGTCTGCATCCATCTGTGTAACTCTCAATAAATTTACGTTTGTGTTGGTGAAGAAGAAGAAGTCCTCTCTCTGTCCTCCCTCTATCCAGCTGCCACTCTTTCATTCTCTCTCCTAGGCCCATTCTCCATGTTATAAATAGCCCATCTACTCTGTTTATATCCACGTCTGCTACATCCCGACCCCCTCCCCCTCTCCGAGCAGGGACGTGCTGCCGGTGGGCTTAGAGCACTACAAATTGAACTGGGTGACACGCTAACACATGAGGTGAAGAGGTGTCAGGGAACTGCAATGGGCCAACAGCACAGATCCAAGTCGCTCTGATAAAACTAGACACACAGAATCATTGCTTTGAGAATAGTAATGTTCAGTGTCTCCAAGTCACTATCACAACTAGCTTTCTTTAAAAGTGCACTGTGTTACATTTCTGCTGGGTGTGTGGCGTCTGCTCTTCTCCATGGAGATGTTACGGCTTTGTCTGGAATGTTCCACACTATGGCATTATACTGATTTTGCATTTATTCATTCAATTATACAGGTTTCATTGCTAAACTCCCCAATCAAATCAATTCATTCATATTGACTCACCTCTCGACAGATCTGACCTGTTTCCATGGAGCTAAATAAGTGTAATGCCATGCTGTGGGACATTCAAGGCAAAGCAATAACTTTCAATGGACATAGAAAAGTTACCTAGTGCATCTTTAATCAGCTTTCAGGATCACTCTGGACTTGTGACCTATATAAACATTTCTAGCCTTCTCAAATTTGGTCAGATTCACTATAAAATTGGCCTATTTTTTGCTTCTGAAATAAAAACTTTTATTGCAAAATTGTCGCTTGAAAATATATCTTACATTTTAGCAGGTTCTATGGAAGATATTATAATAATCCGCCTGTGGCCATAATGTTATTTTGATTATATTTTTTGGTCCATGAATACCCTAATTAACATAACCAACATTTTAATATATATTATTATATTATATCACAAACTTAATGGAATCCATACAATAGTATTAATTAGAGCCCCTAAGAAAGTGTGGCCCCATTGAACCCCTTATCTACCCACACAATGCAATCTTGTCCTTATGTGTAATTTATAATGGTTTGAAATTAAGCCGCTTAGCAACAGTGTTGTTAGCGTGAGGCGTTCACGGTGGCCTGGGACATTTGTCACTCCAAACACCCGCAACAATCTGTGAGTGCTATCTGACAAACTGCATTGTATTTAAGAGACAGTGAGATGATGTGGTCATGTGGTAACTTAAGATAGAAAAAAAGAAAAAAAGCAGCGTGCACTCTCCCTCTGCTTTTATCAGTAACTGCTTTTGCGCACGGCTGGTCTCCTCCAGCAGGGCGCGCTCTTCAAGAGTCCATTGGAGCTGTTCTTAAAGGGTCACACTGCTCATCCAAATAGCGGCCTTGTCTTCCTTGATTTCAGCTCTGACTCGTTGCTCTTGCTCCAGCTCCTGTTCCAGAGCACTACATGCTTTCTCCAGCAGGGAGTGCTGTTCCAGAGCCCATCTGAGAGCCTCCTTCTTCTGCTCCAGCTCCTGCTCCAGAGAACTGTTCCTCTAGACCAGTAGGGTGCACACAGAGGTTTTCCTCCAGCAGGGTGCGCTCTTCCTGAGCCCCTCTGAACTGCTCTTTGAGCTGCTTCAGGTTTTGGTTGGACTTGTTCAGAGATTTCTGACCTGTTCCTTAGAGTCCTCCAGAGGCTCTGCTTTTCCAGCTCCCACTTTTCTGGTTTTTGGCAGGACTGTCCCTTCATTTCGTCAACCAAATCGTGAAATTCTGCACCCTGTTTAGTCAGACCTTGGTTCCCCTCTTTCACTGTCTCCAGTGCAGTTTGAAGATCTCGTATGGCAGAGGAGTTCGCGGTCTTCAGAAGAGTAGTCGATCTAGTCTATGTGCTCTTATACTTGTTCTGATACAGCTCAAGATCACTCTATAGCTATTCAGCAACAATTCATTTCTGCCTTGTGAATGTGCTCTTTTTAGCATCAATACCTGCTCAAATGAGCATCTAGTTTCGCTTCTATTTTTAGTATCAACTCTCTATATGATTCTTTATGTTGGTTCTCTACTGCTGAATGGGGTTACATCTTAAAATCTGTATTTGTTTACTACATGCAAGCGTGATTTTCACTGAATTTATTAACAGCAAATCCCTAATCTTAACATACATTGCTTTAAATTATTGTTGATTTTTTTTCTTTCCTTTTTCTCTTTTTGTCTCCAGTTTTGGAAAGTTTACCGCCAGCTCGGTACAAGGAAACCATCGCCGCTCTGTTGGCATGGTTACAACAATGCGAAGCCAAGCTCGCTGTCCCCTCCACCGCCGTCACAGAATACCCCATCATGGAGCAGCGGCTTCAAGACATCCAGGTATGAAAAACCCACACACAATGCATCTTGGGTAATGTAGTTCCGCCTTAGCCTCACATAAATCCAATATGCGTCCATTTCTATTACTGGATTCTGCATACTGCCCAAGGTAATTCGCATTTTGTTGCCAAGCGTTTGCAAATCCTATAAAGCGGATGACAGTGTCTCTGTAATCCCGCAGGGCCATATAAGTCTGTAATCAGTTTTTACTACACATCGTAAAGTTCTATTGCCGCCGGTGATGCCAAAGAGCCAAAACGGCCGGCGGTTAGAAGATGGTATTGGACAAGAGGATAGAAGAAGAAAATACATGACAAGGACCATTAAGTCAGAGGCAAAAGGGGGAGAGAGACGCAACAGAGTGGAGCAAAGACAGCAACAGTTCCCTCTGTGAAATTTATGGAAGATGTTTTAAGGCACAAACAACATATAGGGCTAATATGACGCAACAAATCAGGTAGAACGTGTTAACTGCTTCCGATGCTGGACACTGCAAGCCCCCACAGGAGATGTTGTTTGGCAATAGCTCTGATTCTGTTGTCTAGAGTAAAGGCCCTGTATAGTTGTTTTCCTTTTGTATTAAAGGCTCCTGTATTACTCAGAACTGACTCTTGTGAACTTTAAGCCATCTTAAAATGTTGGTACCTCATCAAAGTTGTTTGAATAACCCCTAATTATTAGTCTATTTGTCTACATCCCCAAAGCTCAAAATGCTCTTTTCCACCTTGTGATGTCATGAAGCAGTAGTTTTAATGTTAACAGGTACCTTTCACTTTTAGTTCAATAGAGATGGGCAATTCCTGACAGGTCCTGTTACTGTGTCCTTGGGCAAGATCCTTAACCCACCTTGTGTGTGTGAATGGGCGAGTGCTTTGAGTGCCTTAAAAGTGGAAAAGCACTATATAAAATGTGACCATTTACCATTACAGTGAATGATTAGGATGCTCCCAATGCATAAAGTACACGAGGAATAATTTTGGACCACTGCAAACCATCTGAAATGCAGTAGTTCTGTTTTTCATGTCTTTAAAAAATCTGTTACAGTGCTTTTAAACGAAATCAAATGACTTTATTAAGAGTTTTCAGGCTTTTAATACAGTCAATGTGGGGATCAAAGCTAAAGATGAATTGAGATATTCAAGGTTGAGTGTTGGTTTACAATTGATTCGAATTTTTAAACAAAAGCAGGAAGGGAAGGGTCATGGAAATCTTCTCTCTGGTTTCTTTTTAATACAACTTTTTGGTGTATGAAAATGATTTGGAGCTGTGTGAAAAACAAGCCTCAGATGAATGATTTCTCTCTAATTTGTCGTGGTGCAGACAGCCTCCACATTTGTTTTCAAACTCATCATTAGATGTGTTTCCTTTTGACAGCGACGTGTCCCACCTGAGCCACATGCTTCAAATAACACAAAGTTTAATCGTCTCATCAAAAACAGAGTTCTTTTCAAGTGCATCACGGAACTTTCTTCCTCCTGATTGTCTCCATGAGGCGTTAAATGTGTCCATCTTGTGTTTTTTTTTTTTTTCAGCTACAGTTTTTTATAGCTTAAAGGGCCATATTATGCTATTTGAGCTTGGTTATAATGTTGTTTCCTCATCAAAAACATACCAGGAGTTGTGTTTTGTTTCATTCACACATGTTTAACAGACAAACCCTGCATATTTAGGCTGAGTTCTTCTCTCAAACAGAAAAACAACTGGTTCCACCTTGTGATGTCATGTGCTCCACTGTGTTTTTACTCCATACCCCCTTTACTAGAATCATTTGGATAATTTCAACCCTGGAGTTACCCATCTCTACTGAATTAATGGTAAAAGATGGTTGCTAACTTCAAAACTACCATCATGACATCACAAGGTGGCACAGAGCATTTTGAGCTTTGGAGATATAGGCGGACTAGTAGTAAACGATCATTCAAACATGTGTGAATGAAACAAAACACAACTCCAGGTATGTTTTTTGATTAGGTAACAACATTATAACATGGCCAAAAGCTCACAAGAGTCGTACTGTAGGACCTTTACAAATCCCTTCAAAAATATGCTTTCAAATTCTTACTGTGAGCGTGGCCGCCTCTCCACAGATCTGAGCTAACTTAGCCTGGTGGCATTATATTCTTGTCTCCATCAAAAAAGATACGTTAATGCCACGCGACTTATCTCAAGGGAGACACCAGAAAAGTTGCATAGTGCACCTTTAATGTAGCTAACAGAGACTCCCACTTTCTTAAACCTTAATGCCACCAGTATTATATTTCATTAAAGTACATCAAATCTATTGACTTTTCCCTTTAGCTCTTCTTAGAACCTGATTATAAATATTACACAGACATTACTGCTTCTACTTTATGCAGGTGGTCCAGTGATTAGAATTCAAATGCCGTAAGTTCTTTTGAGTGTTGTACCATAAATATTTCAGAACATCTTCTTTCTATTTGATACTTTTAAGCAGACACATGCATACCCGATGACTCGAGTGGGCCGTTGCTGTGGGTAATACAAAGATGATGTTTTAGGAGGAGGATGCTTAAGATTCAGTTGGCGCTGCGTCTCCTGTGTGTGTTATTACGTCCCTATGGAGAAAATCACTGTCACTATCTCACTCCTCACACCCGCACGGAGACATGCTCAAACAGACAAACAGCAGCCCAATACAAAGAGACACAGTGTTAGGACAAGAGCAAGTTTTACCTCATCTCCACCGCTGTCCATTCTAATGAGGGCCAAGGCTTTGGGTTTAAACAGGGGCTGTTATGTAAAACGGAGCAAGGTACAGAACAAGACACTGCAACTTCACAGTCCTGATGCAGTGGGCAGTAGTAGTGATATGATAGCGCTCTGAAGGGGGAGTGACTTAGCACAGAGTAAAGAGAGGGGAGAACTCCGACCGTCAAAACTCAAAGTGGAACTTATAAAACATATTAATACATTGTTTTCAGCGAATATAGCATTGCAATACATTTGGAGACAATGATGTAAACTGTATTATTGAGTTAATGTTTGGTAGTTTGATTTCCTCTCTGATACAGTTCTAACTACAGTGCCATTGTGTCTGCCTTGGACAAAACACTTTGCCTCCACTGCCAACTGCAAACAGCAATTTTGTTCGGCTTATCTGTACAGACATTAGAAAAGGTATTTGTCAGGAATATGTTTTATGTATATCTTATATTATTGATAGATGAATCCTGTTTGTTACAGAGTGACTAGAAGGCTCTAGAAGGATGAATAAAATACACCAAGTCTGTATTATTCTAAAAATATTGAGTACGTGCTCAATATTACACTTATGCCATGTACCCACTGGGGCTGTAGCCATTAACTGGCCAATGGAGTCACAGTTGATCAAAAAAAATTTATTTGTGGAGTTATTATTTAACTTTATGAGGTTTATGAGTGTTTGGAAATGAATCATGCATTTATTCTGCCTTGTTTGCTTGTGAATACCAAGTTTACTACTACATTTCTGTATAAATTAGTTATTTTTTCATGAGCTCTTGTAAGCTTGTGAGTGCAGTTTTGGTCAGTTTTAATTTTAAGGGGTATTACCAGCCCATTTTCAGTCAGCCCAGAACTTGTGCGCCAACATGAGCCTTAAGAATCACGTTTCTCTGAGTGAAGACCTTGAATCGATACATAGATAAATTCTTAACAGCTTAAAGATTTGGATTCTTGCCCTCTGGCCTCACAAACTTTAAAACTTCAGTGAACAGACTACTCTATCCATTATTCATTTCTTTTCAAACATGAATCTATATAGTGCTGTTTTGAGGTTATCAGCTTAACTCAAGGGCGCCCTCAGTGGAGAGCCCATGTACTGCGTGTCTGATTATGGCCTTGTAGCGTCACTGCAACACAGAGATTAATTAAAGTTGATTGTAGATAATAATTAGCGGCCCGTCCTGCATGCAGATAAGGCGTTTGCTAATTTCAGTGCTGATTCCTGTCTAATCGCTCAATAAGACACTGCCAGCTCCTAATTGGATACACATGTTTTCTTGTACTTGGAGGTAACATAAATTATGGGTGACCAAAAACAAAATGGCTGACATATTAAAAAGTGATTTGTCGATTTGAAAGACAGCTCGGAGGGCGTTCATAATTACAGCTGTTCCTCTGGGCCCTGAACGCAGCAATCACTCAACGTTATAGATTTGAGTGTAGTTGGATCCCATTCATTATTTTTATTTTTATTTTTATTTTTATTTTTATTTTTATTTTTATTTTTATTTTTATTTTTATTTTTATTTTTATTTTTATTTTTATTTTTATTTTCCAGCACTCATCATTATATCTTTTCTTCTGGGCTTTGAACACAGCAATGAACCAAAATTATAGATATGATAGTTGCCTCCATTGCATATTTTGTTATTTAACAAAATTGTTATTTAAATTGGTGGCTGCAGGTGTTTTTTGTTTTTTTTTTCTGGATATTTTATATAACTATTCATGTAATCTATGGCACTCAAAACCCTTATTTGGTTAAAATGACTGCATATTTTATTTTATTATATTTGTATTTATTTATTTATTATTTATTTTATGTAAATCAGTCATGTAATATGTTGTTCTCAAAGCTTTTACTTATGCTTCTTTTATTATATTTTATTGCATTGTGTTTTATTTTATCTCTATTTTTTTATTATATTTTGGATAAATTTTTTTTTTTTTTTATGTGGTTGCAGGTGGGTGGGAGTGATAAATTATTTATTTTTTTATTTTTATTTTTTTAATTTCCAGAATACTTTACGTCATCATTCATGTAATCCGTGACCCTGAAATCCCTTTTTTGGGCCAAGGGCATAATACAGCAGTCGCAGAACTAACATTTTCCATTGCACTCGTAAATGGTCCAGTCCTGGCTAAACAGAATGACTGTGCTGTAGCCTTGCTGTCACATAAAGCAGGCAAAATGGCCCATTTAATAAAGGTCAGAACTTTCCAATGGATCGCACTGTGTTCCAAATGATGCTCCAAAGTGGTGTTTCTACTCCATCACTACCTAATGGCAAACCCAAATATACACATTATATATATTGTAGGTCTTTCTTAACATCAGACAGTCCAAAAATAAAGCAAATATATTCAGGTGTTGTAGCTTGTAAGCCATGCTAGCTAACAAATGCCCAATACTGGAACTAAGCTCACCTAAGTCAAATGGACCTGCGGCAAATGAGGATTTTCTTTCCTTGGACAATTTCCTGTAGACAGAGTAAACCAAAAGCAAGTGTCTGTTTACTTTCCACGAATATTTGAATCAATTGTGACTATGGATTTGAGTATGACGTGCTGAAATAAATCATTTTTTTATTGGAAGATGGAGTGTAAACAAATTAGAAATCAGCACAGTCCGAGTTATTGTTGTCGTAACCATCGGAAATCAAATTCTAATCAATACAAAAATCTAGCACTGAAACTAGATCCTCATTTGAGCAGGTACTATACTATAAAAGTCACATTCACAGGACAGAAATAAACCTTTCCTGAATAGCTTTCCTGAACTGTGTGCTCTTAATGTATAAGAGCACACTGTTGTCTAAATAAAGAGTGTATTTTTTAATTATCATTGTGGTTTTGGAATTAGTATTGAGTATCGAGTCTGTTCCTTAGTATCAAAATTGAGTTGAGAATTGTTAACATCATAACAGTCCATGTAGGGTCTTTTTTAAACAGGTTTGGTAATCTTTGTTGTAAATAATACTGTTTTGGGTTTTTCAATTTTTGTGAAGTTGTAGTATAATAGAAGTTTAGACCTGGTCAAATCCTGGTTAAGTTCTGGGCTTCTCTTGCTTTAGTCCATTGGTTTAACTATTCCCTTCCAACAAATACAGGCTACTATCATTTTAAATAAATAATATAATGTAAGCAAATAAAGTTACACAAACCATTAATGTTATATAGAGGAAAATGAGTCATAAAAAAAATTAAACAATGGACAGAAATGTACAAACAAAACCAACAAAAAGTAGTCCTAAAAGAACTGTAAAATATCACAATACGATGAAACACATTCAAACTTAAATAAATCTACAACTGCGGTGTTATTTCTGAGCTCAGACCATCTCCTCCGTGAGTGATAGTGAATTCTGGACCACGTCTCACCTCTCACACCCCATCCCCTCTATAATGTGAGACTGTAGCCTGGAGCGCTGGGGTCTGCACACTGTCTGAGAGATGGAGCTCCAATAAATGACATGACGAGCCAAGGATGCTGGGAAATCACTCCCTCAGAGACGTGTTGACACAGTGAATGTTTGAATGGAGAGGAAAGGGGCAGAGGAAATATGGCAGCAGGGCGCATATGTCTAAGAGAAGTGACTTAAAGCTTTAATATGTTTTGCTTCGTAGGCTGGGGAGGTGACACTTGTTATTATAGGAAATGACAATATATTTTATGTGGGTTTTTTTTAATATACCATTATTGAAGTGTCAGACTTCTTTAGAAACCCAATCAATGACTGTTGGACTAAACTTTAAACTATAGATATTACTTATACAGTCAGAATTACTTTATTTTTTATTTTATTTTATTTTATTTTATTTTACCATTACTGAAGCATCAGACTAAAAAAAAATAAAACTGTGGAATCAATGGCTATGGTAAAAACGTTCACTTTACAGAAATTACTTAGATTAGAATTATTTGCATTTATATATGGAAGGTAATCACTAAATTGTACTTTCTATTATACTTCATGGTGTGATTTGGTATTGTTTTAAAACTTTGCTAGTTATTATGAAATTATGAAGCAGTTAGTTTGCAAAGGACTTCAGTTGGCTCCTGTACAATGTCTGATAGAAAAGTAAAAGTGTGTTTTGTTGTGGTTGGTAGGCTCTGCAAGTGTCTGTGGAGGAGCACCAGGGGGAAGTGGACTACCTCACTGCAGCTGTGGAGCCCGTGTTCCAGAAAGCACCACCAGAAATCTGCCAGAGGTAAGAAAATAGAGAAATAGTGACTTTAGAATATATCGAATATATTACTTTTTAATAACCTAAGAAATAGCCCGTTTCATGCTATTTGAGTTTCCAATTTAAATATATGGTCATCAAACTCCATCAGAAGTTTGTACAGAGTGTCTCTAAATTTGAAGAAAACAAAACTCCAAAGCTCTGTTCTACCTTGTGATGTCACGAAGCAGTAGTTTTCAACTCAACAGTCCCTTTTACTTTTGTTTCAGTAGATATTAGCAATTCCAGGGCTGAAATTGTTAAAATTATTCTAGTGAAGGTGTCAAGTTTAAAAATACAGTGGAGCATTTCCTGTATTATCACAGGACATCACAAGGTGTAATGGAGTGTTTTCAGTTTGAGAGAAGAACTCAGTCTAAATATGCAGGTTTGTGTGTTAAACATGTGTGCGAAGAGGAAACATTATAATGTAGTTCTAAACTAGGGGTCACTAAAAACTTTCATGGGGTCGCCTAGGGCTGCCGGCCAAACTGTTCACCATGTGCAGTGGGTTCAGGCGGGTCATATAACTCAGTGAGAAGAGGTCAAGTGGAGGCAGGTGAGTCGGATCCCATCATAGCCTCACCTAAGGCATATTCTGTAGCTCTGATTAACAAACTAGAGCGCCAGACTTTTGTATTTGCATGTGTTACCAAATGAAAACAGCGAGAGGCAAGAAAAAGGCACATGGCATCCTGTGTGCACGGAGCAGACACATGAATACTGTAGTTTCATAGTTATGCACTGAAACCACACAAAAGATGCTCCAGCGTGAATGAGACAGGTCACGAATCAAACACGCAAAAAAGCTCCTCACCTGGACGAAGACATCTGAGCACGTACACTCTACATCAGGTGCTCCTCGCTCCATGATCCAGGAGCTTTAGTCCCAAACTCCACTGAAAGCTTCTATGTGCGGTACATCCTGTGAGTGCGTGGGGCATTTCAGACAGGTCCTAAACATTGCTCTTGAGTGTAAATAACAAAACGAAGATTGATTTGTTATGCAAACAAACCACGTGTTCGCAAGGCGCCCCCGCAGATAGTACGGCTGCAGTGGAGCGCAACATGTGAGTTTTAATGTGCACGGGTTCGGACCTGGTTCCTGCTGTAATTACATCAGGTGAAACAGCGAAAAATAAAATATAATGAAATATATTAAATAAATGAAATGTATAGGTCTTAGTCCTACATGCCGTTGAGCGAAGGGAGAGGAAATGTTTTCTAGCTTTAAATCGCTCTCGTTTCGTCTCGCTGGTGCTGGTTATTACATGGTTTTGCTATAGGTTCTGGGACAATGGGGTCGCCAAACCAATCTAGTTGTTTTTGTGGGGTCGCCAGACAAAAAGTTTAAGAACCCCTGATGTAGATGAGAAAATAGCATTAAATGGGCCCTTTAAATGGAAATGTGAACAAGGTATAATCGTTCAGTACAATAATATAGAAAGCACCAGAAGAGTGAGTCCATTAGGGTCTATCTGTGTTGAGAACTGAAAAAAAAGTTAGTTTTTTTTGTTAATTTCTATTTTAATCAGTGGAAGTAGATGAAATATATCTAGTTTTGGTACCAGGCTCTCACCCTGGGGCACATGTCCCTCCCATGCGACCGCCGGGATGCTATTGTCCCTTCCCGACAACTGCCCAGGCCCACAGATCCCCTTTCAGAAAAATTACACTGTGCATCTTTAAATGTTTTTTTTTCTTTAAAAAAAATCTGAATTTAAGCCCCAAATTTGGTACAAATCCAATAATGTTGACATTTCACATAACACATGGGTAAACAATGGCCACTTTTGTTTGGCTCATAACCTCAGCACACTGGTGAAACCTCACACAAACATGGATAGCTCTACGTCTTTCTCAACCAAGCCTTGGTACCTCTACACATTAGAGGATGATGCCCACCTCTACGATGATCTGCTCCTTTGTTTTGTTTAATCTCTGTTGGAATAAAGGAAGTTAATTTGAGTTGCCCAAATAAAATGAAACCAGGACCATTGGCTACTGCTACTTTCATTGAAGTTTCCTAAAAGATAAAAAAATAAATTGCAATGTTGAATTTCAATCTGGAACCAGGATAAAACAATAAAAACTCCTATGATTTATTGCCTGTATATTTGTTCAGATACCGCGCGGAGCTGGATGGGATCTTGGCACGATGGAGACGACTGGGCACCACCCTCACAGACGGTGCTCAGAGGCTGCAGGAGCTGATGGCCAAGCTCATGCAATTTGAGGTCTATCTCAAGTCTTATAAATAAATAATGTGTAGTTTGATGTGTGCGTTACTTTTGTGTTTGTGTGTTGTGGTTTTCAGAATGATGTAAAAACGTTGAAGAAGTGGATGGCCGATGTGGATGTGTTCTTAAATGAAGAATGGCCGGCGCTGGGAGACTCGGAGGCTCTGGAGAAGCAGCTGGAGCAGTGCACAGTAAGAGAAATACAATAAACTCAAGTAATTCTTTTTCATGAACTAGTGATAGTATTGTTTCTACAATTGTGCACTCCATTGACTTGATACTACAGATTCCCAAGGCTACTGCTATTACTACTACTACTACTACTACTTTTTAATTAAAATTTTACTTTTTGTTCAGTAGAGATTGACAATTCCACGGCAATTAAAGGGGATTAAAGGGAAATTATCCAAATAACCCTAGTGAAGGTGTATGGAGTTTAAAAACACAGTGGAGCACTTTCTGTATTACCACTTGACATCACAAGGTGGAACAGAGCGTTTTCCATTTGAGAGAAGAACCCATCCTAAATATGCATTATGGATATAACATGGATTTGTGTGTTAAACATGTGTGAATGAAACCAAACACAACTCCAGGCATGTTTTGATGAGGAAACAACATTATAACATAGATGGGTGTAAAATCCCTTAGTCGTCCAGATAGAATCCATGGCAAAGGAGAAATGCAGATATATAACATAGAACAGAACATAGTGTAATGTAGGCTCAGTACAATTTCTGCTACTATTATTTTTCAGACTATAACAGAATATTTTCTTTAGAGAATCAGGTTAGTTGGACTATATGCATGCTTTCAAAAAGTATCCAAAATGTGTACTTATGTAAATTGATTGAAATATAATTAAAGGTATACTATGTAACTTTTCTACTGGAGCATTTGCCATCTGCTTGTATCTAAAGAGATATTAAGGTTTGCCCTGGGGAGTTCCAAAGTATGGCATTAAACTTATCTTGCACTTATTTAATTACAGGTTTTATTGCTAAACAAATATCTCGAAAAACATGCATGATTACCGTGAGCGGGGTAACCTCTACACAGGTCTGACTTGTCACCTGCTTTAATGACATAGAGTGAAATATTGCACCTGAAGCAGATGCAACACCAGAAAGGTGACACATTGCACCTTTAATTATGTGAAAAAGCGTCGTAATAGCAGTCACAGTAGTGGCAGTAATTGCACTAAAAGTAGCAGTAAGTATTGGAAAAGTAGTTTAGTAGTAGCAGTGGTAATTATAGTAGTACACTCTAAGTATGTAAGTAAGTAATGACACAACAATCATCAGAACTACTGTATGTGTTTTGAGTACTTATTGCTTGTCTCTCATTCCCAGACAGCCCAAATATTTAGCTCAAGTTTGATAGTGTGGCAAAAACTCATTTTCAAACAAACTGATGACAATAATCAGGAACATTCATAAAATATCTATAAATGTAGCCTTGAGCAAATGGAACAGAAATTGAAAATGAGTTTAATTTCGCTTAAAAATATGGCTTTGTAACTGTTGAATTTGAAACTGAAATTCCCCATTATAAGAAAATTAAAGGGTCTTAAAAACGTGGAAAACACAACTATGTAGTCCACTTTAAAAAGTTTAAGTTGGTCCAAAGTTATCCCCCACTTACCTCATGCATTCAGAGGATCCTAATTATTGAGTTTATAAGCGCTTTTCGCAATTAGCATGCTACCAGTGCACTTCTTGATTATCAGACAATAGAAAGCTTTATATTTAGATGCAGACACAGACTTACACAACAGACTTATTTTGATCTCAAGAGCTGGAGTAAGACATGTTTTGCTCAAATACATGGAAAAACATTGACTTTAAACTGTATACAGATTTTGTTTTGTTGTTCTTTTGCTAATAATTCTTGATTTTTTTTTGTATTTTCAGGCTCTGGTAAATGACATTCACACCATCCAGCCCAGTGTCAACGGCATCAATGAAGTGGGCCTGTATTTGAAGAAAGAAGCAGAGCCGCCATTTGCAATTCACATCCAAAAAGAACTGGACTCTCTCAACGCGCAGTGGGAGATGGTGTGCAAGCAGGTCTGTGAAACTCAAAAAACTGTGGTTCATGCATGGAAACTGAATATGAATTTTACAGATTTACCACTGATTTAGCAAAATAAAGGTGTAATTTTTATTTGTTGAATCATGACTATTGTGCAATTAAGTAACAGTTATGGAATGACCTCTATGTATATCATATCTGCAGCCCATGACTAATCAGGAAGTAAAATTATAAACTTCACGAAAATGAAAAACTATAAAACAATAGGCAGGATATTTTAGCAAAGTCTTAAATATAATTGTTTTAATTATGTTTTAGCGAAAAGCATAGTCTGACCTCGGGATGCACCTATCCAGCTTTTTCAGTTCCGATACCATGGCGTTAAGTATTTGCAATACTGACCAACTGGAAATCGACTTTATTTTCCTAAAAACAAAATATACTGTATGACAAAATGTGTTATGGAGCCCTTAGCTCTTGTTTATCTCTTATGTATTTACAGAAACAAATTGTAAATTCAAATATTCTGAGACTTTCTGGACCCACAACCAGTATTACATCAGTTTTATATTTCAAACCTGGATAGTGGCAAACCCGATATTTTGGAACCAATACCTGATCCAGCAAATTTTCATGGATCGCTATAGCAGTATCGATATCGGTGCACTCCGAGTCTAACCTGCCATATGCACTTAAACTCTACATCACTTCTCCTGCATTTGAATATGTTTTTAGTAGTATTTTGTTCTTTCATAGGCCTATGCTAAGAAGTCTGCGCTCAAAGGTGGTCTAGATAAAACCATGGCCCTCAGGAAGGAGATGCAGGAGATGCAGGAGTGGATAAACCAGGCTGAGGAGGACTACCTGGAGAGAGACTTTACATACAAGACCCCAGAAGAACTGCGCAAAGCCGTGGAGGAGCTTAAGGTAAGACTGCAGTGAGCTGAGGGACGGACTGGAGAGAGGAGATAAAGGAGAACTACTGAGAAGGAAAGAAGGAGATAGTGTGGCTGGATGTAAGGGAAAACAAGGGAGTAGTTACTGAGGATTTGCAGTTATGTTAAAGGGACAGTTCGGAATTTTGGACATAGGGCCTCATTACCTAGTGAGTGAAGGAGACTTGTGGAGACACTTTTTTAAATATTCCATCCAGTCCTTGTATTTGGAGAGGTGTCTGGTGCTAGGCTAGTGCATGTCAATGGCCATTGTTGGACTGTCACTAAAAACAGTCTTACCCACTCCACAGTGCACCCGAGGCAAAACAGTTATTACGCCAGGCTGTCCGTGTAAATGTCTGTGTTGATATAATAATGTTTGAAATAAAACTAACCCATCCATCCATCTTCTCCCGCTTAATCCAGGTGGAGGCAGCTTGCTCATAGCACCTGCCCCCCCTATGAACCCCTGTGTGGGTGGTGAGCCCACAGGAGGGTGAACGTCATGGTCCTTGGTGTTAGTTCATAGAGGTGCTGGCGTGTTTTGAGTTGATGGGGGAAACCGGAGCCCGGAGGAAACCCATCCAGACACTTGGAGAACATGCAAACTCTACACAGAAAGGCCCGGGCGACCCGGGGACCTTCTTACTGTGAGGCATGAGTGTTGCCACTCAGCCACCGTGCCGCCAACTAACCTTGCATCTCATGAATTGTTGCATGTTTAGGGACTATTTTCTCAAATATCAGTCCGCCAGTGCAGTGTATCAGGAAGTACAACTTGCTACTGCTTCTGCTCAGACATAAATCCTTCAAATGCAAGGTTGGTTTTACTTCTAAAATTATTCTATCGACAAAGACATTTGCATCGACAGCTTGGTGGTATAATTTTTTTACTTCGGGTGCTTTGTGGCGTGGATAATACTGTTTTTAGTAGCAGGCCAACTGTGCCCATTGACATGCACTAGCCTAGCACCAGAAACCTCTCCAAATATGAGGACTGGGTGGAATTTAAAAAAAAAAAGTGTCTCCACACGTCTCCAACATTCTGGCTCACTAGAAAATGAGGCCCTATGTCCAAAATTCTAAACTGTCCCTTTAAGTTGTAGTTGAATCATTTAAAGGTCCTATATTATACAAGACTGACTTTTGTGAGCTTTAAGCCATGTTATAATGCTGTTACCTCAAAAACAGACCTGCAGTTGTGTTTTGTTTCAATCACAGGTTTGAGTAATCCTGCATTGTTAGTCTGTCTACATCTCCAAAGCTCAAAATGCCCTGTTCCACCTTGTGATGTCATATTCGGGGAGTTTTCAAGTTAACAGCTCCTTTTTACCTTTAGTTCAGCAGAGATTTGCAATTCCATGGCTGAAATTATCCAAATGATTCTAGCGAAGGTGTATGGAGTACTGTATTACTGCATAACATCTGAAGGTAGAACAGCATTTTCTGTTTGAGAGAAGAACTCACCCTAAGAGTTCGAGTGAGTATCCAAAATTGAAATAAGAGTAGGCACCAGTTTTGAAACATTAGATTCTGTTTCTGTTAATGTGAATTTGTTTATTCCAGTACAACTTAAGCACAAAAACTATGTGATCATGCATTATTTGTTACACAACATTTCAAATTTCCTCCACTCTCCCTGTTATATTACTTTTCTAGAACAGTGTTCATTGTGAATTTTGTGTAACAATACACCAACACTTACTGCAGTCTGACTTTCCCTGACTTTCTCCACTTTTCTCTCCTCCTTCTCCCTCACTACAGAGATTACTTTGTGATTTTTTTCCCTCCACACTTGGACACAGTATTTTGCTGTTGCTACGTTTGCCCCGCTGTCTGCTGGTCCGTCCTTTCTTTTAGTTCAATTTTAATTAGCATCTTGTTTGTTTTGTTTAGTTTTAAATTTTAATGTTCAGGGATTAGATGGGAGCGGTGCAGTCCAGTTTGTCAGAGTCTGATGGTTGGACACTTGGGTCACGGTTAGCTACCAAATTGCTCTAGTCCATCTCCTCCTACACATAATAAAAAAATAACAATAAAAAGTCCAGTTTAAGAGTGGGAATTGCACCATCGCTTGTGCACCAGACAGTGGTGGACAGTAGTAGACAGAAGTACTCTTTTGTAAAAGTGCACGTACTGAAGCAAAGAAATACTCAAGTAAAAGTATCACATGAAAATATCTACTTAGGTAAAAGTATTCAAGTACTTGTTTAAAGTACTTGAACTTGAGATCTCATAAGTGTAGTGATTTTTATACATTTTACATTTTTTTATACATTTTACAGTTGAATTTTTTTCCGTTTTTATTTGTATATTTTTGTTTGCTCATATAATTAAAACATTTTAAAACATAAACCCTCAGCCTTTTCAGCAGGTCTCAGACAATAATGAAAATACTTTTAGTTTTCAATCTGGTTCAAAATGTAGTTGTGTAGAAAGTACAGATACCTGCTCTCAAATGGTGTGAAGTAAAAGTAAAAAGTACTAATTTAAAAATACTTTACTTAAAGGTGCATTGTGTAACTTCTCATGTGGAGGGTCCATCAGATACTTTTCTCGATGGAGATGTTATTGCTTTGTCTGGAATGTTACACAGTATGACATTAAACCTTCATATCATCATGGAGACCAAACCAGACCCAAGTTACAGCTCAGATCTGTGGAGAGGCGACCCCACTCAGTCAGAATGCATGTTTTTCTAGGTATTTTAGCTATAAAACCACCTGTAATTGAATAAATGTATGGTAGAGATGTTTAATGTCATACACTGGAACATTCCAGGCAGAGCAGTGACATCTCCATAGGAACAAGCAGGTGATGGACCCTAACCAGAAAATTACATAGTACATTGAAGGAAAGTGCAGTAAATACAGTAATACTTTTACTTTGTTACATTCCATGACTTATGCTAGCTCAATTTCACTTTTGTTTCTATCTAAATCTGGCCATGTCAAAACTCCACTCTTCCACCCGAGTGCCCCAATGAAACTTTACCCAGAGCTGAAAAGTTGAAAATTAAAAATCGATTCTGTGTTTTCCACTCTCACTAATCTCAAAGACCCTTGTTTTGGTTCTTGGGTTTACCCCTTTATTTCCTCTGATGGCTCCCTTTCCTAATCCTTGACGTGCCTCGCGTCTCCTCTCCTTTTCACCAGCCTCTGTCAACACCAGACGCCGCATTGATTCAATTGTTCCTCGAGCCCATTAGGAGTCCTATTTTTATTCTCCTTTGTGTGCTGTGTATTAATGTTGAGTCCCACAGGGGCTGCTCAGGCTGATTACACAATATGGTGGATTCAGCATAATACCACACAATGTTACACACTACATACACGCTTTTCATTGTTCTGCTTTGGGCTGACAAAGGAAGACTCTGAAAGAAACTTGATGCAGTCGTATATTACATGTATGAATACATTTATTGGAATATAGTTTATTGAAGGTGAAGGATTATACTATATTATACTAATTATAATGAATGTATTGTATTGTATTGTATGTACTTCTAATAGTATGGCAATAAACCATTCATTTAAGAGATAATGTTATTGACCATATGAACTGTCCGCCTGAAGCACTCACATTGACAAAACTTTGCAGAGATGAGTGCGTTTGGAGCCGTATCCTGTCTCCCTGGGTGTGATTGACAGGTGGAATGGCGAATCAGAGAGACGCATGCAGATTAGTTCTGGTAAAAACAAACATGGTGGTTTAGGAGTAAAAAAGGAAAAGAAAAAACAACACAAAGGACAGCACTCACCTTTCCCTGTATCTCAGGTAAAAGAAGTGATATATTTTGTTCTGAATGATACAAGAATATTTGAGAGGAGAGACGGTGGTTTTTCTCTGTGGTCCCATTCCAAACGCTTCTGGATTCAAGCAGAATGTAGAAGGAAAATATCCCATAGTATATTTAAACACGCTCTTTGCATCTGATTACATTTTCCGATTTATGAGTCCCGCAACAGTTATGCAAAATGCTTCCAAATCGGCAAAGTTTTTGTGCTTCTGAGGACTTTTTCACAATTCAAAAGTTTTGACTTAAATTGACAACTGCTATGGGAATGGTCCCAAGTTTTTTCATCAATCTTTTACCCTCAGATATAGGAGATACTATTTAAAGACGCTGTTGCAGATTTTTATCTTATAAACAGAGTTAGTTCAGTTTAAACAGTTTGCAGAGGTCTAAAGTTATTCCTTATTCCCTTATGCATTCCGACAGTCCTAAATATTCAGCGGAATGAGTTTACAAGCACTTTTCACAACTCTCAGAGACCAGTGTGGAGTTTTACAGTGACAGTAAAGCAACAACATTCAGCATGCTAACCGCACACGACAGACAGCAGAAGACATCTTTTAACCTCAAGAACTGCTTACATAATATATTTATACTGGAATTGAACATTTCTTGCTCAAATAAATGGTAAAATATTGAGTACAGGACCTTTAAGTTAGGTATTTAAGCCAAGTAGAGTTCTAGGTATTCTCTCTAGGTATTTTTGAGCTATAAAACCACCTGTAATTGAATAAATGTAAAGTAGAGCTGTTTAATGTCATACTGTGGAACATTCAAGAGTCAATTTTGCGTAATACAGGCCCTTTAATCAGGATAATCTTTCATTGTTTTCAGTTGTAAATATTGTTTTCATGTGTGTATTCACAGAAAGGCCAGGAGGAGGTGCACTCCAAAGAGATCAAGGTGAAGCTTCTGACCGACAGTGTGAACAGCTTCATCGCCAAAGCCCCGCCCACGGCCCACGATGCCTTGCGCTCGGAGCTAGACGTGCTCGTGGCCAACTACCAGCGCCTGTGCAGCAGACTGGACGGCAAATGCAAAACGCTTGAGGTACCCATGAATCATCGGGCACACGGAGGAGAGCCTTCTGTTTACTGTTTATGTCCAGATCCCATTCACAACAATATGGATTTTTTTCTCATTTCAAAACATTAGAAAATATATTGATTTGGGTTAAAAGGTGGGATGGAAAATGAATTGTACTAGTTGCAAGTAGGTGTAATGACAAATATGAATACAAGTCAGCAGTAAATATACACGGAGGAGCTGCAGTGAATGAGAAATTGGTCTGAACACATGTAACTTATGTTGGTTTCTCATAAAGATTCCAACCTATATATTTTACAGGAGCCTCCTAATAAATATAATAAAAATAAAGCATTTTCAAAACAATAAAAGGTAACATGGTAATCTAAATATGTTATGTGTAGCAGTTAGTAACAATATGGATTTCAGTATATTTCAAAACATTAGAAAATATATTTGGGTTAAAAAGTGGATTGGAAAACAAACTCTAATAATTGAAAGTAGAAGTAATAGCAAAATACGAAGACGAATAAACAGTAAATATGTGTAGAATTTGATCAGTCGAGTCAATATCTTTGAAATTCGAAATTTAATATATTTTTCACAATATCCGCTCACATATTTGCAGAATTCTTTCCTCGCCCAATTTCCACCCACCAAAGCAGCAGGTATTCATTTCCTGTTTAGCTTTTTATTGGATTAACTCTCTTTATATGCGTGTGTGGTCGTCATATGAAGCACATTTCCCCTTTAAATTGTGTTTCAACAATTTGCATAAAGCAGCCGTTTCTAGTTATGCTTTAATGTTATTCCGTAACATTGAGGTGTATTGGTGGTTTTCACATTCTAGAGAGATAGATTTCCCTCTTGATTACATCGTACTTTTTCATGAAATATCCAAAAGGTAAATTCCCAAATGCTGAACTGGATCATTTATACTATTGCCTAGACCCTAAACCACACCATAATCTGCACATGGCCTGTAGAATGTTGTGATGCCGTCTGAAACCCAGAAATTGAAGCATAGAAAGAGAGAGGAGATGCATGTATTTACACTTGCTCTTATAGACAGACTTTAATGTGGCAGGGAGGTTCTGTGAGTGAAAAGCTTTGACTGAAATTCTTTGCGGTCTGAGTTTGAGAGACAGACAGGGGTTACACTCGTGTGCATTCCTAATCACAAGAATGTGGCTAGACATTTTGATCCAGACTTGTAAATAGTCCATATAGTTTGGCAAATATAGAAAACTTTTTGAAATGCTGTAATTTGTTTTGGCCCCACAACTAATGAATAGGAGAAAAGTATATGAAATCAGCTATGTTAGGGGTGGGATGAGACAGAATTTCCACAAGACGAGATGAGACACAAGATTAGATCCACGAGAACGGGACAAGGTGAGATTCAGAAATAATTTATAACAAAATAACTGTATGACCCTGTTTGTAGTTTTGCAGTTTTGCATTTTTTAATTGAATATTTTTTGTAGTAGTAGGAAACCTACATTTTGGAACCTTAGCTCCTCAAGACACCTAATTACCAGCCTTAACTCTTTTTGTCCAAACTAGATGTAAACTAAATGAAAAAAAAAATCTCTGAAGATTATTTTCCTCACGAGACCTTGTGACACGAGATCTTGTCCCATCCCTAATTTATGGCTATTTCACAATTTCACATCATTTTACACAAGTAACTTTTTTGAAACAAATTTACTGTATTCTACTTTTAGACGTCTAATCAAGTCTGCATCCTCGCCCCATAGACTGTATATATAAATGGACATAGCTAACCTGCTCGCCGTCACATTCCAAACAGGAAGTGAGTATAGGTGCGCTTCCTTCTCCATTGACTGTGGTTCCAGTTGACTTTACATTGAAAAAGTGTCAAATTTTGCGTAGTCATTTTTGCATTAAAAAGTTGATCCTGGTGTTTTTATTTCGTTATTTTGTCTGTAAATAAATTTCTATTACTAATATGGAACTTGAATTCGAATTCGCTCATGAGCTTCATTTGACTGGAGCCAAACACTGGGTGTTTGACATCACACAGTTTTACTTCAGTTTTTATACAGTCTCTGGCCTTCCCAAACCGGGTATAAGCTTCTTTATGTAGTTCACTGAAGGTAATATCAGTATTTTCAATGCAGAAAATATATAAAAAGCTTCTAATTATGTATTAAAAAAGCCCAGGAGACGATAATATCATTCTTTTTACAACTTGATGAAATGACTTTGTACCACACGTAACCCTCTCAGTGCTTGGATAAAAAGCTGTTGACAGCCCAGCCCATTCTGTGTTTATAATAGGGACATTTTAATAAGGCTAACCTTGGCTCTGAATGGCAAAGGGGCGGCTCCTATAAAGAACTCCTATTTCACTGTGTCAAGGCCAAGGATGTCGTATTCATACATCACTGCCAGCTCCAATAGCCTTTATCAGTGCTCTTTATGTTAAAAATGAGAAGGAGGTCATAGAGGTCATAAGAGCCATCGGTCAGTGTTCTTTTATATACTGCGCAACCTTGGAACTTCAGCACACAAGTTATGTTCGGATAGTGGTACTTGTTTCAAACGCGGTGCAGATTTATATAGTCACGGCACAAACTGTTGCTCATTTGCACAAGGGGAGTTAACTCATTAAACATCGTGGCGGCGAGCAGATGTGGCGTAGACAATGCAATCCAGAAACAACGAAACAAATGGCGTGACGAGTGCTGTGTCACTTCAAATTTATCTCTCCAAAAAGTTGTTAGCTTGTTTTGCAAACGCTCACAGTCTGTTTGGGATGATGTGGTGTTTTGCAGGAGGTGTGGGCGTGCTGGTGTGAACTGCTGTCCTACTTGGAGCAGGAGAATCTCTTCCTGGATCAGCTGGAGCAGAAATTGGATGAGACGGATAGTCTGGAGGGGAGGCCCGAGGAGCTGCAGGAGGCACTGGAAGTAAGTCAACACATGTAAAATAAATCAAATACTTTTGTTGGTTTTCCATAGAGGATCCACCCTATATATTGTAGAGTACATGCAGTTTTTGTGTTTTAATGCAATGAGGTGCATTTATCATTTTTGTCATTGATGCTTTGCAATGGCATAACGCTGAAGGTGTTTTATATGTAAGTCTATGGTGGAATGTTCAGCAGTTTCCATGGTGACACAACCCACACATTAGCAAAAACTGCCAAAATTTTTAAGACAGTCTGCGAACTCAAGAGAAAATACAAAATGGATTTAAAAAAACACATTTTCAGGAGCCTGTGACTGATGCAAGAGTTCATAGTCCTGTTTAGGTGTTGAGTGACTAGCTGAAAAAAGTGTTGGCGAATCCTAACTAGCTTGTGATCGTAATGTTATTTGACCTGTTGTAGTTCCAACTATGTCTAACTGCAAAAAGTTTAAGATATAAACTTAAATCTATCAGAAAATGACTTAAAAGTAGTGAAATTATCTTTTCACTTTTAAGATAACTTGTCATTTTACTTGACAAGTTGTCTTAAAATAAACTACCTCTAACTTAGAATGAAACAGTCTCAGAACTAGTAAGTAGATCATACATCTGAAAACAAGATGAATAACCTGATAGAAGTTTCAGACACAGCAGTGCCTACGGTTAGCGTTACTGGGAATGTTGATGACGTCAGCTGCAAAGTATCACTTGCACTGGATCCTGGTTCCTGTGCAGTTTAGCATTGAACAGTGTGGATGTGAGTGTCTTGCCAAGGGGCACAACAAGGCACCACTACACTAAACTCAGAGAAAATTGCATAAATATGAATTGTGATATACATGTTCTCTATAATTAAAACTGCCTAATGGATTTGACTCTTTTTATCAACTTAGCTTTGCCTACCACCACCATCCCCCATATTTACTTCTTGTCTAGACTGCAGTCTTGCCCAAATATAATACCCATGAAACGCAATGCTTCTCTATTTGCAGTTTTATACTATCCTTCAAAGTAAAATAAGAAATCCTCTTCCCCTTATGAAAGTTGAGGGAAATAAATTCTGAGAAATCAAGACTGATGTTATAGTGAACGGAGGCGAAAACATCTCAAAGGGAATATATGATACTAGGTTCTTAGAAGATGCTTTTTACCTTTAAGTCAAATCGGGAAGCTGTAATTTCAACCGTCACTTAGCAAAAATATAGATAGAATATGATGGGAACTGCATTTGAATAGGACAAAACATGCATAAAATTGTGTTATGGAAAAGTACCAAAACACTAAACTTCCAAAAGTCCCCAAATAGTGTTTTTGATGCTAAAAGGTTCAATGAAAAAGCCGTGTATTTTCATATGCTAGACCACAGGCGCTAAAATGCTAATACCTTCCCACTTCTCATTGATAAAACACAAGATTTTTGAGAGGACTACAGCGGCTAGTGCTAATGTGTCATCATTTTTATTTGCATAATATTCAATTCAATATTCAAGCTATTTTAACTTCTTCACCAGAACATCTATTTCCACCTTTTAGCGCTAAATGATACTTCGAATCTCTCCAGGTCCTTGAAAATTACTTAGAATTCTGCATGACTGGCCAAAACGAGTTCATGTGTGGAAATCTTAATGGTGCCCTGTGTAACTTTTTGGTTGGCTGCTTGTTTCTATGGATATGGCACTGCTCTGCTTGGAATGTTCCACAGTGTGACATTAAGCAGCTCTACATTACATTTACTCAACTACAGATGGTTTTATAGCTCAGAAATACCTAGAAAAGCGGGGTCGCGATAACAATAACAACTCGACGAAGAAAAGGATTTGACGGAACCTTCTAGAAAAGTAACACAATGCAGCTTTAAAATATCTATAAAAATGTTTGGTTTTAGGGTTTGGAGATTCTGCTACAGCATCCAGAGGACAACAGGAATCAGATCAGGGAGCTGGCCCAGACCCTGATGGACGGAGGAGTCCTGGATGAGCTGATCCAACAGAAACTAGATGCCTTCAACACCAGATGGGACGAGCTCATGGCCAGGGTAAGATCCGCTTATCGATCACAGCTATAACATTGGTGTATTAGACTTAGACAAACTTTACTGATCCACAAGGGAAATGATTTGGACACAGTAGCTCAAAAAATACATATGGTAAGTAATAAAAATATACACAAGGTCGTAAGGAAAACAGTGCAAGGATGAATGTTACTGTTACATAAGGGTGAGTGTTGTACAGTTGTAGGGAGTATTATCTGTTACATAAAGGTGAGTTGTTGTACAGTTGTAGGGAGTATTATCTATTATATAAGGGTGAGTTGTTGCACAGTTGTAGGGAGTATTATCTGTTACATAAAGTTGAGTTGTACAGTTGTAGGGAGTATTATCTGTTACATAAGGGTGAGTGTTGTACAGTTGTAGGGAGTATTATCTGTTACATAAGGGTGAGTTGTCGTACAGTTGTAGGGAGTATTATCTGTTACATAAGGGTGAGTGTTGTACAGTTGTAGGGAGTATTATCTGTTACATAAGGGTGAGTGTTGTACAGTTGTAGGGAGTATTATCTGTTACATAAGGGTGAGTGTTGTACAGTTGTAGGGAGTATTATCTGTTACATAAAGGTGAGTTGTCGTACAGTTGTAGGGAGTATTATCTGTTACATAAGGGTGAGTGTTGTACAGTTGTAGGGAGTATTATAGTCTGAATGTAGTCCTGTATGTCTCACTGTTCGAGACTGTTGTGTATTAGTGTGTTGCATTAGTGTTTTTTTTGACATAATACAAGATGGCTTCTCTGTATCCATCTCTGGGAGCTAGAATTGCACCACCAACCTGTGGGTCAGTGGACAAACGCTTTACCAACTGAGCTACTGTTACCCTTATAATTAAATATTGTTTATCTTTTTGGACACCTCTCTGTTTTTGTTTTGCATCTTTCATCTTTTAGTTACTGTGCCATCACCCTAGACCAAGTGGCACCAAGCAGAGCACTTTAAAGCAGGAGATTGAGCGTGACTCCGGGTGATGTTATGGATGCTTTTCTTACTGTATAGCATTTTATTTTCTGCATATATCCCAGATTAGACTTGGGGATGTCCAGCTTGGTTCATTTATTTTATCCATTCCATCGGGCACATGTTTTTGGCTTTGGTTTGTTATTTTCGGGGTAAATCCTGGGTGGAGTAAATTCTCCGTTGGGGGCTTCAGAGTGACCTAGAACTCAGCAAACCCCAGAAGACAGACCAGGACTCTATGTCTTTTTTTTTTCTTTCTCTTTTTTACAAACCTTTTTTTCACACTCACATTGAACATTAACCTGAATTCCAGCTACCGCTGTTGTTGTGGCAAGACACTTAACCCACCTCGCCCTCAATGTCTGTGCACACTGCGGTATGAATGTGTGTGTGAATAGGTGAATAGTTCCTTGATGTAAAGTGCTTTGAGTGCCTTGGGTGGAAAAACGCTATGTAAAAATGTGTTATTTTACAAGAAAGTTTCTGAAAATGTGTACAAATTAATTAACATGCTAATACAAAACTATATAAATAAATGAAGATCAACTAAGGTCACGGCATCAGAGAACCCAGTGGTGGCTCCATGCTTTTACCCCCCAGCTGGTAGGTGGGCGGGCAGGCGGAGGCAAAGAGATAAAATAAGACTTTGGAACATACACAGATACTAATCATTTACTATCTTAAAAATGTAAAAAACTAGTTATTCCTCAATTATTATTCACCACGATGAGTTCATGAGCGCTATTCACAACTGTCAGAGACCAGTGTGGAGTTTTGCTGTGTCACTAAAGCTAACAGCGACTACCATGCTAAGACACACTTCCTGATTATCGGACAATAAAACGCTTTATAATCAGATTCAGATGGCACATAGTGGACATGATTATACAATATATTTGTACTGGTGCAAGACATATTTTTCGCAAATACATTGGGGAAAAAATCGAGTATAGAACCTTTAAAGTACGACTTGTAGGTGGGTTTAAGATTGGCAATGCAGGAATCAACATTAATAGTGGATCAAACATTTTAATTAGCATTGCGTGGTCAAACCGCATATTACGTCGTATTTAACTGTGCTTATAAATGGGTAAATGCGTCTAACTATACCATGAGTTTCTATGATTCGTACCACAGCGCACTTCAACACAAAGAAATTAATTTACACTCAAAACATTATCTTCGTTTAAACCTCAAGTAGCTATTCAAATCCACTCTCTCTCTTTTAATGAGCTCATTTCAAACCTTTATATTTCACCTACTTCCCTGACCTCTTCTATCTCTTCTATCAGTCATTCTCTCGCTACCCCTCCTCCCTCCATCATCCTCTCTCCTCGTACTATTATTGTGATCCATAGTGACATATATGGCTATTGAGTTCATCGTATTACACTGTCTCAGCCTTATATAATCCTCTCATTGTATCTGTCTCCATTCAGAAGAGACAGTACTTCGAGAATATATGCTGTAGTACTTTGATTAGTTTTGCTGAAAAGTGAAAGAAATGCGGCAATTGCTAGCTGTGGATTCGGCGCCATGTTTGTTTGTCAGCGATAAAGGAGAAGAAAAGACCAGAGGGATTGTGAGTAAAAAATAGAAAATATTGAAATAAAACTGAATAAATGTCAGTCAGAAAGAAAGGTTGGATTTTTTATTTTGATTGTAGAAGTTTGAGGAGTGAGTCATTTCAAGTAAATACTGTGATTAGACTTAGATTAGGCCTTTTGTCTCTCCGCAGAATATTTTTCACATTTTTGCCGAGAAAATTACACGCTGCATTCATCACTCACAAATTTCCCAGAACTAAAATGTTTTTTTAAAATAAATTAATAATTTCTTACCAGCTTGAAAAATAGATAAAAGGCCATACCTTTACCATAGCAACTAGATCAAAAATATAAAAATGCATTAGCAAGCTGAAAATGGACAGTTCTCTTTATTATTAGTCTTTCAATATGCTTGTATTTCCCAGTACTCTGCCAAATGTGATTTTACCAACTTGAAAAATAGAAAAACAACAATATATGAAATTTCTACCTCACCATTGCAACTTGGTCTAACATACAAAAATGTTAAAAATGAAAATGAAAATGAAAAAAACAGATTAGTAAACTTAAAATGGACAGTTCTCTTTTATTATTATTACCATGTCAGTATACCTCCCTGCGCTTGTATTTTACTAACTTGAAAAACAGAAAAAAACAATATTATGGAATTTTACTGGACCCTAGCAACCATTCTTTTGATAACATTTTAAGTATGGGAGTAGAATAAATCTTTTTTTTCTGCATAATTAGCCTCAACATCTTGTTTAAATTAAAACACTTTTTGCCTAGGTAGTAAGATAGCAATTAGTATGTTGAAAAAACAATATTATGGAATTTTATTTGACCCTAGCAACCATTCTTTTGATAAATTTGCAGTGGTAGATTAGATAAAAAATAATCAACATACTGTATATGCTATTGCTTTTAGCTTCAGTATCGTGTTTAAATTAGAATACTTTTTGCATATGTGGTATAATAGTGATTACTTAAAGGTAAAAAGGGTTGAAAAAGCTTACATCAGCTAGTTTAAAACAGACAGATCTCTACATTTGCATTTCAGTGCGCTGGCCCCGGCGCTTGAATTCCCCAGAACTTCGCCAAGTGCGATTTGAATCAAGGTTAGTCATAAAAACCATTTATTATGTATTCCCATAAAGGCGCCTTCTTATCCAGTATAAAATAACGGGCGGGCGAAGAGTCAAGCTGTTAACACGTCACCACTTATCTCACTTCAGACGGAGCGAGCTTAGTGCGCACGGGCCAAAGCCAACGCCATAGACAGCTGCGCCACTTAATCTCACTGTATCAATGTTCCAGTGTGAAGATAATACTCCCTTATCCGGCAATGAGAAAAATATGTTTGCAATTCAGATCAAAGAACCGTGCGGCCGCCATTTTAATTCGAGTGTCTTCTTGAAACGAGTGAAATCCGATTCGTGCCCAGCGGCGTTTTCGCACAATAGACAAACAATGAGGCGCTATCTCCTCTTGTCTTGTGGAGCAGTAAGTAATAAGGAAGAACCCAGTGTTTAATGAGAATTTGGATGAGCCCAAGACTACTGTAGAAATGAAATACACCGCCAAAGGGGTGCTTGTTATCGATGTTTTTCGTTAAATATGTAATCTCGCATTTCATTATCAAATAAGAAGCGAATGGAAAAGTGTGAGTGTGCAAGCTCGGGGACGTTCACGCAAGGTTTAGACGGGCTCAAGGCTAATTTTAGTCCCATTATCTCCTTGTACTGGATTAACTTGACTCCCCGTAACCACAATGACGGCGACTCAAGTGATGTCAAAGCCGTAAGTGATCCTATTGGCGGGTCCGAAGTGTTAGACTCCGCCCACTTCTCAGGACAGGAGGAAGTCAAGAGGCAAAGCGAAAAGAGTCGACAACAGTGGGATGCTGTGGTCGTCGTGGTGATATTATTGATCTGAAGCACTAGAGAGGAGAGATGAGGGAGAAGCCGCCAAGACCTTTGTTCCTCAGGGTGCCCCAAATAGGAGTGAGTGTGGAGTTATGTAATAGAGATTTTACATTTTTAGTTTAGTACTTTTTACATTTAAACTTTTTACATTTAAACTACATTATTACGCGATTTTCTGATCTATGTTATAATGTTGTTTCCTCATCACAAACATACCGGGAGTTGTGTTTTGTTTCATTCACACAAGTTTAACACACACATCCTGCAAACACTCACAAGCTCCACTGTGTTTTTAAATTCCATGCATCTTCACTAGGATCATTTGGATGATTTCAGCCCTGGAATTTAACATCTCTACTTAACTAAAGAGAAAAGGTAGCTGTTAACTTGAGAATTACCGCTTCGTGACATCACAAGGTGGAACAGAGTATTTGGAGCTTTGGAGATGCAGACAGACGAATAATAAAAGATTACTCAAACATGTGAATGAAACAAAACACAGCTCCAGGTACGTTTTTGGTGAAATAATAACATTTTAACATGGTTTAAAGCTCCCAAGAGACAATTTTGCACAATTTAGGATCTTTAATTTAATATGTTAGTCTCACTTTAAATGTACACTGTGTAACTTTTCCAGTGAGGAAGGGGGTCTATCGCCTGCTCGCATTATTCCTATGTTAAGGATGTTCCATAGTACGGCATTAATGCATTCTTATATCATTGCAGTTATTTTATTTCTCAACAATACCTTGAAAAAATACATACCTTTACTCTGAGCAGACTCGCCTCTCCACAGATCTGTCTTGAAACGTGGCTTGGTAGCATCATATGTGTAAAGCCATACCTTGGGACATCTAGGCAAAGCAATAACCATAAAAAAGGTTGGCTCTCTTAATTGATTCTTACTAGATCCATTACGCTTTTATGTCCCCATTATGCCTTGAAGATTGTTAGCCAGTATAACATGTTTACTCCCTGCACTATCTGTTAATTCATCTGTCTTTCTAATGTAAATAATGAGCTTGGTTAGCACTCACACAGTCTAAAATTAGCTTGTCTTTGGCCTGATTTCAAATGTACTTGTAGCAGCCATCTCAACTACTACTACATAGCAGGTATTCCACGATTGCACTTACCAAGAACTCACGCTGCTGAAAGAGCTTTTATGTGCTTAGAATCAATTAGCGAAAGGACTCACAATGCCACACAAACCGCTGGCTATTATTTCTGCTGATTTCCTGTTTAATGACATGCTTTGTGTGTTTGTAGGCGGCTCAAAGGAAGAAGGAGTTGGAAGAGAACATAAAAAGGGCCCAGGAGAACGACAGGGCTCTGAGGGACATCCAGGAGTCTTTGGCAACCACTGACCGCCACCTGACCGCGTACTTGGCCGACCACATTGACGCGCAGCAAATACCTCAAGAAGCACAAGTTCGTATTGAGTTTTGCCTTGTAGAATTTTTTTTTTCTTTTTTTTTTTTATGTTTTCTATACAACAGATAAGCTGGAACTATGGTTTATTTAATATTTTATTCTGTCTATAGCCCTCAAAATTATGCTGAGGAATTTAAATCAAAACCTGTGCTATAATGAAATTCAAATTAATAATACCTGCCACTTGCTTGTCTCCATGATTACATTGGCTGGGATGTTCCACAGTATGGCATTAAACAAACATATCTTCAATTTATTCAAAACTACCACAAAAACATACATTATTACTGTGGACTCTGTAGACTTCTCCACAGATCCGACCCGTAACTTGGCCTGGTGATGCGACTACTCGTCTCCATGGAGATAATTAAACATAACAGTTACATAGAGTCAAGTTTTGGCAGACTCTACACCAGAAAAGTTACACAATGTACCTTTAATTTTAAGAAGAATAAAAGAATAATAAGTGGGCCAAAAAATTACTAAACTTGTGAACTAGAATTATGAAAACATTTACAGTGCTCGTACTCAAGTTTACTTTAAGAAACAATAAAAAAGATAATATAAACAAAGAAATCGCCACCAAATGGACACAATGCTGCAGGGACTTGGCTACGCTTGGGCTAGTCTCAAAATTTCCAAACAGATTTCTTAAACACATTTTGACAATCTTTCTTTGTTAGAATTTGAAAGAAACAAATGTGTCCCAATCTGGAATCATTCAGGCTTGCCTATAAACAATGAATAGATCCAGGACAGCCACTCACTCATCTATATTGTTTCTCCTTTACCTCATTAACTTTCAAAATATAAACAGTTTTTTAGTTGATAGTGTACAGTTGTGTGTAGCAGTGTGAGGGACTCTAGTTAAAATGAATTCAATCAATTTCAGACAGCCAAGACTACCTCTGTATGTTTACCGCTCAGTATGGTACATTACATTTTCCGTTTTAATACATTCTGTCACACTTGAGCAGTTTCATTCATTCATCTTACGGCTTTTCGTGTACAGTGGCCCAAATCAGCAGTATATTCAAGACATCTTAAAACCACAACCAAAACCAAAAAAATAAACTAAAAGCATGATTTTGTAGGTTTTATTACACTGAAAAGCAAACGTTATTACTGTGAGTGTGCTTGTGTCTCCATAAAACTGACTCTTACGTGGCTTGGAGGATTCCCTTCTGCTGCTTCTTTCCTTGGAAATGTTGTTCCTTTGGCTGTAATTTTCCACAGTATAGCATAGAGCTCATCTGTCCCCGTGGAGAATGTTCCGAAATGTGGTTTTAACATTTTATTTCCATGGAATCATGCAGGTGATGTACAACCTCCAAACCAGACCAAGTTACAGGTCAGCTCTGTGGAGAAGCGACCCCACTCACAGACAGAATGCCTGTTTTTTTTTTAGGTATTTTTGAGCAATTAAACCACTGTAATTGAATAAATCTAAGGTAGAGCTTTTTAATGTTATACTGTGGAACATTCCAGGCAGAGCATTGAAATCTCCATAGAAACAAGCAGGTGACGGCCCCTCCAACAACAAAAAAACAAACCTTAAGCAAATATTTTATCATTGTAATTTATAATTGTTAAAATATTTAATAGAAAAACTTCCCACATGGTCTACACCGGGGTTCTTGGAATGATTTCAGATGTAAAAAAAAACAAAACTGAAATTAAGTGCTTTTTGCATTGTTAAGAATATTTTTGTGTGACATTTTGGCATGAACGTCATTAAAACAAGAAAATAGAATAATTTTAATTGGCTAAACGGACTTAGAATAACTAAAGAAACTCCGGTGCAGAAGAGTGTGAGACAACACTTACTAAACAAGACTACGAGGTTGGGAACCACTGGTCTAAAATGTAATTCTCTTATAACCTTTTGGTAGCTAAACTCTTGCCACTCCTAATAACTGTCTTTTTCTCTCACCAATGACAACCTTTTCTCCCTTGAAACTAGCATCTCCACTCCAGCCAGTTCATTCAGATTTGATTGTTTACATCGCTCCTCGCCTGGACTCTGCAGCCACTCTGGAGTCTCCCCAAACCTTACCTCGCACCACCTCGTATCGATCACCTCCGCCGCTACATCTGGATTTAATTATGTCGCAGAAATAGCCAAGAGTGGTAGTTTTTGTTTTGTCTGTCCCATGTGGTGAGAGAGTTTACGCACGTCCCTCCTCTCCACAGTCCTAATTAAGCCTGTGTAGCCACTTTTGGGCACGGCGGGCGCACGGTCTATGCTTGCAATTAATCACTTATTTCAAGCCAGCACAAATAGATAATGAATTCAAAGATGGATGGCAAAATGGTGATTCTTAGACGGTCGTGGAAAAGATTAGACCCACGTGTGACCACCGGCACTAAGGATGGAGTAGCGGATAAAACAGATTGGATTAGAATGGTCATTACAAGCCGCTTTAACACAGTAAATGAGTAGGGGCTGGTGGTTAAACGTCTCTCCTTGCAGGATACTCCCCCCTGGTGGAGTGAAACGGGAGGTGCGGTTCATGGATGCAAGTTTGACTTTTTATTTTTGGTTTGCAGAAAATTCAAACGGAGCTGACAGGGCATGAAACAACTTTGGATGACATGAGGAAGAAGAATCAAGATAAAGAGAAGGTGCTGGGGCAGATTGACGCTACACAGGTATGAGTATTTATAATGAGTAACAATACAGTTTAAGGCTTTTCGAATTGATTATAATCAGTGGGGGAATGTAACAAAGTAAAAGTAGTCAAGTACTGTAGGCATCTGTACTTTACTTTTTATTTTTACTTCACTTCTACATGTGAGAGCAGGTATTTGTACTTTCTACTCCACTACATTTTTGAACAGGAGTGAAAAGTAAAAGTATTTTTTATTATTGTCTTGCTGAAAAGGTGTGGGTTTATTTTTACACGTTCATAATTTGAGCAAACAAAAATATACAAATAAAAACAGCTTGAATAATGTATTCAGTTGTTTCTGTTGAACAAAATTCAGTACAAATCTGTATCAAAATCATTGCATTTAAAGCTTTATTAGACCTCAAAATCTGCATGAAATACTATTACTTTTTACACTTTAACTACATTTTTAAGCAGCTACTTTTACTTAAGTAGATTTTTTCATGTGATCCCTTTCCTTTTACTTGAGTATTTATTGGTTATATGGTATCTGTACTTTTACTTAAGTAACAAAATCAAGTACTTTTTCCACGACTGTTAATAAGTGTTGTGAATGTGTTTATAGAAAATGCTGGGAGACGTGTGGGCCAAGTACCGGCTCTTCCAGAAACCGGCCGACTACGACCCCAGGCTGTCCGAGTGTGAACGTATCTTGGCTGGGGTCAAGGCACAGGTGGGGGTACTGGACATCCGCAGTGTGGAGCAGGATGTGGTGCAGTCACAGCTGGAGCAATGCATGGTGGGTAAAACATGTGCAGATATGATACAAATAAGTGACATTATTTGATTCAAATACAATATGGATGAAAAGAAAGAAGGAACGCTTACTGCGGTACAGTATTGGCTGTGTTTACACTTGAGACTAAATTGGGACTGAAGCCAGAACTAAACCAAGACTAGAGCAGGACCAGACCAGGATCAAATCAGGATCAGAGGTGTGAACACCACTGCAGTCTAGGGTTAAAGGGGATTCATTTGTTTTTTTTATTTTATTCACAATGAGCATTTGAAATCTAGAAAAAATATCAGTTTTCAAATTATTCCAGCCAACATTAATCTGATTGTATTTTTTGTATTAAAGGTGCACAATGTAAATCTTTGGTTGGGGGTCCATCACCTGCTTGTTTCTATGGAAATGTCATTGCACTTCCTGGAATGTTCCACAGTATGATATTAAACAGCTCTACCTTACATTTATTCAATTACAGGTGTACAGGTTTTACAGCTCAAAAATATCTAGAAAAACAGGCGTTCTGACTGTGAGCGGGGTTGCCTCTCCGCAGATCTGACCTGTAACCTTCCAGATAAAATACACCGTAGGAGGTGTCTTTCTATAAACCTTTTCATTAGTGTACTAATTTTGAATGTTGTAGCTCTATGCTTGTTTTTTGCCTAAATAACCCCACTTTCTTGTATGTGCTTTACAGAAGTTGTACAAAATCCTAAGTGAGGTCAAAGGTGAAGTCGAGACAGTGATTAAAACTGGAAGACAGATCGTCCAGAAGCAGCAGACGGAGCAGCCCAAAGAGTTGGACGACAGAGTGACTGCTCTGAAACTACTTTACAATCAACTGGGAGCACAGGTAAAACCTTATATTAAAGGTCCTATATTACGCAAAATGGACTATTGTGAGCTTTAAGTCATGTTATAATGTTGTTACCTCATCAAAAACATACCTGGAGTTGTGTTTTGTTTCATTCACATTCACATGTTTGAATAATCCTTTATTCTTAGTTTGTCTTTATCACCAAAGCTCAAAATCAGAAAAAGTTTAAGTACATTTTGGTTTGTTATGTGTAATTTTTGTGTTACTCATAAATCATTGTAGTATGAGTAATGATTATGCCAAGTGACTGAAGAAAATAAACTAACTAACAAAAAACACTCAATTTGTTGTTTGTAGGTGACCGAGAGCAAACTGGAGCTGGAGAAGAGTCTGAAGTTATCCAGGAAACTGCGCAAGGAGCTGAACAGTCTGACTGAGTGGCTAGCTGCTACTGATGCAGAGCTAACGCGCCGCTCGGCTGTGGACGGCATGCCCAGTGACCTAGAGGCCGAGGTTGAGTGGGCACAGGTAATTAGAAACAGCTCGAACACAGACAGGGCTCCAGGTCCAGGCTCTTCAACGTGACATGAACTTTAAAGGGGGGACATTTTGGAAGTGTAATTAAATATTGTTTGACATATTCTGTTTGAGCCGCTGTGATGAGAAGCAAAACAGCGCTAGTTCTATTTAAGGGTTGAACTATTAAAGTGAAATATGCACAAAAACAATACAGTAATCTCTGAACATTTAGTGAAGTATGATGCTAATTACTGTATAAAATAGGGCTAATACAATAATAATAACAGAATTGGAAGATGTATGTACTCACTGAAACCCACTTACTTGCTTATTTAAACTATTTGCAGCTACAGCTTCTTTTCCATGAGTATTTGATCTCACTTTACTGCCTCTTTTGCCCCAGTCCATCCACGCAGAGACCGAGCGCAGACAGCCCCAGCTCCAGGCCGTGGTGGAGCTGGCAGAGGCCCTCAAAGCCGTGCTGAGGGGTCACGGGGGTCTGGTGGACGATAAGGTCAGCCTCCTGCACTGCAACTGGATCGCGGTCACCTCCCGAGCAGAGGAGTGGCTCAACCTGCTCCTGGTAACGACTGCACAGATAGACTTTTGAATGGCGAAAAGCAAAATGGCGGTCTTACTAGTGTTGTTTTTGTTTGTAGGATTATCAGAGGCAGATGCAGAAGTTAGACGGACAGATTGAGGAAGTGAATACGTGGATTGATGGAGCGGAGAAGAAGATGGATGAAATTGACAGCCAGGGACCCAATGATGCTGTTCTTAAGGTCTGGTCAAATCATACTTTGTTTTTAGATAACATTACTTGCTTTAAAGTCTTAACACAATATCAAATTTAGCTGATTTTAAGTGATTCAGTTGACTTTTTTTTTAGCTGTTTTTGTGTATTGTGTTGCTCAAAATTGTGCCAGAAAGTAAATGTGCATAAAAAATAAACTTCTTTTTAGTTTTCAGTCCAGATTTGAAATGTAATGAAGTAGAAAGTACATATTCCTGCTTTCAAATGAAGTGAAGTAAATGTAAAAAGTATCCACTGTAAAACTTAATTAAGTATAGATACCTAAAATTTGTACTTCAGTATTATACTTTTAACTTTCTAATTCGTTACCTTCCACCACGGGAAAATAATGGAAATTGCAGAGGTCAGTGAAGGCAACACAAACTTAGACGTAGGTGTTTTTTACCTGATAACTGCAAAAGTACTTTGTTTACATTAACTTTGCACTGACTTGAAACGGTAGATAATTAAAACACTCAATACACGGTTTAGCGAAAACTAAAGTGGATTTAGAGTTTAGTTTAAGGAAAACGTACACCAAATCACTGAGAATGGTGCAATTTCCATGAGACAAAACCAAACCGAACACAGATTTTTCTCAATATTATGGTTTCTACAAGTGCTCTTAGTCTAATTATAGAAGACTCCGATAATGATCACTCCAGTGTTATTAGCTTTGGGAATAGCAAAACTCATTATCACCCACTCATCTTTGGCTCTGTTGTTAAGTACAGCCCTGATTGCTTTTGAATTCGTCGACCATTACCCACAATTCAGTGTTCTGTGCGTGCCTTGTACAGGTGTTGCGCGCCGAGCTGGAGATGATGAAGGAGAAGATGGAGGAGGTGGGAGCTCTGGCCCAGGAGCTGATGTCAACCAGGGGGGAGAACTGCCAGGCGCAAGTGGGACCTAAAGTGGAGCAGCTCAACCAGCGTTTTGACAGCATCTCACACAGGATCGCGACTGGTTTGGTAAAGATTTGATTTAGACCTTCAATAATTACCTACAACAACTTTTAAAGGGGCCATATTACGCTATTAAGGAACTGCTAACTTGAAAACTACCGCTTCATGACATCACGAGGTGGAACAGAGCATTATAAGCTTTGGAGATGTAGACAGACTAATAATAAAGAGTTACTCAGACATGTATGAATGAAGCAAACCACCACTCTGGGTATGCTTTTGAGGGCACACCCGCATAGCGTAATATAGCATCTTTAAACATTTAACTTTACTTTGATCATGTCTTATTTTACAACTTTTTACCCAAGTTTGAAGGCCAAGGCTGTTTCTGCCTAATTAGCTTAGTTAGCGTGGCCTTGAAAGCAAATTAAAACACGAATGTCAGGCAGCGGCAGCACTGGTGGTGACTCAGCTCCAGGCTATTATATTCAAATTAAGAGTTATATTAAAGCAAAAGATCATTTATAAGTAGACAGTAGAATTTAGTGCTGTGGTCCTCACAAGGGTCCACCTGCTAAGCTTGTAATACTTTATTGTGAGTAAACAAATGCATACTTGGGGGTTTAAGTTTAAAAGTATTAGTAGAAAGTAAAGAAAAGTGAAGAAGTTATAAGTTGTAGCAATATTACTACCACTACTTTTATTACAACACAAGAGCTGCTAGTAATTCTGCACTACTTACTACTGATAGGCCTATTAATACTACTACTACTACTACTACTACTACTATTACTCACTTGCAACACTAGTCAAAATAATTACTTACTTTTAATATAATGCTATAATCTCGGAAATGTTCTTGAGTAAATATCCCACATCTAAGAGCCTGTGTCCACAACCTCTAATATATACTACAAATCAAAAGCTTGGACAGTCTCAATGTTTTTTTTCTCTCTTTGTTTTTACTGGTTTCTTAATTTTTCTACTATTTTAGATACATACGAAAGACATCAGATATATGTAGAAAGATAAATGGAATTATGTAGTAAAGAAAAAAGTGAAATAACTCAATAAACTTTTTTTTTTTTTCGACAAAGCAACATGTGGACACCTAAAAAAAACAACAACAGTTAATTAAGTATTAAATAAGTTATTTTCTTTGCTACATAATTCCATATTTCTTACTTTACATGTATACAAAATGTGGAATATAATAAAAATTAAAAAAGAAAACATTGAATGAAATGGCATGTCCAAACCGCAGAATTTGAATGATGTACAAAGTATGAGTACACACAAAACAAAACTGAAATTAAATTTAATACATGAATTTTAATGTTTAATCAAATCATAGAAGCTCTTTCAACCAACTTCTCACTTGGTTTACTCTCAGCCAAGACCAGATGTCCACTGATGCTTCAAGTCGCTCCTCTCCCCTTTGCTAATGATCTTGTCTGGTCTTTTCTTGGTGACCGGTTGCCGCGGGCGACACCAGACTGCAGCTTCGGCCAAGGAGCTGGAGCAGTACCACAGCGAGGCTCAGATCTGGCTGGAACTACTGGAGGAGGAAGTGAAACAAGGAGAGAACCTGAAAGAGGAGGATTTTCAAGAAGATAAGGTCCGATAAAAACCCGTGAAAAATGAAATGATGCTAAAGTGGAATATGGTTTGGAATGTGCGTGCGTTTGTGCGTAGGACTGTGAAGAAGGAGCTGTGAAGGAGCTGTTGATAAAAGGGGAGAATCTACAGAAGAGGGCACCAGATCAGGATAAGAGGGAGCAAGTCCGACTCAAGCACAACGCACTCAACAGCAAATACAACACGGTCAAGGTAAACCGCCACATACAACTACGCAGTATATTGAATTTCCTCGGGATCAGTAGAGTACCCATCTATGTGTTTTGAAAGGTGAAGTATGTTTTTGGTCTTGTAGTACTAGTCTTAATAGAACACGATGAAAGGTATATTTCTAGCAGTATTGTCATATAACTTGAAGGGCAAGATATAGGATCCAATGACAACTTCAACATGGAGAGAGTCATATTTTTATTCATGTGTATTTCTAGTTTTTGATAAACAAATGCGAAAATACTCATACCACATCTTGTTCTCAATGATAACACACTAAAATTGCACAGTGCTTGATGGCAATTTCTGTACCATATTGCTAATAAATACATAAAAAAAACAGTCAATATCACATATAGATCAAGAGCATTTTAAAATTATTAAAAAAAGGTACAACTTTGTCTTTTTTTTTTTTTTTTTTTTCAGAATCACTACTTGATACTACTTCTATTTTCAGTACCAATTACATATATAGATTTTTTACAATCTTACTGTATACTAAATAAGCAATAGAAACAACCTAATTTGTAATAAAAAGTGAAAATATGTTGTCATGACTATAGGGGGTGTAACTGCATAATCTTCACTTTTTAAACACACAAAGTCGCATAAAGATTTAGTGGGTTTGGAACCATTTTATTCACAACAGTATGTCCCTTTAGGGCCACTGTAGCTGCTCACATGCTGAAAAGAGAATTATTATGGATGTAATCTGGAATCTTGCCCCCCAGATGTTGACAAGGGAATAAACAGCGACATAAACCAATATTGTAATCATTCTGTGAGAAATTTGAGGAAGGGATGTGATTAGATTTCAAATGGACTTCACACTTTGCCCGGTGAAGGAGACGAGAGGACGAAGGAGAGAAGGAGAGGCTGTTATTTTTGCTGCAGCTATGGATCTGACTTCGATATAAGATTTATATAGAAAATGCCGGTTTGTTTAGGGAATAGAAAGTACATTTATAATAACAGCTTGAGAAATAATTAGTTTAGAGGCAAATATGTAATTTTTCACTACATTTAAATTATTTTGACTTTATGATCAATATATATATACTCTAAGTTATAATAAATACATTTATTACAATAATTAATACAATAATTTCTCACACAGATGGAGGGGTAACTAAAATTCATATTGTTAAAATGCAGATTTTATTGTAATATAGTGAATTCTTTGGTCTAGTTACAAATGATCAGGCTCAACATTTATGAATTTTCTTCAGTATGGCAAATTACAATAGTAGAATGTAATCACGAGGAATATATAACGCTTGTCATGATTTTTAGGTATTAATTTTGAGCTATAAAACCACCTGTAGTTGAGTAAATGTTAGATGTAGCTGTTTAATGTCATACTGTGGAACATTCCAGGCAGAGCATATCCATATCCATAGAAACAAGCAGGTGACAGACCCGTAAACAAAGCATTTGTCCAATTTCCTGACCTTATATTTCCAGGACCTGCGTGTATTGAGGAACAGAAAAGCCCTGGCCATAGCTCCGCAGTGGTACCAGTACAGGAGGAAGTCACATGACCTACTGGCCTGGCTCGATGACATCCAACGCAGCGTGGAGCAACTGCCTGACCCACCCGAGGGAGAACGGGTCAAGGTAAAACACCCCATACCATTTATAACATGAACTCACCTCTTTTAATCTGCCTCTCTATTCCAGCCTTCATAATAAGAATCTTTAAGGTTTCTCATCTTTTCAAAATAAAATCATCAGTATATTTATAGATTAAAGGTCCTATATTACACTAATTTAAGTTATATTATCTATATTATAACACAGATCAGAGAATAGCGTAATATGGGCCCTTTAATACATGTTTGTTAGTAAGACTAGTTCTTGAGGCTCTTTCAATGTTTGCAGAAAAGCTAATTAAGCCACGTAGCTTTTAGCATCGATAAATCATTAGCAAACGGGTTTTGAAACAGCGCAGTAATTACAGTATTATTTCCCATTACTGCTTGTTATTGACCTGTACAAACAGTTTGAACACATGCTGCTCTGGTGAGGGTCTGAATCACTCCAGCGGGCAGTCCAACCCTCTGCTTTGGCTAACAGAGAAATGGTTAATTAAAGAGCCACAGGTGCCATTGGAAGGAGCTCTGGGTAAGAGTTAAAGAGAGTGACTCATGCTTAAAATGAAAATAAACACAAAAGTACTCTAAAGGTAGCCAAAATGATGCTTAATTGGCTGTTTAAAAATGAGGTTTATTAGGTTATGTTATTAAAATGTTAGTAAAACAACAAGTCAAAGCCAAATTAAATCACAGAAATTACTAATAAAAATAAGACCCGCATATTTAGAGTTATTAAAGTGGGACTAAACACCATCGGGGCAGTCTTTTGTGATGTCACTAGCTACTTGAAATTGCAGAGGTCACTGAAGGCAACACACGCTTAGATGTAGACGTTTTCGACTAGAAAGCTGCAAATGTACCTAATTTATACAAGATGCCAGAAAGAACAGAAGATAACAGTAGATAGGACACATACAGTACATACAAACACAGTTTAGTGGCAAACAGCGTGAATTTGGTGTTTAGTTCCACTTTCAGATACAATTTTATGCGGTCCAACAATAAAAAAAAACAATACAAACTGACCACCAGATGCTACTCAGTATTAGAATTTCATAGTTTTACTCCCAAATCCACAGTTCAAATCCTAGTGGGAAGGCTGTGCCCCCCTGCCCCTGTCTCCTGCCTGCTGCTGACTCTCCATGTGTTCTTTCACTTTGCAGATGATCACTATGACATTTCGCTAAAGTGGACGCCTCCGACTCACCTGTCATTCTCCCACGTGTCGCACCTGTACCTCCTCTCTTCTGTTTGTCCTGTCTATCCATGCTTCTTTTCCACTTCTCTCTGTATATATATATAAAAAAAACTTTGTAAATAAAGTTTGACGGCAGTGTGCGTTTCGTAATTTGACATGTTTTTCATTTGCTAGCACATCCACACGCCTTTCTGTGCTTTTCTGTGTTGCCACGGTGACAGCCAATGCTTGAATGTTTGGTTGGTTTTCCTCCAATAGGAGATTGGCTCAGAGTTCGACGCCAAGAAGGAGGAGCTTAAGGAGTTGCAGGGTTTAGCCAATCAGCTGTGTGAGGGCGGGGCATCCAGTCTGGTGGAGCCACGGCAACTGCAGCTCAAAACGCGCTGGGTTGAGGTGGAGGGCAAGTTCATTCCCTTCAAAAGACAATGTGTGAGTGTCACTGTAGTAGGACTTCTCTGAGTGATCATACTAACAGAGTGCAGCATGGTCTAATATATACTAATATATACAAATATACTTATGTTTGTGTAGAGAAGAGAACAACTAATGATCTGGCTTAGGTTTAAGTTTTATATTTCCCCCTATTTACAAGAATGCCCAATTATTATGAACTCATTCTCTATTCCAAAAGCCATATACTAATTTGCTTAGTGTATTATTTATGTTATTAAAACAGTTCTACGCAGAGTGGTCTTATTCTTAGTGTAAACAAGATGTCTGTGTAATCCCTCAGTTGTTCAGGTAGGATCCATAACAAAAGAAAAATGTAATTCTGCCAACTGGACAAAACAATTCTGTACAAGTACAATTTTACATAGAAATGCACTGATACAATACTAAACAATACAAGATATTGGTTCACTTGAAATCCCATTTTGATATATAAATTGCCCAAACACTTTGAAATATTTAACTTGTATTTTTTCAAAGTTGTTGTGTAGTTACTTTATATGATAAATAAGACACATTTGGATCATTGTTTCCCAAGCACCATTTATGGTTAAAGGAAATAAATCATATTTTCAGTCTCTGCCCTGGTATTTGGTGGATATCAGGTAGGGGCAGATACTTAAAGTCACTGCATTGACATCGATATTGGAACATGAAAAGAAAAAAATCAGTGCATCCCTAATTTTAAATAAAAAGGTGTAGAAATTGGACAGGTTCTCAAATTTCCAGCTTGGGTGAATAGACAGGAGTAACATAATGAGCTACCAATTATCTGGAAAAACTAAATTCAATAATAATTTTACAGGTATTGATTTGCAAATGAGTGCTATATAAATCAATAAAGCACATGCTGTCCTTTTCTAGAGAATGCAAATAGCTACAATTGGAACTGGAAACTGAAAAAAAGTCAGTACAGTAGAGCATACAGACCTTTATTTCAACTTTAGCCCCATAACCTAGAAATAAACTTTGCTACAGTTTAATCCTTTGAATTATTTAGTCCGTATTCTAAGGAAAACAGAAAAATGCCCCTTTAAATCAAAATCACAATTACGTATTTGCTTTGTTTTCATTTGCTGCATCTCATCGCCGTTTACTGCCTGTTGTTTCCATACGATCTCCATCCATGCGTTCTCATTGGTTGCTGTGTGTCTTGCATGCCCTCTCTCGACCAATCACAAATCACCTCGGCAGTTCCCCATAACTTCTGAAGTACGAGTGAGGCAAAGTACATTTTCGAAGAGTGAATACACATCTAGACTGACAGATTACGCTAATGTATTTTAAATGGGAAGCGGAGAAATAATTGGGGCCATTTTGTGGAGTGGCCATACTTTAACATGAGCTTGGACGATGGCCAGGGCTATTGAGGAATTACAAGTCTCAGTTTTATTGCTGAAAGAGCTGTTGAGGGCTTCTAAGTGCTAAAAGTGGCAGGGCATAATAATGTCCAGTTTTGTTATATCAAAGCGATGATGTAGGCTATAATGTTATAGAAAGTATTTATTTTATTGATCCTCAAGGGGAACTATAGGTCACACTAGTTGAAAAAGAAAATTGTGAATAAATATAGCAAAAAAATAATCAAATAAACAATAACAAAAAAACAATAATTTACATATTTTAGATTATGGTGCTTAAAGGTCCTATATTATGCAAAATTAAATTGCTATAATGTCATCAAAACATACCAGGGTTGTGTTTTGTTTCATTCACATGTATTTTTAGTTTGTCTACATCCCCAAAGCTCAAAATGCTCCGTTCCACCTTGTGATGTCATGGAGCAGTAGTCTTCAAGTTAACAGCTCCTTTTACCTTTAGATTTGGGTATTTCCAGAGCTGAATTGATCCTAGTGAAGGTGTAGGAAGTTTAAAAACACAGTGGAGCACATGGCATCACAAGGTGGATCAGAATGTTCAGTTTGAGAGAAGAACTCAGCTTAAATATGAAGGGTTTGTGTGTTAAACGTGTGTGAATGAAACAAAACACAACTCCAGGTATGTTAGTATTCATGATGAGAAAACATTATAACACAGATCAGAAAATAGCGTTTAATTGGATTGCTGCTACCTGTCTCCAAACAGCTTAGACAAAATAGTCTTCATAATACCAATCTGAAGTTTCATTTATTATTAAACAGCTAATTAGGTTTTATTAGAAAGAGTCAGATCTGTCCACGGCTTTTAGGACGATGAGAAATTAGAACCGTTGCCATAGAATTACCAATCCAAAACAACACATTATATCTTTTGTTCATATTACGAATACAAAGTTTCATTATTTAGCAGCTAATTTGCTTTGAAATTGAATAGTATATCTTTTGTTCATAGCACCAATTCGAAGGTGTATTGATTATTTAGTTGCTAATTAGGTTAATAAAATAATTGAGTCGTCACAGTATAAAAGAAGCGTATTAGAATAGTGGAATAAGATCTATCCATGGTTTTGAGAATGAGGAGAAACTGTTGCCATGGCGATTAACAATTCAAAACAATTTAGGATATCTTTTGAATGGGAAAAGCCTTCAGAATGTCTCACATAACAGAAGGCAGGAAGTCACGAACTGGCCAGCCCTCGAACACATTTGCATAGGAAATGTAATTGTGTCTGGTGAGTCAAGTGCTAATCATATAAAAACCAGTGCACTTAGTCATTCCAAATCTAGCCCGCTAACAGCGCGCCGCAATGAAAGCCCGCAGTACAGATGTGTATTCAACCCACTCAGCTCCCAATGTCAGACGATGAGAGCGTTAGCCCCCATTAACCGCCACCAAATCAAATGTTAAATCTATTAAAAGAATTTCGAAAGTGCCCTGACATCATCTCCATATATTTCACCATAATCGTCAACGTAACTGACACGCCGCACAAAAGCTCTCAAAGTCCACTGTGGGTTTTATCATTGGCCCGGCGACCCCACAGCTCAATCTTATTTTCCGCGGTAACAGCCGCCACGCGCACCCTCGGCCGTGGTTGTTTTGATTTGCGAGCCCTTGTTAATTATGGGATGTGTGAGTGAAGCCGGGGCTCTTTCTCGCTCTCATCGTGGAGACTTGATACAGGCAGAGTGGCAGACTGTTTATAGCTGCGTAAGTGCCTATGTGTGTGGCGTGTGGGGTTTGTAATTGAATTTGACAGTGAATAAGTAAATGAACGTCAGTCTATTCAGGATTGTGCAGTGTGTAGAAGGGGTGGTAGAAGCTTCACTGACAGTCTCTGGATTACTCCACATCACATACAAGGGAATACATAGAAAGTTATGCAATAAAGAATTAAACCGTCTATTTAATTTCTTATGTTACACAGGACTGACTCTTGTGAGCTTTAAGTCATGTTATAATACTGTTCCCTCATCATGTTTTATTTCATTGACACATGTTTGAGTAATTCTTTATTATTAGTCTGTCTATACCTCCAAACCTCAAGATGCTCTGCTCTACCTTTTGATGTCATGGTAGTTTTCAAGTTAACAACTCCATTTTACCTTCTGTTCCGTAGAGAATGTAGAGTGTGTTCCTTATTACCACATGGCATCACAAGGTGCACAGAACAGAGGAACAGTGTTTTTAGTTTGAGAGACAAACTCTAAATTTGCAGGGTTTGTGTGTTAAGCATGTGCGAATGAAACAAAACACAACTCCAGGGATGTTTTTGACAAGAAAACAACATTATAACATGGATCAGAAAATAGTGTAATATGGGCCCTTTCACATTTGGGGTGTGGTTGGGACTCTTTACTTTGCATTTCAAACATCAGTACTAGTTTATTGCTACAGTTCAACATTTGCACAACAGTTTCACATAGAATCAGACCTTATAAGCTTCATTGAGGTACTTTGGTTCTTAAAGGAACTGTATGTGAGAGTTTGATTTTAAATTTCATTAACTGTGTCTAACTGTGTCCCCAGATATGAGGTAAACATGTTAAAACCAAATACAGCTTTTACTCATAACAATTGTAATGCTGATTTATTCTTAGTTACTAAAACACTGGACATAATGTCCCCTGTTATAATGTGATGTTTTGGTTTTATAATAATCCAATCTGACAGCAGAAGCAGACTCACATCAGTCTCACATTTGGGCTTTCACTTTGAATCATTATCTAAACTCCAGCACCTTCAGCCAAGCATTAACCGGCGCTAGTGCAGCCACTGAGTGAAATCTGAAGGCTCTTTCCATATACTGGGAAACAACTATGTCCTCTACTAGTTCATGCAGATTAAGGCTCTGGCAGCCCAGGATCAGATGTGATTATAATACCTTTAAAGCTGCTTACAGTTCCTTTAATGAATCATGTTGCTATAACTAGCTATTATTTGAGTGAAGTACTAAATTAGATACATGTATACACCATTCATATGAAAATTGGTTATGCTTATAGTAAACCAAGAGAAGATTCACACTAAACCCTTCATGTGCTTTCCTGGAAGGACTGACGTAGCTGAATACACAACATATACAGTAGCTTGATACTTAAAGGTGCACTGCGTAACTTTTCTTGGGGGTAAGCTGCGTGCTAATCTATCTCCATGGAGGCAAGCGGGCCAAGGTACAGATCATTTCAGTGGAGAGGTGGGCCTGCTCACGCAAGGATGCACGTTTTTAAATGTATTTCTGAACAATAAAATCACCTCTAATGAAACAGAGCCTCAATAGATGTTAAATGCCATAGTGTGGAACATATCAAGCAAAGTGATAACAAAAAATATGGCGTACCCTGCGCCAGGAAAGTTACACAATGCACCTTTAAATTGCACTTAAGGTCAGTTTTAATGTAGACTTGATTTGGTCCTGTTCTAGTCCTGGTTTAGTCCTGCCTGGTCCAGCTTCAGTCCCAAGTTTAGCCCCATGTTAGTTTGTGTGCTCGTGTGAAGCCCTATTATAACATTATTTACACTATTTCTCACCACTGACTCTCCTCTGCTTGTATGTCGCTTGTATTATGTGTGTGGATAAACAGGAGTATCTGACGGAGCTGCAGGCCCTGTTACGGCTGGTTTCAGAGACCGATTTCAAGCTCAACTCTCCTGAATACTGGCCCGCTGCGTACTACAACCTGCCCCAGCAAGAGCTCTGCCTATCGGTGAGACTACCCCCTCTATACGCCTGTCATCATAACATATATTCATATATTTTTTAGGTAAAGCTACACGATAAATGGTAACATGGAAACGGATTATTACTGACTATTGTTAACTCGATTTAGATATTAAGGAGTAGACTTGATACACAATACAGAGAATCGAATGTCATTTTCAATATTAAATCATAGTACTTTCTTTTATATTACTTTGCGACCTTATATCTGTATTAACCATGGGTCTTTACAAGTCTATGTGCTTTTATACTTGTTCTTGATCTTGATCTTGACCTTTTTAAATAAATACCTGTGCAAATGAGTATCTAACACAATAACTATAAAGTAGAGTTATCCCCAAGGACAAAATCATAAAAAACATACCTGCAAATAAGTATATAACGGAATTAGTCAATTATATCTATACATTTATATCTATAATGAGTCACAGAAGTTATTCATTCAAACTACTTAATATACTAAAATTTCCCACTAGTGCAAAAAACATACATATAATAAATATTGACCTCCAAAATCTAAACTGTTATAGCAAGTATCATGACAGGCCAACCTATACATGTACTTTAGCACCATTTTAATGTTATTTCTAATCTGTATTTCTGTATATTTCCTAACAGGAGGTGAAGGCGAGCATAGACAAGCTGGAGGCCCCGGTGGAGGGAGCTTTGTCCAAGAGGGAGGAGATGGTGCAGGGGGCGAGGCCGATGGAGGGCCAGAGGATCCAGGAGACAGCCGCTCTGCTCGGAACCAACTGGGACAAACTCAACAAGCTCTACCAAGACCGCCTCAAGTAAGATCTGATCTGGAAATGTTAGCAGAAGGATAAGTGAGTGTTTTGAAAAGAACGTCAAGACAAATTTGATGAACCAAGGAAACGCTGTAGTCGTAACTGAATTAAATAACTTTAGTTTTAGTTTTGTTTTTTCCTGATGTCTGGTAAGTTTGAAAATAATACGTTTCTCAACAATGACTGCCCACCCTCCTGCTGCCAGAACAGATTTCTCATTAATTTTTCTCATAAACTTAAAAAAAATAAAAAATAAAAGTTTGAAAGCTTACTCAGGGCTAACCAGCAAAGTGATAACTAATGGCCACAAGCCCTATAATTAATAAATAATAAAATCTGTTTCTGAAGAGTTATAAACTGCTAAGTTATTAAAGCATTTCGCTGAATCTTGCGTTTTAAATGTGCCTTTTGGACTTAAAATAGACCCGTTATGGATATTAGTTAACACGTAGCTGGTTAGCTTTCGTGATTCCTCTGAATTCTTAATATTTGAATTTTTCTAAAAGTTTATGGGAAAAATAAAAGGATCATGCATTTCCACAATTGGAGCAGATGGTCACAGTTGAGCTCCGTATAAAATATTTTGAAATTCAGATTTTGTGTTATACCAATGCGTAATCTACATTTAATATTTTATTGTGCATAATTGACCAAATGCATTTAACTGATCCTTTCAATTCTCATTAGTCTTTATCAAGTTTGTGTAGACCAAAGAGAATACAGCTGAAGAAAATACAGACTATATTACATTACATCTAAACTAAAACAGCTGAAGTGATTTTACAGTTTCACTTTAAAAGGTTGAATGGTGAAAAATGTGAAAGATTGGATATGCACATGACATGATGATACATCTATATTGAGCCTGGCGGGCCCCCGTACTTCCTGTTCTCCTATGTGACTAACTGCTGTGTGTGCAGGCGCTGGCAGGACTGTAACTCCAGGTGGCACAAGTTTGTGGGGGAGCAGAAGGCTCTGGAGGGGTGGCTGAGCGAGGCCGAGAGCGCCCTATCTCTGGCAGAGACTGATCCGGCGGCGCACAGGCAGCACCTCAGGGTACAAACACGCACGTACACACACACACACACACGTACACGCTGTAATCCTTTTGAAACTGAGACACAACAAAGCTTTTTACATTGCAAGGTTTGTTTGCGGCAGTTGGGATGAATTCATTTTACTGTGACTGTAGATGTTATAATCACAGGAGTAAGAGAAGACATTACAAGAAATAAAACATAAAATCATTGTTTATAATTAATTTAATAAGGTAATCAGACAAAATATGTTAGTTGAAATGACTCGAATTCAAAATATTCATCTTTATTTGAGTACTTATTGACTTATTAAGACGTATATACTTAATTAGGCCTTGGATATTGGACTGGTTTATTGAAGAGGAGGTATTATGCAAAATCCATTTCTCTTTAGCTTTCTACCATGTTATAATGTTGTTTCCTCATTAAAAACATGCCTGAAGAGCTTTTAGATGTCATCCGTGCATGTTTGAGTATTTTGGTAATCTCTCTCAGGCCTTATTCAAACCCTCCTTACTGTTAGCTGTTAGACTCAACCCACAAGCCTACGTCATCCAGGCTCCCACATGACAACTCTCCATAAATATACAAAAACACGATGCTAAACTGTGCACAGCAACTTGACAAAACCTGATGTGATGTGCAGTAGTTGTGATAGCGCTCTGAAGGGGGAGTGATTAAACGCAGAGAGCAAAAGGAGGCGAGACTCAGAGCGTCAAAACCATCGAAATTTATAAAGCATGTTAATACATTTTCAGCGAATGAAACATTTTCATAACAATAAAAAGTAACAGTGTAATTTAAATATTAAATGTTAAATGAAGCAAAGTTATATACCATGAAATAATCTTTGTATACTTTACTAGCCCATAATTATTATAACTTTGCTAATTTAAAAATGACATAATGACTCTGTCTAAAGTTTTAAAATCATTATTGTAGGAGTGAAGATTTGTTTGTATGTGATCTATTCATCTGAACTCCAAAAATAATTAATTCTTGGGAAAACAGTTATTTTTAATAGTTAGTTATATAACAAAGATGATTCATTACCGTGTGAATCAAAGTAAATTTTGGATTTCAATATTTGTTTTGGTCATGTTTAAAGGTGCATTGTGTAACAAATCTGGTGGAGGGCCAGTCAAATGCTTTTCTCCATGGAGATGTTAATGCTTTGTCTGGAATATGGTATTCCACTTTTCTGTCTTCATGGAGACCAAACCAGACCAAGTTACAGGTCAGATCGGTGGAGAGGCGACACCGCTAAGTCAGAATGCCTGTTTTTCTAGGGATTTTTGAGCCATAAAACCACCTGTAATTGAATAAATGTAAGGTCGAGGTCAAGGTTAATGTCATATTGTGTAAGATTTCAGGCAGAGCAGTGACGTGTCCATAGAAACAAGCAGGTGACCGACCGACCTCGACCTTTAATATTCATGACAGTTACAGCGTTGCTTCTTACAATAATCATAAAAGTATTATAAGTTAATAATGTTTTGTTTTAAAACTTTATACCCCTTGACTTTATGCAGTCTTTTAAGAGTAATACAAAAACGCCTGGTCCCAAATATAGTCCATATGATTCATAGCTCAGCCTCATGGTCCACTCATGCGGCTGAAGTGCCCTAAAGCAAGACAACTTTAGACCGGGCTCCGTCAGCACTTTGTTGTCCCTATATTCTCCAAAAGCCTTCTGGATACTGTCGGTTACATAAAGGAGATATGAACAGCATTATGACAAATCTGACGTGATGTAACGCTGTGTTGCATAACAAAAACAAAAACTTATTTGGTGAAGGATAAAGTGGACGGACTTGGTCTGAAAAAGGATATGAGCCTGATTTAGCCGTTGTATGTAAATTTAAAAATGCATTGTGTAACTTTTTTTGTGGAGGGTTTGTCAAATGCTTTTCTCCATGGAGATGTTACTGCTTTGTCTGAAACGTATCACAGTATGGTATTAAACCTTTCTATCTTCATGGAGACCAAACCAGACCAAGTTATAGGTTAGATCTGTGAAGAGGCGACCCTGCTTACAGTCAGAATGCCTGTTTTTCTAGATAATTTTCAACTATAAACTATCTGTAATTAAATAAATGTAAAGTAAAGCTGTTTATCGTCATACTGTGGAACATTCTGCAATATGATATTAAACAAAATAAGGTTGAGGGTCCAATTCCCACACTCCTCAACACATAATCTCTTTGCTATATTTTCTTTAAATGTCCTATATTACACAAAATTGACTCTTTTGAGCTTTAAGCCATGTTATAATGTTGTTACTTCCTCAAAAACATACCTGCAGTTGTGATTTGTTTCATTCACACATGTTTGAGTCATCCTTTATTATTGTCTGTCTACATCTCCAAAGCTCAAAATACTCTCTTCCACCCTGTGATGTCATGAAGAGGAAGTTTTCAAGTCAACAGCTCCTTTTACCTTTAGTTCAGTAGAGATTGGGAATTGCAGGGCTGAAGTTATTCAGTTGATTCTAGTGAAGATGTATAGAGTTTAAGAGCACAGTGGAGCACTTCCTGTGTTACCACATGACGTCACGAGATGGAACAGAGTGTTTTCAATTTCAGAAAAAAATGTCAGCTTTAATATGCAGGATTTATGTGTTAAGCATGTGAATGAAACAAAACACAATTCTAGGTATGTTTGTGATGAGGAAACGACATTATAACATGCTTTGTTTTAAGGTTTAATAACTTTAAAGCTCCACTATGTAACTTTCCAGGCACAGAGTCACCAAAGAGACAAGCAGGTGATTTCTAGTATGTCTGGAGAAGCAGTAAACGTGCATATTTCAGCAATTAAAATGTGTAACTGAATGTAAGACAGATTAGTTTGATAGCATTTGATTGTGTAGAAAATATCAGGCAAAGCAGTGACATCTCCATGGGACAAACAAGTGAAAAATTGCACAGTGCACCTTTAAATTCTTGGAAAATATTGCAAAAATTCATTGTCTGCCACTGTAGGTTGGTTGTACCCACTAAACGCCCATAACTGCTACTCCAATCTCCATAAACATGCTACAAACAGATGATATAAGATGGCGATGTTGTGACTCTGTGTCTTTTTAGCAGTGGATTACTCAACAGCAGCGTGTGGTGTTTGTGTAGTGTGAAGCATGGACACAGCTTTAGTCACTGGCACAGATGGTGGAGGAGAGCCGTCTCACAGCACCGCCACAATCTGTGTCCTTTTATGGGCGTTAAGCAATCACATTTTACCGTCGCAGTTGACATTTACTAGAGTATAGACAAACCGATAAAATGTAGTGGGACAAAAAAACTGTTTTCTGTTCCCTCAAGATCTAACCGTAAATGTTTTGGTAGAGGGTTCGCCAGCTGCTTTCGGAGTGTTCCACAATATGGCGTTAAGGTTGTGTATCTTCAAGGAGACAAAGCCAAGTTGCAGGTCAGATCTGTGGAGAGGTGACCGCGCTCACAGTGAGATTGCATGTTCAACCTGTGCAACTGAATAAATGAAAGTTAATCTTCATGCCATGCCGTGGAACATTCCAATCAAAGCAATAACATCTCCATGACGACTGGTAAAAGGTGAATCCCCCACTAAAAACATTAGATAGTAGTGCATCTTTATAGGTCCTACATTGCACAAAATTGACTCATGTGAGCTTTAAGCCGTGTTATAATGTTGTTACTGTGGTCCAAGGCAAGAAAAAATGTCTGAAGAAGGCTTTTTTGATGAAACATAATTTAAAATAACTTTTGGACATCGGCCATCTGAGTGTGCTATGCATTTTTTCTCACTTTTATCTTGCTATTCTTTGCATTTGCACCTCTACAAAAACTTTGGTGTGTGTTTTCTGTTACATTTGATAATGTTGTTACCTCATCAAAAACATACCTAGAGTTGTTTTGTTTCATTCATGTTTGAGTAGTCCTGCATTATTAGTCTGTCTACATCTCTCAAAATGCTCTGTTCCACCTTGTGATGTCATGAAGCAGTAGTTTTCAAGTTGAAATCAAGAGCTACTTTTTGTACAGTAGAGAGGAAACACCAGGGCTGAAATTATCCAAATGATTCTAGTGAAGGTGTGTGAAGAAGCACAACACAAAACAAGTGGAGCATTTTCTGTGTTTTCTGTTTGAGAGAAGAACTCTAAATATGCAGGGTTTGTGTGTTGAACATGTGTGAATGAAACAAAACACCACTCCAGGTTTGTTTGTGATGAGGAAACCACATTATAACATAGATCAGAAAATAGCGTAATAGGGGCCCTTTAAATACGAGTGAAGTTTGGCTGTGTTGTGGTTAGTGGCAGTCGTGGTTCACCTGCAGGGATGTGTGTGCGTGTGTGTGTGTGTGTGTGTGTGTGTGTGAGTGTGTGCGTGCGTGTGCATGTGTTTGCATCATCAGACATGCCCAGGCCACTTTGAGCCGCTCTGATCAGCTCTGGGTCCACCTGCGCTGGAGAGAGAGCCCGCCAAGTGCCACTCTCCGCCCGCCTGTTGGTTTAGGAGAGGGGGAGGAGAGGGAGGGTGGGGAAGGGCAGAGAGTGGGGGATAGAGATGGAGAGAGATGGACAGAGATGGAGGAGAAAGGGACATGGTCAAAGAGCGAGGAAGAGAGACCAAGAAAGGGAGTGAAAGGGGAGAGAGGAAAGACGAGGGGAAAGAGAGAGCGGTAGAGATGGAGGGGAATGGGACATGGTGAGAGAGAGAGAAAAGGGAGAGAGGAAGGGAACTAGAGAGAGAAAGAAAGGGGAGAGAGAGGGAAAGAAGGAGAGGGGAGAGTTGGGAAGAGAGAGAGAAACAAGGGGAGAGAGAGGGTAGGAGGAGGGAGAGAGGAGCTAGAGAGAGACAAGAGGAGAGCAAGAAGAGATAGAAAAACAGAGAGAGAGAGAGAGAGAGAGCAGTATGCGTATATGTGAATACAACAAGAGACACAGCACCATCTGTTTCCTCAAATCACAAGCTGCTACCTGAACCGCACCCAACCTAATCCCACCAACACCCACAGAGCAGCAGGGTGCCATACTCACACTATAAGCTTATAATGTACGTTTAGTATCATATTATATACTATAGCTGTTCTGGTACAATGAAGGAAAGTATTTGCATGTTAGATTTTTCTACATATATATAATTTTCAACATGAATGAAATTACATGCTAAAAAATGAAAGTTACATTCATTCCAATAATAACAGTTCTGGACTCCAGTTAGAAAAATTGTAACATTTTCAGGAATTGCAATGAATAATAATAATAATAATAATAATAATATTCGCAAACAACAAAAAAACTATCCTTGGATGAGAAAACTGTCATCAGAGAAGTATTTCTATTATTTAGGATTTTTGTTTCCCGGTTGTCCCGGAGACGCAGTGACAATATGATGGTGACCCTATCCGAATTATAACTTTCACTTGTTTTTTCAAATCTTTATGAATGTGTGGTGATTATTTTATTTACTGCAAAATTTGGTACCAGTTTATAAGAATTACACCTTAATTAGCCTTAAGAACCATGAACAAAGACTTAATCCATAATGAGCAAATAGTTTATTACAAATAGATCAATAGATATGTTATCATTTGGACATTTTAAATATTCTATAAATCTACTGACTTCTGTGATAGAAAACTGCACTGGGCAATGGGAGCTTCTGATGGAGAGCTGCAGATTTCACTAGTGAGATGCAGATTTTTTTTTTTTTAATTTGTACCAAAATGACTAGTCCTTGTGAATCCTACACGTATCACAGATTAATTAAATAAAATTAGAGAATGAAGTTAGTGCAGAGCTGTGTAGCGGCAGTGAAAATGGGGTTTGATCATTGAAATGGCATTTTGAAAATAAGCGAACGAAGATCACTGAAAGATGCATAAATCACTCCAAATACAACTCCGGGTGAGTAAATGATGAGAGGAAACAAATATAACATGTCTAAAGACCTAAAAAGTCGATTTTGCTGAATAGGTCTGCTTTAATAGACTATTTGTTCATGCTTTGTTAAGGCTTTCAAAAATATTATTATTATAAAGTGTTACTTAAAACCTTCCTTAACTTATCATTATGCAGTGTACAGGAAGCCATTCAATCCCACTGTCTTTACCACCTCCCATAACAGAAAACCAGTTCTTTCTCCCTTTCTGTATTTCCGCCTTTGTGAATCTGTGTATTTCTCCTCAGGACTTGACCGAGGCCATCCCCCCACAGGAGGCGGTGCTGGGGCGGGTGAACTCTGCCGGGGAGGACATCAGCTCATCCAGCACCCCTGACGACAGCCTGCAGATCCGCACACAGCTCAAGGTGCTGAACACGCGCTGGGCCAATGTGTGCCAACAGCTCAACGAACGCAAGAGGAGGTGTGTACGAGAGCTACAGGGGCCGGTGTGATACATGCAGACTGCAGGCTACTCTGTGCTAGGCTGGGGAAATGTGCACGAGGAAGAACTTCTGAACTTCTTCTGTAGCTCAATTTGTGGATTTTAGAGTTGGGAGAAATTCTAGCCTAAGCTTTTGCCCAGTTAAAGGCGCCGTACATGGTTTTTGTTTTGCTGTCATGGCATTGCAACTAGGGATGCACCGATCCAGCTTGATATGTTCCGATATCTACTGATACACGATACCAACCGATACCAGGGCTGAGACATGAAATCATTTACTTTAAACACAAAGAGCATATGATTAAATTGGCCAACATTGTCCTGTAAATCATCTTATTACACCAATTTATCGACCAAAATGGGATATCGACTGAACAGATATCTTGGTACCAATATCCAGACCATCCAAACTCCCAATATCATCGTTGATATTCAGTACCAGTATTGTATCGGTGCATCCCCAATTTGCAACGAGCAGGCTAACAGCGCACTTCCAGTTTTGCGACGATAGAATCTTTACATTTAGATGCAGGCAGCGTGCAGCTTTTACAGTATAACTAAAAGATAAAACATACAATTTACATTATTACCGTACATGAAATAATGTACAGCCTTTTCAAGCCATATGGAACATGTATTTATCTGATTTACTGATAAACCTTGAATCAATGTCTGAATTGGAGATAATACCAAACTCCATTATCTGTACTGGTGCATCTCTATTAGAAGTTTCAAAGGGAAAAACATTGTAGTAGTCATAGCAGTTGTCGTATATGTCATGTATTTGTATATGTGTAGTATGTATCTTTGTACTGTAGTGTTCATCATGTATTCTTCAACTCAAAGAGAAACATTGCTTTTGCTTCACTTGGCTTGCCAGCTGCCCATCGCTCCATATCATCCTTCCATTCAAATTGAACAAAAGAAAAGACTAATTCCTATTTATTTTTATGTACTTATTTTGATCAAGCAGCATAAGAGCAAGTCATGTACACGCAAGGTAAGTTCAACTGAATTACCTACAAAAATGTCTATTAGCAAACTAGACTCAGTAAATCCCTATCTACATCGTTTCACGTGTGCAAGTACCAGATCGGTTAAAGGTGCACTGCGTAACATTTCTAGTGGAGGGTCTGTTATCTGCTTGTCTCCATGGAAATGTTATAGCTTTGTCTAGAATGTCCCACATTATACACTAAACAAATCTATCGTGAGGGACAAGCAGGTCACAGCTCTACGCTACATTACAATTCAGATCTGTGGAGAGTCGCCTCTGTTCACAGAAGGAATTATTGTCATACCATGTAACATTTCAGGCAAAGCGATAAGATCTCCAAGGAGACAAGTAGGTAGCAGACCCTCCACCAGAAAAGTTGCGCAGTGCACCTTTAAGTAATTCTTGCAAAGTTTCTCATAGTCTTGCATTTGTCTGTTTCCATCGCCCCCTTCAGGTCAGCGGAGGCCAAAACAGCAGCTGCAGAGCTCCAGCAGGACATGAGCTCCATGCAGGGCTGGCTGGACCAGGCTGAGGGGGTGCTGGCCATCCCCCTGGACCCCCCCGAACCTCAGCACATCCGGGACACTCTGGGCAAAGTGCAGGTACCGTCCACCGTCACTGTCTTCTATCCATGGCTTTTAGAGTCGAGTAACGGTTTCTATAACAACTGGCGCTTAAAGGTGGACAATGTAACTTTTCGGTTGAGGGCCCATTACCTTCTTGTTTCTATGGATATGTCACTGCTCCACTTGGAATGTTCCACAATATGACATTAAACAGATCTACCTTACATTTACTCAATTACAGGTGCTCAAAAATACCTAAAAATACAGGCATTCTGAGCGGGGTTGCCTCTCCACAGATCTGATTTGTAATTCATGTAGGTAGCCTGCGTTCCTAATTTCAGATGGCGGCCAGGTGGTGAGTCCTGTTTTTGAAAGAAATATCCAAATAAAAAAATCCAGTGTTGATCCTTGTAATTATTTAAGATTTTGGTCCTCAAACATGCCACATTAAACTTAAGCCTCAAAGCTCTTTGAAATGGCAACAATCACGCCTTTTTATTTGAGCAATATTCCTAATCCTGTGATATTATCTCTAATCATATTTTGAAGCTCGAGTGAGAAAATGACACCTTATGTGTGCTTACAAAGAAGGCGCTGAACTTTTGCAGTTTCTTTTAATAATCACAGGCAAAATTACCCATAAAGCAAATCAAAACAGGTCAAAATCTACATAGAGTTTTGACTTAACTTTTGGTATTTTGGTATATTGTGGATCGTTCAGTTTCTATGGCGGCAAGCAGATAGTGGACCCTGTATGTGAAAGTTACACAGTGCAGCTTTGAACTCTTTAAACCAGTTAAAAATGTTGTCCTCTGAACACCTCTTTTCTTTACAACACATCTCTTCTGTTTGTGAGGACGCTTTTAATCAAATCTAGCTGGTTTAATTTAATCCGCAGGATATTTTGGATTCAAATGAGATGCTATAACGTTTCCCTGTGAAATCCAACCTTGAAAGCACGTTACTTGTTAGCGTGTACCAGTGAAGTTATTTAATTTAGCTGAATGAGTGTGTCCTACTTCTCCAGGCGATGATTACTTCTTATTGAATTCAGCCATTATGGGAACTCGAGCGATTTGTTTTGTTTGGTGTGTGGCAGGCGCGCGTGGAGGAGCTTCCTGCTAAAAGGGCCACCATGGAGGACATCAACACGCGGCACAAACAGCTGACCCTTCCTGTGGACAAGCAAAAGGACATACGCATCGTCAACAACCGCTGGGCACAGGTCAGGGGCCAAAGCAAGTCTGAGCACGGCATTTTAGCGTTACAGTCTGATAAGTGTAAGCTGAGGGAAGTGCTCATTCTCTGCTATCTTTTGTTCATCTTGCATATTTTGTTTTTTAGATTTTAAGGATTTATTACGTTCTACTGCTGTTCTTGTTTTTACACTAAAATATCCCCATTGTGTTTCTGTAGAACTGAAATATTTATTCCGTTTTCAATCCATATTCTTTTTCTTCTACTGCTGATATACTTAGCATTGCAGCATTGAAATTTCCCCACACACAAATAAAAGTTCACCTTTTTCTTTTTAAAAATTTGAAAAAATCTACTAAAATTATTTTTTATTTCTTGTTGTCTTGTTTAAGTAAGTACAAAATGTCAAAAAGTAAAATTATTTATTACAAACACAAAAATTAGCCAAATTGCCTTACAGTCCAGCAGACTGTGTCAAATAAATGCAAATCTGTTTCATTATCAATGTGAGATTTTTAAGGAAAACTATTCTATTCTATTTTAATTAGAATATCCATGTACTTTGGACTTTGGAAACCAATTAAAGCTTGTCCTGCTAGTTCCAGTCCTGCAGTTGTAAATGTGATTGCGTTGCCAGGTGTCTAAAGCCCTCCCTGAGCGTCAGCTGGAGATCGAGGGTCTGCTGAAGGAGCTGGAGAAGCTCCAGGCTCAGCTGGATGACCTGTCGGCCTGGGCCTCGAGCACCAGAGGCAGGCTGGAGCAGAGCCCAGAGGAGCCTCCCCCCAGGGTAACCTCCACACTACCCCCACACCACCCCCATACACATAGGCAAAAGAACTCTAAAGCAGGATTAGCCCCCCAAAACTATTCTAAATGTACAATATCCTTAAAGCAGAATGAAACACTTTAATACTTGAATCATATCATAGTGCAGAAAAATATTTTTAAAGGTGCACTGCGCAACTTTTCTGGTAGAGGGATCATGAACTTGATTTTAAACATATCCATCGAACATTTACAGTATTCATTAGGTGTGTTTCTATTGCTCACATTCCTTCTGTGAATAGGGACGACTCTCCACAGATCAGAATTGTAATGAGGCTTAGTGCTGTAACCTGCTTGTCTCCCTTGTGAATCTTAATCTATACTGTGGAACATTCTAGACAAACCAATAATATTTCCATGCAAACGAACAGATGACAGGCGCTTCACTAGAAATGTTACGCAGTGCACCTTTAAATCCCACACTAGCACTAAGAAAAAGTACGAATGATAAAAATTGACTCCTAAAAATGATTGTTCCATCTGACTTATATTGAAAGTCTATAGGGTGTTTATAGTGCCAGGCCTACATTACACATACACCCATATTTTCCTGTACCCTTCACTCACCAGTACAGACGAAATAACTAGACTAATGAGAGTCGATTGTTGCTATTGTGTCCGCAGCTGATTGAGGAAGTGGAAGCTCGGCAACCGGAAGTGGAGTTTGTTTTGGAAAGAGGCGAGCAACTATACAAGGATATTCCTCCAAACCACGGAGACAAGGTGACCAAGAAATACTCTGCTCTTATAATACTTTTTACATTGTGCAATTTGAGTAATACTTAATAAATACACCTTACTCAATGTGTGCTTACAAAGACAAAGACATTGAACTTTTGTTTGCAGAAAAAAACCAAATTTTTAATAATCACAGACAAATTATCCTTAAACCAGGTCAAAACAGGTCAAACTCTAGCACAGAATTCTGACCTACCTTTTGAATTAAATTTTAAACTCTTAGCCAAAAATTTAATGGCAGTTAAATTTTTTCTAATGTGATATGAACACAACCTGTAGAGAAGGTAGCGATCCTCTGCACTCTGCTACAGTTTTTAGTGCTTATCATCAAATACATTTTAGAACTATGGTAATTTTTCATCACTTTAAAACCCTAGGATATACACTTACTGTAAGTCTCTGCAAATCCTATGTTGAAAATCCATACATTTGTAGTAATTTGCTTTTATTTTATATTTTTAAATGAAATTAGCCCTCAAATTATAACAAAATGCAAATGATACGTTTTAAATCTTTGTGTATCTTTGTACTGCCTTCAAAATGGCTACTATAGAATCAATATTGAAACCAGTATACAATAATTTATTCCATACATCTTATATGATGCACTTGCAGCTCGATGGCATCTGCATAGTGATGAAAAATATAACAAGATTTTCAGGCGTTGTTGAATCCCTCAGAGAATTAAAAAAAACAATCTTTACTTTGATCTGGCTTCAAACAGTTCACCAGTCCATATCAGATCAGGTTCATTAACACGTCTCAGAAATATTACATCTATTACAGAATCAAAAGCAACAAGAGTTCACAATAAAGCTTTTCCATTACTTACACTGTGTATTGTTTGAGTAACAGGTGAAGTTTGACAAGCTGAAAGAAGACTGGACGATAATAATGGAACTGCTACGACAACATAAAGAGAGGATGGCCCTTCTTGCAGCTAGAAAAGCCAGTATGTTTCTTCACTGTCATTCTTCTACAACTTAAAGCTGCCATTTTGACCAATATATACGTTTTCTTAGATGAGAACCTTTTGGGGAGTGCCCAGGCAGAGTCGGCAGCTCTGGCCCAGTTTAACAAGTCGTGGGCGGAGCTTACGGACTGGCTGACCATGCTGGATAACATGGTGCAGAATAAGAAAGTGGTGGTGGGAGATTTGGACGATATCAATGAGAACATCAACACACTCAAGGTAAATATTGGTGTGATTTGCAGTAATACTTAAAATGCAAAAAGTAAAAGATGATCTAAATTATTTTTACCTTGTTAATCCACAGATATTTAAGAGTAATTGGTGGGAGGCCGATTTAAAGAATATATATGTATAATATTGCAAGTGTTGTTTTGGCAGTATACAAAATTACAGTCTTGAGAATGAAAAAAAAAAGTCAGAAAAAATCATTCAAAATGTTCAAATCTGTAATATTTCTGCACTTTCTGGTTAATTTTACATACAGTCCATTTATGTTTTGAGCAAGGCTACCATAAGAGAGTGTATTTGCAGTTTTACCACCAAAGCCCACCTGTCTAAAAGCTGTAAACCGAGACATTTCATCACGTCATTATTTTTTGTAAATTTCCAGGTTTCCCTCCAAGAACTGGACCAGCGACGCCCCCTGTTGGAAAAGCAAGTCACTGCCGCCCAAAACCTGAAAAACAAAACCAGCAACCAGGACACTCGCAACGCCATCACAGAGCGCAGTAAGTGACGACTCCACATCTGTTGGATCCAATCATGCTTTCAGTGTGGGTAAATATATGTAAATGCAAATGGCAACGTATGATTTGTGTCTAAGTACGCCTACACAAGGAGCGCTGAATGACAAATGAGACTTACCTGTCAAAACATGCAGGTCTCTCATCTGCATAGTGTTTGCTTACGACATAGTAATTTATGTATGAAGGCTCTCCCGGCCTTCAAAAGTGAGGCTCAGGAGCTAAGTTATGCATTATAAACTTCACTGGAGCAGGGAGTGTTCTGATGGGGACCGTACGTTTAGAGGAAAAAAGTTTATGTTCAATTACTAGGGGTGGGACGAGACACAATTTTCACGAGATGAGACAAACCATGAGAACGAGACAAGACGAGATTTTAACATAATTTAACTCTTTTTTTTTGTCCAAGCTAAAGGTAAATTTAGGGGGGGAAAAATTTCACAGGATAATTTTTCTTATTTTTTCTTTTGTGTGCACAGTCTTGTGGCAATTTTGTCTTGCAAAATCTTGTTGCACGAGATCTTGTCCCATTTCTATCCATTTCTGTGTAATATTGTAATACTTTTTTATTCTAGTTGGCAAAGTAAGTACAGTTAAAGCTAATTATTCATTCCTTTTTTTTTCCTCTGTATTTTCCCCATTTACAAATTGTTCACAAATGACTAAACCAATGCAAAGCTACATTAGGCCAAAAGGGAGAATCTAAGTTTTTTTGTTATCCAGGTCAGAATAAAAAAAAGACAAATTCATCTTTGTGTAAATTACGAAATTATGATTTTTTTGCTTTTTTTTTGCCACATACACCTGTTGGTTGACTCCGACTGGCCCGTTTAAGCTCATTTATAATTACAAAATAAACATATTTTATAATTTTACCTCATGCATGGACTAAAGCTGCATTGCTTTTATTTTAAAGGTGCTTTTTTAATTACATTTTTTATAAGGCAGCCTCACTTTTTCATTGCTTAGTCCTAACATAAACTCTTACCAGTCTTACCAGCTTGTCAAAACAATGCTATTTACTGCTTTTTATGAAGAAATAGAATTAATATTATGCAAAATTGAGTTTAGAATTTTGGCTTGGCCCTCCACAATATTTTCTGTTTCTCATGTGGCCCCATGGAAAAAAAATAATTGCCTCCCCTTGGGCAGGCAGATGGGGTAGAGAAAGTAGTTTTTTTTTTTTAATTGATTACTTTTTATTTTCAGAAGAAATATCCAAAATAGGAATTCACAATTTTTGACAATGACCTTGTATTTTGGTGACGATGCTCTTATTGCTCTCCCATATCGCATTTTCTGATTTATGTTATAATGTTGTTTCCTCATCAAAAACGTACCTGGAGTTTTTTGTTTCATTCGCACATGTTTAACACACAAACCCTGCATATTTAAGCTGAGTTCTTCTCTCAAATGGAAAACACTCTGTTCCACCTTGTGATGTCATGTGGTAATACGGGAAGTGCTCCACTGTGTTTTTAAACTCTAAACACCTTCACTAGAATGATTTTGGATAATGGCTGCCCTAGAATTAACTGAACGAAAGATAAAAGGAGCTGTTAACTTGAAAATTACCACTTCATGACATCACAAGGTGGAACAGAGCATTTTGAGCTTTGGAGATGTAAATAATAGTAAAGGGTTACTTAGATATGTGAAAATGAAACAAAACACAACTCTAGGTATTCTTTGATAAGATAACATTTTAAAACGCTCACAAGAGTAAATTACAACCAAAATCCACTAGCTCTTTTAATTACCTGACCCCAATTTAAATACTATAGACCTGTGGAGTATTGTGATATTATCTGAAATGTTATCTGAAATCCTACAGCTGATGCTATCAACATTCCCTGGAGTGTGATGCTAACTGAAGCATGTTCTGTCTGAGGCTGTTATTCTTTAATCTGAGCTTTATTTAGCGTAATCTGACCAGAAAGAACTGGTTTGGTTGGGACTGCAACAGCTGAGTTTATCTGTGCTGTTAAACAAGTCTCTCCCAAATAACATTACTGCTAGCAGCACTAGCCAACAGTTTTTCAGTTAGTCACTCTCACCTTTTTCTTGAAAATTCTACACATACTGTATAAAAAGGGCTACGAGCATTTTCAGATGATCTTAAAATGTATTCGACTGCGTTTGCTGCTGTGTGCATTGTATCTCCATGGTAACTGGTGAACATTCTGCCGATACACATTCATGTAGAACACCTCCAGCATGATGTCACTGCAAAGTACCAATGCTCTCCATCCAGCAGCTACTGGACAGCAACTCCTCGTGTCCTCATTAGTCTCTCTCAGTCGACAGGCTCCAGGCGCACTGGGAGGACTCTCAGACCAAAGTATCAGACCGGGTGAAGCAGCTCCACAACATGCTGCAAGACTCCACCGACTGGCTGGACTCTAAAAGAGACGCAGATCAGGTCATCAGACTGGCCCGAGAGCGCCTGGAGGCCTGGGAGGAGATCACATACACCGTGGACGACGTCAAGAGGCAGAATGCAGAACTAAAGGTCTTTTAAGATACCTTTTACGCTCACTTTATTGTACTTGAGCTTTTAAAGGTTTATACTATGTAACTTTTATGTTGGGGAGTTCACCACCTGCTTGTCTCCATGAAGATGTGATTTATTTGCCTGGAATGTTCTCTTGTATTTACTGAAGGGCCCGTATTATGATAGTTTTAGTTGTTTCCTCATCAAAAACATACCTGGAATTCTCACACATTTAACACACAAACCCTGCTTATTTAGTCTGAGTTTTTCTCGAAAACGGAAAACACTGTGATGTCATGCAGTAATACAGGAAGTGCTCCATTATGTTTTTAAACTCCATATTCCTTCACCAGAATCATTTTGATAATGCCAGCTCAATCTCAACTAAACAAAAGGTAAAAGGTACCTGCTAATCTGAAAACTACCACCAACTACTCCAGGTCTGTTTTTGAGGAGGTCACAACATTATAACAAGGCTTAATGTTCACAAGAGTCAGTTCAGAGAAATATATGACCTTTAAATTACAGGTATTTTATTAACTAAAAACATTCTGTTCTGTAACTTGCCCTAGTAGCATCATCTACTACGTATTATTTTAATGCGAAAATAAACATTTCACTGTGAAACATTTTAGGCAAAGAAATCACATACCCATGAAGACAAACACCAGCTGGTCTCTGCACCCAAAAGGTTACATAGTGCATCTTTAAACATTTTATAATCTGGCCTGCATCTCAAAAATGTATCTGCACTATTATTTTTCTTTCATGTATTATTTTACCAATGCTGAAAATGCCCTACTATGAGTGAGGGTCTCTGAGGGTGGGGGTCAACTTGAATCAGCTCTGCTGCTATTTAGCTATTTCACCATGCTGCACTCCTCACTATTGCCAACAGGGGGCAGTAACTGCCTAATTTAAACGTGAGAGAGCAGTATTGTTTTCTATACATATAGACTATTGGCCACAGCCTGAATTAAATTATACTATGGAAACAAGTCCTGGCGTCTGCCCATAACTCAATAAAAAGCTACTTTCATTATTCGACGAGATGGTGGCTCATCATGTTCCAACTGTCTCCCCCTCAGTCTAAAAATAAACGGGCACATTTGTAGAGTCGTAAGAAATATGCAAACCCAAAACAGGCCGGGAATAGAACCATCAATTAATCATAATATTGTGTGTTTCATGGAGCAAATAGTCACTGAATCATAATGAAACATCTTTGCAACACCAGTTTGCCCACAGTATTTTAGCAAATTTAGTTTTAGAAGAACAGATGTCTCATAATTATGACAAAAGAAGAAGCAAATGAAAAGTATGTCTTCAATTTTTCACAATTCTTACTTTTTGTTAACATTTCAAATCAACTCTGTGATTTTTCCCCCCTTTTGTAAGCAAAAGGGGGGAAATGTGTTACAATGTGTTAGTCACTCATTTCATACCATTCTATTGCCTGCCCTAGGGTAGACTGATGAAATCACTCATGCACCACATTCATACAAGCAATGCAAGCACAGTGGGTGAAGTGTCTTGCCTAAGGACCAAGCTTGACCTTTGAGTTAGTGGGCAAACACTGCAAACAAGATGATACTGCAATTTGTTATTATACACAAATCAAATGGACAGCGTCATAACGTATTACAGTAATGTAGACTTTGTGGGAAATTATTTGGACACAGTGTCTTACACATCACAAAGAGAAAAAAATAGAACGGTATACTAAATTCTAAGTAAATAGCAGAAATACCAAGAGCCTGTTATAATAAGGCATATAATATAATTTTTTTTTGTAGATGCTTGCCAAAGAGCTCCAGCAGTGGCAGGTCCCAGTGGAGCAGACCAACGCTTTGGCCAACAAACTCCTCACGCTGTACGCCAATGACGACACCCATCTGGTCAAACAGATGAACGACGATATGAACACCTCCTGGACGCACATCGGGAAACGGTAAAATCAGCTATAACAAAACAAATCATTTTTAAACATCCTATATTATGTACAATTGAGCGTAAAGACCATATTAAGACCATATACATAAGACCATAAACCCATATTGTATTTTTTCTAGTTTGGGAGACAGAGAAGCAGCTCTTGGCACAGCTCTGAAAACACTGCAAAATTTCTACTTGGATTTGGAGAAATTCCTGAACTGGCTGACAGAAGCTGAGACCACTTGTAATGTTCTCATCGATGCTACAAACAAGGAAAGACTTCAGGAACAGCCCGAAGCCGCCAGAAACCTGCTAGCCCAGTGGAAGGTAGAAAACTTGTCTCTCTACCCCTCCTGATGCTGTATCTTGTCTGCGTATAGGTCTTTATTATGGGGTGAAATCTGTTGTGAGTAAATGGTTGTGGGAGTGTTACATCTCGACAGCTGTTTCATAAAGCTCCATTATCATAAGCAGAGGCTGTACAGGAGACCAAGGTCAAACATCTTTTCAGCAGCAATTTGCGTTTTGTATAGGTGAAAATGTAGACAGTGTGGTATATGCAGTAGCCACGGTGTGATGTAACGTAATGCTAAGGAAACTACTCAGAAACCAGGGCATATACTGCATAAAAATGTACTTATTATGTTTTATCACATTTACTGTAGGACCACATGACATCACAAAGTGGGACAGAGTGTTTTCAGTTTGAGAGAAGAGCTAAGCCTAAATATGCAGAGTTTGTGTGTTAAACATGTGTGAATAGAAGAAACAAAACAAAATTCCAGGTTTGTTTTAGGTGAGGAAACAACGCTATAACATAAATCAGAAAATAGTGTAATAAGGTCCTTTAATACATATTTAGTGCAATATGTATGCCTATAGTCTCTGAGACCACCATCACCAATCGTATTTATACAAATGAAGTGTCTTGCTGAAGAGCACAAGAACAGAATGAACTGAGTAGAGTGGAATTTGAACCATCAACCCTCTGACTAATGCATCTCCCCACCTCCTGAGTTGCTCATAGATCTAAACTAACACAGATATTTTGGAGAAGCGCATCATCATTTTGCAAAGAGCATTCACGCTTCCATGGAAACGCTCTAAAAATGAATGACTGACACATTTGCCAGATTTCAGATTAAACTTTTGAAATGAAAACAACATTTCAAATTACATGAATTTTTGACATGCAAGCTGTTCGTACATTTCCTCATTTAAAGATATACCCAGTAACTTTTCTGTTGGAGAGTCTGCCACCTACGATAACTTGTTAATAAAGATGTTACTGGATTAATTGCCTAGAATGTTCCACTGCTTATTTACGTCCATGGAGACAAGGTCCGATCTGTGGAGAGACTTTGTGTTGAAAATCAAACAGGACCCTGAACGCTCTGTTGATCAGAGACTTCTAAAAATGTGTTGTTTAAATACACTTTTTTTTTAGTTTTCAGATTTCATGTTAAATCATTTTTGGCAGTTTTAGCTAATGTGTGCATTGTGTCACCATAGTAACTGTTGAACATTTTGCCAATAGAGATAGAGGTACAGCACCCCCAGTGTGATGCCACTGCAGAATATCAGTAACATAATCAAAAATGTAATTGAACTGCAACTGAAAGAATGCAAGATAGAAAAGTTAAATTAAAGTTAAAACACTTTGGAACATTCCAAGTGAAGTAGTAATATCTCCATGGAGACAAGCAGGTGGCAGACACTCACCAGAAAAACTTACATCATTACATCTTTTTTTCCACCCATAAACCATCCTTTACTCGACTGAGTGGCAGTTACAAGCCAATAAACCTGCTTTATTTTTCACCTGAGGGCCATAGCCAACCCACTCTTGTCTAGACCTAACCACAATGGCCTCTGAACGCCCCAGTCGGAATCTTACCATCCTCATTTGACTTCCCACTCGGCTGGCATGACAGGAATGCTGACACGGCAACATCAAGGCGCCCGATTGGCCGACCGTCTCTTGGCAAGCTCATGCAAAAACAGTGGGTGTTAAAAGGAAAAGCTTGTTGGGGAAGGAACACGCTGTGACCCCGAACTCCCACACTGTAAGACTCAAAACAAGAGGGTACTGTATGCAGACTCAAGATAGTCTTCTGTGTCCAATTAGAAGTACTACACAAAAACGCACACTTGCTATATACGCTGTGAAGATAAGGTTTAATTATAAAAATGTGCACTCATCGTACTATGTGGGCTTTTGAGTTAGTATACTCGCCTCCACTCTCAAATTCTTATTCCAAATGTTCTTCTTCTGGAAAATGGTGTAGTCCCTCCCATGGGTCATCTCACAATCTCCAGTCCAACAGAGGGCATTCATAGAGATTTATGCATTCTGAACACTGTTGTATTCAGTCGCACAGTGGGACTACAGGAAACACAAGAGGGTGCGTTTTTGAGAATTTTTGGAGTTTGTTATTTGAAACATGTGGTGGAGGAGAGTCTACAATGTTCAGGTTTATTATTATTACTACTACTACTACTACTACATATTTATACGTATATTTTTGTATTTCTTGCACTAACTGACTCCCTTTAGAATCGTGAACTCCTCTAGCGTAGAGCTTAGTCTCGCGCAGAATGGTCAGTGTTTTTAAGTGGTCTGTATTGATGTGAACATTTTGAGTCTAGTATTCTGCCCTGCAAAGGCAAAACACCTTAACTCGCCAGTGTGAAACTGAGAAAAATTACTTCAAAGTTTCTGTTTTGTCCAGACAAAAGTATAATAGGTAGGGCTCCCAAAATTTGACAACTAGTTGCTATAATGAAGAAATATTTGTATGCGAAAAATATCAAGCTCAAAAGGGAACTTTGACCCTTATTTGGCAGTTACTGTACTCTGCACTTGTATCATGCCAAAAATAAGAAGTTGTGCAAAGGCTAAAGGCACTAAAGTTACTGCCTTTTGCCTTTGCACGATTCATTATTTTTGGCACATGATATAAAGGCAGAGTACAGTAACTTCCAAATACGGGTTAAAGTTCAATTTTGAGCTCAATATTTTTCATGATATTTATTCACATGATAATGGAGGTCTCAGATACCCGCAAAATAACATTAACTCATGTTTTAACATGACGCTACTGCCTTCTGCCTTTGTAGGGCAGTGTATCTTCCCCATTTCTTTGTAAGATTAAGAAACCGACTTGTGGTAAAAATGGTTGGATTACAATTGTAGTGCAGTTAAATATTTGAATAATTAGTTCTGTTCTACAAACAAATACAGAAAATGTGTTTGGTGAGCATCTTTTTACTATTGCTAGTTATCATTCAGCATTTATTCATTTATTCTGCTAGTGGACTGGCACAAAGTACCCCATACCAAACTATGAGAAGATTTTCTTACAATACATTTTATACTGCTCAAGCCTACTTTATTTAAAGGTGGATTATGTAACTTTTCTGGTGAAGGGTTCATGGAAATGTCATTGCTTTGTCTGGAATGTTCCACAGTGTAGCATTAAACTGATTTCTATCCATGGAGATAAACAGATGACGCCGTTACTGTAGGCCAAGTTACGGGTCAGATCTGGGACAGGCGACCTCTCACAGTTATATTGGTGGGTGACAGAGCGTTGGTCCACTGATCCGAATCCCACTCTTGGCATAAACATTGTTGGTAGATCTGACCCACGGGTTGGAGGTGCGATTCCAGCTCCCAAAGATGAAGGCTACTGTTGTGTCTTTGGGCAAGACACTTAACCCACCATGCTCCCAGTGTCTGCGTACACTGGTGTATGAATGTGTGTGTGTTCCTTGATGTTGGAGTGCCTTGAAGGTAGAAAAGTGTGTGGATTTTTGACGTAATAAAGAGTGCATCTTTAACCTCTATACCACAAAGCACTGTAATGAATTCGAGACATTTAATCAAATAATAATCGAGATTGTTCTGATCAATTTCCATGACTTCAAATGTCAGCGTTGACATTTGTGCTTCATTCTTACACCCATTTCTCCTATGCACACAGTAACCTCCTTCTCCCATTACTTCCCCACATTTGTCCAATTCTCCGCTGCCTCCTGCTTTGTTAAGAGCATCGGTAATGGTCTGTCTCCAGGAAAAACATTTTAGACCACTGTGCTGAAGTTCCCGCAGATGCCACGCCAAAAAAAAAAAAAAAAAGACCACACACACACACACACACACACACATTTTGGCATTTTTTTATGCTACAAAAGGTTTCACTCACGGCGCATTAAGCTCGGCATTATAGTCCATTCCTGGAGCTGGGAGAAGCTGCTTTTAGAATCCCTATCCCATTACCAAGCACTCCACCCAAGCTCGAGAAAAATATTCTGCTATTACAATGCATTTGGGTTTATAACTGCTGCTTGTGTGTTGGCAGGACCTGGAGGCAGAGATAGATGGACACACAGAGATGTACCACTCTTTGGATGAGAATGGACAGAGGATCGTGGCGTCATTGGGGGACAGTGAAGACTCAGCGCTGCTCAGGAGGAGACTGAACAACATGAGCCAGAGATGGAACGAACTTCGAAGCAAAACGCTAAGCATGAGGTCACTACAAAGATATAGTATTTGTGACATTTGCTGCTATTCCAAGTATACGCTAAGCTAATGTTTAAGCGTGCTATAATGCTGATCTCTTGTCCTTTGTTTTGTTCATGCCTGTTTGAGAAGTCTTCCGTATCAGCTTCCTTCACACAAGTTCAAAACGCTATGTTCCACGTGCTGATGTCATGAGGTGTCAGATATGCAGCCAATAGGAGAAGCAAATGAACAGAGAGCCCGCCCCCTTTTCATTAATATAAATTATACTGACAAAGTTGTACATTTAAAGGGGGACTCCGGCATGTTTGAAGCTCAAGTCCATTGCTAGAGGTGGTCGAATACTGTCAGAAGACAAAAAACGGCACAGATCAGTGTTGCCTCGGTGGAGATCTCGCTGTGGTAGTGAGTCTGTCAAGGCAACAAGCTAGCGTCGTGAATTGGGCAAGTTCTTAGCTTCCAAATAAAGTGCCAATTTGCAAACTGAAGAACCATAACACCACTTTCTAACTCATCTTACAACATAGCCACGAGTCTAACAAACAAAACGCTCTGCCTGGCTCATTCATTAGTCGTCTGGAAACGTTATAAAACAACTTTATAAGCAGCCTTAGTTTTACCTTTGTTGATTTCCCACTGCACATTGCAAAAGCCCAAAAGACTTACCTTCCTCTTTAATAAACAGGTAGATAAGTTTAATATAATATTGTGGAACATTCCAAGGAAGGCAATAAAATCTCCATGGAGACAAGTAGGTAGTGAAACTGATACTAGAAAAGTTGCATGGTGCAACCAAGAAAGAGAGTGGTATATAGTTTGTTTGTGTTTTACTGCTTTGGATAAATAAATGTTTTATAATATTTGTATTCAGATATATTTTCAAGACATAATAATTTTAACTTTAACATTATAGAATAAATTATAACATTTCTAAACTGTTGCAGATCTCATTTGGACTCTGAGATGGCTCCCTGGAAGAGGCTGCATATGTCCCTGCAGGAGCTCTTAAATTGGCTCCGGATGAAGAACCATCAGCTGGAGCAGGAGCCGCCTGTAGGGGGCGATGTCCCCGCTGTGCAAACCCAGCTTGACACGCACAGGGTACCCTTTAATCTATCGCTATATAGTACATTTGAACATGAGAAATACAAGGTTTGTCCCGGCGGTATGTCCTTTACTGTAATCTCTATCTGCGACATATGACTCACACAAAGCTCCAACAGTGTCACACAGCTACTGTTACTGCATATGCTTTTCATTGCTTATATAATGTATGTGTGGGCAATATGCCAAAAAAAAAAAAATCACAACTACATTTTCTACAGCAAAGACTTTAATTAACTAATTTTCATTTTAACACAATTCATGTAGCTGGTATCTTATATATCGACTTTATTGGAGGTTCTATATTACACAAAATTGACTCTTGTGAGCTTAAGCCATGTTATAATGTTGTTACCACCTCAAAAACACCTGGAATTGTGTTTTATTTCATTCATACATGTTTGAGTAATCCTCTATTATTAGCCTGTCTGCTAGTATATCTCCAAAGCTCAAAATGGTCTGTTCCACCTTGTGATGTCATGTAGAGGTAGTTTTCAAGTTAACAGCTCCTTTTACCTTTTGTTCAGTAGATATTGGTAAATCCAGGGCTGAAATCATCCAAAGGATTCTAGTGAAGCTGTATGGAGTTTAAAAACACAGTGGAGCGCTTCCTGTATTACCACAGGAACAGTGTTTTCAGTTCTGAGAGAAGAACTGAGTCTAAATATGTAGGATTTGTGTGTGAATGAAACAAAGCACAACTTCAGGTATGTTTCGTTTGATGAGGAAATAACATTATAACATGGATCAGTAAATAGCCTAATATAGACCCTTTAATATGTAACTAAGGTCATCTACTGCTTCTAAAAGTTCACACTTCACTGTGATTGGATGTATCCACCTGTCACTCAAAACCCAACCAATAAAAAAAGTGGGTGGGGAAAAATCAAAGGTTTTCAGCTTGGACCATATCACCAAAATAGCAGATGTTCATAGGGCTCTGATTATAAATACATTTTACTGCCCAGCTCTAATATAAAGTTTGTTATACAGATGAGACCATTGGGGAGTCATTGAGTAAAACGGCAGTTGCGGATTGTGCAATATAACAGAATAAACGGAACAAGCATCATGAATATTTAAAGTTCCTGTTTATAGCTACTGTTTGTGAGTTTGTTTCATGGCCTCAAACTAAAATCATAAAATAGAAAACAATTAGCCTTTGTTTATCTGGGAAAATTCCACCGGGATTTGGAATATTCCGTGGGAGCCCCCAGAGGGATCTACTGTACATGATTTTAGTGGTAGAGACTTACCACCAAACCAAAAACACACCGCCCTATTTGAAGCACTAACCATCATGCAACTTTGTCAACAGAGTAGATGCCTATGTCAATATAGAGAAACAATATGTACTCAAAAAGTGGCAATAGTACAAAAACTGGAAACTGAAGCAGTGTTAGTAACTGCAAGGGCTTTCTTCTATTATTATTTTTCCTTACAAACGGCCTAAACATTGTAAAAAGTCCCCAAGCTGGGTATGAGATTAACCAGTTTAATGAAAATTTTGATAAAACAGGCCTCGCGAAAATGCCCAAAGTGACCTGACTCAGCAGCGCCACCTAGAAGTGGACACCTATGGGAGTGGGGACAAGTGGGCATACCGGTATGTCTATGATATATTGGATAAAAAATTTCCCATTTTGGCTCCATGTCTGTAAAATGCTACTAGTCCCTGATTTTTGGTCCAAATGAGCTCACATTTGGCATGTCACATCTAAGAACATGGGTTCATAAACAGGGTCAGTTTTCTTTGGATATTCCTTCCGGTTTGCTCATAGCACACTGATAAAATACTATAAAGCATATGTGCACTATAGCGCCCCCTACTATAGAAATGAAACTTCAGCCTTATCAGATTTGTACCAAATTTGGGAATTAAATTGTATGAATGAATACAAGCAAAAAAATATATTACAGACATGGGGCATTTTTCACAGTTGACCAGCAGGGATGATTAAAAAAAATATTAAATATATTAAAAGATGCACTGTTATTTTTCTGACATAGGATCTGTGGGCCTGAGCAGCTGTCAGGAAGGGACAATAGCGTGCCGGGCGGTCGCATGGGTGAAGGCCATCATTGCCACGGGGGGGCTTTAATTTGCAATTATTCTTTTTTTGTAGCTTTCTTATTATGTTGCCTCATCAAAACCGTACCTGAAGAGGTTTTAGATGTCATCCATTCAGCACCAGAGGAAAGAGAGAGGAGACTCAGAGCTTTTTAATATGTTGTTTTTGGCGAATAGGGCATTTTCAAAACGATTAAAGGCAACATGGTGATGTGTTAGCACTTAATACCTCATAGAGTAAAAGAGCCCCTCTTTAATGTCTCCTGCCAAAAGTAAATAGTTAAATAGTTTAATAAGAGTTAGATTTTTTTTTTTTTACCAATCACATGCCCAGATCAAAGGGGGTGTGGTCAAATTTGGATCAAGGCCATTGGATACCATTAATTTACACTTCATAGCTATTAGCATAAACATATAATGAACTAAAGCTGAGAACTCTGAATATACCAGAAACTCCAAAGAAAAGTAACTGTCAGATTACGCAACCCTGATTTGCATATTTATATAGCGGGTTGAAAGAGTTTGAATTAGAAAGACGAGGCAGAGAAACAAACCAAAGCGGCGCGCACTTGTTTAGCACATGCCTAAAAATAATGACTTCCTCAATTAAATATTCCCAGCTTGAAAAATCCATTCAGTTTTTGAACAAAAGCTTCGCAGTTTCTCAAAAGAAAAAAAAAAAAAAAGTCCATTTGTGATCTCTTGGACAGACATTATGCAAATTAAAGTCTGCAGCACAGGTTAAATCAAAAACCCATTTTGTGTGAGCTATTTTAAAGGAGAGGGCGAATCGGGAGACGTTATTGGCTGAATGCGCTGGTCAGTCGATGTATTAAAACTAAAGTGATGGGGTCCTGTAACGCATTAGAGAAAGCTTTTAGTGGCATATTTTAATAGGAAAGCTACTTGTTATTCTTCCCATGATAAAAAATATGATTGAAAATGTGCACATGTTTTTTTCCCAGGCGTTCAGAAGAGACATGAGGGCCAAGGAACCAGTGGTGACCAAAGCGCTGGACGATGTTGGAGTGTTTTTGTCAGAACTGCCCAGAGAAACCCCATCTCCTGAACAGAGAGGTAATGATGCTAACTAGCTAACAGCTAATTAGCAACGCAACTCGATTAGCCTTGGTTAAAATGCCTAGGACAACTTAGACTACTCATTTTACTAAATCACAGTTAAGATTATCGCTAAGATTTTTGCAAAAACATTCATGTGCATTTCCCCAATTTGGCTACTTTTTGGGGTTTAAAACTGTACTTCCTGGTTGGAAAGCGTGATGCTAATACCTTAACTTTGCAAAACTCCTTTCTGTGTGGAGTTTGCATGTTCTCCCCGTGTCTGGATGGGTTTCCTCCAGGCACTCCAGTTTGCCCCCGAAACTCAAAACCTGCAGCACCTCTATGAACTAACATCAAGGACCGTGACATCCACCCTCCTGTGGGCTCACCACCCACAGAGGGGTTCATAGAGGGGGTCAGGTGTTATGAGGATTGGGCAGCAAGGTGACCCAGCTGGATTAAGCGGGAGAAGATGGATGGATGGACCTGTATTTTGTTTAAATCATATTTAAAGTATATAGTATATGTAAAATGTGCTGAACTTTTAGACAGAATTCCTCCTAATGTGATGTTATCGCTTAAACTTTCTACTTCCTGTAATTTTGAAGAATTGTTCAATTTTCTTCCCAAATTGCTTTGTGGTTTGGATAAAACTGTAATTTATACATACAATAGATAGAATCCCACTAAATTAAGCTGAAATGAATCTTAAAAATCTGTCATGCACACTTTTATGATACCATAAATCAAAAGTACGCTATGTAACTTTTCAGGTGGGGCTCTGTGACCTGCTTGTGTCTATAGAGATATTATCGCTCTTCCTGAAATGTTCTGCATGGCATCAGACCTATTTTTTATCTTGCATTTATTCAATAGCAGATGTATTGTATTGCTCAAAATTACCTATGCAACATTCGAGGCAAAGCAAACATCTCCATGGAAACAAGGAGGAAAAGTTAAGTAGAAAAAGTTTCCCTTTCAGTACACTTAAATGTGCACTGTGTAATTACTATTTACACAATTACCTAATTTGTCTGGGTAGAGAATATTAGTAAGTGGATAACATATTTAGATATTTTGTTTATAAGCTATAAGTGACTATTTTGAGTTTTTAGCCATGTTAGAATGTTGTTACCTCATCAAAAACATACCTGGAGCTGTGTTTTGTTTCATTCACACGTGTCTGAGTAACCTTTTATTATTAGTCTGTCTACATTTCCACAGCTCAAAATACTCTGTTCTACCTTGTATTGGCATGAATTGGTAGTTTTCAAGTTACCATTTATCCTTTACCTTTTTACCTTTCAGTAGAGATGGGCAATTCCAGGGCTGAAATCATCCAAACGATTTTAGTGGAGATGTAAGAAGTTTAAAAACACAGTGGAGCACTTCCTGTATTACCACATGACATCAGACTAAATACAGGGCTAAAGAAATCAGACTAAATACAGAGTTTGTATGTTAACCATGTGTGAATGAAAAATACAGCACACCTCTGGGTATGTTTTCAAAAAACATAACATAAATCAGAAAATGGGGTTCACACAAATCATACAAATTCAAAGCTAGTATTCCTGTTATTGTTGGAAGGTATTATTTAAATTGTGAAAATTGTATACAGTCTAATGATTTCAAATTGCTCAGTGAAAAATGTATACGTGTTGTCAAATCATAGTTCCCCCTTTATTTATTCAGCGTTTTAAAATCTTAAGATTATGTTTATGCTCATCCATGCCTGAGCTCTTTAGTGTTTTGGTACAAATACAAATACACACTTGTTTTACCTTGCTCCTGCCATTTAAAATCACTTAAACACACAAAGCACCACAGTAATTAGAATTTATTGTCATTTTGGGATCACTAATATTTTAACAGTCCTCATACACAAAGTCAAAGGTCTCATATTACGCTAAATTAACGCTTATGAGCTTGTGTTCACCACATCTTACAATATTGTTACCTCCTCGAAAACATACCTGGAGTTGTGTTTTGTTTCATTCACACATTCATACACAGTAATCCTTTATTATTACTCTGTCTACATCTTTAAAGCTCAAATTTCTGTTCCACCTTGTGATGTCATGAAGCGATAGTTTTCAAGTTAACAGCTCCTTTTATATCTTATCAAGTAGAGTAGAATTCCAGGTCTGAAATGATCCAGATGATTCTCGTGAAGGTGTTTGACATTTAAAAACACAGTGGAGCACTTTGAGAGAAGAACTCAGCCTAAATATGCAGCGTGAGTGAAACAAAACTCCAGGTATGCTTGTGATGATACAAGAACATTATAACACAGATCAGAAAATAGTGTAATATGGGCCGTTTAAAGTTGATCTTTTACTTCCCCACTTGTTTATCGCCATCGCTGTGTCGCGTGAGCCACATTATGAACTCTGCACCTTAGCAACAGCCCGGTAACGCTCAGCTAATGGCAGCTAACTCAGTCACATAGACAGACCGTGATCACAGCAGCCTGGTTACACTCAAAATGACCAGCATTATGTAAACCCAATGAACTGTTGTCCTGACCACGGAGAGATAGAAAGAAACCTCTCCAGGCTAATCGCTAACGCTCCAAAGGGGGTATTTTAGCTCGGCAATTGACCTTAACATTGGAAGTGGTTATGTAGGACTTTGCTTCTTTTAAATTCAGTCCCGGCGTGTTAATAAAATGGAGGCGCTGTCATTTTGAGTGGTCCGACGTATAAATCTTGTCACAGCGGCTAATGATAGCACTTACCGGAACAATTTGAGGCAAGCTTTTTAAGTGGAGTGAACATTTTGGGATATTGGGTTTTGGATTCGGTCAGTGTAGGTAAACTAAAGAATATGTGAATGAAGGTGGAAGTGCGTGTATTTATGTCAAGTTTTTGGGGTTTCTGTAATAAAGTAGATGATTATAATGTTTTCTCTGACTGATTGTGCTTATTTAGTCTTTAAAACCCAAACAGACGATGCATTTTTAAGCTACTAAAAACAATCTGACAACCCCTAGCGATCTAAAAGTCTCATTTTCTTGCAGAGAGATTTTTTCTACCATCTTATAATGTTGTTCCCTCATCAAAAACATGCCTCAAGAGGTTTTAGATTTCATCGATGCATGTTTGAGGATTTTAGCAATCTCTCCTTGGCCCTCTTTGAACTCTTCTTACTCCTTTTTTCTGGAAAACCTGAAGCTCTATGTTTTGATAGCGCTCTGAAGGGGGATTAACTTAACACAGGGAGAAAAGAGGGAAGGCTCAGAGCCCCAAAAACAAAAGTGAAACCTATAAAACGTTTATGTGTTGTTTTCAGTGAATATAGCAATTTCAAAACAATGTAAGGTGACATGGCGATTTCAATATGTTGTGCGTTAGCTGTTAATACCCCACAGAAGTAAAAAACAACAACAAAAAAACCTCTTTAACAATTCAAAATAGTAAACTGTAGTCTGCCTATCAGATAGTCAGTGTGTTAGAGTATCTATGACATGGTTGGAACTTGTAAGTTCTTATTTTATGAACCAATTTCTACATTATTATTATATTTTCCATTCAGTTCTTTCAAAGTTCACATTTTATACATATAGATAATTCATTATTTCAGTGCATTTTTTGTCAAGTAAAAAAGCTTGGACGCTATCTATGAATCTATAATATACTGTTATATTCCCCGCAGCAAGACTTCAAACTTACTTCCATTGTTCCGCTCTTTAATAAATCTAACCAAAACAAAGCAAAACCCCCCACTATCTTATCAGAACGCCGCAGCTGACTGTGTTCTGCCTTATCTCACATTCACGCCCCACAGCTCCAAAAACAAGTCTCCGAGCTCTTCATCTTGTGTCACTTACATATTTCTCCTCCTCTTCCTCCTTCTGTCTCCTCCGCAGATATCAGCCCCGAGGAGCGAGCGCATCACGTGGGCCGGGTGCTGCGTAAAGAGGCGGATGACGTGGCGAACCGGTGGGAACGTTTGTGCGGGGACGCGGCGGAGTGGCAGAGGAGGCTGGAGCTGGCTCTGGAGCGTCTGATGGAGCTCCAGGAGGCTCAGGACCTGCTGGATGGGCAGCTGAGGCAGGCGGAGATGGTGCGCGATGCCTGGGAGCCCGTGGGCGACCTGGTGCTGGACTCACTGCCAGAGCATATCGAGAGGGTCAAGGTTAGAGACAAGTTTATGAGTTTTGATTTGGTTTTTTTGCGTTGCCATGGTTGCCTCTACTCTCTGGGGTTCTCCCCCATGTCACATCAGAAAATCACTTAAAACCTTCAGAAACAACTCAAAACTCACCTTTTCCTCATAGTCTATAACCAGTGTTGGAATGTCACAAAGCAAAAGTAATAAAGTACTGTACTTAAAGGTGCACTATGTAACTTTTTTCTTGGGGGTCATTGCTCTGCCTGCTATGTTCCACAGTATGACATTAAACAGATCTACCATACATTTATTCAGTTACAGGTGGTTTTATAGCTCAAAAATACCTACAAAAACAGGCATTCTGACTGTGAGTGGGGTCGCCTCTCCACAGATCTGACCTGTAGCTTGGTCTGGGTTGATCTCTATGAAGCTAAAAAGGTTTAATGCCATACTGTGAGACATTTTAAACAAAGCAATAACATCTGAATGGAGAAAAGCATTTGGCTTCAAACAGATATATCCTGTATTTATTAAGTTAAAGGACTTTTTTATTTGTCAAAACTAGTACAAAAAACATGCATTCTTACTGTGAGTGGGCCCACTTCTCCACAGATCTGACCTGTAACATCACCTGTCTGGTGATGTGGCTGCTATCTCCACGGAGATAGTTATATGAAACACCACACTGTAGAACATTCCAGGAAACAAAATGATAGCATAAACATGCAGTCAAGCAGGTGGCGGACCCTCCTCCAGAAAAGTTACGCAGTACACCTTTAATGCAGCTCTATGGTCAAATACAGACACTTTCCACACCCACTCCTCCTACTGGTTAGCCTTCATCGGACTCTGAGTGAGTGACAGGTGGATTTAACCAATCACAGTGAAGAGTACACTTCCACAAACAGCAGATAGCTTTAAAGATTAGATAAAAGATGCCAAGAAAACATGATCAGCCTCTTAGAAAATCGTGATAGGAATTTTCTTGGCACATCGCCCAGCCCTAGCATATGGCCAGTGTTTTTAAATCAATTCAAAGTAACTTATTTATCCCAGAGGGGTATTTTAAGCATATTCTATACTACACACACAAATCGTGAGCCCACTTTGAGCAATTTACCCCACAGTATATAAGATAAAATCAGTATAAACCCAAGTGCACAGATCTAAATCCAGATAATCAATCCTAAAACTAGACACTAGATACTGATTTTTAACTAGAAGCAATGCTAAATACTAAATCACATAACCTAAATAGAACAAAACTGGACCTTGTCTGAAAAGATCACTTGAAAATATTAAAGTGTTATCATTATTGTTATTGTTATCAAACATGTCAAGATTGTAGATGTCATCCATGCATGTTTCAGTATTTTGTGTTCTACTGGTCACACATACATGGGAAAGTCTATATACTCTCACTGTAAGGAGTATTGTAATCTCTGGTGGTGAAGGCCACATAGAGCTATCTGTAAAGAAATGTCAACAAGGACCGAGCTGGAGGTGTCCTTGGTGCACAGCAATGCAATGGAAAATCCCCCAACACCTCTGGCAGTTAAAATCTATGCAACTTTTAAAGGCCCTATATTGCGTTTTTTAATATAATTATGTTATAATGTTGTTTCCTCATCAAAACATACCTGGATCGTGTTTTGCTTCATTCACACATGTTTAACACAAAAACCCTGCACGTTTAGACTTATTTAGGCATATTTAGACAGAGTTCTTCTTTCAAACGTATTTTCAACGTTAATGTGGTTACAATTTGTCTGAAAATAAGATCAAGTCAATGGACATTCAAAACGGAAGCTGATATTGATTGTCCAGGATTTAATCTGATCATATAATCATTACTTAATTATGTCTGTATTACACTAATCCTTATTATTAACACCATGAAGGTCATCTACATTATGAAAGATGTATTGGGATTTCTCAAGTGATCTCATGTAATCCTGTCAATAATCTCTTCATACGTAATAATTGAAATAGAATATATGCTTTATCTTACTACCGCTTTCCTCTCCTTTGTGACACTGTTTTTGCTTCTACTTTTGCGTGTAGGAGTTCCAGGAAGAGATTGCTCCCATTGAACACGATGTCAAACGTATGAACCAGCTGGCATCCACGTTCGGACCACATGACATCCAGCTGTCTCCTAGCAACCGCGAACGCATCGAGGAACTGAACACCCGCTGGGAACTGCTCCAGGTACAGCCGCTGTGGTCATACACGTGCAGCTACTGTACATGCATGGTACAGTGGACATGGTTAACTTAATGAACTAGAAGGTCTGTGGGTAATAGACGGCAGGAATAGTGGACACTGAATCTAAGATGTCATTATATCACGTAAGGGGGCTTAAAATCATTATGTGATATTAAATGAAAGTTTAGTTGTGATAGTGATAGTTTGCATTTTTTATTTAAAACTCAAAAACCAGTTGCATAAGCTTATCAGAATCAGAATCGGAAAGGTTTTTATTGCCATATGAGTGAACAGGTTCACAACATTAGGAAATTGCTGCGGTGCTTGGAGCGGAATGTAGACGAACACTAACATGCAACAAATAAAATAGAATAAAATAAAGTAGAAACAATAAGCTATAATATAACAACAAAATGTACAAATTTACAAGAATATAAGAATATAAGAGTAAAAATTATGTACAGTATTTTAGGGTGCGTTCACACACACCACATCAAAATTGTGTCTAAACTTGTAACTAAACCTGTACTAGATCAGGACTAAACCACTAAACCTAGACTACTAAACCAGGACTAGACTGGGACTAAACCAGGACTAAACCAGGGTTAGACCAGGATTAAACCAGGAATAGAACAAGGCTTGACCAGGACTAGAAGAGGGCTAGACCAGGACTAGACCAGGGCTAGACTAGAACTAAACCAGGACTGAGACTAAACCAGGACTAGACCAAGACTAAAACTATCACTAAACTAGGGCTAAACCAGGACTTAACCAGGACTAGACCAGGATTTAACCAAAACTAGAACTGGACCAAAGCAAGTCTGCATTGGAACTGACCTGAGCTCAAACAGGAATTAACAAGGCCAAATGTGAAGTACTCTAATCTTCTAAAAATTCCAATTTATATATTTAGTTTCTCAGCATGGATACACTAAATTATGTCCTACAACCAACAACAACCAACAAAATATTTCCAAATTTCTTCATAATAAATTAAGTTCAAATTCTATAAATTCTATCTGTCCTTTGTTTGACTTTTGTCTTGACCTTTTGCGCCCTCTTGGTCTTGATCGTGTCCACTTTATTCCAACTGTCTCCTGTCTTCTTGTATAATATAAAGCAGCTTGTCTTATAACCTTGCTAACTGCTTCTGGGTGCCTGCTTGTGAGTGCGTGTGCCTATTAACAAAAATCTAAAATTCCCAAATGAAAATCCCCTCCCCTCTTCAGTATCAGAGGCTACACGCGGCTCGCCTTGATCACTTTTAATAAACCTGGTGGCGTCCGTGTTGGAAGCCAGACAGTGACGGTGAACGGCCCTGACACATGTAGCCAATCAGGAGCCAGGGAGCGCAGCTAAAGCGGGGTGAGGGATGGGGGGTCCCGGGAGGAGATGTGCCCCTGGGTGACGGGACAGACGGCCAGAGCCTCTGAAGTTTGGACTGGAGCAGATGGTGGATCGTACACACACATACGCACAAGCTTACCTGTAAGGAGGTGAAGACAGCCGAGATGTAAAAGAGAAGGACACCTAGGGGGTACTAATGAATTTAATATGTCATCAAGGAATTTTATGACTTTTTTTTTACCCTTTTTTTAATTTTTGAGTTGTAGAGTTGTAGTTGAGTTTAATTTTTGAGTTTTGGGCATTGTAGATGAAACTATAAAATTGGTAACTGTCAGCGTACTGTACGTAATGGTCTAGCAATCTAATCTGACCAAATATGTTTTAACTTGGAATTTTTTTTAATACACATAGAACATACTGTGTAAAAAGTATATAAAAAAGTAAATAGTAGTTTATTTATATAGTAAGTACATTTAAACTGCCTATATTATACTGTTTTCTTCTGTTTCCTCATCAAAAACATACCAGGAGTTTTGTTTTGTTTGATTCACACAAGTTTAACATACAAATCTTACATATTTAGATTCTTCTTTCAAACAGAAAATGCTCTGTTCCACCTTGTGATGTCATGTGGTAATACAGGAAGTGCTCCACAGTGTTTTATATTCCATACACCTTCACTAGAATCACTTATTAATATAATTTCAGCCCTGGAATTTCCAATCTCTACTGAACAAAAGGCAAAAAGTAGCTGATCACTAGAGCACTACCACTTCATGACATCACCAGGTGGAACAGAGCATTTTTAACTTTGGAGATGTAGACAGACTAATAATTAAAAGTTGCTCAAAGATGTGTGAATGAAACAAAACACAACTTCAAGTATGTATTTGATGAGGTAGCAACATTCTAACCGGGCTTATAACTCAAGAGTCAATTTTGTGTAATATAGGACTTTTAAATGTGGTGTTTTTATGAATAATTGACCAAAATGAAGGCCAATGTGTTTTTTTTAGCCAGTTTCTTTTAGTTACACTTTTAGTAATTCTTTTTGGACATACAAACTGGGTATTTAATAAATGTATCAATGAATTAATCATGTATGAAATCTATACACTTTCATTGAGGAAAATTAAACAAAAAAAATCTCTCTTTTTTTCATTTTATTACGATGTTAATAGCCTATTGTGGGCGAAGATTACAGTGTCTCCTTCTGTAGGCTGAATATGCATACAGTCAGTGTTAGTGTGTGTGTGTGCGTGGATGAGTAAAATGTGTACCTGTACGCGGGTCACTGTGCACCCCGAAAAGGTCAAATCTGATTGGCCGCTCCTCGGTGGCACAGTGCACTCCCAGTTAATTACGATAAATTCCTCCTCAACAATCGCACTCCTCTCATTTGTACAACTCCTAATTAGGTTTCCGTGGATACAGGCAAAAACAACTCGGGCAGGAACGGAGTGAGTGAGGCGGACTGCAAGGTAATTTTCAACTGTGTCACATTGAACTGTATGTTAAAGGTCCCATATTACGCTATTTTCTGATCCATGTTATAATGTTGTTTCCTCATCACAAACATGCTTATGTTTTATTTCATTTGTACACACCCTGCATATTTAGGCTGAGTTCTTCTCTCAAACGGAAAACACACTGTTCCACCTTGTGATGTCATGTGGTAAGACAGGAAGTGCCTATTTACTTCTTTTATACTCCATATGCCTTCACTAGAAACATTTGGAATTACCAAACTCTAATGACCTAAAGTAAAAAGTTAAAGGCAGCTGTGAACTTGAAAACTACCGCTTCATGACATCACAAGGTGGAACAGAGCATTTTGAGGTTTGGAGATGTAGACAGATAAATAATGCAGGATTTCTCAAACATGTGTGAATGAAACAAAACACAACTCCAGGTATGTTTTTGTTGAGCTAACAGCATTATAGCATGGCTTAAGTATACCGCGTAATATGGAGCCTTTAAAGTTACGACATTGGTTTCATTTCATCTTATCATTTGAATGTTCATCAACCAATTTGCCCAATACAGAAATTGCTTTGAATATACAATCAATTCACTCCTGCAAAAGAAAATGTGTCAATTGGAATTTCGCGTTCTGCCCATAGACTGTATGAAGAAATGGACTAAGAGAGAGTGACGTCACCCATAGCGTTCAGATCCAGTCAAATGAAGCGAGAATGTGGAGCCAATTTCCAGGAATAGGAATTTATTTATGGATAAAATAGCGAAATAAAAACACCAGGATCATGTAGAGGAAGAACAAGAGAGAGGGGTGACGTTTTTTCAGTACAAAGTCAAATGGAGCCAGAGCCGATGGAGCCGGAAGCGCCCCCATGGTCACTTCCTGTTTAGAATGCGGCGCCCAGCGGGTTACCCATGCCCATTTATATATACAGCCTATGGTTCATGGTTCTGCCTGGTAGCATTAGATCATTGGACATCACTGGAATTAAATAAGATCTGGTGCCAATCTGCAGTCGTGACCCCTTCTTTAGGCTGTCTCTTAGTGTGAATAATTCATCAGATTAGAAAGGCAAATCTAATCAGAGCTTTTGATAAATGCCCTCACCACTGGAAGCACGCGTTTGTCACCAGATAAGATCCAGGAGATAAGGTTTTTATGTATAAGTACAGTGATTAAATGCAGTGGAGATGGTTTAGTGGGTCAGAATTAGCTGGTCTTAGCAAATAGTGACTAAGGCCCTGCTCATCCTGGCATTAAAATCTGCTATATCCACAGGTGGGTAGTATTCAATCAGATTTAATTTACTTGAGTAATTTTTAAAGAAATTGTAGTTCCATACGTGTAATGACTCCTACTGCAGTAATATTTCAGTGAAGTTACAGTACTTTTATTTGAGTAAAGGTTTTGTTTACTCTTCTCACTGTGAGTATAAATATATTAATGTATCAATACCACAAGATTTGAATACTTGGATTTCTTGTATCTTTAGATTTTTTTTTTTTTTTTGGTCTATCCTTTGGACATATCATAATTATTAGTTGATGTTTTTCCTAATCGATTGCTTTAAATCAGACATTCACTCTTACTTTCCTCAAATACTTTTTACTCTTACTTACTCCTTGGGCCATTACTTTGTCCTTCTAATTGAGTAATATTCCTTTTACCCACCACAGGATTTCATAAAAATGCACATAAACATTGAAATACAAGAATTTATCATTGATCAAAATGGATTCCCAACTAAAGTACATTTGATAGTAACTCTTCATATTATCTTTGCTTTGTGTACAATCTCTAATTATATCTAGTTAACAGACTTTCCTTTGCAAATAATAATTCACCTCTTTTAATTAAGTTGTTAAGTTTTATGCGCCTAGTTTGTATTCTCCTCTCCTGTGGGCATCTCAACATCATTATTCCGCTCTAAAAAAGCACTAAAGTTGGTCTTAAAGAAGAAGCAGATGGCTACGGACAGCAGTAGACATCTCCCTTGTGGACTTCGGCAGAGATGGGCTGTCTACTATACTTTACATGTGGCCTATTTTGATCTTTCAGTCGCACACTCTTCCAGTAAAACACAAGCCAATATCCATTTGCACTTCAATGGTGATGTATTAACTGTCTCCAAGTGCTTCATCAGATCTCAGGGGAAACATTAGGCCCATTCACAAGTAACATTAAGGCGGGCCAAATTACACTCCATCACTCTATGGAATTCAATGGCAGGTTTGAATACCACCTTAAAACAGCACTATCTTTCCACTCCTTTATAATAGTAATGTTGTATAAAACATGCACCAACAAAACCTGTGAATACAAAACAGTCTTTAAAGGTGCACTGTGTGACTTTTCTCGTCAAGGGTATGCCACCGGCTTGTCTCCATGTTGATGTTATTGCTTTGCTACTTCTCAGCCCAATATTGCATTAAATGTATCTATTTCCATGGGGATAAGCAGGGTAAGACTGTATATAAATGGACTAACCCGCTAGCCGGCACGTTCCAAATAGAAGGTGAGTACGGGCGTGCTTCCGGCTCCATCCACTTCATTTTGATCTTCATTTAATTTCATTTTAATGTAGCTATTTTGACCGTAAATCTAGACATGAACATTAATAACAGACAGACAAATCAGACATCATTTTTTCCCAAGGTCTGTCTCATTAGCGTTAGCAGCAGGTTTGATTGACAGTGTTGCTAAGCGGGAAGGGGTGTTACCTTCAACAGCCTCACTCTGCATTGGCTCTTTGGTTTATATGGTGTCTTCAGCCAGAAATCTAAATATGGTACACCAAATTTGCCCCTATAACCGCAAGCCTCAACCAGATTCATTTGACTGGAGCTGAATGCTACGGGTGACATCACACTTCCTCAATTTCAGATCTGTGGAGAGGCTTGCCGTATAAATGTTGTCTGTGTATTTTTAAGCAATAAAGACACCTGCAGTTATATAAATGCAAGATATATACCTAGATACATGTTAACAAGAAGGTGCATGGCGTATCCTCCATCAGAAAAGGTACACAGTGTATCTTTAAGTCATTTGCAGGCTTGTACATAGGTGGTTTATTAGTGAGCTTGTACCTACATAGATGTGCTGATTTGACACAGTTACCCCAATCTCTACCTCGCCATCTCTGCAGACACCTCATTCTGTCCTGGCTAATTCCCCCTACAAATTCAATTACCCACGATGCACTTGTCTCCTTGCCACCCCCCCTCCCCTTCACCCATCTGCCCATTTCTTGTCGTTTTTCGCCTGTTTTTCCATGTCCCGCCGTTCTCCGTGACGCATGTGGCCTCCCGTGTGTTCACCCCATCGTATTATAACACAATTTATTACCATAGCACTGCGTTAGTGTTGAGATCTCTTGTGGGTTCGGAATAATTGCTTCCTGACAGTGTGTTGTGTTTTCGCTTCATTGTTATTAGATTATGAAAAAGTCTTTATTGTATAGTAATGTGAAAGCCTTCTGGTTAGTTCACTGTCACTCCGTAAATTCCACGATTAATCTCAATTTGTGGAGCCATCTGCCATCTTAGCTTTGCTCTACTCCTACTATGTATTGATCTTCTGTCAGTGGTGGGTGGGGACTACAACTGCAACGCAAGTCTATGTAGAAAAGAATCTATTCAGCCCAGGCGGCTCAGGCAGACCCATTCACTTGCATAGCTGTTTTTTCACATATATAAATTGAAATAAACATATAAAACTACAGAATTGTTTTTGTCCCTTAATTTAAAGGTCCTATATTACACTAAATTGACACTTGTGAGCTTTAAGGCATGTTATAATATGTTACCTCCTCAAAAACATACTTGGAGTTGTGTTGTGTTTCATTCACACATGTTTGAGTAATGCTTTATTATTAGCCTGTCTACATCTCCAAAGCTCTGGTCCACCTTGTGATGTCATGAAGCAGTCGTGAACAGTTACCTTTTATTTTAAGTTCTTAGAGATGGGCAATTCCAGCTCTGAAATCATCCAAATAATTGTAGTGAAGGTGTGTAGAGTTTAAAAACCCAGTGGAGCACTTCCTTTATCACTACATGACAGCCTAAATATGCAGACTTTGTGTGTTAAACATGTGTGAATGAAACAAAATAAACTAGAGGTTATAACAGTATAACATAAATCAGAAAATAGTGCAGTACGGGCCCTTTAAGGTTGTTATGGTGCATTAAACATTTCTTTATAATCAGTTCCACCAGAAAAGTTACATTTTTAAAGTGACATCCACCATTACAATTCTTTTCAAATTATTGCTTTGACTGAATTTTCCATTCTTTTTATAGCATTGCATTTTTATCACATCACCACAGCAACAAGTAGACCCATTCTACTGTTTGCATGTTTTACAATAAACAATTATAATACCAGCATGCCCGGTGCTTTTGTTTCACCTCACTGTTTGTTAAACACTAATCCTTATATATACATTTTCAATTCATAGCGTCTTCGCACTGCGCTAATGTTGCTATCTTATTTAGGTATCCATCAGTGAGCACTTGCAGCAGCTGACAGACGCGCACAAGGAGTATATGGGTAAGTCCATTCACACACACATGCGCACGCACACACATTGACACAAACACTCGGGTCACTAACAGTTAACAAGATGCTTTGATAAGACAAGGCTAGGACATTGCCGCCATCTTAGTTTCTTTCATCCAATACAGGACGCTGTTAGGTCACGAAGCCAGTGTTAAACCTGATCAGTATGTTATGTATGTATGTTAACGTTGATGTGGTCTTAAAAATATGCCACCAAGGATTTCTTTAGTGCCTTAAAACTCCTAGGTTGAAAGAACATTGATTATATATTGTTAAAAAGATGACAGCATTCAAAGTTGATAGAGAAAATGCAGCTCAGTCGTTGTTATACAAATGTGTCAAAGCTTGAAATTTAATGTTGCCACTTTTAAATGTATCAGGAACTCTCTGACCTTGGAGGCAGCCAAAACCTTTTTTAATGCAATGATAATGACCCGATTTTATTATTGTATAACATGTTGGTCACAGGCCAGTAAAACCACCTTGAAACCTTTGGAGTCCATTCACAAACAGGCTCTAAAGGTTTTGGACAGGAGAACAAGGCAGCACCATCACTGTCAGGTTCTCGAAAAATACAGTTTGTTAAACTTTGAAAATATACAAAGACTCGCTAGGGTTCGATTGGCATACAGAATCATCCATGACACTGCACCTCCACCTCTAAAGAAGTTTGTTCAGCAAACATCTCAAGTGACAAAGAGAACGACACGCTCCTCCTCCAGAGCACAGTGTATCGTACCAAAACGCAAAACAACATTTGCACAGACAGCCTTCTCAAATAAAGCAATTAAAGACTGGAATAATATCCCACCTGAAATAAAAAATCAAACAAACTTTGCCACTTTTACTCGGGAACTTAAAAAGTGGTTATGGAATGGTCAAACCTGTCAGCACTGACACTGTGTATTTATGTCCATCTTGGACCAGTGTCAGTTGGTCTTTTCTCCTGTTCCTATGGAATTCCTATGGTCTGTGACCAATGTGCAATGTAATTTAAACGTGTGTAAATATTAAGTAATCTGACGGATAAATGGACAGATACAGAGTGAAATGCAGTGAATGATACAGTGGTTCTATAATTGTCTGATGGTGTTTGACTGTGACTGTATAACTGAGGTTTGAATGTTGGGGAAGTTTTAGAGAAATTTAGAGACTTATAGGGGAATGTACACTGTTTATTTATGCAAAAAGGGACTACAGATGGAAACTAGCTATTCAGCTATAATCTGGTACAGTGCATCTCTGTTTTTCTATTTAATGTTTCTGTGCATTGTCCCTCAAATAAAGATTAAAGTAAGTAAGTAAGTTATCTTGGCCCACATCAACAGAGATATAATACTCCCTACAACATATACATAGCCAGACTGGTCTAGACTGGAATAGACAATACAGCAAACAGTCAGATTGCTTTAAAGGTTCATGTCTCTGGGTCCCAAGCCCCGTACTTCTTACAACAGAAGTGAAATCTGCCAGTTGAACATTTACAATTAATCTAGACTTTTTCTCTCAACAACAGTAGATGCTTTTTTGTAGCTAGAGCAGTGTGTCGAGAAAAAGAAAGAGAAAGGAGTGGACTAAATGGGAGCAGAAGATCCACTAAAATAGCTTTATTACTAAATAAGGTAAAGGCCTGGTGTGCTGGATGTCTGACCTCACATAGCCCACAGTCTGCACAGAAGTAGAACAGAAACCTACTCACTTGGTTATACAAGTGACATTTCAATAAATTTCCATTCAGAAAATCTCAGCTGATTGTCCCATGCATCCTGATGTAAATGATTAGGTGGACGTGACACAGTGAACAAAAGATCAAACGTGGTCAAGTCTGCAGCCTGGAGGTCACCCTGTCTCCCTTTAGATGAATGAACCATTAATTTGCACACACTATATATGAAGGGTATTTTTAAGTACAGTAGTGTAGGATTAATCGCAATGCTCATTTTGCTACTAGAAGCTTTAGTAATAGTGGTAGTAGTAGTAGTGGTAGTAGTAGTGCACTATTTTACTTCTACTTACTAAAATAATTTATAGACTCAGAATTTTCTGATCTGTTCTAATGTTGTTTCCTCAGACCTGGAGTTGTGTTTTGTTTCATTCACACATGTTTAACACAGAAACCTTGTATGTTCAGCCGGAGTTCTTCTCTCAAACAGAAAACTGTTCCACCTTGTGATGTCATGTGGTAATACAGGAAGTGCTCCACTGTGTTTTTAAACTGGTGATGGTTTTAGCCCAGGAATTGCTCATCTCTGGTGATCTACTGAAAACTACCACTACAGGTTGAACAGAGGATTTTGAAAGAAACGAAACACAACACTGGATATATTTTTGATGAGAGAACAACATTCTAATATGACTTGACACTCACACCAGTCAATTTTGCGTAATGTAGAACCTTTGAGTGTACTTCATATACCATGGAAAAATGAAAGGGCATATGGCCAATAGTAATTTGCTAACTAGAAAATCTTCTATAGACTCTATAGCTGGCATGTTTTACAGGCCCAGTGACCACCTACTGTACTCCACGGTGCTTAGATAATATTGAAAACCAAAATGGCAGATAGTTTGCATATGGCTATGTTAATACACTCAGCATGCACACTGGCAGCTGTCCCATGATGCATTGCTTTGTTTTTGAGTGGTGCAAATTTCACCCGTGAGGCACAATAAGGCTTAGACAGCGCGTTCTCTCCATCCCGTGCTCTGATTGGTCCAAGACACATTCCAACTGTGCGGACTATTCCCCAGAAACAGCCTTTGCTTTACAGCTTGGTGTGCCAGCTCTTGTGGGCATAATAAGTGAAGATAATTAGCCATATTTCTCATGTTTTTGCAGGTTTTCATTATTGCGTATATTACTTTGAGGAAACTTTAGACTACGTATTCTTTTTCAAAGTGCCGCATACACGTTTTACTGACAGTGGGTGAATGGATGGATGCCCGCAGGTTGGATGTTATAAGCTGTAAAAGTGTTTGGCTAATGTTTTATTAGCTTGTGGACATTTGGTGTGACCCTGTGTTTCTCTCTGTGTCTCTACAGCTTCAGTGGAAAGTCCATTTGAACAAGGTGTCTCCCCCAATAATGTGCCCTACTACATCAAGTGAGTACTCCCATTCACACTTTCAGTACAGTACACATCAATGACAACTTATGATAGTGCGCTTAGGTTAAGGAAGACCGGACAATTTTCTTTTTATAGTAATATGTCTTAGAAAGGTGGAGGAAACTGTGTAAGGTTAAAGGCCCTATATTACACAAAATGGACTCTTGTGAGCTTTAAGCCACATTATAAAGTGGTTATCTCCTCAAAAACATACCTGGCGTTGTATTTTGTTTCATTCACACTCACTCACAGGTCTGAGTCACCTTTTTATTATCGGTCTGTCTGCATATCCAAAGCTCAAAATGCTCTGTTCCACCTTGTGATGTCATGATGCAGTAGTTTTCAAGTTAACAGCTAGTTTTTACCTTTAGTTCAATAGAGACTGCCAATTGTATGGCTGAAATGATCCAAATGATACTAGTGAAGGTATATAGAGCTTAAAAACACAGTGGAGCACTTTCTGTATTACTAAATGACATCACAAGGTGGAACAGAGTGTTTCTGTTTGAGAGAACTAAAGGTTTAAATATACAGAATGTGTGTATTAAATATGTGAATGAAAAAAAACACAACTCCAGGTATGTTTGTGATGAGGAAACAACATTATAACATATCAGAAAATAGTGTAATATGGACCTTTTAACTGATAATGGTTACATACATTGACCGCAAAATAGAATAATCAGATTACCCAGTCACTTTAGTCTTTGCTATGTTAGTTTGCCTTTTTTCTGCATAATTTTCCTTATAAAACCTGCACAGCCGTGAACACTCCAAAAGTAATCCGATTACGCACTCACATTTCAATAATCTGATAACTCCAGAAATCAGATAATGATCAGATTTTCACTGAGCCTGTAAACATAGTTAAGATGTTATCCAAGCTTCATAATTCATACACTGTGGTTACAAAATACGCAATTCAGTTCGGGATGACACGTAAATAGGGGTGTTTATTTATTCATAACATAACAAATATACAAGGAATATACGAGAATATACAAGGAAGTTAAATCTTGTTTTAATAATTCATGCCACTAGATGGAGTTGTGAGCTACCTCCAGTATTTTTACTTTGACAATGTAGTATCAAGTATTGTACGCAGTTATAATAGTATGAGTTTAGTAGCAATGATAAAAAAGAATTTGGACATTATTTTTATAGTCTTATTATAGCAGTTTTGTCCATTATTTTGACATAGTGTCTCTTGGCCCGACAGATAAAAACAACAACTTAAAATGCAAATACAACTGGACATGCATGCATTTTTATTACATATACCTCCATATGTTTTATTTATGTTTATATTACAAGAATAAAATTGTGAAGTGTGCATCTACCTGATTTGTTTTCATGCCAACAGAGTGAGAATGTATCTGGCACGCAGCTTCTAACTCTATAAGCCTTGTTAATCATGTGTGCTCTTTGGCGATTAGCCCAAAACTGCTGGCTTACCTAGTATTAATGCTTAGCTAATTCATTTCACCAGTAATATCCAACCTCCACTGTTTCCATTACCATCTTAAACACTATATTACATGTGTACTCATATTTTGAACTTTTTGGTTTATTATGTTGTTAGAAGTAGAGTCTTTTCCCCATTTGCTAACAAGTGCAGATTAAATATTTATGCGCGTTTAAAGGGGTGTGAGTTTCAAATTTAGAATATTGCAGCAGATTTCAAGACTTCGCCACTTGGGTTACATCAAGCCAATTTCACCTCATCAATTCTTTAATATTAAGTTTGCGAAAGTAAAAGTGGTCCAGCTAGGGTGCAGTTTTTCTAATAGTGAACCGTGTTAAAAGGCATCATCAGTGCTAACTACCATCACTGGGGGCACATAAGGAGATACACTCATCAGGTATAGTGGTTAAATAATTGATAAACTGTATGATGTTCATGTTTGAATGGGGCCACTGCAAGGTCTGCTACTACGTCAGTGACATTGGAGGATTTTAAAGCATAATAACTACACTTTAATTTGCTTTAATGGTGCATTATGTAACTTTTCCGTTGTGTGTCTGTCACCTGCTTGTTTTTATGGCTAGGTCATTGCTCTGCCTCAAATGTTCCACAGACCTGACCTGTAACTTGGTCTGGTTTCGTCTCATCATGAAAACAGAAAGGTTTTAATACCATATGGTCAAACATTCCAGACAAAGCAATAAAGTCTCTATGAAGAAAAGCTTCTGCTGGACCCTCCTTCAGAAATGCACCTTTAATAAACCATGAACAAAGCCTGATTTTTTCTTAACAAGCGATTTGCTCATTATTAAGTATTTCTATGCTTTATTTAGGTTAATTCAGGTGTAGTTGTTATAAAGTGGTATTAAGTGATGTTTTGGACCATTGTTGTTACTTAATTACTGCTAAAGAAATACCAGTGTGTCTATTTACAGAACATTCATCACTTATTCATACACATTTTTAGCATGTCTTACCATCAACAATAGACATGAGCCTTTGGGTTATAACCAGGTCATGCATTATACAATATCAAGATTTTTGCTTTGTTTTTCATTAAGCTCCACCGTGTAAGGTTAAGTGCACTGCCACTGTAGGGAAATGTGTCCTCTGCATTTGACCCATACTTCATTCAGGTTCACTGGGTCAACCTGTCAGGAGCAGTGGACGCAGGGACCAATCTCCACAGATCTTGAGCTAGGCTTGGTCAGGACCATAGACAGTATGAAGAAGTGGAGTAAGGGAATGTGACGTCACACACAGCGTTCAGCTCTAGTCAAATGAAGTTTGTCGAGGCTTGCACGAACAAAAAACACCAGGATCATGTAGAGCAGGTTAATACAAATGTTTTAAGATCAAAATGTGGAGCCTGACAGCTGCAGTTACAGAGAGAGGTGATGTTTTTTTAATGTAACATGAGTTGGAGCTAGAGATGATGGAGCTGGAAGCACGTCCATACTCACTTCCTATTTGGAACGCGGCAGGAAGCAGGTTAGCTATTTGCATTTATATATACAGTCTATTGTCAGCGCTACATTGTTTTGGGTTGATGGAGCAGAAACACACAAACACCACCAGAAAGGCCCTAGCGACACAGAAATCAAACCAGGAGCCTTCTTACCTTGAGCTAACCATTTCACCATAAAGATTGAGATAGATCATCTTTTAGCCATATGTTTTAGAGGCCATAAAAATGAAAAGAAACATGTTTTTATTTTAAGCTATTTTTGGTATTCTGATACTAAAGAACTTGCTGTTTATATTTGCACAACTCTGCCAGTTTACCAACTACAAGGATGTAAAATTTTACCATGTCCAGTAAAAATTAACTACTGCCGTCTACCACTAGTGAGAAGCTAGTGTTCCCCTCTGGCTACTGTAGCCATTTCACAAACCAGCTTCTTCTAATGCAGTGGTTTTGAGTAAATACACTTACCATGTGTTTTAAAGATCCTCTTATACACAAAATTGACTCTTGTGAGCTTTAAGACATGTTATAATGTCGTTACCTTCTTCCATACTTTCCTGGAGTTGTGTTTTGTTTCATTCACACATGTTTGAGTAATCATTAGTCATTAGTATCATTAGTCTGTCTCCACCTCCAAAGTTCAAAATGCTCTGTTCCACCTTGTGATGTTATGTAATGGTAGTTTTCAAGTTAACAGCTCCTTTTGCCTTTTGTTTATTAGAGATTGGCAATTCCAGGGCTGAAATTATCCAAATTATTCTAGTGAAGATGTAACACTTCCTGCATTACCACAAGGCATCACAAGTGTTTACCGTTTGAGAGAACTCAGCCTAAATATGCAGGATCTGTGTTAAACATGTGTGAATGAAACAAAACACAACTCCGGGTATGTTTGCGATGAGAAAGCAACATTATAACATTGATCAGAAAACAGCGTAATATAGGCCCTTTAAGCTCCAGCCTGTTTACACAATACAAACATAAATAATACATCTAACATTTCCATCTCCATCCCTAACCCCATGCTGTGTCACTTCCGCCAGTCCCATCCACCCTTCACAGCGCAGAGAAACGGCTTGGCAATGAGCAGCTAGCAGCTTGCTCTGTTTGAGATAACACCCAGTGACTGAGCGAGGCCCCTTCCATGTAACCAGCACAGCGCGCCCCGTCGCTCCTGGCAACAATTTAGTGGCACGTATTTTGTCATGGAATTAACACATTAAAACAAGTGGGTATGAAAGAATGGAGAGAGAGAGAAAGAGAGCAAAAAAGAGAAGAGAAAGAGGTGACACATGTTCTGTCCACATGCAGAGACACAGCTGGACCTGCGCAGATGACCCAGACACTGTGAGTTCATGTTATATAACATTGTAATCAATCACATGTACAGGCTATATTCAGATATCTCATTATTTTGCTTGTTTATTATAGATCAAACCTCAAATCAGTGGCATTTTCCTATATAAACTATGCAAGTAATGGTGAAGGTTCTGCAGCTGCTTCACACTAGTTTTATTTATATGTTTCAGTTAAAAATACAGACTAAACAGTCAGCACAGTGCAATGAGCATCTACCAAATGTAGTATTACGGGTTTTGGGCATAGACTGTATAAATGGATATAGTTAACCCCACTACGTTCCAAATAGAAAGTGACCGTGGGGGCGCTTTTAGCTCCACTGACTTTTGTCCAATTGACTTTACATTGAGAAATTGTCACCAGTCTCTGGAACTGCTGCAGTGAGCCTCGTGATTTTGGTCTTAAAATATTCGTCTTAACCCACTCTATGCGATCCTGGTGTTTTTATTTCGCTATTTTGTCTGTAAATAAATTCTTATTCCTAATGTGGACTGGCTCCAAATTCACACCCATAATCACAAGCCTCTGTGAGCTTCATTTGACTGGAGTTGAATGCTATGGGTGGTGTCACACTCCCTTAGTCCTCTTCTTACATACAGTACAGTCTATGATTTTTGGGTTTTATTCCTTTTTGCCATGTTTAAACAGTGTAACAAATTAGGCAAATCTCAAATGTTCTGCCCTCTTCTCTCTGTATAATCCAAGCAACTCCTTCTTGGCCAGTTTCTTCTGCTCCTTAAGTACTGTGCATTAATATAGTGCTGCAAAATGATGGAACTTCGCTGCAGGGACTTCCTCACTATGTGCTGCGAGGCTATTAACGAGGTCCAACAAGATATATGCACACTCCATCCCAGAGGTGCGCACTAGTTAGCCTAACTTCCACTCCGAGCTGCAAACTTGGTATTTTTCCAAATGATGGGCAGTCAGAAATAAAGTTTAGCCTAGTTTTTTAGTATCTGCCCGTGTGGTAACATGAAGAGAATTAGCTTGTTAAAGATCTTTCATTTCAGTTGGCGCAGTGTCAGTGGAGGTTACTGCCGCACGTATCCTTGCGCGCACACCTACACACACGTCCAGGTGCGATGAAATCAAAGTTAAGACTTGCCTATAAATTACAGGCTGTTTCGTCTTGGCTGGTGCAACACAGACTACATTTCTCCAGCCTTGAACACTAATTCCCAAAGCAAAGAGGCCCCCACCTTCCCTGTTCCTCTTGTGCGTAAAACCAAATAGGACTATACTTTTTTATACACTATTTAGTCTTCCGCTCCACAACATCCCAGCACGTATCCCGCTGTCCCAGGCCTTGGATGTGGAAGTGAAAGACCCGGGCCCCCCTCGCCTCTCCCCGCTCCCCTCGGCTCTGTCTCGCTCTCGTCAGGGAGGTGAAAAAGCTCCACGGATGGTGTGGGCTCCGTGCTTTCAGACACAGCGGGATGGGGGGAAGGGAGGCTGAGGCAGGACGCACTCCCAGCTCCGCCTCGTCTAAATCACACGTGTGAAGTTTCGTACCCGCAGCCCAAAGTTAACAGGAAGTGGACTGTGTTCTCTTTTTCACAATAAAAGTGAAAAGTCCAAGGTCTCTACTTCCTTGGATTTGAGCAACAATTTTAACTGTTCCTTCACAACTAGAAATGTTGCCGAAATTTAGCAAACCTGACTCGAGGCTGCAAGTAAATAAAACATGTATTGACAAAGTAACATTAGGTTTATATTAAAAGAATGATACTGTAACCCCAAATGAGGAGCCCGTTTCCCTCATGTAGCACGTAGGGTCTAGAAATGGCTCTTACGTAGCCCAAAATATCTTCATGATTAAAGAAATAGAGGAAAAAACATTATTTGGTTCAACTGTGCAAGGCAATGCAAATTCAAACTGCATCAACTCCTTTTCCCTGGAGTATGAATCAGTTGGCGGTTTTATTTTGAAGCTCTAGCCGGAAGACAGCTCGGGCTGCTCTCTCCTGCGCTTCACCTGCGTTTGTCGGTGGCCGCTCAGCCTCTGCAGCCCACTGTGCCGCTTGCAGAGCGGAACACACGGCGCACAGACTCTTACAAACACGGTCATATCGGACACTGTCTCCCGCGGCGGAGGACTGTGCTCGGGGCTCGGAGGCTTCGGGAGTTCGTCTCGGTTCTCACGGGGATCGCTTCTTTTCTCAGCGGACCGGGAGCGCGGGGAACGGTCGGCGATGCGAGAACAGCTTCGGAAGTGAGTGGCTTGGCTGGGGATTGTTTATGGAGGTGATAAATAATGGTGATGGTAATTGTGCGGGTCGTAATGCAGTAAACCTGTTCACACGCACACAACACTTGGCGGTGGGCTTTCCAGGCGAGCGGAGAGGCGGCGAGCAGAACCGCGTGAAAACACTATTTCATTTGTTCGACATAATGTCACTATTGCACAGACCATTTCTCCAGATCTGCGGACACACATGCTCTTCCCTGACCATTCAAGACTGTAGAACTGCTTTAGTATCTTTGTTGGTTTTGTTATATGCCATTTAAACCAATTTTATCTTAACCTAAAGGCTATCTTTTTATGATACTGTGTCAAATATTACTGTTGTATTAATGTTATCTGTGCTTTTTCTTCATATATAAACCCTAAACAAAGATAACATCCGTATTACATGAAAAGTGCGGAACCATCCCATTCGCTTGGCACCAAACCCACCTCATGTCAATCTAACCAGCGGGTCCTTTTTGCGGTTTTACCCCGGGAACCATGCGAGTTGTGCGGCCACTGCGCGCCCCATGCCCACACTCTCCCCCTGGTTCCCACGGACCGTACGTACATTTTCCATTCTACTGGTGCTGCCATGTTGAAATAAAAAGGCTCTTTCAGTGTGTTAAACGCCAACAGCCTTGCCCTGTCGCCTGCGTTTATTTGCTTGCATCTGTTTGAACTGAGCCCGAGCGGGAGTCGTGTTTATCTTTGCGTGTGCGAGTTGGTTGGTTGACGTCTTTTTTTTTGCTCCTCTCCTCCAAGACAAACGTCCCTTACTAAAAAAGAAGAGCCACTTGCCCCGCGTGGCATTCCTTCACAGTCGCAAACGGACGCAAACGCAGTCACCTCGGTGTCACTGTAGCAGCCCGTGCCTGGATGCTTTGCGTTTGCGTTTGGGGATGCTCAGTCTTACTCAATTCCCGGCTAAAAATACCACCAGGCCTCGTATATAGCGCAGTTTTTAGGTTGAGTGCAGCCTAGTGCCCGCGACACCCACCATTGATCAATTTCATTTTATTTGAAGAATGAGTCTGAGCGGGCGCATCGGAGGAGTTGGAAATGGACGCAAGATTGCACGGTGCATATCGCTGGCACTGAAATGATTGCAGGTGTGGACTTTTACGCACTAAATACACACTCAAACGCATTGGTTACTCAGTGGTACCGGCGTGCTGGGGCATGACTATACCCTGTGTGGTTTCTTTGTGCTCAGCCTAGATTGCTGTCAGATGGCTGAATTTGTGCATTGAGGCTGGACATTTAACTAAACCAACGCGGTCCAAGAACATCTGGGTTAGTGCCAAGTTACTCAGGGCTTTTTGCACCTTGTATGTCCAACAGCTGTCCAGTGTGGTCTGGGGAATGAGCTAAGTCTACCGCTACAAGCCTGAGGGGCATAATTAGCCTGGTAAACTGCACAAGCCCCAAACTATGAAATATGAACGAAGATGGAAGAGGAAAGAGATCTTTGTTTTGCTGTGAGCCCAAGTTCCGCCGAGCTAATCCTGAAAAGTATTGTATTGCATGTATTAAAGCGGCTTCCCTCCCCTTGCCGAATTGTAATTAAACAGTATTAATCGACTTCCGGAGAGACATTTTCCAAAGAGTTGCGGTTGTATTCTTTATTGATTAGCTGTGATGTGTAAGACTAATGAAATGATTTGATTTGACGCTCCTACCTTTTAAAAGACTGCAGTAATGGCCAACGAGCTGTTTCACAAGGGAACGGTTGTTTCTAATAGCTCTAGGTTTACAGGTCTGCATTAGTTATTATAGCAAGAACGGAGTGTGAAAACAAACTATTTAAACACTACTAACTTTTGTTTTTGACTATGAACAAATGACAGATTATGGGACTAAGTTAAAGGTGCATTGTGTACATTTTCTGGTGGTAGGTCTGTCAAATGCTTGTCTCCATGGAGGTGTTATTGCTTTGCCGGGAATGTTTCACAGTATGGTATTAAGCCTTTCTGTCATCATGGAGACCAAACCAGACCAATTTACAGGTCAAATTTCTAGGTACTTTTGAGCAATAAAACCACCTGTAATTGAATAAATGTAAGGTAGAGCTGTTTAATGCCATACTTTGGAACACTGCAGGCAGAGCAATGAACCAAAAAGTGCACCTTGAAGCCCTGACGTCAAGATTGGTAGTGTGTATTATTGATCTATAAACATATAAATGTTTAATGTCCTATAGTATTTGCTTGCCCATGTTTTTATTTAGTAGTTTTGAGCACCTGAACTTCATTCTTGTATCTATTTTTCATCTAATAAAATTTGTATTAGGTTCAGTTTTCATACATGACACAAGTCAGATTTGACCAAAAATGTCTCAAACTCACTTAAAGGTCCTATATTACGCAAAATTGACTCTTTGAGACTATTTCAGACATGTTCTAATGTTGTTACCTCATCAAAAACATACCTGGTTTTCAAAATGCTCTGTTCCACGTTGTGATGTAGTGTAGTGGTAGTTTTCAAGTTAACAGTTACATTTTCATTTTTGTTCACTAGAGAGGGCAATTCCAGAGCTGAAATTCTCCAAATGATTCTAGTGAAAGTGTATAAACTTTAAAAACACAGTGGAGCACGTCCTGTATTACCACATGACATCACAAGGTGGAGCAGAGCGTTTTCTGTTTGAGAAAAGAACTCAACCTAAATATGCAGGTTTTGTGTGGTGAGTGAAACAGAACTCTGGGTATGTTTGGGATGAGGAAACAGCATTATAGCATGGACCAGAAAACAGCGTAATATGGGCCCTTTAATGTGTGTTTAATTACAGCCTTGAAGTTGGTATTGAAATAGTTACTGCAAATGTCAGTAAGTAGCCGTATTGTCCACTTGAAAAACTTGGGTAACAATAGGAATATCCAAGAGTTGTGACTCAGTGAAATCTTTGTTAAGAATCAATCACTGTTTTAAATATGTTAGGAATTTATGGATTTACGTTAGGTCTATAAGCAGCACTAGAAAGCAACTGTACACTCCCTTCATTCATATGCAGGTAACAGAATGGTGTACATCTTAATCAGTTGATCTTTTCCGTTTGCTCAATTTCTAACACACAACATGCGTGTTAATGACTGTCGCGGTGACGAAGAGGCATCCAGTTCTCATGTCTCTAACACGGTAACGCGCCATTATGACCAATTATAACAAGGAGAATAATTACAGTTATCATTCTAGCGCCGTGTGATCCCCCAGGTTCTGTCAGCGCGTTTCCTTTCTTTTCCACGAAACAGCCTTTCCTAATTTCTAGCCGCTGAATCGGGCTTTTGCGGTACTGTCTCCTCTTTTGCTTGTTCAGATCCAGTCCCTCAAGGCCATTGTTTGAGCTCATTCGGATGCCTAGTGCGAAGGAAACGGCGGGTCTGTGCACGTTTGGGTTGATAGAGAAGAGGAAAGGCAGGGGATGGAACAATAACCAAAATATTATTATATTGTATTGTCTCACAATAATACTGTAGGCCATCACAATATATCAAATTACAGTCTCTCTGCTTAAATTAAGTTTAAAATTAAGTTGTAGTGCAGCAATATAGCTTAAAAAAACATAGGGAACTACGTAGACCATGATCCTTTGCTCTGTTTCTGTGCCGATTACTAGTTCATGAAGAAATAACTGTTACAAATACTTTTAAATCTTAACTCTTTGGTTTATGACAGAACCAAAGTCTTGTCAAGACATTCTAAAAGGAAAAAGTAGAATATTCATGATTTTGTTATCCTCAAAATATTGTAATAAATACCATACTGTGAGATTTATATTGTGAAAATATTGTACCGAGGGATTTGGATATCATTACATACCTAGTAAGGGTGTGCAAAAATATTGAAGTATCGATATATTATAATTTGAAATTAATGATACAGCGGCTTACAATATTAATACTGTATTGATATATTGCCAAGAATATTTTTTGTTTATTTTACTAAATTATTTTGTAACATGATGCAATTCTCAATTAAAATTCATACTTTTGATTATTAAAATAGATGCATTTCATATTAACTTTGCACTGGTAGTGGTTTAATAAAAATTTTAGTATCACAGCCATGATTTAGCCATTATTTTTTCCTGAACTGCACCGTATCGATTGGAAATGTATAGTATCAAATTGTACCTAATCAAAAGTGCCCTGTATTGAGATTTGTAGCATATCATGGCCTATGTATCAAGGTATGTATGTTTCTTATTGGTAACTTGATGATACCCAGCCCTAATTCCTATAGGAGAAAGAAGGGGAATCAAGAGGAGAAGATATAGCCCGGGCCTATAAACCACCTTTAATCATTCATCCAACAACCATAATTGACTGCAGTGAGAAGTGACACTCTCGTGGATCCATTATTTAAAACGCCTATCCATCACCAGTGCAATAAGCCTTTCACTGGCAGTTAGCCGCAATATGTAGCTTTGTATGTAGCCCGTGTGGGCGGGAGTATTATTGTGCTCTATTGTGAGAGACAGTGACTCCTCTTGGGCTGAAGTTGCGCTCCGAAACTGAAATGGCTTAATTTGTATTTGATGAAAAACAACGGGCGCGCAGTGAAGTGGTGAAGTGGTTAGTGCCCCGTGCCGACTTTGAGCGAGGAGGTCCCAGGCTCGATTTGCAGACTCTTTCTGTCTGGATTTTGCAAGTCTAGGTGGGTTTGCTGCTTCTCTTCTATCTACATGCAAATAAGCCAGAGCATCTTTGTTTTCACTAGGCCTGTCACGATAATTACTATATTGACTTAGCATTCAGTATATGATTAGATATTATTTAGAGGTCATTACTTATTGTATGTGCATTTTCGGAGAATTTTTTTGGCAGTACAATAGGAGTTGAGCTATAAAGGTTTATTATAGATTTAGAATAGTTTTTATGGTTTAAATCTGCTCTTGGGTTAATGTGTCGGAGGCAAAAATTAGTTTCAGTATTATCATTTATGGCAGGCATAATGTGGCATAGTAGAATGAACAATCTTTGTATTTTTTTTAAAACTTATTTTATTATTTCATATTTTAACAGAATAAAACAAAAAACATTGTCCTTCCAGTTATTAACTGTTAGGGGATCTTCCTTATAGCACTTACGAAGCTGCCAAAGAATTTTTCATCAAATAGTGGGTAGGTCTTTTTACTGAATGCCTTCCCCTGTTATGTGACCCAAAACTAAACCTATTTATGGCAACTCTTACCCCAGTATTTTTTTTATTTTCTTTATAAACACCTTTCCAAAATTGGGACAACTTGCTGCATTGCCAAAAACATGTCTTTCTCTCTAGAGTCTCCAGCAGGTTTTTCTTTCCCCCGCCTAGACATGATTTTAATGGGTCAGTTGCCATAATTTATGAATGGAACTTTGAGGTCAGCCATATTAACAAAAATTAATGTGTCAGTATTTTTTTTGCATTATGTCAATAACAATCAGGAATGTGTTAAAACACGCCTGTTTCATTGTCTTGGTTGAGGTTCAAGTACAAAACATGAATGAACCACCAAAGTGCAAAAATATGACATCATACACTTGTTTGGGAGATTACACAAGACGTTTCAGCTAATTTTATTTTTACTGTTTTTTTAAATAGTTTCATCAATAGGCAATTTACACCGTATTCTATTTTTGCATACCTCCACATTAATAATTGCAATTTATCTGCTACCACTAATTGGGCTTAAAGGTGCACAGTGTAACTTTTCTAGAGGGTGTTGTTTTGGTTTAAATTGTCTACAGTGTGACATTAAACTAATCTGTCTTGCATTTATGCAACTACAGGTGTTATTTATTGCTCAAAAACATTCATTCTTACTGTGAGTCACCTCTCCACTAATCTAGTCTGTAATTTGTCTTGAAAGTTTCCATGAAGATTCATACGTTTATGGCCTTACTGTGGAACATTCTAAGCACATTTCCATGGAGACGAGCAGGTGACTGACCCTCCAGCAGACACTTTATACAGTGCACCTTTAAATCCTTCCTATTGTCTACTTTTGCTGTACTCAATGTAAAGCCAAAGGCACACATGTCATATACAATAATAAAATTACTTGGTTGCAGAGTGGTTAGCCTTAGAGGTTTGATCCCGTGCCAGCTTGTTCCAGTTATGTGAGGCTCTTGTCTCTGTGCATTTGTTAGACACCTGGATGGAGCATATGAATGTTGAGCGCCCATCCCGCCCTTGCCATCTTCTGTGCTTGTGCCCTCGGGCAAGGCAGCTTCTCCCAGACTCCCTGCCACGGCAGCAGTAGCGGCTCAGCACAGTAGTTTATCTTTTGACAGTTTACGATGCATTATCAACTCCTGGATGTATCCTAGGGCCATGATACGTTTTCTAGGCAGGCAGTGTCGGCTTTCAAAGAGTCCAAAGCTGCAGATTCCTGGAGGCATCTTTGATATATAGTTGAACTGTTGCATTTTCTGTTCATTAATTCTAAGGGGAAGTGTTGTTTGCGGCTGGAGAAATCAGAAATGACACTTTTGCAGAACAAGAAGGAAAAACACGTGTTAAGATGCCCCTATACACGTCATATATACTGCATAAGAGTTTGAGGCACTTGCAAACCTGTGTGTATATATGCTACTTGGGAGTAAGGAGAATTTCTATGGAAAACGCAATGCTGTCAGAAGTGAAGGCGCTTGTTGATCGGAGATTCTTTGGTTTTGAAGAACCTTGAGCAAATCCAAGGACGTACGAAATGATGGAATGTTGTTGATATGATTGTAAAAAAAATACAGGATTATCAATATGACCTTTGCGTTATGGTCAAGCTGTTGCCAAATGTGTTTTATCTGACCTTGATTTACTTTAAGATAATTTTAACTTTAAGGAAATTTTTTGGTTGATGGTCCGTCACCACGCTTGTTTCTGTGGATATATCATTGCTCTGCCTGGAATATTCCACAGTACAGCATTAAACAGCTCTACTGTACATTTATTCAATTACAGGTGGTTTTATAGTGAAAAAATATCTAGGAAAACATTCCAGACAAAGCAATAACATCTCCGTTGCGAAAAGCATTTGACGGATCCTCCACCAAGTTACACAATGGACCTTGAATTATACTAGAATTGAGGTTTATTGCAAGTATGAATTTTGGCTTGTATTTATAGATGAATTGGAATTTTTCGGGGTAAACAAGCTCTGCATATTGCTAACTTTTTGTTGTTTTTGTTTCAGAAAGCTAATCAGTATCATGCATATTAAATTGTTAGGGAGAAGTTGAAAAATCCAGTCTTTGTTGAAAGTTACAACTTCTTATGACTGACAACGCTAATTCACCCATCCAGAGATTGGCAATTCCAGGGTTGAAATTATCCAAATGATCATAGTGAAGGTGTAAAGAGTTTAAAAACAGAGTGGAGAACCTGCTGTCTTACCACATGACATCACAAGGTGGAACAGAGTGTTTTTTGTTTGAGAGAAGAACTCAGCCTAAATGAAGGATGTTAATGAAACATGTGTGAACGAAATAAAGCACAACTCCAGCTTTGTTTTGACAAGGAAGCAACATTATAATGCAGATCAGGAAATAGCATAATCTGGGCCTTTTAAAAAACAACAAAGACTTGGATTGATATTTCTCGAAAGGCTGAGTCAGCACTGTCCTACGTTCTAATAGACGCCACCAGGAGAACTAAAAGCCCAATGTATCTTGATGACAAAACTGTGGAACGAATCGGAATCCCCATCATTGCAAGAATAGCCTCCAAGTTGCAAGATCTATTGTGTTCTTGTCCATTGGGGCCGAGGACTCAATAAAGCATCCCCCGTTTCACAAGGAAGATGTATTGTATCGCTGTTTATCGATTCACTCTCCACCCTAGGGTTAAAAATCCAGCCCGGTTCATTTCAGTTTATGTAAGACTGAAAGGCCTTGACATGGCACTATAGAAGGTTGTTTCGTTCTGATTTATTAAAAACTTTAAAGGTCCTATATTAAACAAAATGGACTCTTGTGAGCTTTAAAGACGCATTTTGTAACTTTTCTAGTGGAGTGTTCGTCAAATGCTTTTCTCCGTGGAGATGTTATTGCTTTGTCTGGAATGTTTCACAGCATGGTATTAAACCTTTCTATCTTTACGAAGACCAAACCAGACCAAATTACAGGTCAGATCTGTGGAGAGGCAAGCAGGTGACGGACCCCCAACCAAAAACTTACATAGTGCAACTTAAAGCCAAGTTAAAATGTTGTTACCTCCTCGAAAACATACCTGAAGTTGTGTTTTGTTTCATTCACACACGTTTGTTTTATCCTTTATTATTAGTCTGTCAACATCTCCAAAGCTCAAAATGCACAATTCCACCTTGTGATGTCATGCAGTGGTAATTTTCAAATTAACAACAAGCTTTTACCTTTAGTTCAGTAGAGATCGGCAATTCCAGGGTTGAAATCATCCAAATGATTCTAGTTTAAGTGGAGTGGGGTTTAAAAACACAGTGGAGCACTTCCTATATTACCACATGCCAAACATGTGAGAATGAAGCAAAACACGACTTCAGCTATGTTTTTGATGAGGAAACAGCATTATAACAAGGATCAGAAAATGGCGTAATACGGGCCTGTTAAAACACCAAAATTGAGAAGGCCCCTTAGCTACTTTCTGTTATTATTATAAGCATTCGTCCAAGTGGCTGCAACGAGCTACTAGTGTTGACTGTTGCTTTGAGATTTTTTAAGTAGCGCTTCTCCGCGGGACTCCTCGTCTCATTATCTGGAGTGGGAGTGTGGTAGCGAGCTGAGGGAGAGGCAGAACAGCCAGGCAAAGAAAGAAAAACCCAAAGTTGTATTCACTGAGTGTGTGTTGTGTAGACAAAGGTTAGCTGCAGGTGAGCGAATGAGAAAGCAGCTCTGCGTGTGTGCTTTTAACAAGGCAGCATTTGGAAACGGAGACACACCAAGCCAAGTATTTACAAGGTTTTTACTGTTTATCGACTGAATGTGGAATATAGTTTACTCTGAAATGCGCTTTTATGTGATGGTCTAGAAATGTCAACCAAAAAGTTTATTTTTGAAAAACTTTAAAGCCAGTCGTATCAGCCTCCATGGGTTGTTATTTCTAAGATAAAAGACTAGACCTCTGTGCAAAATTGTACAGTTTCTCACCAATTTATCCAAACGTTGTACATGTATCACAAATTTAGCTCTGCTTGTATTGACTTTCAGATTCAAATATTAGAATCAGTTGTACTTTTTCAGATGCCCTAGACTCTATCATACTTCAGATGAAATTGTGATTTGTAACTTTTCAAATCACAATTCATGACAAACTAGTCAATTCATGACAAAAGTAGAAGTACAGGGTTAAATAAAAAGTGATTTATTTGTTTACAGATGATTCTTTTGTTGTATATTATTGCATTCTTTGAGATACGCTAATTGCAACAATTAAAATTCCAATTCGACTGATGTTGTGCAGCTTTTCTTCAGATGACTATCAGACAGTAGACTGATTATTAGAAGCAGAGTCAGATGAATATATTAAAGGGTAGTAAGTATTAACCTCGCCTTACATTTGTATCACCACGCAAACTTCTCTCATCTCATCTCCATCTCCCAAACCAAAGTTCCTAGTCCCATTTGCACCACCCCGTACGAGCCTGCAGCCCACGTGAAGCCATTGAACCAGCACAGTCTTGGTTTCCTGTGAAGCTCTTTTCATACCCTTGATCCGAACAGAAAACTTTAATTGCCTCTTTAGTACGACGCGAGTCTCCCATTAGCTTTATGTAAACTGACATCTGGCCCATCACCACCGAGCTGCAGCGTCTCAACTCATAATGTTAAACCCTGTTCCCTTAACTTCTTTATACGGTCATGTTTTGTTATTTATGCAGCAGAAATTAACTGCCCATACCATAATTATGTCTAAGTAGCGCTAATGGCGAGGAAAAATCGGCACTTCTATACAGTAACGCAATTATCCGCGGTCACATATTAGCTAACTTTTAATATTTTCTTGATGGCTTTTCAAATCAGAGTGGGTGTTGTTGAAAATGCCCTGAAATGCTAATGTGGCCAGTCGATCATAGCGCTAGTTAGCTAAACGCCGGCTCTCAGGCTAATGGAGTCAGCATTGAAAACGTATTATTATATAGCGAGGATACAGTTTTACGTAATGGGGGTTTTTATATCCGCTCGCTTCAAGGTCAAGGCTGTAGTTTACCATTGGACAGAAGCTAGCAGCCAAGCGTTAAGCTAGAATATAAGCACCGCGCTGTGTGAACTGATTTGTGTTAATTTAATTGAGAATACGTGAGCTGACATTGTGTGGCCCTTGAAGCAGGCTGGTCGAGTATAGAAAAATGTGCCCGCGGGGTATAGGCTTTGTAAGTCAATCAAAATTAAGACATTAAGAGTGTTTGTTGAAAAATGTCGACCATTTACACACAGTTGGGCCTTTTGACAAGCTGTGCAGCCGCCATGGCAACACAAACAGTGGTAATTTTCGCAAGTTTGTACGGTTCAGCTCTGCTTTAGAATGTCGATGTTGTTTTAGCGCGTACGACATGTTTTATCTGAACACACTTCTGTGTAAGGCAGGTGCATTATGTAACTTTTCTAGTAAGAGAGTTCGTCAGCATAGAAATGTTACTGCTTTGCCTGCATGTTCCACAGTATAGCATTAACCTTATCTATCTAGCTTTTTTTTTTTTCAGATTACAGGTGTATTTTTGTTTTGCAGGTAGATAAGTTAAAAGCTATAGCCGGCTACATTTCAAGGCAAAACGGCTGACGGACACTCTACAAGAAAAGTTCCATAAAGCATCTTTAATTTTGCCTGGCAGATGTCGGTTTATCTGCCTTTTAATTATGACACTGGTTGTAAAACATGTCTTAATTTCCACAAATTTAAACATTGCTACCACAGTTATTAGAGCTCGTCCGATAGGGTTTTTCATGGCAAAAACCCATACCAAGAAACCGATAAGCTCTACCGATATTTTTGGGCTGATATCCATGGCCGATTTGGATTATTTTCCCCATATTCTGTCATTCAAATGTACTACAAACTCACCCTTTGTTACCACAGACCTCTAAGAGATCTGTGTAGTCAAATTTTTTGCAATGCACTTTTCTGTGCTGAAGTGTTCAAAAAAAGCTTTGTGTGTGTTCTTTTTTCAATTGGTTGGCCCAAACGAAATATTATCCCATGCTGGAGTTTTAAGGCCGATAGCCAATATGGTGAAAACTCCAAATATCAACCTGATATATTGGTTGATATTGGCCTATTTCCAGTCATCAAAGAAAAACAAACTCAAACTTTGTTCTCTATCCACTCACTCACTCTCACTCACACACATATTGTTTCTTGCTTTTCGATATTTCAAGACAACCTTATCATTCTAAATCCTGTTGACAGACACTGAAATCCAACGATAATGACATTGTAAACATCATGTATAGAATAGCATGAAGGGAGGTTAATTGGGGCCTAGTAGCTTGAGGCCCCGTGGCTTGCTTACGCAGCTCTGTCCATTAAAGTATTTTTGTCTTTTTCCTGTATTTGTATGTCATTAGAGTTTATTCCAAACGTGTTATTCTTCTAAAGGTCAAATTGGGTTTATCTTGGTTAATTAGTACTAGTCTCCCCTGTAGACATGCCCACAATATGTCCGATTCAAACAACCCCCCAAAAAAAAAAAAACTGTTTCGCACTTGGAACCACGGCAACCAAATATTGTCATCACTTGGATATTGTTGCAAATGAAAAAATCTTCACACTCTGGGGTTTTGTCTCTTGAGTGGCAGCCGGCAGTCACGAGAAAGACCACAATGACACAGCACGCTTCCAACCTCCCCTCATCCTCCCATCACCCTCTGCTGCGGTGCAAGGGACCGGCAAACTGGAACACCAAAGCGACTTGTTATTTTTCCGAGATTATGAATAAAGGCTCCGAAATCCAACAGCTAGGATTAATGTCACAGTGTCAGATTTTGGGAGACTGATCTAATTTTCTTTGCAAAAAAAGATGATAATTTTGTTTTTCTCCACTGCTGAGAGGCAGATGATGGTGTATTTATCTTGGCTGTTTAAAATTATAATCTTTTCAACTGTTTAACTTTCAAATCCTTCACTTTGAAAAGTTAAAAAAGCAGAGTTGGTGTGTAGTGAGCCCTCCTTTCCTTGCTCAATGTCAAAGGTGTATTTTGGGAGAACATTACTAAAGATGGAAGAGATTGAACCTGACAGCTCCATTGACCTGTGTCTAAAGTTTGTCTCCTCTCTCCTCTGCAGTCACCAGACCCAGACAACATGCTGGGACCATCCCAAGATGGCAGAACTCTATCAGTCTCTGGGTAAGAAGACCTCCCATGAACTCAAACTGTACTATATTATTACTATTACTCACTATATTATGTAAAGTGTAGTCAAGTGTGAATATACAAAAACAAAAAATGATTCTTGGGATCTTTTAGACATGTTATAACGCCTGGAGTTGTTTTTGTGTGCTATTTTATTCATACATTTGAGTTGTTTGGGTAATCCTTCATTATTAGTCAAAGCTCATAATGCTCTGTTCCACCTTGTGATGTCATGAAGCAGTAGTTTTCAAGTTCACAGCTACCCTTTACCTTCTCTTCAGTGCGGATTGGCAATTCCAGGTCTGAAATTATCCAAATGTTTCTAATGAAGATGAATGGAGTTTAAAACCAGGACATGACATCACAAGGTGGAACAGTGTTTTCACTTTGGGACAGAAGAACTCTGCCTGAATATGCAGGGTTTGTGTGTTAAACATTTGTGAATGAAACGGAAACTTAACTCCAGGTATGTTTTTGATGAGGAAACAACATTATAACATCGATCAGGAAATAGCCTAAGATTTTGTTTTGAACATCTGAAGAAAAGTTTTGTAATCTAAAAAACAGTAGGTAGCTATATAGGCGTTTTATTACCATTCAATGAGAAAGAAATTGTTCTCACTAATAAGATTTTTTAGGACATTTTATCTTCTAGCCACAGTGTTTTTTCCTCCTATTCAGACTTTTACTGTTAAACAAAAGTGCTTGTAGGTCTCTAAAGCTAGTTCATTCCAGCTTCATTAGCACCATAAGTAGTACTGGTAGATATATTTATATTGACTTTAGTGGGCGTATTGAACAACTTTGTCTCTGAACTCTGACTTCTTCCCATCGAAAGTAGTTTTGTTTCTCACATTTCATCAAAACATTTAGGATACTTTTTTTTAGCAATAAACTAGCTTGTTAATGTAATGTAAGATAGATAACCATCTAGGCAAGGCAATAACATCCATGAAGACAAACAGATGGCATTCCCTCCACTAGAAAACTAACATTTCAAACCTTTTAATGTCAAATTTTTAAAAAACGATCCAAACATCCACTGGCCCGTTCTCTCTGTGACAACCTTAAATACAGTGCATTAGTGACGCACACACTTGCAAGCCCCAGCAGCCATCGCCCACTGCTGTATTGATCTGCTCTTTCTTTCTCCCCTGGCCTACTTGTATAAAAACCTCCATAAAAACCCAGTTGGCTCCACTTTTGTATCACCCAGTAGAGTTCACGCAGATCTTTGCTAGCTAGCCCACTCTCTCTCAGTCTCCTGCCTGGTCTGATCCCTTCTTCTCGTCCCTCCCGCAGCCGATCTCAACAACGTGCGTTTCTCGGCGTACCGCACGGCCATGAAGCTCCGCCGTCTTCAAAAAGCTCTTTGCTGTAAGTACATATACCTGTATTGTCGCCCGTAGACCAGAGCACACTCTACTCTGTTCAAGTGCTGGTGTTTGATTGTGTTCCAGTGCACTCTTACACTCTTCCTTTTGTTCCTTCTCTTTTCAATCTCCTCTTTTAGTCACCTCATTTGGTCGTAGGGTCCTTGTTCTACTCTTCACTTCCTCCTCGGAGTGTTTCCTAGCTCCTACCCCCTACCTCCTAGCTCCTACCTCCTCGCACGTGTCCATATGTCTGTTTACTCAGGCCTGTTATGTTGTTTCAGACCGCCCACAAATTCAGCGTCTTCATGTTTTCGTTTGAAGCGCGAACCCCTGTCGCTGTTTACGAGGCCGAGGCAACAGAGCAAGAATACACAGAGGTTTAGTTATTAACCCGGGTTAAGTGCATGCAAGGAGCTCATGCGTTTCTCACTCACTGCAAAGCTCTACACTATTCTGGTTTGTTTGCTAGAAATCTGATACATTAACATGAACTATTCACAGAGGAAGAAGAATGTGAATTGTAGTTACGTTATTTGGATGTAAGATTTAGCTATAATTGCAAGACATACTATGGAACTAGTTTCTAATCCTTCAAATCGCATAACAATTAGACTTAGACTTAGACAAACGTGTTGATCCACAAGGGAAATTATTTGGACATATCAATTTAAACCTATGAAATAATAAACTTCCCATATATGGCTGAGCAAAGACTTGGATGTGAAAACAGTTGCTTGGTGTCCTATGAAAGCAGGTGGTGATTTGCATGGATGCTCTTCTCATACAGCTTCTACACTTCGTTTGCTTCACTTACTGTCTACACAGCTAAAACACTGCTCATTTGCTCAGTTGTTAGAGCACTCATCCACAAACCTGAAGGTAGGAGGTTCAAATCCTGTTTGAATCTAGTTCTGTCATTGTGTCCTTAGGCAAGACACATCTCACACCTTGCCTGGTATGAATGTGATAAATGTGCGAGTGATTTTTGGTGGTTGAAGCAGCCGATTGGCAGCTTTTGTCAGCCTACTCCAGGGCAGATGTGGCTACAGAAGTATCTTAGTGGAGTGAAGGACAAATGACAACCGTGTAGCACTTTGTGAGAAGCTTCAACAAGTCTGTAAAGCACAATATACGAGTAAGGCATTATTATTACATTATAGTACAAGGATCTTTCTTTTAATGAACTGATCTGAATAATCCCCATTGAAATTTCAGATCATATTTCCCAATTATTTAAACTCTCTCTCATGAAGATTAATGACACTCCATCTGTCCCACAACACCATTCTACTTCCTCATTATGTCAAGCTGAGCTAAAACCTTCTTTATTTTGCCTTTCACCATGTTGAGTCTCAAACTTGGAGCTTTTAAACACAACAGCTGAAGCCTGTCCTCATTAGACCATGTCTAGTTGGAATTAATATTTGTAGTAAATAGTCAGAGGTGCTTCACCATTTCCCACATTCGATGGTATTTGCGTGCGGACATCAGCGGAGGAGCGTCTGGCCTTTGAGTGCAGTTAACGCACCACTGTCCTCTGGCTGCGTCCTTTACTGGACTTAATGAGAGATAAAGATGAATAATGGCGCTCTTTATTGATCTCTGGTGTGAACGCGTCTTCTCCGCTCTGTCCTCACCACCGAAGGACACCACACGCAGCCAACAAAAGCCCCGTGAGAAGCAAGTCCATTATAATCACTTTAATTATGTATTTTATTGATGGAGTTTAGTGGAAATGTAGGGGGCTTTGTGTTCTTATCATATTGTAAACAAAACATTGTCAGCTCAAATCTCTCCTATAATCACTCAGTGGAGCAGGTTTTAATTGCCCCTCAGGGAGAAGTAAAATGATTGAATTGATGGATTGGAGAAAACTTGCAATGAATACACAGATTATTTGTTTTTAAGCAAGAATAGCAGTACCAGTGCTTGGGTTGTATAATAGCTAGTGTTATCGGAATACTAAAAACTTGATTTTACTAAGGAATAGACTCAATACTGATTCCAACACTACATTGTTTTATTTACATAATAGAATGTGATTTTCTGTGGATTAATGTTACAAAGATGATTTTTGTTGTAATACAGTAGGTTTTGGGTTTAGTCACTAATCGGGTACCACACCACATTTTGAGCTCTATTGGAACAAGTATAAGATCCAGTAATGGTAACATGAAAGTACTTTTGTTTTGTGTTTGAAAACTGCATTTTATTACTAAAAAAGGAGCATTTCTTGTTGCTCTTCAATGTGGTATCATAATCAGTATTGAATATAGACTCAATTCCTTAGTATCTAAATAAACTTTGAAATTTTAGTATTGTTGCACCACAAGCAGGAGCAAGAAGAGCAAGAAGTATGAGTTTAAATCCTGGTCCCAAACTTTTTTTGCATTTCATTTTGCCTGTGCAGTGGACCTCCTGGGCATGCCCACAGCCTGCGAGGTGTTTGACCAACACGGCCTGAAGCAGAACGAGCAGCTGCTGGACATCTCCCAGCTGGTCACCTGTCTCACCAGTCTGTACCAGCGGCTGGAGCAGACCCACTCCCACCTGGTCAATGTCCCGTTGTGTGTGGACATGTGCCTCAACTGGCTGCTCAACGTCTACGACACGTACGTTATGGGCGAGGAGAGACAAAAATCTATAAACCAAATCTTTTTGTGTTGTTGAAATGTGTTTCTTTTTCCAGAACCCGCACGGGGAAGATAAGAACGCTGTCATTCAAAACAGGGATCATCTCACTCTGCAAGGCTCATCTCGAGGATAAGTACAGATGTAAGAAACAGTGTTTTAGGAACTTTTAATAAATATCAAATGTGCAGTACAAAAGATTATGAGATGCTGAAATGCTAATTATCCAAAAATATTGGTCACATTTCATTATAACTACACTAAATACAGCTCTAACCCTAACCCTTTATTAAAATGTAATGTAAAATATCTTGAGTTATTTCAATGTAGTAATGTCCCTCTGTCTTGACAATTTTTATTATAGATGCAACATAAGATATAAGACCACATGGTCTATAGTCTAAATAAAGAGTGTGTTTTATTATAATTGTGGTATTGATATTGGTATTGGTATCGGAACTGGTTTTAAGTATCGAGTACTGATTCAGAAATGTATGGCTCAAGGATACTAGCCTCAAAATGTTCTGAACTAGCAATTGTTTTTAGTCATATTTTTTGTTCTTTTACGTGCATTTTCTTCTGCTAACCATCTCTTACCAACTATCCTTTTGTGTACAGTCCTATTCCGCCAAGTGGCCAGTGCGACGGGCTTCTGTGACCAGCGCCGCCTTGGCCTCCTCCTGCATGACTCCATCCAGATCCCCCGCCAGCTCGGAGAGGTCGCATCCTTCGGAGGGTCCAACATCGAGCCCTCAGTCCGTAGCTGCTTCCAGTTTGTACGTAACAGTAATGGCTACTCTGCATTAACTCAACCACTAACACTCTTAAACCTCCCATATAAGAGCCCATATATTCCCTTTAGTCCCATTCAATGTCCCGGTCTTGGTTTGTGTCCAGCCGAATCTGCGTCTTAAGAGAAATGGCGTCTATTGTCGGCAATGAAATAAAGGGCGAATCTGGGAGCCAAGGGTAATCTAAACAGCTAAAAGAACAAAAGCCTCGTACCACTCCTGTCTGTGTATGCGCGAGTGAATGACAGAGCACAGAGCATCAAACAAATGATCTTTGACAGCTGAGGAGATGTGGCTGGAATGGAAGCAGTTTTCATGAGCACAAGAGGAAAAGCAAAAACACAGGCTACTCCTGCCTCTATAAAGATGACAGTAAAAGCTATGGACAGCTCGAGGATCACGGACGCCTTCTTGTTTTGGTTCTGTATAGAGGAGCAGGCGGGAGCAAACTCAGAGCTGCTAAACACTACGCTCCCCGAAGCCTTTCCTGTGATTGCAAACTGACGGGATTATCTCTTAAGCCCAAAGATGATCTGCTTTTATGCGGATGCCAATAACTACATTTGGCTTTGTGTCAAACCAAAAAACACCAGTGAAAAGTAAACCTGCAGATTGTGGTATTGCAATACTACAGTGTAATTGTGCTTCTTGCTTCCCACGTTATATTCCCTGACTGCATTAAAGGACCTGTATTACCCAATGTTTCCTCATCAAAAACATACCTGGAATTGAGTTGTGTAACTTACAAATTCTGCATAGTTCTTTTCTCAAACAGAAAACCTTGTGATGTCATGTGGTAATAAGGAAGTTTTTATACCGTACACCTTCACTAGAATCATTTGGATTATTTCAGCCCTAGAATATCCAGTCTCTGCTGACCTAAAGGTAAAAGGCAGCTGTTAACTTGAAAACTAACACAAGAATCCATTTTGTGTAATATAGGAGCGTTAAGACAGTCACTGGAGGATTTGTACAGCATTTTGGGTTAACACTGTTAGCGTTTTTTGTTACTAAACATGTCTATTGGAAAGTATATTTAATTACTCTCCTTGGAGAAATTCAGACTCTGCACAGCGCAACGCCTGGATATCTATGTCCAGATTTTGGGCTCGGCTTGGTGCAGTTTTAAGTGATTATTCCCCCCAAAGTACTGATGATAAATTGGAGCTATTGAATAAAAATGAAAATCTATAAAAATGCAGATTTGGCCACAACACAACCTAGACACAATTAGAACTGGAATTAAAATGTTTCATCACAATTCCCCAAAAAAGCTATGTTTCTTGAGGTGCGCTTTACATCAAGTAACTCTTCACTTTGTCATCTCGCCACAGTTCTTGCCCAAGGACACAACGTCAGCGAGTGGGGATTGCACTGCCAACTTTCCAGGCACCTTGTCACTTTGTATTTCGATCACACTCACCAGGCAGCGTTTTCCTGGACTCTCCCCGTTTGATATCCTACAGATTATAACTATTATCCCCATCCTCCATCTTCCCCTGTCACCGCGTTGATTGACAGGGGCGATAATCGTTGCCGTGGCGATGCACAAACACCCCGCAGCATCAGTTCACCTGTAATAGCCTGCCTCTGTGATAGTTTGCACCTCGGAGCATCACAATCGCTGGCTTTTTTTGTTTTGTCTTTTCTCTCCGAACGGCAGATGGAAACCAGAGGTGACGCGGTGGTACATTTTGTTCCAGACACAACACTAATAATTCAATAAGCGCAGAGACGCTTTCAAATTCACTTTTTTTTAAACTCTGAATCTGATTTATTTCAGTTATGCCTCGTGAACAGACGGTTTTCCTGAGTCCATGTTATACACCCCTGTTCACTTTACAACAGGTTTCAAAGCGCATTCACCAGATGGGCAATCTCACATTTTCTGCCCAATAATTTCTCTAACTTTATTCGTGATGTTTTCATATTTTTTACCTGAGTTATAAACCAAATGAAAGCAAACTTATGAAAGTATACAGATGCTCGACCATTTTAACTACAATATCCTTTGTTAGCGGTGATTAGAATAAAAGTTAGCACTGAAACGCCAAGCCAAAATTAATTTCTTATTGTGTTATACTGTTGCAAGAATATGTCTCTGTGTATTAAGTATTTAGCTTTAACTCAGGGGCACATTGAAAACTTAATGCGTTTTGTGGCTGTTTCTATCTCAAAATTAGTTCATTGCTTTTCTTAATAAAAATATTATAATATATTTAAATTAAACATTATTCTTCCATTTGCACTGTTTTACTTGAATGTAAAGTTCTTGTTAGCTAGATGGATAATGTCCCAACAGTAGATGCAATAAGCTAACAGGCTAATTGTTGGCTATTTACATTAGCATTGATTAGCTTATCTTTCTGTAATAGCGCCATTTCCCCCAGCAGTAATCAGCACTTAACTTTTTTGCGGAAACGTATTGATCTATTGGTGCCGCTGTCCAGAAGATGCATCACTAACCAATAATCAATAGATGGTAGACACACACACGTTCAGTGAAATTAACCAAGGCAACATGGGGCTTAAATACTGTAGACATTTGGAGGGTTTTAGAACTTTTTTAGAAATTTTATTATTTAATTTATGACTTAAAAATATATGATTTTACTGTTTTGTTTTGTTTTATTCATGGATAAGGCTGCCATATTCTGCTAGGCCCATTTATTGAGTGGGTTTGAGTCTCCTCTTATACAAACTACTGGCCTTTTTTATGGGGTAAAATCAATATTAATAGATTATTATGATGACTGGCCAATAATGCCCAACAGTCCAGTCCAAATTTATTTGCACAGCCCATTTTATAAACAAGACGGTTACTAAAATTCTGTGCATAGTAGCCATATGTGTTAGGGATGGAGCAAGATCATTTTTCAAGATTTCACAATTTATATATTACGTCATAATTATGTTAAAATCTCATCTCATCGTCTTGAGGGAATTGTGTCTCGTCCCACCCCTATTATTATGTAACATATATTTTACCTCTAATTCTAATTTCTCCGTAATTCTCCCAAAAAATCCCATCATGTAAAAATGACTTTTACTTAACCAAAAAACACTTTTATTTTCACTTTTGTTTCTCTTCTTCTCAGGCCAACAACAAACCGGAGCTGGAGGCGTCCATGTTCCTGGACTGGATGCGCCTGGAGCCCCAGTCCATGGTGTGGTTACCCGTCCTTCACCGCGTGGCCGCCGCCGAGACCGCCAAGCACCAGGCCAAGTGCAACATCTGCAAAGAGTGCCCCATCATCGGCTTCAGGTACCTCCCCAAAGTCTCCCACATGCTCAAACACCCCCATCATCGACTTCGTTTTTTCCTGGAATGTTTTGCAGTATGGCATTTAATTTAAAGTTGCGCTATGCAATTTTTCTAACATTTCCAAGTGGTTTTTCTCCATGGAAATGTTATTGCTCTTTTTCTATCTTCATGGAGACCAAACCAGACCAAGTTACAGGTCAGATCTGTGGAGAGGCAACCCCGCTCAGTCAGAAAGCCTGTTTTTTTTAGGTATTTTTGAGCTATAAAATCACTTGTAACTGAATAAATGTAAGGCAGAGCTGTTTAACATACTGTACTGTCATACTGTGGAACATTTCAGGCAGAGCAATGATATATCCATAGAAACAAGCAGGTGACTGACTCCCCAACCAAACAGTTACATAGTGCACCTTTAACTATCTCCATGGAGACAAGCAGACCACATCACCAGGCCACGTTACATGTCAAATCTGTGGAGAAGAGCTATTACTTTATTATTTATTATTTATTACTACTATTATTTCTGCAGTCGTTTTGAGAAGTAAAAACACTCGTACTTGAATAAGCACAAGATATATTTGTTTAATGCCATACTGTGGAACATCGCAGGCAAAGCAACAACATCATCATGGAGACGAGCAGATATTTAGACTCTCCACCAGAAAAGTTACACAGCACACCTTTAAATCGATAAAGTTACCTTGTCTTTAAAACTGGCAAGCGAGGCCATTTCCCCATAAAGTCCCATCCCATTACCTAAAGAGTAATAAAACACAACATTAATTTCATATTGGGTAAATTGAAACAAAGCTACGCGCTACTTCCTCACCGCGCTTTAATTTTGTACGAATGATGCTACTATTTAACGCGTCCTTTAGCATTGCGCTCCTAGCAAGTAAAAACCAATCGATCACACTTTTAACAAGTCTATAGGTTTAATGAAAAAGAAGTCAGCCCCTAAACCTTTTATTATACGCCATTGTCTCATTCGTAATAACTAGGAAGGGAGAGATAGCCCTTTTATTGCCCCATTGCCACAGAGGACAGGTTGTGTTTTGAAGCATGCTGCGCGCTCCCATCCCCATAGTGTTTTTCCTTTATTTAAACAGTAGGAGAAGAGAGATGCCACCACTGTTGGGATTTCAGATTCGCCTTTATGTTTTGGAGAAAATTGAAAAGAAAGATTGAGCGCTAGGTCCCTGGGTAGCTCCACTCTGAGACAAAAATTCTGAGTGTTTATACTTTGAGGAAAATCTACCCTAGAAGAAAAAGGAGTTTGAAGCTGTTTGGTGTTTATGATGAGATAAGGTTTAGGACAGGGAGGTTAATTAAAATCAGCTCATATTACGCTATTTTCTGAATTAGGTTATAATGTTGTTTCCTCATTACAAACATACCTGGAGCTGTGTTTTGTTTCATTCACACAAATATTAGGCAGAGTTCTTCTCTCAAACAGAAGTATTTATTGTATTTTAAACTCCTTACACCTTCACTAGAATCATTTGGATGATTTCAGCCCTGCAATTGCCAATCTCTCCTGAATTAAATGTAAAAGGCAGCTGCTAACTTGAAAACTACCACTACATGACATCACAAGGTCGAACAGAACATTTTGAGCTTGAAATGGAAACAGACTAATAATAAAATATTACTTAAACATGTGTGAATGAAACAAAACACCACTCCAGGTATGTTTTTGATAAGGTAGACGATTCCAACATGACTGAAAGCTCTTAAGAGTCAATTTTGTGTAATGTAGGACCTTTTAATAAATCTCAAAGGCTTCAATTACAAGCACAATTAGTAGAAGTAGTAATTTCCTCCTCAAACTAGAAAAAAAACCCTATGATTTATGAATTATGATTCTTGTATTACTGTAGTTTGTCACTTAAGTTATCAGTCAGTTGTTCTGGACGCGTTTAAAATGTGAACTTTGAACAGAATCCCATTATTAAAACATACATCGCAAACCTAATCACAAAGCTTGTCAGAAGATCGTAATAAGATATTTCCCCCAAATCGTTCAGCTCTAATAAGGTTCATTACACAGACATAGAAATCAAGCACTGGAATAGATCTAACTGCAGGTGGTGGTAGACTCTCATTTGTATAGGAGTTAATGGTCCTGTTTTACCTTAAGCTACCAGGGTAATTAGCACGATTCATGGTGTTTTTATATAATTTATAAATGCACAAATTGCCAGCAGCCAAAACAACTTATACTATTACTATTACTACTACTTCTATTAAGTTTGTCATAACATTTTGGTCCTTAATTTAAATATCTCACAGTGAAAATGGTAGTGCTTGTTACTATAAACTTTTTAAAGCTATACTATGTAACTTTTCTGGTGGGCGCAGGGTCCCCGACTGTCAGTGTTATTGCTTTGCCTAGAATGTTCCACAGTATGGCATTAAACTGATCTGATATGCATTTGTTCCGTTACAGTTGTTTTTAATGCTCAACAATACCTTGTCACTTGCTTGTTTCCATGGAGATGAATAAGTTAATTGCAATACTGTGGAACATCCCGGACAAGGCAAAACGATCTCCATGGAGACGGGCTCCAGAAAAGTTACATAATACAGTTTAAAACATTTCTAAACTTACTTGAACTTCATCAGTTTCAATTTTGTTGAAACTGATGAAGTTCGCTGTTATACTAATATTTAGCATCTCTGTTTTCATAATTAAGCTCTGCAGTACTTGGCCCACAGTTAATCTTCCATAAGCGATGACATTTTTGACCTTATCAAAATTTGGCTGCCTCTGCAATATTTTGATTAATTGTACACATCAATGCACTCTCTTTAAATCCTAAATTGGCCCATTTTTGTTTTGATTCTAATTCAACTGCTTCGCTCTGATAAAGGGCTTGTGTTGTATTATAATAGATACATAATTTACAATTCCAAGTCTCTCTAGTCTAAGAGAACTGTTTTTGATTTTTAATTTCTCCTCCCTATCCAATTCTCCTGCTGTTTTCTTGTTGTTTTGCCTACCTTTTACTGATGGATTATGTGATTACACCTCTTTTTGTTACGCCAATTTCAAAAACCGTAGTTAGTCTCATTTTTTCCCCCTTGTAAATTCAGGTATATCTGGTCCTTTGTTGGTGGGCTTCTTCATAACAGGAGAGGTGATAAATTTTAATGATGTGTCCTGGGGCAGCTGAATAAATTTCTCATTTAGCGACCGGGCCTGAAAGAATTTTAACTACTGCTTCTCCGACCAAAACAGCCCAGTAAATCTGCCTTTTTACTGTGGGGCCTTCCCTCTTGGTATTTTATAGTTTTTCTCGTGATAACTCTCTCCGGTCGCCTCCTTTTGTCCCCAAACTCCACCTGACCTTCTCTCCTCCTCCTCTTCTTGTCCCGCTCTTTTTCTTTGTAGTTCTTTCTCTCTTTCTCTCTCTCTCGGAGGTCAATTTGGGCTGATGTTTTTAGAAATTGTGTAAATAGTATGTATGTAATGTAAATACCTGAATACATTTTTATGTAAATAGCATGAGGTGTGGATGAATGCAGATGTTTCAGTAAAGGTCTGTTAAAAATCAAAAATCTCTCTTTTTTTTCCCTCTCTCTTTCTCCTCCACAGATATCGCAGTCTGAAGCATTTCAACTATGACATTTGCCAAAGCTGCTTCTTCTCCGGACGCATCGCCAAGGGACACAAGATGCAGTACCCCATGGTGGAATACTGCACTCCGGTATGAATACTTGGTTCAGCTCAAACTCATGTACACGCACTGATATGGCGGTTAGATTCATGATAGCTCCTTTTATCATTATAATTATGTAGGGAAAGAAGATTTTAGTTGTCAAAGAGGGGGTATTATACTTTTTTTGAGCTTTCTATTTTGTTATAACGTTGTTCCCTTATCCAACCCTCCTTACGGTTAGTTGTAAGATTCTATCCAATGCTCAGCCGACAAGCCTACGACACCCATGCTCCCGCACAAAATTCTCCATAAATATACAAAAGCATGATACAAAACTGTACACAATAACCTGACCTGATGTGATGTGCAGTAGTTTCACTTGCGAGATGCGGGCTGATTGTGATGCGATAGGGGAGTGAAGGGAGGGGAGACTTAATAGGTTGTTTTTGGTGAATACAGCATTTTCAGAACAATAAAAAGTAACACTTAATACCGCATAGAAGTAAAATACCCCCTCTTTAAAAATGTGTTTTGGCAGTAGTCACTAGCAATAGTAGCAGCTGTAGCCTTAGTACTAACAGTAATCAATTGTTGTAGTTGAAACATCCCAGCAAACAGTCGATGTTAAATCACAATTATAGCCGATAGTTAATGTACTACGAATTTTATTTTCTTGCCCTACACTGGGGTGACTAAGTAAGGATTTTTAAAGCTTTGTGGAAACGCAAAGCCCCTATGACTCACCATGATGAGGAATGCTTTTACCGCCCCTTAAAATAACTTGTAGATAGTTTTTCCTACACACATTTTCTCGTCGTTTCATTTCTGAGTACATTTAAAGGTCAATTGGGTGACCAGTATAAACCACATGGAGTACATTTTCCTCGTGCAGACCGATATATGAATGTTTTAAAATAACCATTTACATTTGCTGCAGAACACTTTTCTCCAATAAGTACAAAATGGGGTCTAAAAATGCCTTGGCGTTGAACCAGCCCTGTAAAGTGTGCTCCCGATTGAGTCTGCCCCTCTGATCAGTGCACTGTAAAGCCGGCCCAGTCAAACTGCAGTGCCACAACAGAAGGAGGAAAATAAAGTGTTAGACCTTGGGTAAACTCGGGCATAAAAGGCTGGATGAAAAAGCCTGTGAATTTCACAGCGGGGCTCAGTGGCGACTTCACTAAGAGCGTGAAATACATTTTACCAAATTGTATAACAGCCCCTCTCTGCTCCCCACGCTGCCGTAAACCTGCGCTGTATAAATATTTCTCAAACACGGGTTAAAGTGATTTAAAATACAGAGGCAGAAGCCCTGTCAGAGTGCTAAATCTGCTTTTCTTTTGCTTGTAACTGTAATGACACACTCCAGTCGCCACAATGAAGGCATTAACGGGGAATCTGCGGTGAATAAAGTGGAAAGGGCTCACACTAGATGGGCTGCGGGTGCGTTTGTGCTCTGAACAAGGCCGTCTTTGTCTCTTCTCCCATCCAGACCACGTCAGGGGAGGATGTGAGAGACTTTGCCAAGGTGCTGAAGAACAAGTTTCGAACCAAGCGCTACTTTGCCAAACACCCTCGTATGGGCTACCTGCCTGTTCAGACCATCCTCGAGGGGGACAACATGGAGACGTGAGTGCACTCGATTACATGCACAGGTCAACACAGCAGAGACTCTACACCTGATAGGAGCCCAGTCTGTTACACTTCTGACATAGGCTGGTCTGGGGGGATTTGTGTTATACTTTTACCATAAATGCAGTATTCTTAATCATTAATAACATGGTGTTTTGTGTGGCCTAAAGGTTTATGCTATAATAATATCATTTATATTGTAAGGCAAATGGATGGCAAATTACCTTGACAAAAATATTCTAATTCACAGTAAGAAAACTGAAAATTAAATGGGCTGAACTGTTAAAAATATGCTTACATTTCTGTAGATTTGAATGCGCTAGTGATTTAAAAGCTTTGACTGCCACATGCTCTTGAAATGTTGATTGTAAAGTGTTTTTTAGGTGGAAGGTCTGAAAACTTCTATTCTCCTTGATGTTGTTTTGTCTGGAATGTTCCACATAATGGTATAAAACTTGGCAATCTCCACGGAGACCAGCACCAAAAACAAGTATATTTTGACGTTAAAAGCATGCAATTGAATAAATGAAAGGTAGTCAAGTTTATGCCCTATTGTGGAAAGTTCTAGGCAAAGTAATTATGTTTTGATGAGACAAGCAGACCCTCCACCAGAAAAGCTACATTTAGTTTCCAGAATAACACATACTTTTAGTGAAAAGAGTTGTTAGGCCTGTCATGATAGCACATTTTGAAGTACAATATATTGCTGAAGTAAACGTAGGTGATAAACTATAATACTGAAAAAAAATTTACGCCACTGACACAATGACCCTAACTGTTAAAAACATATTGCAATAAATAAATAGCAGAGAACACTTGAGAACTTAGTTTGTCTCTACACTGAATACAGTTCAGATCTAATCGTAGTGCACAAAATAACAAAAGGGTCCCTACTACTACAAAGAAAAGCACCCACAATAAATATTGATCACAAAAATTGTTCCATCTTTCATATATTGAACAATAACTCAATACATACTAATTATAGTGACAGGCCTAGTGTTTTTCTACTTTGCTAGCTCCCCTATTGGCCAATCAATATGGTACAAAATGAATATCTGGGTTATACTTCAGTACAGTCATAACATGGTAAACCTCTGTGTATTCTGGATAAATTGTCCACTTTCTAAACCTGATGTTATGGGCCTATTTAGCATAACAATCAGGAGACCGCACATGCAGCAGTTCTCGCCCTGGTTCTCTATTTATCATAAAAGCCATAATAAATTCAGGGCTGACAGCAATCAATGTCCTTATGATGAATTTATGAAACACATTACATATTTTGCCCCAATGTAATTTCTCTGCCCACGATCATTAACATTTACAGAGCGCCGAATATGCTAATACCGGCGGTTTCTGAATCAATATTTGTCAGTAAGAATTTGACCCGAAGATCACGCAGCAACGCTATGCTAATTTTCATACTTTTATGTTAATATCAAAATCTACTGGGAAAGACAGCTTAAATTCCACTTATTCAAATATTCTTACGTAATAACTTCCCAATACTTACCCGGCAGTTAAGTCAATACATGAATGTGTTTTTTTAGTAGTATTTTAGTAATCCTTGTCTTACCTCATAACGTTTGTATGTATTGATGTATCTATAGATTTTAATATACTAAAAGTTAATTATTGTCAGTTGGTATGAAAGATGTTGACGATTATTGAAATTCTGTAACGCAGCTCTGCTTTCTTAAGTCAATAATCAACGATAATTTATGTAGAAAATACTGTGCGAGGTTAACATCTCTCTGGTAAAAGGTTAAATCAATATTTCATTTTGTCATTCTCCTACGCAGTATCAAAACAACTAAAGTAGCTATACATCAAATGAATAAACTACTGTATGTGTGAGTGGAAGTGCCCATCCTCCGCCCATCTTGTCCCTGTGAGCTCCACTGCAACCACTCCCAACGCTTCTCATGACTACAGCTCCCATCATGCTTTGCCTTGTGTCTTGCCATGGCGACGTGCTCCCACTTCCTGTGTCATCATCTCAGGTTTTTTTGTCTTGCAGTCCTGTCACTCTGATCAACTTCTGGCCCGTAGATGCGTGAGTATTTGGCCGACACAAGTACACCACACACTAATCTACATATACTAGTGTACTTCATGGTTCATTCTGTCGTCTGTGGTCATTTTACTTTAGTTTATGGCTACTGCTGCTAACTCATGTCATATTTGTATTTCATAACACATACAAAAGCCCCTGGTACACTTCCTACTATACCAAGAACCAAAAAGAAGTTACATAAAGAGTCAGGATGGGCAGACATTTCCCAATACAAAACAATATATATATATAAAAAAAAACATCTGATACTGATACTGGAACCAATATATCGCCCATCCCTACAAAAGATCTTGAGAAGCATTATAAATTGCTCCATTAAGTACATTTAATTTAGCTGAGCACAAAATATTTGAAAATCCATGTATTTTTTTCAGCCATTAAAACTAAAGTAAATTAAATGAAGCCATAGAGAGAAGAAATGTTGAAAACTGTAGTGAACAGTAAATATTGTAAATGGTATGGCCGTGCTAGACTTAGGATACTTGAATAGCTCTTAGATAGACTACAGGGCAACTTCTACTTGAATGGGTACAGCAGCCTGCTCTCATGCTAACATTGGTGCTACATACATGACCAGTCATAACATTCTCATTCACTGTTTATTATTTTATTTTTACTACTTTCTGCATTTTTATAGATGTATAGATTTATACAGGAAACATCAAATATATAAAGTAAGATATAATGACTTATTTAGCAATAAAAAGTAATGTTATATTCAAATCCTCCCTGTTGAAAAATATTTGCTTTACTCCATATATCCAGCTAACAACATTCTAACTTGGCTAAAAGCTCACAAGAGTCAATTTTGTGTAATAACTGCAGCAGCTCCACCCTGAAGAGCAGCTAATCCAAAATTCTCAAGGACGCTCCACCAAAGCAGGTTACTCATGTCCACAGAGGCCTAATGATAAACGCTGATCTCTCCTAATGTGAAGTAGTAGCTCTTAAAAATCAATAAAGTTTTCCAAAGTAGACATAACAAGAGCCTGTTTACAATTCACCCCATAGCTTTCCACATCTGTGCCGTGTTGTGTCTGCCGCTCCCATAGACCTCCCTGTGGACTTGTCTGAGGATAGTGCATGTGCGTGTGTGAGGGTTTGGGGAATAATAGGCCCCAAGATACATTCACCTGTTTTATTTTCATTTTTCATCCTGTTTCATTCCATTTTTTTGGTTCTTTTTCAGACCCGGATCGTCCCCTCAGCTGTCCCACGATGATACGCACACACGGATCGAGCACTACGCGAATCGGTAACACAACAATCACCACTAGATGAATTTAATACTTAGGTTAAACAGGCCAAAGCGGCATTTTCCTTCAAAAGCAACATTCTTCATAAAATGCGGTTCTCAAATTGAAAGTACTGAGAGAAGTAATTATGACTCTTGTGAGCTTTTAGACATATTATAATGCTGTTACCGCCTCAAAAACATATCTAAATGGAAAAAAAAAAAACTCCAGGTATATTTTTGATGAGAACAAAAGTACAAAGATATCAGAAAAATAAGGTAATATGGGCACTTTAATCCTCTGAATCATTTAGTTTTATAATCCTGAATAAATTACCTTTTAGTGAATCACTGAACCAATTTTGACCAATCATTCTCGAGACTGGCATGCTTTTTATTCACGTGTTTCAATTTCCCATTCAAAAGTCACAATATTTAGTTTCAAATGATTAATCACTATGACAACGGCTCTTTTTTTCCCTTTCATTCTGAAGCCCATGGACAGACTTTCCTCTCTTTCTGGTTTGAACCGGATTGCGACCTGATTCAACCCGATCTTTTATTCAATAACTTGCAGTACAACTCCAAAGCCGTAACAAACTTTAAGAACATCCAAACTCGTATATTATATATATGATACTTTTATTGCGATACCCTCTCCCAGATTTCATATAGTTTTTCTAATATCATTTTGCTGGCTCCTGCTCCACTTTCACCCATCGCCTTCACTGTCCCGGGCCCTGCAAGCATCGCAGATAATGGCTCCTCCAGAGATCTCCGAACCTCGCGATCCGTGTGGTTTAAAATAATGAATTTGGAGGAAGAGGAGCCAATAAGTCTGCACACTCTTTGTCTCTCTTCACATTTGGTTGACTGTCTATCTTCTCTTCCCTCAACCATTAACTCTCTGGGGATCTTCTGTCCTAATTCAACGCATCTCATCTGCTTTTAATTTGATCAGTCGCAAAGTTGAACACAATCTTCCTTAAAGGTGCATTGTGTAACTTTTCTGGTGGAGGGTCCGTCACCTGCTTGTTTCTATGGATATGTCATTGCTCTGCCTGGAATGTTCCACAGAATTACACTGAACAGCTTTATCTTACATTTATTCTATTTCAGCTGGTTTTACAGGTTAAAAATATCTAGCAAAATGGGTATTCTGATTGAGCGGGGTCGCCTCTCCACAGATCTGACCTGTAACATGGTCTGGTTTGGGCTCCATGAAGATAGAAAGGTTTAATTCCATACTGTGAAACATCCCAGATAAAGCAATAACATCTCCACGGGGAAAAGCATTTGACAGGCTGTCCACCTGAAAAGTCACACAGCGCACCTTTAAACGATCCCCTCAAAGTGTTATTTTTTACATCGCGTCGGATCACAGAGAGGCCCAGTGACAGATGGCGTTTGTGTAGTCGAGTGCTTCCTGTCACCAACCTGGGAGTTAAATTTGGCGCATGATTTTGAAATAGTCAAATAATTAGGTGGTGCTGTTTTAAAGATGCAGTCGTGGGATTTGACGACAGATTTTTTGAAGGTGATGTGAGACAGTGGAGGAATACAAATTTGGGCCGCAAACCATAGACTTTTCAGTTGACGATTTCAATATGGGTGTGAATGGAGTAAAAAAGGATGCTACATTTGGTACATCTCCTACGCGCTCAGTTAAAATCCTTAAAGGGCTCATATTACACTATTTTTTTTATCTATGTTTGTTTTTATTTTATTTTATTTACGCATGTTTATCACACAATTCCTGCATATTTAGGCTGAGTTCTTCTCTCAAACAGAAAACACTCACACAATATAGTGCTCCACTGTGTTTTTAAACTCTATACACCTTCAGTATAATCATTTGGATCATTTCAGCCCTGGAATTGCCCATCTTTACTGAATTAAATGTAAATGGTAGCTGCTAACTTGAAAACTACCACTACATGACATCACAATGTGGAACAGCATTTGGAGCTTTGGAGATGTAGACAGACTAATAATAAAGGATGCAAACATGAGTCCGGGTATGTTTTTGAGGGGTTAACAACATTCTTCCATGGCTTAAAGCTCCCAAGAGTCAATTTTGCATAATATAGGAGTTTTAGCTTTAGGTATTGTAGATGGACAGGTAGGCGAGAATGGTCTCATATGAGTAGAACAACAAAACTGCCAATAATCTGATAAAAGATATTATAAATGACTCTTAATAATTCTAAATTGTGAAATGAAAAGTTCCTTTATGACAGTTTCAATAAGATCCAGTGATTTCGGCGAAAACATCACATCACATCTTGCTGAACACAAAAACAAACAGTAGCGCAGATAATAAAAATGAAAAAAGCCGACGCTGAATAAAAGGAAAACAAAACAAAATTGAATGGGACAATCTCTGGACAGGCTGATAGAGCTTGTTCAAAACACGAGTAAACCCTTTGCAATTTAAATACAGCTTTTTTACACATTTATGAAGGAAACAAAAGGCCGTCTAGCTAGGTCTTAGGTCACGCAAGCACAACTAAGCAAAACAAAACGGTAAAATAATGTTATCGCCGTGGCAACGCGGTCTTTTCTAGTGATGTTCAAACGCAGTGCTTTTGGCTGTGTATTAAAGCCATATTAAAGTGCATGTCTCTTTGACTTAAGGGATACCTTGACACCTCATCAAATGTTATGTTTTATTTATGTGAACTTTTCCCTATCTCATATCGGGCTCTGTATTCATGTGTGTGCGGACGGAGCTGTATTCTCCTCCTTGCTGAATAGGTTAGAAACATTTGGCTGCTTTTTCAGGCGATAATAAAGATGATAAATGGTGCCCGGACAAACTAAAATGTCAAGATATCCCTGTGCTTATGGTCTAATTTGAATGCGTGGACATAATAAAATGAAACGTTGTATTTCTGGTGGATATGCAGTGTGCTGTATTTAGGCTCTGTTAATAATGCTTTTGCCTGTAGCTTTCAGCATGGCATCGACTCCTAATCAAAAGGGAAGGAAAACATGTCAATATTGTTGTTCACCAAAGAATATGTGTGTGTTTTCACGGCTGAAAAGCGAACCAAATTACACTGCTGAGGGATAAGAAGGAGATGGACAAAAGAGTGAATTGCGCAGTGATGGGGAGAATACTAGAACATGTATTTAGTTACAGAAAACTGAATACCTGCTTTAAAATGGATATTATAATGTACTCCGTTACACGAGTACTGTATTCTGAATACTTTGAGTACTTTTGAATCATGTCAAATCATAGTAAAAATGCATACAAGATTAAAAACAGCTTATATTTGTTTCACTGTGTTTAAAGTATTTCCCATTACTAACTGGAAATGGAAAAATCAGACATGCACTCACCTCAAGAACAGTGTCTCTTATTTTTCTCACTGGTTCTGTGAAGTTTGAAGCCTAAATGACATGATCAGATGCCTTAATGTAGGCTATTCCTTTGATTTTAAGAAAGTGACTGTACTTCTGAATGACCGGAAGGCCGTTATTCAAAATGAGTATTCAGCTAATGTATTCCCGGTACATGTATTCAGTTACTTCCCAACACTGACTAGACACTTATGAGGAAGTCAGTTAGCTAGGTGTTAGATGGGGCAGTATTGGCTCTGAAGAAAGCTTTTGCCACGGGCGCTGCTTTGGAACCAGGAGACTTAGTTCTTGGTAGCCTCCGGGCATCAAGACAATCACCGGATTTCCCATAAAAGCGAGGTGATGAGATGAAGAAGTCAAGTAATTGGACTTTAATATAGTTTCAGTGGTCAGTCCCTCCGTAGATTTAAATGGCCCATATTACGTTATTTTCTCATGTATGTTAGAATGTTTCCTCATCACAAACATACCTGGAGTGTTTTGTTTTATTCGCACATGTTTAACACACACACCCTGCATATTTAGGCTTCTCTTCTTAGTTCACAATGTTTTTAAAACTCCATACACCTTCACTGAAGTCATTTGGATGATTTCAACCATGGAATTGCCCATCTCTGCTGAACAAAAGGTTAAAGGTAACTTGAAAACTACCACTACATGACATCACAAGGTGGAACAGAGCATTTTGAGCTTTGCGGATGTAGCAGGGTAGGGTAACAACATTCTAATATCGCTTAAAGTTCACAAGAGTTAATTATGTGGCCAGTAAAAGTCATCTTTATTCACTATATAAGGTGGACTCAGAGTACTGGCAAAGTGGTGTAGCAGCAACACACAGAGGCAATTAAAGGAGCTCTATGACATTTGTAACTGTTTTAGCATTATCGATTCCCATGTCAAGAGTAGAGGAAGTGGTTTGTTTACTCGCTTTAATGACCAGGAAAAGTTTGGAGAAATTTGAACACCAATTTGAACAGATTTTTTTCGACAGGTGGAAGTTAAGTTGTAAAGTTAAGTTTTTCGTATGTACAGAGTACTTCAGTTTGTCTCTTGGGAAAAACTATGTACGAAAGTGAACTTGCTCTGGTAGAAGAGCCCATCTTTACAATCACATACTGTAATTCTTTCTATCGGACCTTGAAGTTGTGCTGTTTTGAAAGCAAAGCACTGTTAGTTTAGTAAAATATAATTTGTTAGACATTGCATCAGTATTTGGATGGTAGTATGCCTTTGATAATACTAGGGCATTCTTAAGCTAATTAAGTAAAGGCCAGCCTATTTCATTGCTTATATCATCTAAAGGTAATCCATAGATGATAAAGGTGCAATATCTAAACAGAAAACCTGTCAGTTTAATCAGCTTTAACAGCTCCCTTTCACCTTTTATTCAGTAGAGAGTGGAAATTCCAGGGCTAAAATGATCCAAATTATTCTAGTGAAGACGTATGGAGTTTAAAAACACAGTGGAGCACTTCCTGTATTACCACATGACATCACAAGAGTGTTTTGATAGATAAACTGAGCCTAAATATGCAGGGCTTGTGTGTTAAACATATGTGAATAAATCAAAACACAACTCCAGGTACGTTTTTGATGAGGAAACGTAGCGTAGATCAGAAAATAGCCCTTTAAACTTAAAGTACCCCATTAGCCTCTATTGATGTAGAATCAGCTCCATAATACCCCACATCAAATTGAACCGTAGTAAAGCGTACCCCGCCTCACAAACCTGGTCACCATCAGCTCCCGAGAAAAACACATTTGATCTGTGGCCGCGGTGGTAAACACTTGTGAGAAAAGTACCTCTGACTTCTCCCTCCATCACATCAAATATTCATAGACTACATGTTTACCTCGGCCCCTTGATTGGAGAAGTGCGTATCGACTCTGCAAAGTACTTTTAAGGTGGACTTTTTTCAGGTGGAGTTCTTCTCTAACTAGTAACCGCTGTGTTTCTCCCCCCTCCGCAGGTTAGCAGAAATGGAAAATCGCAATGGCTCTTATTTGAATGACAGTATCTCACCCAATGAGAGCATGTGAGGACCGCTTTTTACGTTTTTATCCGTTCTTGTCTCGTTCACTTCCTACTCACTCACTCACGATTGGCTAACTGTGTGTCGTCAACTGTCCCCATTGGCTGGTTGTGGATGTGGTGACATGTGCATTGCATTTTGGACATTATTTTTGTTGACATGACGACAGTAAAGGCTGGTATTGTCTTGATATCAGCCCATCTTTCAGAACATACTCAAAAGGGGCATGTTCTGTCAGATGTGAAAACATTGTGGGTAAGTTAAGCAGAGACTGTTTCTTTAAGAGAGATTTCTTACATCATTTATTGATTTGATTTCAGATCGCTGTTTGAAAATGATAAACATTCCTCCCAAAAAATGCTAAATTTTACATTAGTTAAAGCCCCACTCTGTAACATTTCAGTCAATTTATAAACTAAAATGATAGTTATGAGTGTTTTTAATGAACACATTGAAAAACAAGTACCTTCTGTATCTAAGCGCAGCTCCACACCTAAAATGTTACGCAATGGGGCTTTAACATTTGAGTTTGAAGTCTCCACCATTAAACATTCTCTGTTCACGGCCCAAAGTCAAGTGTTAACCATTAGAGCATCGTAGAGACACATTCAAATGACTTGAGATTTTGTCTTATGAAATTAAAATGACTAAACTTCTGCATGGCACAGAGAGGGGACCGGAAAAGGCTTTTGGCTTTGGCTTCTCCATTTCTTACACTCAGATATCGTAAAATCATGCAAAACAAATGATCATGTATTCAGTTTTACGTTACTTGGAAGTTACCACAACTAAATATACTAGTTTTTCAATATAGTTTTTGTACTAGTCTACAATTAAAGGCACTAAAGTTCAAATATTAAAGTAAATGTCTATGAAATCTAGCATTGCTCAGATTAAACAGCTAAAAATTACATATATAGAAATATGAATATACCGGTAACTACATTTAAATATGACTTTCTTGTGAATCTTGTTCGAAAAAGGCTTCACAAGTATTCAAAATATGTATCTAAATAAAAAAAAGTAAAAGTATCTGCTCCTACCAATACTATTATCTATTTAATATGATTTACTGTAGATGGTCTAAAAGGAATTAAAAGTAGATTCAATTTTCACAAAGTACACTGGAAATTTTTTTTATGTTGATTCTATTTAAATATTTGAAGTTTTTTCCTTAATATTTTTATGTCAAATGAACTCATATTTTAATTAAATTATCTTTAGAGGCAAGGCAAGTTTATATGTGTTTTGCAGAATAAGAAAGACATTAAAATCACAAAACAAATCGAAACATAAATAATCGTCATAAAATATACATTAAAAAAAGATATCTTGTAAAATGTTGCTTATTTGCTTTGGAACAACACAAAATAATTAATCTGAAAACACATGATTTAATATATTTAAATAAATTGAACATTTAATTATTTTGTGTACACTTGGTAAAGAATTCCAGCTCGTACTTGAGATTAGCTGCGCTCATAAGCAGTGGTGTTCGCCGTCTCCCATTTTCCTTGGGGACAGACACCTACACGTTTGTCAATAATAATAGCTTCTCTGTGAATTTGACACGCCGCAATTAAAAGTTGTTAGCTACCTCGCCTAAACTTGAAAGCCAGCGAACCGAAAAGGCGCCTCACAAATCGTCTGGGGGCATTTTAACCTGCTCGGCCATAATAAGACTTCTACCTCGCAGTCGGCAGTGAGGGGGCCTTGTTTTGTATTCTGACCGAGAATCGTGAGTCTTCGAAAAGCTGAGCGAGAGGCGCAGCGGAGGACGTAGCATCTAAATACCTGGCCTAATTAAAAACTTCCTGGAACACACTCCGGGCGCCGCGCGTGATTGGCCGGAGCCGACGGAGCGTGGCCAATCAAGTCGTCTCAGAAATGCGGCGAATAGAGCTGTTCAGACGAGTGCTTTCTCCTTCAAAGAGTCAGCTCCAAATTTAACAAGCAATAGATTTCACGCTGGTTTTCAGTGTTAGTGTCTCCAAATAAGGCCAGTTGGTTCATTACATTTTGAATACAAGTTTTATAAGATGTGAAAATGCTGTTAACTTAAGGTACTTTAGTAAACAGATTTAACTACCCGTGTCATTGTTTAGCTAATCATTCTTTGTCTTTATTAAAATGTATAAGAGTCCAAAATTTAAAGCTTGTATTTCAGGAATGGCATCTGATATAAAAATCAAATCAGTATGTTTATTGATCCACACAGGAAATTATTTTGGCATAGTAACAAAAAATATTAATAATAATTATTGTAGTGAGAAAATGTGAATTATTAGTAATAGTAATTAGTAAGGAACAAATATAATTTCTATATTTTGTTTGTATACAGTAGGTAAGAGCACAGTAAGTAAGCAAATATACCAGATAAGGATAGGATTGGGATAAGAAAGTGCAAATCATGAACAGAGGCCCATTTACAAGGTCTGTTAGGAGTGTCAAAAGAATCGGTACCTAAACTATCAAAACTATATACTCATTTGAGCAGGTATCCATAAAGCAAATTACAATACATAAATACAAAACTAAATACAGTATTTAACAAATTTATTAGACCACCTGTCATGAAAACAAAACAACATAAATAACTTCATAATATATCAAAAACGTGTTTCAAATTAACCATTTCATTGTTATTCATTAAGAAAATGACCAATTGGAATCACAAATTAGTCCTTGTTGACAAATAATAACCAAAAATGTGAATATTTAGTGTGAGCACCTTTGGTGCAGAAAACAGCTGCATTGTTTTTATGGAGTTTTGCAAAGTCTCTTTTGTTACTGAGTTCCAAATAGTTTCTAGCTGTTCCCAGAGACTTGCTTTGGATGAAACTTTGGTGTCATTTTTGGAAAACATTCAATTTGAAAATTTATGGATGGCAACAATAGTAGATATTTTGGTAAACAGAAACACTGTTAAATTCCATGTGGCAGCAGTGGCAAACACCTTATACTGGGTGGTGGTCTAATCAATTTGTTAAGTTCTGTAAATTGGATTGTTCCTGTCCAATTTTTGGCCTTTATCAGAACTAGTAAAAGACCACATAAAGGTATTTCATATATTGTCCTTATTTTGTTTATAAAATGGCATTTTGATGTTTTAAAAGGTTGCTTTTAATCTTCTTTGTGGTAGCAAAAAATAGTTGGATCTAATTTTTGGTGAGTGTTTACATGCACAAAAGAAATCTGATCATAAAAAACATCTGGTTACATATATCAGTTAATGTATAGAGTTTTAGAGGGAACTGTTGTATTTGGAAGACAAAGTACAATGGATTTTAAAATCTTTCAATTTTCTTTTTCATTTTTGCTTCATTAGTTTGTCCTTTTTGCATAATGCTCCTTCTCAAAATCTGCATGTGTCCACAATCAGGACAAAATCAAATTACACACATCAGATAACATTTTGGACAATGGGATCACTCCAGAAATCTGATAATGATCAAATTTTTCGTAGGCATGTAAACACAGCCAGTGTTAAGAGCCTTTTCCTTGGTATCAAATTTAAGTTGAAAATTGTAGTATATTGACAACAGAACTTTATTCCAAATGACCAACCCCTTGTTGTGTACTTGAGCGAATTCAGATGTTCTTGTAGCCTTACCAAGCTGTGCCTCCCTCTGTGCCTCAGACTTGTGCCACTGCAGCCATTTCCTTTGCTGATTTTCTGTTCTCCCATGTCCCCGTGTGGCATTGTGCGCCCGTGTGTGTGTGTGTGCGTTTGCAGCGATGACGAGCACATGTTGATCCAGCACTACTGCCAGTCTCTGAACCAAGGCTCTCCCCTCAGCCAACCACGCAGCCCCGCCCAGATCCTCATCTCCATGGAAACGGAGGAGAAGGGAGAGCTGGAGAGGGTGCTCACCGACCTGGAGCAGGAGAACAGGTCGGTCCACGGGGCGTTTTGTGGGCTTTGGACTTAAAATGTTCATAACGTTAGATACAATCACAAGGCTTTTTATTATTGTTATTGCTGTTGGTAATGTCTGTCTCAGTGGCTGCAGTTTCATGTGCACTCAAACTCTGATTAATAATAGATTTTTAGAGCTGTAATTATTTTAAAAAATGAAATGTAAAAGGGAAATCATCTCATTTCTTTCTGTTCACGGTTCCTCTAATTACTCGCATCAGAGTTTAAAGTTTACAAGTTATTTAAGCAGCCCAGAAATCAGATTATAATCAGATTTTGGTGTGCATATGAAGGACACTGTTTTGTCACAGTCTTAGCAAATTAGGATTTCTTTTTGGACTAATTGATTTTTATGGTGAACTGAGGTCAGTGTTTTCAAACTAGAGGTACGGGAACCACTTACCAGGGGCTACTTGGAGGGATTTCAGATTTTAAAACTAGTTGAAATTTAATAATACTTAAATTTTTTAATCTTTAGTCAGTATTACATCTTCACAATGTTTTTGCATGATAAAAATACGAAAATATTATTTGATTTTATGTGAGTAAACAGATTTTTAATTACTAAATGACGGATACTAGAGGCAAAGAAAGCTTGGAAATGCTAAACTAGATGGCCAAAAAGTCAATATTGTTCCAAATACACGTTGCATATTTAATGTTTTGATAAATTTAAATCGAATTTTGTATCAAATAGCAGTTAAGTAGCAAATTATACTGAAAACTTGAATCCTTTTTTCATGACCATTATTGCTGAAAAGCCAACATGCTTTTGAGGATATTCTTGTCATTCATATTTTTTCACACATTTCTGATCACAATGTTCGATTTCTAACTTAATAATGCATTTCACACGTACTTTTGAATAAGAGCCAATTATCGTGGTAAAACAAGTATTGGTTTTGACAGGAGGAGATTGCGTGTTATTTCCTGGACTAGTTTCTGTAAAATGACTTGACTGTTCCGCTGTCTCTCAATGATTTTAAAAAGAAAAATCACACTTCAGATTTGGCCAATCTAAAGTAATTTCCACATATTTGAGGGTTGCCAAATGTAATCCAAATTTCCATTTTCTCTGATCAAATAACCAACCTGCTCACAATGTGTTTGAAAAAAACTAAATTGGATATTCGCTCACGAAATGTCAGACTTCTTGGCTCTTCCTGACTCCCTCCGTCTCTAATCCCATCCCAGAAAGCTGCAGGCGGAGTACGATCGTCTGAAGAAGGCCCACGACCGAAAGGGCCTGTCCCCGCTCCCTTCGCCCCCTGAGATGCTGCCCGTGTCCCCCCAGAGCGCTCGCGACGCGGAGCTCATCGCCGAGGCCAAACTGCTACGGCAACACAAGGGCCGACTGGAGGCGCGCATGCAGATTCTAGAGGACCACAACAAACAGCTAGAGTCACAGCTGCACCGCCTCAGACAGCTACTGGAGCAGGTACACAACACAACGCAAGGGATTCTCTTATTTAGGACATTGAAACTAATTTGGTTATGGTTTAATGATGACATACGCACAATTATAAATGTAAATGGAACTTTGAGCTTTAGAGATGTAGAAAGACGAATAATAGTTACTCAAATACGTGTGAATGAAAACAAAACAAAACTCCAGGTATATTTTTGACGAGGTAACAAGTTTATACATGATAAAAAAGCTCACAAGATAAACTGTGTGTAATATATAGGACCTTTAAAATACACTTTTGTGGTGAGTTGAGTCTTCATTTTGTTTTCCTTGCCGTTCCAATCGAGCAAGGCGTTATGACTAAAAATAATCACGTGTTTTCCTCATATTATTCCATCTTGGATTTTCATTTTGATTTATTTTGTCTCATTAAAAACTAATTAAAATGTTTTTCAATGTTAATTTCCGGAACACAAACAAGGCGGACTTTATAATTACATTTTTTTCCATTTAAAATAAACTACTGCTTCTCCTTTTATTGACAGAAGATTGCTTGTAGACCAAAGACTGACCATTGACAATTAGAACAGACTGAATCTCAATCTTGATTCAAAGTCTGTTCATTTACAACCAACTGAAACTTTGATTCATGAGGGAAATTACACACACTACAGTTAAAAAGTACTGAAAAAACAAAAGTAAACTAAAAACAAAACTTAAAAACAACAAAAGTTAATGGAATAGTACTAAAATTTATAAAAATACATTACCTGTTTTTTACATTTGGTTTGTGCCATGGGAAAGCTTCACGTATATATTTTTTTATTTGGTAATATTTTGCTAAATTGTGTTTTTTCCCAATTTCAGGTACATTTCTAAAATGTAAAAAAGTGCCAAAAAGTGATAATAATTTTCACGGGCAAGGTCAAAATCATTTCACATCAGTTATCATAAACTCACATAGATTTAATTCATACTTTTGATATAGTTTCTCTAACACAGTGAAAGTTGCATAGCTCTTCAGCACTGTGGAAATATTTAAAGGTCCAAAATATTTAAAGGTTTAAAATTTACTCTTGTGACCTTAAGACATGTTCTAATGTTGTTACCTCCTTAAAAACATATCTGGAGCTGTGTTTTGTTTCATTCACACATGTTTGAGTATATGTCCTTTTATATTAGGCTGTCTTCATCTCCAAAGCTCAAAATGCTCTGTTCCACCTTGTGATGTCATGAAGCAGTAGTTTTCACGCTAACAGCTCCTTTTACCTTTAGTTCAGTAGAGATTGGCAGTTCCAGGGCTGAAATGATCCAAATGGTTCTAGTGAAGGTGTGTGGAGTTTAAAAAAACAATGGAGCACTTCCTGTATTACCACATGACATCACAAAGTGGGACAAGGAGTGTGTTAAACATGTGTGAATGAAACTAAACACAACTCAACCCAAACATTACAGCATAGATCAGAGCATAGTATAATAGAAAATCCTCTTGAACTGATTCTGACGCTAATGAAGAACTCTGTAAACATTGTTGAAGGGCAAAACGTCTTTGTGACCTTTTCTAATAAGACAGTCTTAAACCAAATTAGCAGGAAGTAGTTGAATTATTCCTGCGTGAGATTTATTTTTGTGCACAAATCCATCACTCCTTGCACGGGTGAGTTGCACTTATCTGAGACTGTCGTATACAAAGTCATCCCAAATGAGAATCTGACACCTTTTCACAACCTTCACTGCCATGATGCAACTACAGGGGATTTCGGAGCGAGGGAGACACACTGCCATCTGGTGGAGAGAAAAAGAAATCTGTTATAGAGATTTAGTTTCACTTTTTGTCATTCTTTTTTTGACTGGGTGAAGATCAACTGCACCACATATCAAAACTAGTATTGTAACCGTGCAGAAATTGAATTAGATTATGCTAAAAATCTCATTGTTATTCACTGTTTAATGGTGTAACTTTTTGGTTGGAAGTCCATCATCTGCTTATTTCTATGGATATGCCATTGCTCTGCCTAGAATGTTCCACAGTGTGACTTTAAGCAGCTCTTCTTTACATTTATTCAATTACAGGTTGTTTTATTGTTTAAAAAAAATAGAAAAACAGGCATTCTCGTTTGGTGTCCATGAAGATAGAAAGGTTTAATGCCATATTATGAAACATTCCAGACAATGCAATAAGATCTCCACGGAGAACGGCATTTGATGGACTCTGTGATTTTATTTTTTTTTTCAGATTTTTGTTCTTCTGACAAGCTTTGCAATTGAGATTAGATTTCCTATTTAGTCCACGTCTTTACACACTCTAAGGTTAAGATGGGATATTTTAGTTTGGAGGGGACAAACTAATACCTTTTGCAGCCTTTGCGTTATGTTAATTGAAGAAACTCTAGCGATACCTTTTATTCTTATGTGGCCAGCGGCAGACGCCACCAGCATAAATAAACAGTTGAGATCGAGTAGATTAAAAGTTTCCTCTGCTGTTCCATTACAATGCGTAGCTTCGCCCGTGTTGCCTGGCGGGCGGTAATAGCCTTCTGAGCAGAGTTAACTTGCCTTTGACTCGCCTGATTAAGCCGAGATGGTTTTATTTATTTATCCTTCCATCTATCTATTTTAGGAGCGTCAAAAGTTTTGAAAAAGAGATGCTAAATGATACTGAAACTAACTAGATTATTTGAGCAGGTATTGATACTATAAAAAGTCACATTTACAGGACAAAAATGAAAAATAGAATGATCTTGAGCTGTATCAGAACAAGTATAAGAGCACATAGACTAGTATACGCCCATGGACACCTATGGAAACTACCTGGACAACTACATGGAACTATTAGACCTTACTTTATTTTGAACATCTTAAATTGAAAGACGTTAAAAACAAGTGCAGTTAATGAAAAAAGGCAAAAAAGTGTTACAAACATTCAGTGTTAATATAAAAGAGAGTATAAAAGAAAGTACTACTGTTTAATATTGAAAATCGCATTCTATTGTCTAAAGAAAGTGTTTTTATTGTCACTGTGGTATCTGTATCAGTATTGAGTAACAAAATTTATGTTGAAATTTTAGTGAAAACACTTATTTATTTCTCTATCCATTTATGTTTCTATCTTATTATCTGCAGACGGATTCCAAGGTGAACGGCACGGCCCTCTCCTCCCCGTCCACCTCGTCACAGCGCTCCGACTCGTCCCTCCCCGTGCTCAGAGTGGCCGCCAGTCAAACCACAGACACCATGGGTACAAACATAGATCCCGTTTGCACGTCCGTTCGTTCTATAAGGGAACATCTCTTGGTAATAATTGAGTATGTTTTTGTTTTTAAAGGCGATGACGAGCTCTCCAGTCCATCCCAAGACGCCGGGTTAGAGGAGGTGATGGAGCAGCTCAACCATTCGTTCCCTCATAGTCAAGGTAACAAATTCAATTAGTTTAACTCCATGTATGTCCACTAGACCAATGTAGAACTGAATGAGGGGGTATTACGCCATATCATTAATTTGTGAGTAAGTGTAAAGAGTTTTTTAATGCATTTTGTATCTGCCCAAGGACTGCAGATGGAAAGTAGTTTGGAGTCGGTCTTCCTCAGAGTGGTCACATGATGTTGCTGTGACATGTCTGGTCCAACTGCACTTTTTCTGTTATGCCCCTTATGTACAGTGATGTTACCATGCCAGTGCTCATATTTTCAGTTTTATTTTTGTTTTATTTTTGTTTCATTTTTCTTTCTCTCTGACCTGTTGTTTTCCTTTGTTTATTGCCCATTTTGGATATTGGCACTGCTTCTGTGCTGTGGATGTGTCTGTCTTCCTCCTGTTTGTCTTGTTCATCTGTTATGATGTTACCGTACATCAGGGGCAAAACAGAAAATGTGCAGAGGGCCATGAGAAAACACAATATCAACACGACAGTGAAACCGAACAGAAAACTCAGGCAATTTCTCTTCCACCCAACAGCCAAAATGCAACTGGAACATAAATGCAATGTCATATACGGAATACCTGGCATGTCCTGCAATAAAACATACATCGGGGAAACAGGGAGGGCGTTCAGCACATGAAAAAGGAACATAGGACAGAATGCAAGAAGGCAAAAGCAAAGGCATACACACGAGCAACAAAACACAAAGCAGAAAAGGAACAACTCAAATTGGCCATTTCCGACCACTGTAAAAGAGAGAACCACATTATGGACTGGGACGGACCAAACATTACTGGGACAGAGGACAACAAACATCTTTTAGATTAAAGAGGCAATCAAAATACAGAATCAATCCCCATGGGACTAAAAACAGGGACAAGGGGGCTTATTTATTCTCACACACCTGGGATACTGTTCTACGGAAGTCGGACTGCAGATTGCACTGTCCTGCCTCCACTGGTAGGAAAACAGCGCCAAAACCTGTATAAATCAGCTGACCGGACACGTTACAGCAACATCACGTGACCACTCTGAGGAAGGCCGCAGAGAGCTGTCCAAACTGTCAGGTATAAAAACAAACTCTAGGTCTGAAAAAGAATCTAATAACATAAAGTAGCTTGCAGCCAAATCTGGCACAGAGCATCTTTTCTCTCCGAGTTTAATGTTTTCTGTGCACTGTCCTTATGTTAAATAAATAAATCGAATATACAAAAACACAAACCTGATGCGACGTGCAGAAGTTTCATTAGCGGGATGTGTTGCGATAGTGCTCTAAAGGGGGAGTGACTTAGCACAGAGAGCAAAGCGAGGGGACACTATCAAAAACAAAACTGAAACTTGTAAAACATGTTTATTATTTTCGGCATATAGCATTTTCAAACAATAAAAGGTAACATGGTAATCTAGGTAATGGTAATGGTAAGAAATATAATGCATAATACAATACGAGTTGTTTTTTTCCTATTGAGCCATTACAATAGGACACAACTGCATGTTAGATATTCATATTTTAAGCTTCCTCAATTTTACACGTTAAGTTAATGGTGCTTCTGGCAGGGGAAACCGCAAAACAGAAATTTAAAAGCTATTTAGACTTATAAAAACTACAATTTACCATAAAAATCGTCTCTGTGTTAAATGCTCAAAGTTTTATGCCACCATAAAACGATGTTATTCCTCGAAGATTGGAAATATTTTAACGATCATCAAACACTCCCTTCAGCGCAAAACTTTAAGAGCTAATTAAAAGTGTAAGTTGTCTAATTACCAAATATTATTATCTAGTGGAGGAAAGTGTCATCAAAAATTCATGTCAGAATTTTGCCCCGAGTTCGGAGGAGTCACTGGTGGCAAATTGAATGCGCTTCGAAAACAGTTTGGTCTCAGGTGCACAATAGAGCGTGTTATAGCCGTAGGGTTGTTAAGCACATTTTACAAGAACAGGCAGAAATACTTTTTGATATAACTATGAAATGTTATCTGGAATATAAAATTTATATTAGAAAGTTACACACAGATGTTTATGGTTGGAATGACTCGGGTTCTCAGATACTAATCGATGCTAAAACTACTGTAGTATTGAAACTAGATACTTATTTGGGCAGGTATAGACACTAAAAAATGCCTTGTGGTAATATAAGAAAGTACTACGACAGAAAGTACTTTTCTTATCAGCGTGGTATGGGAATCAGTATTGACACTAGAAATGACCGTACTGGAGAAAGTCATGATGCTTCTGGCTTCTGTTGTATCAAATGTGAAGGAAAGAGCATTTAATATGAACTCTAATGGGGTTCAGTTTGCTGTCTTAAGTGAGGAGGTTGTGGGTTCAATTCCTTCGAGTCAAAACACTTGTTGGAGAATCTAACTTGACATGTCTAAAGTTACCCTACTGAAGGCTGATAGTTGTACACACAATATTACTGCATTTTTGTCAACTTTTAGTTTAAAGCAACTAAACACTTCAGTAGTTTTCATTGCATAACATTTTCAAACCACAGTGCCAGTTTTAAAGCTGCACTATTTAACTATTCTGCTGGATAATGCTGTACAGTGGAACATTCCAAGTCTTAACCTCCCCACAGAGACAAGCAGGCAGCAGTGTCGACCAGAAAAGTTATGTGAAATGTTTGTCCTTTTGTTCCTTTCTTCTGTTCTGTTTGTTTTACTGTCTCTTCACTCCCTCTCTCTGTCTGTCTCTCGCTTTCTTGCTTTGTCACTTTGTCTCTCACTCTCTTTCTCACCCCTTTTCTCTCTTCCTCTCTTTCTCACCTCCACGGGTATCTCTTTTTCTGTCTCTGTCTTTCTCAGCTTCTCTTTCTCCTTTCCACCTGTTAATGACTTTATATTTTTCTCTTTTTTTCTCTCTCTTCTTCCTGTCCTCTTTCTCCTGACCCAGGGGGGAGAAGGGGGCACCCATGAGCGGTAAGTGTCTCTGAACGTCCCTCTGCGCTAACCCCTCAACTCATCCTAACGTCTGCGTCAAAACACTGAGTCCCTCTTCTCTCCACATACTATTATTATTACTATATTATACATGGATGCTATGGCACAGCACTGCAAGAATGTTTGCTTCTTTTAACTATTTATTTGTTTGTATTTTTATTGTTTTTTACTCATTTAGTTTTTGCTCTGTTTTGGATGTTTTTGGATGTCTTTTTTTGTATTCTTTAACTAACTGTATTGAATATTTTAACACAGAAATAACATACAACTTACCATACATAAAAATGCTAACCAAATACAGTGAGCACACAAAAAACAAAATATACATAAAATAAATATGTTTTAAATTTTAATTTAGTAAAAAAAAAAAGAAAAACTTTCATGGACGCATAGTTTAGCTTGAGACAAATCCAAACATCTAGATTAACTTCATCTAAACTAGAAGCTCCTCAAACTCTCTTAACCCTCTAAAATTCCTTTCACAGTTAGTGTTTACATGGATGCATGGAAGGAGCAGCCTGTCTTTTCTTCTTTAATTTCCTCTGCTCTTCCTTCACCCCCTCTGTGCAGTACTGTTTACCTTGTGTACTGTGTGATACTCGGCCGTATAGTAGTACATGTACACAGGAGTACAGAGCGTTTGGTACAGAGCAGACAACAGCTCAGGGGTAAAACAAAGCAGCGTCTGCAGACTCCAAAGTAACGGGATCTGAACTGAGCGGGAGAACTGACATCGTGTTTGTTTAAAGGAACAGCTAGTGTAAGAAATGTCATAGGAGCAAAGATATGAAGGTGCAAAGACGGCACAGTCGTGAAAGTAACATCAAGAAGTAAGCCCTCAGTGATGCAGGGGACGAACTACATACTACTACAACTACTACTACTACTACTACTACTACTACTACTACTACTACTACTACTGTGTGTTCAGATGGATTTTAACTGTCACTTGTTTTGAAGAAGGGATATGGCGGTACACTTGAGACTGGACCAGGGGCTAGACCAGGGATTGGACTAGGCCAGGAACTAGACCAGGGACTAGACCAGGGACTAAACTTGGACCACAGCCTAATACAATAGTCAAGGGACTTCATAGAGCTTCTGCAGTTATAAAAAGCTATATCTGTGTACTTTCATTAACAATAACTTGAGAACAAAGCATAAAAAAACAGAATTTAACAAAAAATACATTGGCAGTTTACATTGTACCTTCAACAGGAACATTTCAAAAGTCCTACATTGCAAAAAAAATACTATTGTGAGCCTTAAACCATGTTATAATGCTGTTACCTTCTCAAAAACAGATCCGAAGTTGTGTTTGGTTTTATTCACACATTTTTGAGTCACCCATTATTATCAGTCTGTCTGCATCCCCAGCTCAAAGTGTCTGTTCCACTTTGTGAAGGTGGAAGAAAGCATGTTGGAAATATTCAGGAAGTTTTCAAGTTACCAGCTACCATTTCCCTTTAGTTCAGCAGATATTGGCAGTTCCAGGGCTGAAATGATCCAATTGACTAGTGAAGAACTAAATATGCAGGATTTGTGTGTTTAAACATGTGAGAATGAAACAAAACACAACTCCTGGTATGTTTTTGAGGGGGAAACAACATTATAATCTGAAAATTGCATAATATAGGCCATTTAACAAGCAATTTTGTATTAACTGCAGATGTGCGCGTCGATTAAAAAAAAATAACTTGAGGAATCTATTTAAGAGTTGTTGATATCTTCTCTTTATCCTCCCCGTATCCTCCTGCCCCGTCTCCACAGGCCCCTCCATCGGCAGTTTGTTCCACATGGCGGACGATCTGGGCCGCGCCATGGAGTCTCTGGTCACCGTGATGACTGACGAGCAGAGCGCCGAATCGCACGAGGCCCTGCGCTTCTGACCCCGCCCCCTCATCCGCCAAGACCCGCCCCTTCATCTTCCTCCCTATCCGGCCCACCTACCCACCTTACCTTACCTGCCGCATGCTTTTCTAGTCAAAACAACTGGATCGGAACTCAACAGTTTACAAAGAGAATATATAACGTCTATTTTTGTGAAGGATTGCGACGTCGATTAAAAAAAAAACAAAAGAAAAATGACAAAACACTATAACTTGTAGATTTGAGTAGTTTCTTAAAAAATACGTCCTGAGAAATCGTTTTATTATTAACAGAGGCTGATTTTTAAACTTCTATGCAATTGTATAAAATAAGGGGTATATCGGGGTTGGGGCACAATGACAAGATACAAGTGTGTGTGTTGACGTGATCGTATCTATCGCCATCTATTTGTAAACGGGGGTATAGCGCTAAAGCATTTCTCATATTTGTATCGGGGGAAAAAAATAAGATTGTAATCGTAAAGGGTGCTTTCTATAAGATGTTTCTATTACACTACTGGCACCCTGGGTCTTTGCAGTACAATTTAAGTGTGGGTGTGTGAGTGTGATGGTGCCTATTTGACATTGCGTAACATTATTTAGGTTTGATTTAACGTCATATATATCCATCCATACAATAGTTTTTCCCCTTATTTTATTATTTGGAGTACTGTATGTAAAAGCACTGTACTAAGCCTGGGACAGAATGGATAGAATTAGGTGAGGAGTGTAGCTACGATGTCAAGCTACATTAAACACTGCTGTAAATAAAGCTGTATGGTGTAGCTTCTCTAGTAGAGGGTCCGCCACCTTCTTGTCTCCATAGAGATGTTATTGTTTTGCCTGGAATATATTTAGTACACAAGTTTACGGCCTCATGGTATATAAAAGAAAGTACTATGATTTAATGTTCAAAATCACATTCTTTTGTCTAAAGACTTATCAAAATGTGTGTGAAATTTTAGTATTAAATTGATCAATCTACATGTATTCACTTCCAGGCTTTTTCTTCTTTTTCTTCTTTTCATTCTTAGTGTGAGAGCAGCCGCCACTTCACAGACCAGACGCAACTCAACTGCTCTACTTCATAGATATACGTGTAGATAAGTTATATACTTTAGTTTATATATATAGTTTAATGCCATGCTGTGGAATATTCCAGGCAAAGCAATAACCATCCCCATGGACACAAGTAACTGCAGTACCCTCCTTCAGAAAAGTGACATTGTGCACCTTTAATAGGACGAGCTTTATGTCGAGAGCGGGATTCGAACCGCCAACGTTCGGATCAGTGCAAACTCTACCAGCGTTTACACTGATTATACTGACTTATTAAAAACCGTTAGAAAGAGCTCAAAACTAGTACTTTTTGACAGATTTGTTTGCATCATCCGTTCTGTTTCAGGCTGTAGTTCCCAAATCCAAATTGCACTGGTGATTTTCAAAGGTCCTCTACAAACGCTAAGTGAATGTGCTAATAATAATCCGATTTTGCGTTTTACAAGGCTGCTAGTTTTGAGTTTTGTTGCTTCCTTTTGAACAGGTTAGGATGATGCAAGCTCTACCTCGTGCGAATCGTCAACCTCCATTTGCGGATTTGTCCAGACAAGTCCACCCGAGTCCACCCAGATGCATTGTGGGCAGTCTGGCCTGGCGTCCCAATTACGCTACTACCACATATGGTCAAATCAGAATGTTCAAAATCCCAAACTATCGTGCACTGCTGTCAGTTACTTCATTTGTGGAGGATGCACTCATTCTAGCTACTTTTTTTTTGTCTTTTTGTTAGCATTATTTTAGCATGTGTGGCTAAAATAAGTTTCTATTTAATGTCTAACCACTCAGAGAATCTCGAGTGTAGGAGGTGTGTGTATTTTTGTGTTATGTTTTTGGCAGCATGATCCAAAAGTTTTCGTTTTCAAACCAGACGGACACTGAAACTGAGTTGTTCTAACTTTTTTGTCTTCTCATCCTCACCACCCTCACGTCTGAAATAACGCGTCTCTACGTCACAACATATCAGATTCCACCAAATATATGCCTTACTACTGTATTATAAAATGCTTTACTGTATATCAATAAAGCACGCAGTTATGTTCAGCGGACTGGCTTCTGGTCATTTCTGACTGGACTTGTGTATCTAGTGTTTTCTGTGTAGTTTTGTGTGTGTGTTGAGTGTGGAGAGTGTGTGGTTGGGAGGGTTTGTGTTTTTTGGCTATTTTTATTTTTGTTTCTTAAATTTCAAAATTGGAAAGTGATAATTTTAATAAGATAACATTACAAAACATGAGAAATACTTGGTCTGAATAACAATTTTCAGAACACAGTAGGGTAAAAATGGCATGTTTATGATATATGAAAACAAAAAGTCATAATGAATGAATAAACATGGTGTTTTAGTAGCGTTATTTACTGTTCCTGATACTTTTTTACCATTTCAGTGCCAATGAGCAGTGGTGGATGAAGATTTTGTTACTTATGTAAAAGTACAGATACTGGAGCAAAGAAATATGCAAGTAAAAGTAGAAGTACCATATGGAAAAGACGGCTTAAGTAAAAGTATTAAAGTACCTGTTTAAAAATGTACTTAAAGAGTAAAAATTAAAAGTTTTTTGCACAAATTTTGAGGTCTAAATAAAGCTTAAAATGTAGTTATTTTGAGAAGCATTTCTGCTGTTTTTTTCTCACGCTGTTTTTCTTTGTATATTTTTGTTTGCTCAGATTATGAATGTGATAAAAAATAAACCCCTCACCCTTTTCAGCAGATCTCAATAATAAAAAGTATTTAACTTTTTTTATTCAAAAATTAAACAGAGTAGAAAGCACAGATATACCTGCTCTCAAACATAGTGAAGTAAAAGTAAAATGTAAAGTACAGATACTTAAAAATACTTCAAATACAGTACTATTTTTACTTTTTAATGTTCCACCACTGCCAATGAAGTAGATTCACTTGCAGCTTTGTGGTCTGTAACTGAAAAGTGAGTGTATGCTGCCCTCTATCGTTAAACTGTCTATTTTTACAGTTATTTAGACATTTTAGAGTCATTTAGTCAGTTAGACATTATTTTTAGACGAGCTGAGATTCTTGCAACAAAACTGAACTGACCAAAGGAAAAAGAAAGAGATTCGTGCCAGTGAAAGGAGAGGTCTGGAGATGGCCCTTGCAAACAGAAGAACAACTTCAGGAGCAAATTCACAGGAATCAGACAATCAAGAGAAAATCTGTTGATGAAAATGCCCAAGGACTCTGAATGCTTTCTCAGTGATACAATCCAAGATCATCCAGGGGAAAGGGAGAGTCTGGAGTGAGGCTCAGGAGAAGATAGTGAAGGAGGAACATCTACTCTGCTCTATCAGAGAAACATCTGTCCAAGCTCAAAACAGGCAGGGGTGAGGGAGATCTGAGAATGTCGGACTGCAGGTGGCGCTGTCCTCCTCCTGCTCCAAGACCACGTGACGAGAAAAGTGCAGCTCAAACCGTCAAAGTTTGATCTAAACAGGTAAGTTTATATCTATAGTTAGTACGACTTAACCAAAGCAACGAGGGTCATTTAAAAATAGAGATTTTTTTCTTCAAATTGAAATAGTTTTAAATAGTTACCTCCCTTTTTTTTTTTAGCATTGTCACAGCATAGACATAAGCATAGACAAAGAAAAAAAAAGAAAAATCAACCGTTTTCTGTTGATATGTAGATATGTAAAGCAAAATTTTATCTGAAGCACTGGTGAAAAAAACGCAAATGTTCAAAATCTTTTTTCGTCCACATAAAGGTTTTGGGACTAATTCACAGTGGGAAGTTTTACTCAAGAAGAGCACAGTGCTGTATTGTAAATGTATGAAAACTAATCCAAGATCTGCCCTGTTCTAATGTTGTTTCCTCATTTGTGTTTGGTTTCATTGGCACACTTCTCTCAAATAGACAATACTCTGTTCCACCTTGTGATGTCATGTGGTAATACAGGAAGTGCTCCACTATCATTTTTAAACTCCATACACCTTCACTGGAATCAACCAGATACTTTTTCTACTCACTTTCTGTACTGAACTGAAGATAAAAGGAGCTGTTACCTTGAAAACAGGAACAGAGCCTTTGGAGTATTGGAGATGTAGACAGACGAACAATGCAGGATTATTCAAACGTGTGAATGAAACAAAACACAAGTCCAGGTATGTTTTGAGGCAGTAACAACTTTTTAACACGGTGTAAAGGTCTCAAGAGTCAATTTTGCACAATACAGGACCTTTAAAAAGTTCATACGTACTGAAATATTGAAATAAGCTACATGAATTGCCAACAGTAAACATCATGCACCAGTTAAAAGTGCTGTTTGAAATCCTTCAGCTGTGTTTACATCCCCACGCAGACCTCCACATGTCCATGATGGCCCTCCTGAAGGACGTCAGCCTGTATGCGTAAAGGACGGGGTTGAGCGCCGAGTTTGCGTGGGACAACATGATGGCCACCAGAACGATGGACATGGGCACGTTGCAGGTCGGACAGAAGAAGAGCACGCAGTTAATGAGGTGAATCGGCATCCAGCACAAAGTGAAGAGGAAGAGGAGGAGGAAGAGCGAGGTGGCCTTTTGCATCTCCTGGTGGGTGCGTATCGTTCTAACCCTATTTGAGTCAAACGCATTAGTCAAAGTGAATATAGAGTCAATGGACGGCCTTTGTGTGTCGTTTCTAGCGGGTCCCTCGGCTTCCGTACTGCCGCTGCTGGAGGTGCGAGTCCGGGACTGGGCGATGCGGCGGAGCTGGAACTGGATGATGAGAAAAATGCGAGCGTACATGATGAACATGGCAATGAGAGGTACTAGCATGAAGCAGAAGAAGTTCAAGTAAACCATGAAGCTCATATCGATTATACAGGTGAAGACGCAGTACCTGTGAGGAGAGACGTAAGGATTATAAATAGGCCGTAACAGTGAAATACAACACAGTGACATTCAGTGATATGTTACTGTTCATACAAATTATTATTATTGATTTCAAATGACTTGGCCTGACCTTCTTGTCTCCATGGAGATGGATAGGTTTGATGCCATACAGTGGAACATTCTAAGCAAAGCAATAACATCTCTATGGAGACAAACAGGTGGCAGACACTCCACCTGCAAAGTTACATAGTGCATCTTTAAATTAAAAAGGAGAACAAACAATATCAATCATTCTGAATTCACATTTACACATTTTTCAGGTATATTACAGTTGTTTAATGATTATTTAGATATGGCATTATAACAAGGACTTTCAGAGCATTTATTTAGAATTTTATGAAAGCTAGAAGACACAAAATTTCATGCAAATTTTACAAAAGAAATATTTTAGGTGTTAAAGTTGGTTTGGGGCAGATCAGCTTCCAATAATGGCAAATTCTGTTTATATTTCAGCTTATCTAAAACAATATTTGCCTTAATTTTAAAGTTGAGCTGTGCAGTGAAGGTACCAAACTTACTCTATTTTCAGATTTCTACCTCACAAACCTTTAGAATATTTTGGATTTGGGTTGGTTTTAGTCAGAACACAAATCTCCCTGTATTCCCCTCTATTGCATCTGTTGTATTTGTTCTTACATGGCGGTCTGGTTCTGCCAGTGGATGACGGGCACACACCCGGAGAGCACGGCCAGGCTCCAGGTGAGCAGCAGGGTGAGGCGGGCAGTTCTGGGGCTCATCAGGCGCTGGTACTGGAAGGGCATCAGGATGGCCATGTAGCGCTCGGCGGCTACGGCTAACAGACTCAAGACGGAGCTCTGGAGACGAGGAGGGGAACGAGAGTTGGGTTAATGCTCGATGTATAGAATTAAATCATAAATTTACAGTTGTATGTTGTAACTTCTTTGGTTGGGGGGGTTTGCCTGCTTGTTTCCATGGAGATGTCATTGCTTTACCTGGAATGTTCCACAGTATAGCATTTAACATATCCACCTTGCATTTTTTCTGTTTTTAATGCTAAAGTTATGTTGAACATTTGACTTGATCTGGTGGTGCCATCTGGTTGTCTCTATGGAGATAGTATAATGTGGTACTGTGGAACATTATGGGCAAAGCAATAACTCTCTCTATGGAGACAAGAAAGGGGAAACTGCACCAGAAAAGTTCCATAGAGCCCCTTTAATTTGCTTTATTGCATAGATAATTATTAAACTTCATTAGAAACCAATTATAACAGATTTTCTTGTGAATTATTTGGGGCAGTGAAGACAGTGAAACGCTTAATTGTGCATAGTTATAAATCCTTTAGCTTCACCTGAGATTTAAACATCAAATCATGTACACAACTTTAAATTAATTGTTTGATTTGAGCCCACTAAACCACTCATGTTTCAGTCTGTTTTATTAATTTCAATGCAAAATATTATATGCACTAACTCCTATCTTTTCTTCCATTCTTGTCATTCTTGTTTCCAGAGAAGTCACTGGTACCTGTGTGAGCACCAGCAACATGCTGAGCATGAGCAGACACAGAGGCAAGTCGTGGTGAGGTTGTCCCAGGTCAGTGAACACAGCACAGGGGATGGCTACCAACCCTACCAACATGTCCGCCACCGCCAGAGACGCCTTCAAAACGAAAACATAAAGGTTTACTGAAAGGGCCCATATTACACTATTTTCTGATCTATGTTATAATGTTTCATCAAAATCATACCTCGAGTTGTGTTTTGTTCCATTCACACATGTTGAACAGACAAACCCTGCATATTTAGGCTGAGTTCTTCTCTCAAACAGAGTATAGGAAGTGTTTTTAAAATCCATATACATTCACTAGAATCATTTGGATGATTTCAACCCTTGAATTTCCAAGATATACTAAACAAAAGATAAAAGGTAGCTGTTAAATTGAAAAATACTGTTTTATGTCATCACAAGGTGGAACAGAACATTTTGAGCTTTGGAGATATAGACAGACTAATAATAATAATATAGGATTATAGGATAGAATATAGGGGGGTGGGATTAAATAAATTCTCTTCCTCCCGCTCCTTTTTGGGCAAAATATTTTGTTGTTGTTTTGTTTTTTGTTTTTGTCTTGTTTTTGTCTTGTTTGTTTGTTATTTCTATCATGATTTCTCTAATGTTATATGTTCCATTGTAAAAGAATGTAAACTTCTTAATTGCCCAAAATAAAAAAAAATAAAAAAAAAGGATTACTCAAACGTGTGAATGAAATAAAACACAAATCCAGGTATGTTTTTGATGATGTAACAATATTCAAACATGTCTTAAAGCTGACAAGAGTCAATTCTTATGTAATATAGGACCTTTAATTCATCTAATCACTCTCTACATAAAACTATTACAGATGTAATTCTTACCAGGAAGTAGTTGGTGACCGTTCGGAGCTTCTTGGTTCGGGTGAAAGCCAAACAAACCAAGAAGTTGCCAGTAATAGCCAGCACCGCAATGAAAAGCTCCAGAGCCATGTATAGATTTTTGGATTTGGGACTGTTTGCATAAGGCAACTCAGTCATGCATGCTCCCGAAGTTTGATTAAAGATACCATGACTAAAATTAAACATATTTTTGAAAAATAAAAAAAAACTCAAAAATAGTTAGAAATTGTGTTATTCCTTGTTGTCAAAAACCATGAGATGGTCCTATCAGGCTTCATTAATTCGAGCTAATCTTCATCTCTTCACATTTTCATCAAAACAGTGCAATAAACTGAAAATACATTATGAGTCCCAGTACCACACTACATAAACAGTAGCTGGGATTTAATGAAGTCTGCAGTAACAACAGAAGGTCCTTAACAAATGGAAACGAGATATGATTGATGTAAAGCCCGGCCTCTTCCACCAAAACAAATAGCCCTTGTGCAACTGGCTATTATGAACGCTTGAGAGGCCCTATGAGCGGGCACCTTTTGGACTGAAATAAATGAAGAGCACTGACTGTGAATGCCTGTGTAAATATTGTGTACTGCCCTCCAGTTTATAGCCATTAATTTACTATTTCAGTGGGCATAAATAGATAGATAACATGACATCAAATATACGTATGCTTTAAGGTCCTATATTACTCAAAACTGACTCTTTAAGCCATGTTAGAATGTTGCTACTATATGAGAATATACCCACAGTTACGTTTTGTCTTACTCACGTTTGTTTGAGTAATCCTTTATTATTGGTCTGGCTAAATTTCCAAAGACTAAAATTAAAAAAAACGATTCTTGTGATGGTGCTCTGAGTTTAAAATCACAGTGAAGCACTTCCTGTATTACCACATGACATCACAGGGTGGAACAGTGTTTTTTGTTTGAGAGAAGAACGCAGCCTAAATATGCAGGGTTTGTGTGTTAAACAAACAAATGAATGATAAATGAAAGTCAATGAAACAAAACCCAATGCCAGGTATGTTTTTTGATGAGAAACACTATAACATAGATCAGAAAATTGCGTAATGGCTCTTTAAATATAGGCTACACAGTAAAGTAATTATGCATTAGTTGATATTATGCGGACCCCCATCCACAAGAGGGCGCTCAGGGGTCTGTAGGTGGATTGTTTGACAGCGAACAAGGAAGTAGTAGATCACGTGACCTTTGTTTTGCTAGCATGGGCGCTAGTAATGTACTCTTGCTTTTGAGTTTAGTTCATTTCTTCAAACCTAGCCTATTTTTGCTTATATGCTCTTACACGAGGACGTTATTTGTGTAGTTTTTAGCACATTAACATCACGCGGTCCACGACAATAACCGCAAAATGTCGGGATTTAGCGCGGAGCTAATCGACTACCTGGAAGGGAGGATCACGTTTGAAGAGTTTGACAGGAGGAGAGATGAGCGGAAAACTACAGTACTAGATTTTAATTTTATTTTTTTTATAGCATGTTATTGCAGTTTGATAGATCTGCAAATCTACTTCAGGTGCTTCCTATCAAAAACCCGTAGGTTCATATGGTTTGTGTCTGTTTTTAGCTGGGCACCCAAGCATCAGAAGCAACAGAGGATGATGAGGAACCTGCACCTTCCACATCTTCTGCACTCAGTGAGAAAATTGGTAAAGAGCGCATTTTGACTTAAATAGTATAGACCTATTTCTCTATGAATATTTTGAAATCAACTACTCCCTCAAACTAAATTAAAAATTAGAAGTTAAAACTGGTGAAGGTTGAAAAATGGTGACTGGATGATTCTAGATAGAGAATTATAAATAAACTGAGTTAATGTTGGAAAAGAATTGCTTTTTCTTTTTTGACACTTTGATTTGAGAGCTCTTTGGCAGATGTTTTAGATGTTTTAGAGTGTCTTTCTTCTTCAGAGGGAGTCAGCCCCGGTGTCCAGTTGGCATTTGCCTCCATCCTCGGCCAGTCCCAACCAGAGCCCTCTTCAGAAGATGAGGAAGACGATGCAGAAGAGGAAGACGAAGAAGAAGAGGAGGAAGATGGCGACGCATTGAGCTATGTAGATGATGCCAACGATGAAGACTACAAGATGGAAGCAGAGGAGACCCACGAACAAGAGCAGGGTGTGATAGAGGGTGAGGGGAAAAAGAAGGCAAGGAGTGGAGGGAAAAAGAGAGACAGGAGGAATAGGATAACTGAGGAGGATGAAGAGAATCCTACAGCCGGAGATGTGTTCGCTCTGGAGATGGAACTGAACCGAGAGAGCAAGAAGCTGATGAGGGTAAATACTAATTATGGCGGTACACCAATCAGATAATACATGTTGGCTTTTGACAGTGGCTGTAGTATCAGATTTTAGAGTTATAAGACTATTAAAATTACATGTTAACAGGGGCATGTTTTTCTTTCCGATCATGGTCACTTTGATTTCTCAAAGCAGATTTTGCGATTTGATATATTAATTTAAATAGTAAAAAACTTGTCATAATGTTGAATATACTGAGTTATTGCTCACTATTTAACAACTTAACATTGTTCCTTGTGTCACTACAGGAGCGTCGTAATCGCAGCAAACTTCCTCGTGCTCTCAGAGGCCTCATGGGAGAAGCCAACATCCGCTATGCCAGAGGAGAGAAGAGTGATGCTATTCTAATGTGCATGGAAATCATTAGACAAGGTAAGGGTCATAGAGATAAAGTAACTTATATGCAAAATTCTATAAAAGTAAATTTTGTATTCATCCAGCTATGAAAAACAATGATGTTAACTCAACAGCTAGATTTTTTTTAGCAATTTGCAAATCATGACTTATTCTTCATAAAAACTATGTAGTTTAGATCTGTAAAAAAAAATTGCTTTTTGTATTAGTTTATCTGTTGGTCTTTTTGTCAATTCTTTTGGACATGTTTCAAATGTTAACTTTGAACAGAATCCTATTATTGCAAATCAAATTGTAACTGAAATTGCAATTTGATATGTTTTCTCAAACCATTCACCTGTAATTTCCGGTGTCCAACTTAATAACTAAAAATTATTATTGCAGCTCCTATGGCCTATGAGCCCTTCTCCACCCTGACCATGATCTACGAGGATGAGGGGGACATGGAGAAGGCCCTGCAGTTTGGTCTGATCGCCGCTCACCTCAACCCCTCCGACTGTGACGAGTGGATTAGACTGGCTGACATGTCCCTGGAGCAAGACAACATCCGCCAAGCCATCGTCTGTTACTCTAAAGGTTTGGGTTAAAACACTAATCATGAAAGAATTAAAGTTGTACTATGTAACTTTTCTGGAAGGGGGTCTGACTCCAGGGAGATGCCATTGCTTTGCCTGGAATGTTCCATAGTATGGTATTAAACGTGTCTATCTGACGTTTATTCAGTTGCAGGTGTTTTTACTGTGCTAAAATACCTAAAAATACCTGCTCTAAAAAGGTATTCTTACAGTCAGCTGTGTCACCTCCAGTGTTGGGCACGTTACTTTGAAAAAGTAATCAGTTAGAGTTACTAGTTACTTCTCTCATAAAGTAATTGTGTTAGTAACTGAGTTACCCCACTATAAAAGTAACTAGTTACCAGGGAAAGTAACAATTGCGTTACTATTTTTGTATGAGAGACAGCCCTTGGGGTTTAACTCCCTGCTCTGAACCTCACCATTGTTGTGAGTACATAAGCCCAATAACCACTCCAGTTTGTGGTTCGAGAGTTTTGTGGCTTTATTTGCCACAATGCACGTAAATGACGAGGCACTTGCTCCCTAACTCACCCCGGTCGCCGTACTCTCATTCTCACACACACACACAGACACCCATACACTCCCTGGACTCATTTAAAAGTACGTGCCCCAGAGGTGCGCAGACACTCACTCCACACACTGCTTTATGCACACAGGAGTTAGACACACATCTCACAACAAATGAGTAGCTTCAGTAACGCACAGTTACGGTGTGTTGGTAACGGTAATGGCATTAAAAAGTAATTAGTTAGATTACCCGTTACTGAAGAAAGTAACGCTGTTAGTAACAGCGTTTATTTTTAAGGTTGTTATTCCCATCACTGGCCACCTCTACACAGATCAGACCTGAATCAAATTGTAAGGATAAACACGATATCAACTGAACTACTGTCAAATTATTCGCATCTCTATGGAGACAAGCTGGTGGCATCAGAAAAGTTACACAGTGCACCTTTAAACACTAAAATAAACATGCAAATACAAAAGATGTAAATATTGTTTTTAGCCATCAAGTATGACCCTACCAATGTGCGTTACTTGTGGGAGCGTTGTAACCTGCACATGCGTCTGGGGGAACACAGGCCGTGTATGGATGGCTACCGCAAAATCCTGTCTCTGCTGCCCATGGAGGAGGGAGAGCACTTCATGCAGCTCTCCAAAGACATGGCCAGGTAAGACAAAGACATTTCAATATGATAATATGAGTTCAGAACAAAAAGTTACACCTTTTCTTCTCAAATTCAAATTTTTATTCTACTAGTTTATTATATTTTGTGTTTGATTCAAAGCATTTTTCAAAATTGTGTTTGAAAACTTATTTGGCATTCTTATTCTGATGTTTCTGTTCTTGTACAAAACAATTCCTTCATTTTGACAAACAGGGGCAAAGAGGCTGTCTTGTCTAGTTTATCTTAAAATATGTGGCATTCAAGTTATTACTAAACTTATTACTAAACCAGGTTTAATTAAAGTCTAAGCTAACCCTAACTGCACTGGAGGATTCCTTAATACCACCTTCTTATCATTTTGTCTTATCTTACTCTGTCTTGTCTTATCTTATCTTACCTTGTCTTATTTTATCTTACTTGTCTTGCATTGTACTTGACGTGTGTGTGTGTTGATTGTAGGAGTTACTATGAGAGCAATGACCTCCCTGCTGCTCTGGGGGTGATGGAGGAAGCCCTCACTCGACACCCTGAGCTGGTCAGTGATGACATTGTCAACATGGCGGGCGAGCTCTACATCGCCAACAAACAGTACAACAAAGCAGTAGAGGTACATGTCTTGAATACTATGCTTTATTGGAAACTTTATCTGTATCATTGAAGATAATTCATTGTGGGGGTTTTTTTAGATTTTGGAGAAGTTTTCAGGAGTTCAGGTGGTAAGAATTGAACCTACACCTGAACCTACACCGGAACCTAAACTTGAACCTACACCTGAACCTAAACTTGAACCTGAACTTGAATCTAAACCTGAACCTAAACCTGATCCTATAGCACAGACAAGTACAGAGGAAACTAGGACGGATAAAGATAATGAAAGGGCAGAGCTGGAAAATATGGAGGAGAACTCAAAGGAACAATATGGTGAGTACAGGCTGAAATGTAATGTCTATTAGATACAATGTTACAAATAAGAGCAAATAAATTAATTGCACTTAAGTACACCTTTAAAGGCCCATATTACACTATTTTCTGTTACTGTGTACTATGTTATAATGTTTTTTCCTCTTCACAAGCATTGCTGGGGGTTAGGATTTGTTTCACTCACACGTGTTTAACACAGAAATCCTGTACATCCTGTATCACCTTGTGATGTCATGTGGTAATACAGGAAATGTTTTTAATCTTCATACACCTTCATTAGAATCATTTTAATTATTTCAGCCCTACAATTCCCATTCTCTACTAAGCAAAAGGTAAATGGTAACTGTTAACTTGAAAACTAACACTTCATGACATCACAAGGTGGAACTGAGTGCTTTAAAGATGTAGACAGACTAATAATAAAGGACCTTTACTCAAGACCTTTAATTAAAAATAAAGTGCATCATATTCACCATATACTTTAGAAGGCAAAACAGCCTTTACGAGCAATGTGACAAAATAGCAAATCTGAAAAATTAGCTTCACTTCTCAATAAACTACCCACTCATACAAAATACTGAGAAATTTCAGTTCCTGTCCTCAGTACAATATCTTTTGCATTTCAGATTTTCAAGTATTAAAATATTCTCTTTCCAAAATATAGTAGTGAATAGTATTCAGCCTCAGCGTATGTGTCAGCCATAACAATACAGTAATTGTTGAGCCTCTCATATCAGCTCTAATTGAAAAGTGATTTGTGATTATAGCTGCTGCCAATGAAGTGACAGGATCTTTTATACTGGCGACAAAATTAGCCCACAAACGAACTGTTCTGATTGTAGAGTCGTTACAGAAATTCAATAGAAATCTCTTGCCACACACGTAATGTAAATTGTAATTGTTTTAGCGCAGGGGTGGGCAAACTACGGCCCGGGGGCCACATACAGCCCGTTAACCTTTTTAATCCGGCCCGCCAAACATGAATGAACTGCAATAAAATGTATTAGTTTTATTTTCCCTGCAATTCTGGCGTTTCCCAATAGATGGCGCACTCTAGATACAGTGATACATAAAACCAAATTATCCACATGGGCCAGGTGTACAGTGCCCGGGGGTAGAACTATATCTTGAACACGACTTCCTCACTCATGGTCCGAAAACCTTCCCATAAAGCACTGCGGCCAAGTATATATCTAGTGTGTCGCGCACACTGCACCTGCTCCCGCACGGCGCGTGCCACATTTCCTCTTGTTCGGTGTGGACACCGCGCGTGGACTGTGTCTTGTTGCATACGCTGCGTGGACCTCGCATTCTCCTGTGCACCTCTAAACCAGAACTAACACCAGGACTAAGCCAGGTCTAAAGCAGGTCTACACCATGTGTAAACAAGCATTAAATCAGGACTAAAACCAGGTCTAAACCAGGATTAAAACCAGGTCTAAACCAGGACTAAAACCAGATCTAAACCAGGTCTAAACAAGGTCTAAAACCAGGTCTAAACCAGGACTAAAACCAGGTCTAAAACCAAACAAGAATTTGCAGGAGGTGGTTGCTACATTCATGTAGTTTAAAAAAAAACATGACAATATCAAGTAATCCAGTTACTTATTTAAGTAATTTAATGGATTACATTACAAACTACATTTTGGGGTATGTAATCTGTAATCTGTAGGGAATACAGTTTAAAGTAACCTTCCCAACACTGTCAACAGAATTATCAAATGTGTCACAATCAAACAGAAGTCAAAACTTATGAAACGAAAAATGTTAATTTTTGAAGTGGAAAATCATCGGCCCTATATATGGTGCACATGTTGAATTGAGATGTTTGAATATGTCACATGTAAATTGTTGGATCCTGCAAGTTATTTTCGTCTTATTTGCTGGGTTGACGTAGTCAGACTAGAACACTCCATCCATCTGCTCCTGGTCCGGCCCTTCCATCAAATTTTAGAACCCTTTGTGGCCCTCGAGCCAAAAAGTTTGCCCACCCCTGTTTTAGCGCCTCCCATGTGGGACAATGCATCATTGCACCTTCACAGTGTTTTCTGCTTGTATATTTATTGTTTCAGTCTCTCTGATATTGTTCTGTGTTTTCGCTCAGGTGAAATTATAAATGTGCAGGTTCCAGACAGCGTCCCTGTAGATCTGAAGGCCAAGCTCATTGTCTGCCTCATTCATCTCCACGTCTTCAGCCCTCTCGAGGTAACTGCACTTTAATAAAACATATTACATTATTTAGTGGTTGTAAACTCATATTTTCTCTATGTTGGCAGTGTCTGGTGGCTTCGCTAATTGAACAAAGCGCAGAGGAGGTCGGGGACTTGTATCTGGATGTGGGTGAGGCGTATTTGGAGGAGGGGAAGTATCTCCTAGCCCTGCCCCTGCTCACCTCGCTGGTCATATCCGAGAAGTACAACCTGGCTGTGGTCTGGCTCCGGCACGCTGGTAAATCAGTTAAATTCAAATGTAACCTGTTATTTTAAAAAATATTTAAATTTTTTATGTTTTAAAATTATACATGGTGAAAACAAAAAAACGCAAAAACATCAGACATAAAAACTACACAAAAAATTTAATAAAAGCAGTAGGCATACAAATATTAATAATCAGTCAAGTCAAAATATAACCTGTTAGAATACAATTTTAACCAAAATTGAGGACAAATATAAGCATAATATACCTCTTTTTTTTAAATACAAGTTATATACGTTACATTACAAAGGGGGTATTATGCAAAATCTATTTTTGTGCTGTAACATTCTCATCAAAAACATGTCTGAAGAGGTTTTAGGTGTCATCCATACATCTATGCCCTGTTCAAAGCCTCTTTGCCATTAGCAAGTGATGTTACAGTGTTGTCACCTCATCAAAAACTGTTGTGGAGTTGTGTTTTGTTTCATTCACACATGAGTAATCCTATATTAGGTTGTCTACATCTCAATAACTCAAAATGCTCCATTCTACCTTGTTTTGTCATGAAGTGGTAGTTTTCAATTTAACAGCCACCTTTTACCTTTAGTTCAGGAGAGACTGACAATTCCAAGGCTGAAATTATCCAAGTGATTCTAGTGAAGGTGTATGGAGTTTAAAAACACAGTGGAGCACTTCCTGTATGACATCACATGGTGGAACAGAGTGTTTTCTGTTTGAGAGAAGAAGCCTAAATATGTGTGTTAAACATGTGTGAATGAAACAAAACGCAACTCCAGGTATGTTTGTGATGAGGAAACAACAATATAGCAGAGCAGAAAATAGAGTAATATGGGCCCTTTAATGACTTTTCCTATTTGTAGAGTTCTCTCTTATATTTGATTATACCATTCTGTCCACGGTCTTTTGTCTACCAGAGTGTCTGAAGGCACTGGGTCACATGGACGCTGCTGCCGACAGTTACTCTAAAGTGGTGGAGAAGGCCCCTCAGCACCTGGAGGCCCGTCTGTCTCTGGCCACTCTCCTGCAGCAGCTGGGGCGTCCCAAAGAGGCCCTCAAAGCTCTGGAGCCCATGTACGACAGTGAGACGCTAGCACAGGACTCCTCCGCCGCACAGAAGGCAAGTGGGGCAACAGACAAGCCTGAAATGTATAGTAGACTAGACAAACATGGTATTATGCGAGGTAGTTTTTTTTTTTTTTTTAGCTTTACCATGTTATAACTTTGTTGCCTCATCAAAAACATGCCTGAAGAGGTTTTAGATGTCACCCATGCATGTTTGAGTAATGTAGTAGTTTAGTAATGTGCCAATTCTGATGTGTAAAATGTCTGTTGTATGTGTCCCATTTTCAGGAGCTAAAGCTGCTGTTGCATCGTTCAACATTACTCAAGACACAAGGACAAACTGAAGGATATTTAGATTCAATGATCAGTATGATCTCCATGCTGCTGAAGGTAACACACACACTGAAGAGCTTGACTGCAGTGTATTCAGTATGTTTAACACTGATCACGCTATACTTGTCCTGTAAAGGTCTTTTTCACCTATTTAGAGCAAACATAGGTGTGGAAAACTGACCAGAAAAAGTCTGTTTGTAATGTCTTTAAGGGCAAACAAAGCACCATTTAAAGATTTTGCATGCAAAATTAAGCCTTGTGAGCTTTAAGCCATATTAGACTGCTGTTGTCTCCTCAGAAATATACTGTTCAGTTGTGTTTTGTTATATTAACATATGTTTGAAAGATCCTTTATCATTAGTCTGTGTCATGAAGTTACCTTTTGTTCAGTAGAGATTGGCAATTGCACGGGTGAAACTATATAAATGATTCTAGTGAAGGTGTTTGGAGTTTAAAAACACAGTGGAGCACTTCCTGTATTACCACATGACATCACAAGGTGGAGCAGTGTTTTAAAGAAGAACTCGGCTTAAATATGCAGGATTTGTGTGTTAAACATGTGAATGAAACTAATCATAGCTCCAGGTATGTTGTTTCATAAATCAGAAAATAGTGTAATATTTAAATGAAGCTGCTTACCTCCCATTAGCCTGTAATTAAATATATTAGTATGTCTTTGTTGTAGGTGGCCATGCAGCGCGCTAAAGTGTCTGTCCGCTGTGTAAACATATCCGGAGAGACTCACCTGAGGCTGGTGAAGGCCCAGGCCCCAGAGCCAGAGATCACAGACCACGAAGCGGCCTATCTGGACAACACGGGTATAGTACATTCACTTTCATAGTTTATACTGTCTTCTTCTGAACGTTCCTCGAGGCCTGAGTGGTTCAGAGGCCAGAGCCAGAAGCAGAAGGAGTTGGCAGAACAGTATCTAGTGTCAGCATCTATTAGCAGTTTCCATATGTGAACACAAAGCCGTTTATTGTTGAGAGCTGACGCCTGGCTCATTTTCTCCTGTTGTAGTAACCGTAGTGTTTTGTTTTTCCAAATTGTACCATATGTTTTCAGGCGTTATGTGTTTGTTGTGTGGCGTAAATATAAGACAGAATACTAACTGCGCATACTTGATTTTAATATTCTATTTCCATTTATATAGCTTTGTTGATATGAAGCAGTAGAAAGATTTAGTGGTACAAAATCAGATACTAATCGATATTAAAACTAAAAACTAAATACTAATTTGAGCAAGTATCGATACTAAAACGTCACATTCACAGGACAGAAATGAAACTTTCCTGAACAGCTTTAGCATGATTTTGAGCTGCATCAGAGCACGTAGACTAATATACGCTCATGGACCATTATGGAACCTATGGGCAACTGAGGGACTACATAGATATAAAAACCACCCATATTAAAGAATGTCCTACAATTTAATGTTGAAAATCACATATTTTATAAAGAGAAAGTTTTTTTTTGTATCAGAATCAGTATCGGGTACCTAATCTGCCTGGTATCGAAATAGTTTGTTTCAAATCTGTTCCTTATTTATATGGCTGGGTACCCTTTTTGATTATGTTTTTGTTACCTGTACAACTGAAATAATTATCTAAAACTATAAAAAAAAAAAAGTATATATTTGTACTTGAAACTTTTAGCTAAACTAATAGTTTCAAGTATATATTTGTACTCTCTCGTAACATTTGTTTAATACTGTGTCAAACCAACAAAGGATTAAAAAGTCCTTATTTGTACAGAAAATAATATAATGGTGCAGTATGTTATTGAAGAAAATGTATGTATGTCCAAATAATTTCCCTTGTGGATAAATAGTAAATGAATGAACGAATAGGGCTGGGTTATTATTATAAGTTTTCTTCTTCTTCCCACTTCGAGAAATGTGCTTTTCTGTTGTTTACAATATATATGTATTATGAATATGATTATTTTTTCTCTCTTGGCACAAACTCTAAATCAAAACAAATCAGTGAATCAAGTAATAAAGTTTGTCTAAGTCTGTATTATAAACATATTGTTGCGTGTCCAGGCAAAACCAATGTGCTGTCTAAAGAGGACTGGTGGCAGTTGCTGTTGAGTTGCCTGTTCACTCTGTGCGAGGTTCACCGGTACGAGGAGACGGACCTGCTCGTGGAGTCCGCCATGGAATTCTACTCTTTCTATGACAACAAGGAGAAGAGGAGGGAGCTGGAGTTCATCGGCCTGTCCGCCACCATCCTGGACCAGAACCACTACAAAGCATACAACTACATCCGGTATGAAGAGGGTTTTTAAAGAACCGTTATTTTTCTATTTTCTCATCTATAGAATAGAATAGAAAAACTTTGTCTGTCACACAAAAAAGCGTTGGCAGAAATTTGCTCTATGTTCTAATGTTGTTCCCTCAGCAAAAACAGACCTGGAGTTGTATTTTGTTTCATTCACATGTTTAACAGTCAAATCCTGCATATTTAGGCTGTTCTTCTGTCAAACGGAAGACACTCTGTTCCACCTTATTTGGTGATACAGGAAGTGCTCCACTGTGTTTTTAAACTCCACACACCTTCACAACAGTAATTTGGATCATTTCAGCCTTGAAAATGCCAATCTTTATTGAATCAAAGGTAAAATGTAGCTATTAACTTGGAAAAACTACATTTTCATGACATCAGAAGGTGGCAACAGAACAGAAGAATTTTCAGCATTGGAGATGTGGACAGATTAGTAAAAACGGGTTAGTCAAACGTGTGAGTGAAACAAAATACATTTCCGGGCATGTTTCTGAAGAGGTAGCATTACTGTAAAAAATGGCTAAAAGCTCCCAAGTCTCAGTTTTGCATAATATAGAACCTTTCATATGAGGTGCATAATAAATTATTGTCTTTTTTGTTTATTTTAATAGATTGATGTTAATGGAAAATGTGAACCTGCCTCAGCTTTGGAATATTTTTAACCAGGTAAGTTAAGTGTTGATACAACCTATACTTCACTTGAGAGGTAAAATACTGTCATCATGATAGACGCCATTTTTGCACTGATAGAAATAATTGAATAACAATATATTTTATTTTGTGTTTATTTTTATTTTGAGGAATTTACAAGGATGCTTCACAGACACACAAAGCGCGCATATATATATATATATATATATATATATATATATATATATATATATATATATATATATATATATAAATTTATTTTTATTTTTTTTTTGCTACATTTTTAACAAGACCAGACATAGTAATTAAGCAGATGTGAATTCTCCAACCAGTCCCTCTCACTCAAACAGGCTACAGGCAAGCCTGCGGGGTTGGACACGTTTAGGCGCATTACTGGCTCTGTGTTTCTCAGTAGGAAAGCCCATCAAACCTGACTGGACACATTTAGCCACTTGTGTAACGTGAAACTGCCCCAGGAGCACATTGTGCTGATGGTAAATGCACAAATACAACAATAGATGCTCCCTATGTATTGTATGTATTATGCGCCTACGCTCACGTAAAGCATCAAAAAATAGGATGGATCCTGTTTTCTGAAATCGACACGCACATGACATGCTGCTCAATATGTGCGCCTAACGCATGCAGGAGAGCCGCACCCCTTCACTTTTGATGCATTCTAAAACTTATCCGTCCAAAAGTTGCAGTTTTTATGCAAAATACGCATGCAGTGGAGCCTGGCTCCGCAACTAACACAGTGGAAAACATAAAATGGACACGCAATCTCATGCAAGTTTTTTTTTTCTTTATTTTTATTACTTTCTACATTTTATTTTACCTAAGACAAATATATGAATCATGATATATGGAATTATGTAATAAAACAAAGTAAATTAACTGTACTTTTTATATTTATAATCCTAGAATAGCCACCTTTTGCTTTCTTGAAAAATATTTAGTCATTTGACTTAAATTTTCATGTGATGTCGTCCTTATTTATTTAAAATGCAGAAATAAGTGATGGCGTATTTGTATTTCTGTTTTGTTTTTTTAGTTGACTTCCAAGTCCTTGCACCAGCGCCACCATCGGTTCTGCCTGAGACTGCTGCTGAAGTACCCTGATAACCACGCTCTGAGTGTGCTGTGTGGACACAACGCCATGGTGTCCGGGAGCTTCAAACACGCCCTAGGTCTGTGTTTACTACATTTAACATTTCCGCATTTACTCTAAACCTAAAGATACCAACTGCCAAATGGTTGTTTCCGTGGTGATGTTATTGCTTTGCCTGGAATGTTCTACAATATGGCATTAAACAAATCGATCTACAGAGCCACATAGTGCATCTTTAACTATATTTTATACCTTATTTTAATGTATGTTTTAGGTCAGTATGTCCAGGCATTTCAAACCCATCCCAAAACTCCTCTGTACAGCTTGTGCTTGGGGCTGACTTACTTCCACATGGCTTGTCAGAAATATGTGGCCAAGCGTCATGCTCTAGTCCTACAGGTAAACTATGGTTATATTTATCAATTGCCTGGGTCCGCTGTTTTCAAAATACCATTAAACTAGTATTTTCTTTGTTTCAGGGTTTCTCCTTTTTGTGGCGGTACGTGGAACTGCGTGGAGAGTGCCAGGAGACCATGTACAACATTGGGAGGGCGTTGCATCAGTTGGGCCTCTCTCATTTGGCTATTCATTATTATCAGAAAGCGCTGAGTCTGCCACCGGAGAAACTAGAGGTACAGCGCACAACGAATACGTGTATTCACCCTTCCTCCAGGGAAATTCAAGATCTATCATGCAAATGTAACTTTTCTGAGCGTTTAGCAATGTTATAGTTTCATAGTGCCATTTACGCACTCAAAGTTGTATTTGAAGTGATTTGTGTATGTTTGAGTGATCTTTGACTGCGTAATTTTGGCAATGAATCAACCCAACTTCTACTCGCTAGCGTGATCTGCAGCGATCCATCAGAGGTGCTGACAGCAGCGCATCTTTTTGTTGTGCTCACGTTTATAGATAATGTAAAGGAGTTATTTGTATTTGGGAGCAGTCTTGTGCCAAATCCATATCATTACAATATTTTAGTCATAATTTTTAATGTAACATTTTACTCATTTAACCTATTTTGACCTTTTGTTTTTTAGGGAATAGAAGAAGACCAGGTGGATCTACGAAGAGAAATTTCCTTCAACCTGTCGCTCATCTATCAGGCCAGTGGAAACATGGAGATGGCCCATCATCTAATAAGAACATATTGTATTGTTTAAAATACAGTAGCTCACAATAGATGGACTTTAAAAGTTGAATATAAAGGTTTAGATATTTAAAAGTGTAAAAACATTGTAAATAGGTTAATTATTTTCAGTATTGTTCTGTCCCTACTGTTTAGTGTAAATGTAAATATGTATAGAGCATAATTATAATGTATTTGGGTTAGCCTTGTGTATATGACATACTTTCTTTGTTATGGCCTGGATTATGACAGATTATTTGTCACGTATAATCCACTCCTCGATTACCCCTGTCTGCGCTTAATCAGTCTTCCTCTTTTGTGGCTCTTCATCATGCTGTGTAATGATGCCAACTCTGTTTTTCATTTTCAACAATATACAGAGAAAGAAGATTTGAAATTAAAGGGCTCATATTACGCTGTTTTCTGATCTATATTATAATGTTTTCCTCATCACAGATAAACTGGTAACCCTGGAGAAAAGTAGGTGGCAGTATTATGTATATGTACTATAACCAGCCCTCTTCATTTGGCATTTTGTTAAATAGCTAAAAAAAAGATTCACATTTTCCATATTTTAACTGAACTGAAATGCAGGTCAGGATTTTACAATAGAAATAAGATTTTAACTGTCAGATTTCAAGTGTTTCGACTGGCTTCTGTGATATCTTTGCAAATACTGGACGATCCACTCTCAAAAACAATTCCCTTTACTGTTATTATACATGATCTATTAACTATTTAACGCCCATCCTACAATATATATTTTCTCTGTGGCATTTTTGCTCAAAGGCGTCACTGTTATGTCGGACTTCAGTTGTGTCCGGAGGGTTGAGAGATGATGAGTACTTTGAGCTGAAGAATGTGACTTTTCAAAGACTGGTTCAACTAGACGTGCTGGTGCAACTCTAAAAAACGACTACTTACAAGCAAAATGTACTTATGCCCTACATATGTTTTTGAATGTTTTTTTTTTTTTTTGGTTTTTCATTGTTCACTGTAAACTGGGATCTTGTGAATTTTGAGCTTTAAGCCTGACCCTAAGTAAAGAGACATAAAGACAGTGGTACATTTTGCTGCAGGGTGTTTATGAACGATTGGGACACTTTGTCTCACTGTAACCATGTGGGGAGGGGTCATGGAAGAGTATAAGAACCACGGGTGAGTTTGGGAAGACGAGAAGCTGTGAAACTTCACCAGGAGGGTCAGATCTGCTCGTACTGGTATCTCTCTCGTACTGGTAAGCTTTGGTGGAGCCTTTCACTGATGTTGCAGGCGACTACTGCACTAACATCTCTTTATTGAAGCTCATCTGGTCTTGTATCTAACTTCTCCCCTCAGATTAATACCTGCTTCAATAATGGCACAACCTATAGAGAATCTGAGGGAAAAGCTTCTTCAAAAGGGCGAAAACAGCGTTCTCGTCCTGGGCAGGTAAGGATTTTATAAATAAAATGTTAAATGTAAGCGCTGTGGATTGTATATTTAATCTTCAACTTCCCAAATCCAAGAATTATTTTTTTTAATTGTTTCTAAAGAAAGACACACTAAAATGCAGTATTTATGTTGAACTAGATAGTTAAAGCTACCATCTGTAAATTTATTAGACTTTTTTTCACCGGTAGATGTTCCCCCCTCAGCTCACCTGGCCTTTGTTCAGGCTCACCTGTGCCCTCTGTCTCCCTCTGTCGGGCTAAAGCTGGCACACTATCAGACAGATTACATTACATTAAATGAGATGACAGTAGTGATATGTGAGAATATAACTGAGGCCATTCTAATTACAGATCGTAGCTTTAATGCATTTGAATGCAACAGAATCCAGAAGGATAAATAAACAATAAATGATTTGACAACTAAGGGCTGGTTAACTTACACTTACACCTTGTCTTGGTTAAGTCCTGGTTTCAGTTCAGGTTAGTCCTGAGGTAGTCTTTGGTTTGTTCTAGTCCTGGTTTGTTCTAGTCTAGTTTAGGGTTTAGTCCCCATTTTTATGTTCTGTGTGCTAATATAAACAAGTAGTGGAAAGAGGCTTGAACATTTGTACTCTACTAAAATTACAGTTACATGGCTTGATATTTATTTAATTTTTCAAACTAAATTTTAAAGCATTTTATCATTTATAAAAAACTTAATTAGTTAGAACTTTTAAAATCAAGTTTAAAACCACAATCTTCATATTCTTTTAGCTCTGGCCAATCAGAGAAGTCGATGCAGTGTGAGACAGCTGTGCATTTGGCCAAAAGATGCTTTTATTGTGCTTAGGATTTTAAATGTAATGAATCACAATTACATGGCTAGAATTATACTCAAGAGGCTCTGTGCACAATAGCGCAAAGCAAACTCATTGTTAGCGTCATTACTTCCTTCCAATGTTATCTTTATTTTATCTTTTGTGCTGAACTTTTGGACAGAATTCTCCCTCATGTGGTGTGTATGATCAATATAGAACTGTCTAAAATAGATCTCTCTACTTCCTGTAACATATTTTTCAACTTTTCTTCACAAATTGTTTCTCGATTGGTGTAAAACTATAATTTATGATTTCAACAGGTATTAACCCACCAATTTAAGTAGAAATTGGATTAAACTTGTTGTGTGTTCCAGAATCTTCAGGGAAATGGCTATAAAAGACAAGCGGAGGGACGTGAGCTTTGAAGACTTTCAAAGCGGCTTGGCCTCATATGAAATCGAGCTGGAGAAGGAGGAGGCCCAAGCCGTGTATGAAGCGATAGACAAAGATAAAAGTGGGACCATTGACATTGTAGAATTTATCATTGCTCTAAGGGTAAATAGACTGTTGAGAATGATAAAACTGCTGAATTACAACAGAAATGTATAGTTTTTCTGGGTCCGTATTTATTGTGTGTACATTTTCTTTGCTCTACTGAGAATTTTTTGTTATTTTTTGGCTATATGATAAGATTTGCGCTGTAAAAAAGTTCAATTAATAACTAGATTTTTTTTTTTTTTTTTTACAATATTGTAGATTTAAAATATTTTTTTGTGGTTTAAATCTGCTCTTAGGGTTTTATTTGTTTGTTTTTTTCAGCAGCATAAATTGTGACTAGGCATGTAATGATAACTGAAATATTTTGACACTGTATGGTCAAAAGTCTCTCAATTCAAGATCAAGATTTCTCAATGGGCCACTGCACACGTACAGATCACACACCACAGAGAAAATTCACATAAGTGACAAACAAGTACAGTACATTTACTGCCCCCCCACCCACACAGTCATTTCATTTATCATTTAACAGCTTTACTGAATCAGGTACGAATGAATGCTTATACCTATTGTGTGGACACAGTGGTACTTGTACCTCCTCCCTGAGCTTAATAGTTCATATTCAGGGTACAGCACATGTGTAGGATCAGATGCTCCTAGTCTGTTTCTCCATAACCTGTACATAAAGCTCCTGTGGGCCAAGAGGGACAGGAGAGCCCGTAATTTTCCCTGCTGTCCGGACCAGATTTAAAATTTAATTTTTTGATTTGACCAGTAAATTTTCAAACCAGCTGGTGATTCCATATCTGATCTATCTGAATGGCCCAATAATATTGTGGACCATTACAATATATTGAGTCTCGAGTCTCTTTGTTTAAATTCATTGTTATGGTGCAGCAATAGCTAAAAGAAACAGAGGGAACTACATATGCAGTAATTCTTTGCTATGTCTCAGTCCAGTTTACATGATGATATAAATGTTATTAAGCATTTAAATCTTAACTCTTTGGTTTATGACAGAACCAAAGGCTTGTCAAGGCATTTTTAAAGGAAAAAGTTGTATATTCAGTTTTGATAGCCTCTACAAAATATCACAATAAATATCGTACAGTGGGATGCATATCGTGAAAAAAATGTGGATATCGTTACATCCCTAATCGTGACAGACCTATTAATAGTTTGACTTTGCTCCTGTAGTCACCCGTGCCGGAGGCCAGAAAAAAAGCGATTGTCGATACGTTTAAGAAGGTTGATAAAGGAGGAGATGGAGAGATCACTGTAGAGGATCTCAAGGGTCATTACAACGCCAAGATGCACCCTATGGTTCGCCGTAAAATATGGACTGAGGAGCAGGCCCAACTCCGCTGTCTGCAAATGTTTGAGAACCCTAAAGAGACAGATGGAAAGGTATGTTTATGTTATTACTCTTTAAAGGTACGGTACACTAAACTGTGGTGTGACATCACAAGGTGGAACAGAGCATTCTGAACTTTGGAGATGTAGACATTAGGCAGACTGATAATAAAGGGTTACTCAAACTTGTGCGAATGAAACCGAACACAAGTCCAGGTCTGTTTTTGAGGTGGTAACAACATTTTAAAGTTAATTCAGGATAATATAAAGTCTTAAATGTTCACAGTGATAACAACATCACAGCCCCAGGAAAGTCCCCATTATGTTTTTTCTGTTGGATTTGTTCATATTTAATCTTAAGTAGTCTTGTTGCCTGCTGCTTTAACTGTAATTATCATGAAGGTAACCCTGGAGGACTTTCTGAACTTCTACACTAATGTGAGTGCATCCATGGAGAATGACGAGGACTTTTTTGAGATGTTGAACAATGTCTGGAAGACCCTATGAGGTAAACATCTCTACTCAAGACCTGCTTGTTCTTTATGTCTTAATAACAGTGGTGAAAGAAGTTCTTTGTTTTGTTACATAGTAAAAGTACAGATACCGGAACAAAACAAATAGTAAAAAGTAGTAAAATAAAAAGTAAAAAGCAAAAGTATTTCACAGATTTTTAAGTCTAATAAAACATTAAATGTAGTGATTTTGTGAAAGAATTGTGAGAATCGATTTTTTTTTCTGTTTTTATTTGTATATTTTTGTTTGCTCAGACTTCAAACGTCCATCCATCCATCTTCTCCTGCTTCAAACTTCAAACTTCAAACGTGTTAAAAATAAACCCCTCAGCCTTTTTCAATAGGACTCAAACTATAATAAAAAATACTTTGACTTTTCAGCCAAGTTAAAAAATGTGGTAGAGTAGAAAGTATGGATACCTCTCAAATGTAGTACTTTAAAAATTGACATAAGTACAGTATGTGTTAGATAAATATGTTTGTTTTGATGCAGGTGAGTAAAGGTGAGGACACCAGCCTCTTCCCTGGGCTCCAGTGACATCGACTTCATGAAGAACTATCACCAAAATGCTTAAATGTTTCAAGTGGTGTGGTATAAGATATATGAAAAATAAAACCAGATATTTGACATACAGTTTTGGATGTTCTAAGCGTTTAAATGTTCTTTCCCTGGGATTCAGAATACAGACAATACTGTACAGTTTTTTCTTTTTTAAAACCTACAAAAAATATGGATTCGATTCCAGTTTCAAAATATTATTTCAGTTTTCTTTCTCCAGTGTTTATTATGGGGGCATGGGTGGATCAACTAATTTAACTGAAAATAATGTAAATATATATAGGCCTAGGATCTATTAAAGTTAGTTTATGTAAAATCGCTCAAATTGTTGTTTGCTAGTCAATTGCAATATCGATGTTAAAGGCCCTATATATATATTATACAACACTGACTCTTTACCGCTAACCTCCTCAAAATTGACCTACTAATGTCTGAGTAATCCTGCATTATTAGTCTGTCTACATCTCCAAAACTCGAAATTCTCAGGTCCACCTTGTGATGTCACGTCGTGGTAGTTTTCAAGCTAACAGCAACTTTTAAGCTTTTGTTCAGAAGAGACAGGCTGGGCTGAAATCATCCAAATGAAGTCTGTGAATAAAACAAAACACAACAAAACATGAAGAGATAATTGTACTTAGCCAAGCGTTGTTATTAATATTTGTATAAATATATGTATACATTTATTTAAAAAAAAAAAACTCCAACTAATGACCACGCTGCGGGTCCCGGAAGTGCCACACCGGACCACCTCGACCTCCGCTTGGACTCCTCGCTCGTTCCACAAGGGGGTGATGATGGGAGGCGCTTCACCACTTATTTTGACGCCGAGGTCTCCGAGTGTAGACAGGGAACAACATCAGCTTGTTTTAAAAGTTCTGTAACCTGTAATTTAGTTTTTTATATGGAAAATTCCCTTTCAACTACCGCTGGTTAGGATTTTACCTACTTTGGCACGATTACGCACGACTAACATGGGTATAAAACGGATCGTAAAACAGGAGGCGGTGGATGCGAAGCGGTCCAGGCAAATAAATAAGATATGAACGGATAACCAGCTTGGAAATATCACAAAGGAGACGTGAAACAACGACATGGCAGCGGCGGTTTTGAACGCAGACGACCGCGTAAAGTAGTCCTTGAATGCGGGGAGAAGCGAGCGGATACGCGGGAGTAGCTGACACACCGAGGGGCAGCGGCGGAGTGTACCCGCGTTTCGAAGCTCCCCGCGCGGCTTGGTAGCGGATGAAGGCTCGGCGGTGTGGTGTCCTCCAGGGCCCAATGGAAACCCGACGAGATTTGTGATTACAGTGCATCGATACTCGTTTTGACGCATTGGAAAGGGGCAACAACGCATCATCGCACTAGCCGAGGTGAGTCGTAGCCTATTGAATTTGATAGCCATAGTCATTTTTTGCATGGTGTCTGGATAGCTTTGCACGAATCGATGCATTACCAGCCACATAATTATTCATTGCAGTTCCAGTATCTACGGGCAGATCCAACATGTGCTCTTTTGAATAAAGTAATAATTTCTGGTACAGTAAAAGTGACAACCCGTTATAGCCAAATGAAATCTATGATCATTCTTGTTGGAACAATGTCCTTCAGCTTTAATGAAGTGGCAAGGAGGTTTATGAAGAAAATGGCAAGTCAAGTGTTGTTTTAGCTTGCACTCATACATATGGAAAATATCTTTATCACGTCCAAATCCTGAATATTCTCCAGCGACGGTACACAATCAGATCAATCGGACAATCCCAGCAGAACTCATCTCCTCCTATTTCCTCCCTAATAGACATGACCCCAGTGATCCGTGTGCATGTAATAGAAATGTAGGTGGAGGGGAAATACCATGTAATGTCATTGTTTTGCTGTCCCTGAATGTGGATCAGTGTGATGCGTTTAAAAGCAGATAGTGAGAGTGGGATTTTTTTTTTTTCCCCAAAGTGAGCGTTTGTTTGCACCTGCGGCCTCAGACAGACAGGTGACAGATGGGAGAAAAGGAAGGTGAGGTTTCATCAAGAACAGTGAAGATGGAGTTGAAGTGATGGAAGCTACACACACGTTCTTCTGTCAAACGGAAAACACTCTGTTCCACCTTGTGATGTCATGTCGTAGTACGGAAAGTGCTCCAATGCGTTTTTACACTCTACACACCTTTACTAGAATTATTTGGATGATTTCAGACCTGGAATTTCTTTTCTTTACTCCATAAAAACTAAAAGTTAGCTGTTAACTTGAAAACTACCACTACATGACATCACAAGGTGGAACCCAGCATTTGAGGTTTAGAAATATAGACGGACTAATGATAAAGGATTACTCAAACGTGTGAATGAAACAAAACACTATGCCAGGTATGTTTTTGAGGTGATACCAGCATTTTAACATGACTTAAAACTCACAAGGATCAATTTTGTGTTATATGGGACCTTTAATATATAGTAGTTCTGACATACAACTAACTTAAGCTCTGAAATTATCCAGGGAACGTCCAGTTATGTACTATTTACTGTATTTTTTCAAAGGGCGCATATTCCTCTTCTGTTTGGAATTACTCAATAGAGACTTTACTTAATTTCTATCCAGTGCAGCAGAGCTCTCCTCCCTGTCACATCCTATTGGTAAACCGTCAGTCGCTGCTGTCCCAGTCCAAAAATGCACATGACCCTCTCCCACACACACACACACACACACACACACGCACACACACACACACACACACACACACACACACACACACACACACACAGAGTGGCACACAGGAATGCGATGGGTGCACTGGAGGGGGTCAGGAAGCTGTCTCCTCTGACGGGACCACCTCATTGTTCTCCAATCACGCTACAGCTATTTCAAGACTTCACTGGCTATTTCAAGACTTCACTGTCACAACAATTTAAAATCACACTCACCAAATTGTTCTTTTGAAATGACCTTTTAATGTTCATGCTTTCGGGATTCAGTAGCATAACTCACTGCTTCATTTGCTCCTCACCTCCTCCCAGATGTGGCCCTGCCCAGAAGGAACTCTATTTTGATTTCAGTGGAAGAAAAACTTCCACAGAAATTCATTGGAAATTCCATGCACAACATCTATTATTTTCTATATTGGAACAGAGGGAGCAGTTAGTTTAGGTAAGGTTTTTATGCATACTTATACTTTTTGGTTTGGGGTCTGTCACGTGCTTGTTTCTATGGGTATGTCATTTTTCTGTCTGGAATATTCCACAGTATGACATTAAACAGCTCTACCTTACATTTATTAAATTACAGGTGGTTTTACAGCTAAAAAATACTTAGAAAACCATACATTCTGACTGTGAGTGGGGTTGCCTCTCCACAGATCTGACCTGTACCTGTAACTTGATGTGGTTTGTTCTCCATGAAGATAAAAAGGTTTAACACCATACTGCGAAACATTCCAATCAAAGCAATAACATCTATATAGAGAAAAGTATTTGACGGAGCCTCCACCTGAAAAGTTACACAGTGCACCTTTAAACAGCATACAGGCGATGTGAATTTACCAGCATCACTGAATTTACCGCTCTGTATTGATGTCTGCGCCTGGCTCTGTTTTCACTGGGCTGGGGTGTAACCTATTTTTAGTCACAAAGTCTCACCGTGTAAAAATAACTTGCGAGACTTGAAGTGGCTGCGAATCTCTACAGTATCTCATGAAAGCAACAACAGTTTTGCTATTTGTACATTTTTATCATACTATCTTACTCCCTCTTTGCATTATCACATGCATATTGAAGATGTCAGATTGATTTATACAATTACAGTAGCCTGTGATGTTTCTAAGTAGATAAATGTGGTTAAGTGTGTGAGGCATGACCTGGAATGATCTCTTAATGTCATAGTTGTTTTAGTGTTTTTTCAGGGTCATACAGGGTCATGTATTGTCTCTACTAAATTAAAAGGGACTGTTAAGGATATAATAAAGTTACTACTAAATCTTTTTGATAATACCACATGGAAAAAGTATAATTTTTAATAACAATGTTTATTTATCTTGTTTTTAAAATATAGGGGCAATAATGAGACTACGGAGCGCCACCATAGTCCCATTTTAAAGAGAAATACCTATTCTCTGGCCCATATAAGAATAATGAATGTATTCTTGTACTGTATTTTAGATGCTGCACAATATCTCAATATCTCTGCAATTTGAGTTGGTGCAATTATCAAATCACAAAGGCTGTAGTTATTTAGATAGTAGAATGTCCTGTCTAAAGAAAAAAAAAATATATATATAAAGAAAAATCTTGCTGTAGCTGTAGTTAAGACCTCTGCAAAAATGTTGTCAGATTCATGGGATTCTGATATATTTTGTCATTTCAGGGTTTTTTTTTCCTCAAACGTTCTTGGACATGTTTACTATTTGCACTCTGAACAGTTTAGCTCATTGTATTATCATACTTATAAAAGAGACTACACTGGTCAGAAATTACTGCTTAAAAATTAAATATAGGCAGTAAGTGACATTTCTAATCCACAAATTGAATAAGCTTAAATAATTAAAATAAAATAACATGTGCCACCAAAGTCTTCTTGAATATTCTTGCATATCCATATCTAGGGTGAAGTGAGGCACAGTATCTGTCGGTAATTGACCTCCGTCATGTAGCAACGCTGGGGTCATGGGTCATTGATGAGTCAGCACTTCCTGTCCAGCGCCTCTCTCTGCTCCCTGCCTTTTTTCTCGAGGGCCCATAGATGACACTCCATCTTGTCTCTACCATTTTCCATTCTACAGTTTGGGATAATGAAGTACCTGCTGAACAGACAATGAGCAGTATCTGGCAAATAGTGTTGTCACGATACTGAAAGTTCTATACTAAAATTTCTATTTCAATACTAAGGAATAGACTCGATGGTCAATACTGATACCACAATGATAATAAAAAATAAAAATAAAAACTGTGTTTTTCGCCTGTGTGCTACAGGCAAACCATAAGGAATATCCCCCCAAAAATGTTGTGAACCTGTGTGTCTAGATGTGACATGCCAAATGTGAGCTCATTTGGACCAAAAAGCAGGGACTGCTTGCGTTTTACAGTTTTACAGTCAAAGCAGTGGCACTTTTTTTTATCCAATATGGCCGACTTTCTGTTTATCATAGACCCATGTGCCATTTCAACTTTTGGCTTGTCTCATTGTTCACATCACTGTTCTGAATTTTGTTTTCCTCTGCCAAACTTTGCTTGTCCCCACTCTCATAGGGGTCCACTTCTAGGTGGCGCTGTTGAGTCAGGTCACTTTGGGCATTATCACGATGCCTCTTTTTCCTGGACATGTCCTCCTTTTGGGACCCAAAAAAACGTCCAGGAAGAATTTCTAAATGAGCCCAAAATGTCCGGGATTTCATTTTGAGTGGGACACTTTTCTTAGTGTTGGCACCAGTCTTTGCTCATCTGATCAGATACAATCATGGATCTTATCAAGATCTTATTATACTTCCATGGATACAATCACTGGCACTTCTCCAACACAGTGTATCTAAACTCCTTTCACATGCCTTTCCCCTTCTCGCTCCCATACCCTCTCACAGCGAGAAGACAGACCGCCATTGATCAGAAAACATGCCTACATTTATTAAGTGCATTATTATTATGAAGGTGCATTAGCTACTGTGGTGAGGTTGGATGCTTATGCAGTTCTTCATGTCTCAAACACTACACCGTTTTTTAATTTGATGAAAATTGACCTCATATTAGCAGATATAGCGTTGCGAACTCAGACTCACGTAATTGTGGCGCGCAGACTCCGTACGGGGATAGTCTCACCTCAGCAACAGTATCTCATGATAAATACAGGATAAAACATGTGTTCAGACGTCCTGATGAAGGCTAAAGTCTGTAACCTCCTTGCCTGGAGATCAAAGTTCACCATGAGAAAAATAAAGGGAAGGGGGTCACCGGGGGGAAGGGCTAAATGAAAGCTGTAGTCAGTGTCTTACAAGGGGCGGTGTAATTATAGCTCCGTTGTATAGACTGACCTTGTGTAGCTGTGAGAATGCCCAGTGTACATTTGAATGTATTGGAGATGTCTGCATAGAAAGAGTGAGTGTGTCTTTATAACACAGATGGATGAGGGAGTGAAAAGGTCAAGTGGAGCTGAAATTCAATTTGTTTTTGGAAAGTGTATCGTGGTATTATTATGTGCATCATTCACTGTCTCTTCATTCAATAGACCTTGTTGTGAGTGTGTTAGGTTTATAAGTGTGATGTTTTTTTTTACCTAAAGGTCTTCTATTACACAAAATTAACTCTTATGAGCCTTAAACCATGTTATAATGCTGTAGTTATGTTTTGTTTTATACATGTTTGACTAATCCTGGATTATCAGACTCTCTACCAAAACTCAAAATGCTCTGTTCCACCTTCTGATGTCATGATTTTCAAGTTAACATCTACCATTTACCTTTTGTTCAGTAACCATTGGCAATTCCAGGGAGGTCTTGAGGTCAAATTAAGTTGACTGTTTGCTTTCTGCATCTTATTGTCAGGTAAAAGTTACAAACATTGTAAAAAAAATAAAAAAAAAGAAAAAAAGTTGTGTTGATATGAAATTGCAACCTTTTCTTTTGTTTTTTGGAATACTTTATGAATTATGAAATGCCTAATGAAAATACAATAGAAAAATTATATATTATACACTCCAGATAGTTGTTCCTCTATCATGGTTCAACATCAGATTGGGAGATGAGACTAAATGGGCCTTTATGAAACACATCTTCATTCATGATTCAGTTGGCTGCCTTTCATAACCATTTTAGGTTTTCTTAGCCAGACTTTTTTTTCTTTTTTTTGTCAACAAAGGCTAGCGTATTCAAAGCTGACACGCCGGACTGGGCTCTCCAGCTGTGGATTTAACTGACACCAGGATTAGGCTTCTGTCACCCACGGCAACCCCTCCTCTTTCTACCATTTAATCTCACAGGGCTAGATCAAGGACACATACCTCCATGTTGCCTCACGAGCATCGGTATACTGTATACACGATTATTTTAATGCAATTTGTGTTCATCAGTTTTTAATTTGGATGAGACTTTTGGGTAGTTGACACAGTGGAAAGGGCTGGAGAGAGTGTGTGTAGTGTAGTATAATTTATGGGGCAGATTGGAGGAGTACGCATGGCTCTCCACATGGGCTCTTGTTTGTGTGAGTGAAGCTAGGAGCTCTTAGCTCAGTACAAGACGCTGTTAAAGCAGAAGTGAGGCTGTGGAGGAGGTATAATAATACACTGCTGTTGTTTTGAACTACATACTCAAATCCACACTTTCTTCTTCTGTCTGCTGGCTGTAGTGACTTTTTAACTTTTTGAGATTTGTTTTTTTATTTTCTTTCAATATTTTACACATTCATTTTAAATCTGCCTAAAAGCAATGACTGCAATTATTCCTTTCCTTATCATCAAGACAGGATTATTTTTTGGCCACCTATAATGAAAAATTAAGGTTGAGTTTATGTTAATGAGGTAGGATTGTCTGAAGCACCCCTAAAAATAGTTTCAGCCCCTGTAAAATGAAGAGGTCAGTCAGTCTGTCAAACTTCAGTATCTGTTCTGAAATGTCCTGTATTTATCTCTCTCAGTCTGTGAAGCAGGCAGCAGTGTGCAGCCAATACTGTTGCAGATCTTGGCTCTAAGACCCGCCCCTTTCTCTCTGATTGGTCAGAATCACTTTGGCACAGGCAGAGGAAACACTATCTTTTGTAAATAGGCTTTGGATGCTCCTATTGACAGAAAACATACTTTTAAGAGTTTATTACTCCACTAAATCATCAAATCAGCCTTTTGTCATGACTGCTGACTGCCTACAGTCGGATTAGATCAAAGAGAAAAACAGGATTCAGAGGTAGTGTCACTTTGATAGACTATAAAGAAGTTTGTGTATATACCATACACTGTGAACTGTATATATATAATCTGTTGTCACTTTCCTAATGTTCAAATGTTCTGCTATCAACTACTACTATATTAAACTTACTACTATTGAACGTATTACCTTTTATGACTGAGCATAAAACAACACAACATCCAAACCTAGTGATTAAGAGAAAAGTGAGAATCCAGAAAAGACACACATGACACGATGAAACTCTCTGGCAGAAAACAATAAGATCAATTAATTCGCACATGTTTATTGAACTTAAACAGGTTCAGTTACAGGAAGAACAACTATAGAAGAGTTTAATTTAGTATTAGTACAGTTTACAGTATCTATAGGAATGACTGAGAAGGATTAAACATTAGGCCATAGACTACAATGCACGGTCTGGCCCTTGACTCAAACATGCTAGTTTGGGAATCACTGATATAAAGAAATGGACTGATATAAAGAAATATAGAGCTGGTAGGAAAGAGTGTTTGGCATGTTGGAGCATATGGTATGATATTTTTGGCATGCATGCTAAGGAGATGCTTATAACTAAACTTGGAAGGCTAGAATTGCCCCTGAGTATAAGACTAGTACATACACCCATGGGCCACTATGGAACCTACCGACTGAGGATTACAGCGGGAAGAGGCAAACTCCAAATAGGAAGCCCCAGTCCAGGAATCAAACCGGGACCTTCTTATTATACGGTGAGACTCTCAACTGCACCGCCATGCTTCCCTGTAGAAATTTGGACCCAACTTTAACCCACATCAAAGCCCTTATCATAACCTGCTTATTACAGTTGTTGATAGTTTTTCTTTTTATATTTTAGCTTGTGAAGTAATTCTGAAGTATCTGTACCTCACTTCCTCTGAGCTCACTCCTAAGCCCCCTGGGGTCTTGTTTATGTGCACACTCTTGCATTGACTGGAAGGGAGAGGAAACAGAATAGTCTTTCATTAGCGCGAGCAACATGACGAGGTCGGATACAGACATATTTGAGCGTAATAATGACCGGTCGACACGGCAACAGTGTGCAAACTCGTAAGAAAATGTGAGAATGGATAAGATAGAAAGTGAGAGCTTGTGTGTTTATTATTTTTTTGGTTACTTTGATTACAGGACAGGTCTTTGATTGATCAGGAATTTCTTTAGACGACCACAGCCCTAATGGCAAAGCTGCTAATTTTCCATCACTCTGAAACAACTACAAACATGTTTTAAAACTCATTTGAGATTTGTTTATAGTTTAGCAGTTCATATTTCAGTCTTCTCTCTAGTTCAGGTGTTGAAAATGTGCACAGATCATGTTGCTATGTTGCTCTGTACAACATCCTGACCAATTGTCTCCTGACTCTTTCAGGTCCTCCTCCAAACTCCTCTTTTACCCTCAACTGACCCTCTCCCACCTGGACACCCAAGCTCCACCAAGTCCCTCTTCCTCCTCCCCTTTCCAAGTTTCCATAGTTTTTGCAAACTCGGCACCTCAGCATCAAGACTCCAGAATGAACGGAAGAACAGAAAACGGATTAGTAAACCGTAGAAAAGGAGGACTGGTCTAGGGGAACTCCAAAGTGCCTATATAAGGTGCTTTGAATGGCGTATTCAGTCACAGCTATTCACTCATTCACTTACATTGCTTCATAACAGCACTGCCTGACCACAACATTAACCATATTTCTATCTCCTCTCCCTTGTTTTTTTCTTTTTTTTCTCACTCTTTCTCTCTCCTGACCTTCACCATTCGTCCCTCCCTGGCCACGGCGGTCCTCCCCCCTCGCCCTCGCCCCCAGCCCGCCTCCTCCGCCCCTTCATCCCCCCATCATCATCATCACCATCCCCACCACCACCACCATCACCCGCACCTGCTCTCCGCCTCCCCCCTGCGCTACTCCCCTCCCCCGCACCCGCACTCAGCTTTGACCATGGCCACGGCCGCGACCGCCTCTTCCTCCCCCTCCCCCTCGTCGTCGTCATCGTCCTCGGGCAATGGGAGCGCCCGGGAGCACCTTCTGGCCGTGCGGCGAAGGACCCCTCACTCCAGGCCCTACACCATCGGACCGGAGAACCTGCGCGGGCTGTCCGGCTCGGGGGCAGCAGGCACCTCCACGCCTCCCCCGTCCTCGCCCGTGCCCGCCGAGGTGCCCCAGGAGAACGCAGGGGTGGGGCTGCAGAGGGCGAATAGTGACACGGATCTAGTCACGTCCGAAAGCCGCTCTTCTCTGACGGCGTCCACCTACCAGCTCACTCTGGGGCAGGGGCATCTGGTCATATTCTGGGACATCAAGGAAGAGGTGGATGCTACGGACTGGATCGGCCTCTACCACATAGGTGAAATTCTGTGGGGTGTTAAAACTGCAGTGTGTAACTTTTCTGGTGAAGTTGTCTGACCAGCCAGTCTTTTCTACATCCTGTTCGAATCCGGTAGTGACTTCTTTTACCTGAGATAAGTAATAGTCTGGTACTTTGATTGTCGAAGCACCAGAAAAAAAATCTGCATTGTTTCTTAGTTCTTTATGTTGTTTTTCCCCCCTTCTTAAACCTGTAAACTGCTGTGTTTGTTTTTGGCGTGAACAAACCATGCCTCTCTCTGATTGGTTAATCCACCTGTCAATCACACCCTCTGAAATGAGGGAGACAGGATACAGTTCGAGATCCACTCGTCTTTGTAAAGTTTTGTCTAAATTTGTCTGACTGGCCAGGCAACTGATGAAAGGTACACAACCTTCTCTCCATGGAGATGTTTCTTTGCCTGGAATGTTCCACAGTATAGCATTACACATACTTAACATCTTACATTTATTCAATTACAATTGTTTTTGCTCTACACAGATTTGACTTGTAACTTGGCCGTCTGATTGTCTTGATGAATATAGGTGAGTTTAATGCCATATTGCGAAACACTTTTGGCAAAGCAATAACATCTCCATGGAGACTGAGGTGTCAGACTCTCCACTAGAAAATCAATTACAATTGCACAGTCCTACCCCATATCCAAATGCTTTGTTGAACTTCACATTAGACTTTCCTCCTTCTTAATTCGCATTTTGTGTCATTGAAATCTCCCAAAGCAACTTGTATCATTCTTTATTTACATTTAAGAGTAGTTTGTGTCTTTTCCCAAATGTCACATCTTCATTATATATATATATATATATCTGGTGAAGTCATCCTGTTCGAATCCGGTAGTGTATATGTATGTGTGTGTGTATATATATATATATATATATATATATATATAAAATATGATTTATCAATCTGATTATATAGAGGAGAGTGCAACATGTAACTCCTCTCCTCAAGGTTAGAGCATTACCTCAGCTACAGTAAACGCTAATGGATTGTGTGAGAGAGTGGGAGAAGGCAATGTCCTGTGAGACTGACTCAGCATTTAGGAGTAGTTATAGTTTGTTCTATCATTTCTTTAGTTTTGTCGCTGTTAAACTTTGTGTATGTGGTTTGACTTCAGTGACTTCAGGTTAATAGTGTCCTGCAGGAGGTCCACTGTGCTAAACGCCCTGGTGCCCTGTGTCGGTGTGTGAAGAGCAGATTTTAGTGCTACAGTGGTTCTCTTATCTACAGCAGAGCATGTTTTGTATTGGTATTAGGGCTGCTGTATAAGCTCATTAAAATGGTATAATTATTTTTCTGAATAGTGTAGTCATGTAACTATTATTTCAGACAAAAGATTTTATACTAAGGCCAATGCTCAATATTGACTTCAGTACCAAATACAATGTAATTTTTAACACAGAATAATTGGTAATACATAACTATTATATTATTTTATACTTGTACTGAGTAGTAAAAAGGTCTAAATGGGTCCTATAAATGCAATGTAATAATGTAATGTGGTGCTATGCATAATTTCTGTGTTAAATCATTGTAATATGATTAATAATTATGTTAACTGATTGAAGAAGAATTAACTAACTAATGAAGTAACTAATGCTTCAGTATTGATACTTAAACAAAAATCTACTTTTATACTAGGTTTAATCAGTTCTGTCTGTTTAGCTAGTTTGTTGCCTTTGCCAATGCCTTTTTTGACAATAAATTACATCTTATTTATACATCTTAACATTTTAAGTTTGACTACACAGAAACACTGACAGTTTCCAATATGTTTCAGATGTTTCAAAATCCAGCAGCCCCAGTGAGTACAACAACCACATACAGATAGTTTATTGAGGCGTGCAAACTTGAGTGAAACATGATCTCTCGTCTTCCTCACTCTGCTCCAGCTTTGCTCGTATTGACCCAGGCACAGGGAGTTTCTGGGGCTGTTCTCCCCAGAGGCGAGTCCTGTCTGCAGCCTGGCAGTCGGCCACGCTCCACCAGGCTACACCAGCTCCAGAAGCTCCCTGCCCCGATTCAAGCTGTCATGTAGGCCAGACACATAATCACTCAATTCGAGATAAATTATTTTTGTTTTATAATATTTGACGCTCAATGTGTGTATGTACCATACTTATATTTGAACAGAACTTATTATTTTGAAGTAATTTAACATTTAAGCTGGTAAGGCTGAATAGTTTACATATATAACTCATAAATATGAAGTAAAGTGTTTTATTCTGCTATTTATTATTTACTGCCTCTCACGTTTTATTAATGATGTATATGGCACATTTACTGGCACTGGGATTATACTACTTATCAAGCGTGATCACATTTCAAAATATGTTATTATGCCTAGTGTACAATACTGCAATTTCACAATTTTGAGACCAAGAATTCAGAATTCAAGTAAAATGCTTTCATTTTATAATTTTTTAACAAAATAATAGGAATGTATTTAATGCTACTATGTGGTCTTATGCTAGTTGCTTTCCTTTTCTTATCTGTGATAACCGAAATCGTGACACGGCACTATATTTTTGATAGCTGACGTTTGCAGCGTATCAGACCAGGCAGGTGTTGAAATCTCCAGTACAAACACTGAGCTGTGGGAATGAGGCCAGAGCCGTACCGCAGATACAGAATACATGTGTGTGAGAGGGTTTACATTGATCTAAAAGGACGTGGGCCATTTGTCATGCTTTACACTGGACACAGCATTAATATTTGATGACCACAGACACCAAGGGACTCTGCTGTATGACCTCAGGCTGTGTGTCCCCCAGGACCCGCCTCTCCAGGTGTCCTCATATACACTGCTCCACAGCAGTGCAAATATTGATTTATTATCTGATGAACAGAAATTGGACTGCGCTTCTGTATTTACATTGTCTAGTTATCTATACATTATCGAACCAATCAATTTAGTTCATTTAGGTGGACCTTTAGCAACAATAGCCACTTTGGGGTTATTTCTGAGTCAGTATGTACAAATGGCATTTTAAAGGGATTGCTAATTTACTTTTTAACTAAATGTTAAAATGGGGCAGTTCAGACAATACAATTTTAATTAGAATTTTAATTATTGCTTTTGAAGTGTGATGTATTGCTTCGGAGAAATATAATGACAAATAATAATATTGAAACTACCTTATGCCACTGACACAAAAGCAGTAAAGATGAATAATCCAAACAAATAAATCAATATGTTTAAATTATTCAGCACTATACAGCTCAAATCTTAAAGTATTACACCTAAAATATTATCTGAATTGTTGTTTTACAGATGAGACGTGCGTGGCAAATGTATGGGACTCAAAGAACCGTGGCGTGAATGGCACCCAAAGGGGCCAGATCGTGTGGCGACTGGAGCCGGGACCCTACTTCATGGAGGGTGAGTGGGCCGCTCTGCCTCTCTGTTAATTGTGCACATGCATTTTTAATGTGAGAGATAAAAATAAGAGCGAGCAGCTGAGACGGAGAGGGGCTTAACCCATTTCTCAGAGCTCACAAAAACCTTAAATAGACTCAGCGGACTGCCCTACTGTCCTATCTTTGTTTTATTTAAGCACCAAGGTTTTCAAATGATTATGATGATGACTAGCTACATAAATATGCATACGTGGGTTGTGATTCTCACTCTCAAGGTTCATATTCTATGTAAATCAGCATATGATTTTAGCTACAGCACTAAAGCCATTTATAGTCTGTATAGCTGATTTATGTGATAGCTTTTGCATAGTTTTCTCCCTTATTTTGAATTTATTTAGTTTTATAGTGTGGTCAACTTAAATAAAATAATACAATACATTTTTTAATCCAATTTTGTCTCATTGCCATGGCCACTGTTTAATGTTTTTAGTTAACTTTCCATCTCAATATATACCCAATATGATAAGAAACAAACCTGTGCAGACAAAGACAACATATTTGTATTCAAATGAATTATAAAAGCACTGCTTATATAATGCTCCCGTTGGGGTGTGTGAAAGGAACTTTAATTCTTGGCTCATTGCACAATTGAATGTGTTTCCGTTTTGATGTAATCCCTTTCTATACATTTTTTTTTTCATTCATTATAAAAGAAAAGGCTTTTTTTTGTTTTACATGACAGTACAATATCAGAATGAAAAAGAGCAGAGAGAAGAATACGTCTTATATTTTCTGCCCCTTTTTACAAAAAATATATTTACTTTTCACAATTGATTTCTGGTTTAGCATCTTAATTTAACTAAAATTAGTCATAAATGTTTTCATCTAATGTTTAACTTTGCCACAGACCACTATCTCAGTTTACAGTTTCATAATTATTTAATACACTTGATTTAAGAAGTTTTTTAAATATATTAAGCGATTTTGATTCTTTTATCTTATCATTTAGGTTGTTCCATAAATTTACACCTTTTACTGCAATACTCCGTTCCTTAACCTTGGTTCTAAATCTAGGTTTTTTAAATACTTCTGTTCCCTTCAGACTGTAATTACTTACTCTTTTTTCAAACATTGTTTGAATATTAATTGGTAATATATTTCCATTTGCTTTGTACATTATTTGTAATATTCTAAAGTCAACTAGATCATGAAATTTCAGCACCTTATATTTGATAAATAATGGGTTGGAAGGATCTCTAAAGCGACTGTTACTAATGATTTTCAAGGCTCTTTTTTGTAAAACAAATAGAGATTGTAAATAAGATTTACACGTTGATCCCCAGATTTCTACACAGTAAGTTAAGTACTTTTTGACTGTATTGAAATGGAGATTAAACATGTATGATGTGCCCACAGCGGAGACTAAGGTCTGCTTTAAGTACTACCATGGAGTGAGTGGAGCACTGAGAGCCATCACACCCTGTATCACTGTCAAGAACCCAGGAGTCACTGTAAGTACTCCAACTTATCAGTTCATTTACGTTATTAATACTCAAGCAAATTATATCAGATGCAACTATGGTGAATAAAACAATTTGTAGATTGTACAATAAATAAACAGCTAAAATGCTGTTGTATCAACGGTATAAAGTCAAAACCTGTCGAGATGGTCAGTCTTTTTGAAACATTTATGTTCCTTTTGATTTGTTGATTACTGTTGTTGTGTGTTTTTTCACATGTACAAATACTGAAAGACTATAGATAAATAGATGGATAGATTAATCCCAAAGGAAATTTTAAATTGTCAACTACTTCTACAATCAAAGCAATTCATACAAACATACATTCAGTAGAAGATTACATGAATCATAAATTTACATTACAAACATATAAAATCTAAGATGTACAAAAATAAATAAATAAATACAATTTGTGAATAAATTCAAGCTCAGAGTTAATGTAAGAGTAACAATTTGAAATCTTTACTTCCTTTACAGTATCTAAGTACCTTTATATTTGTTCTAAATATGTAGGTAATATTGAGACGATCTATATGTCATTCTCGCTTCCTTTAGCCATGTGGCTCTTTGTCTCCCTTCCCCACTTGTGTGTGTCTGTATGTGTGTGTGTGTGTGTGATTTGATATGAAACTGCCACGGCCCTAATCCTGCCATCTGATTGGTTTCCAACGCCCAGTGATCAGATTATCAGGCGCAGATCCTCCCTCCTCATTCTACTGCCTAAATAAACACACATATCACACTGCGCTTGGGCACAGATTGTATTTGTATTTTTACATTACTGTATTTTATGTTGCACATGTTTACATTTCTTTTAGATCAGATATGTCTAGAGACGCTATCTGAATGGAACTGAGTGAATGGAGTGAATTATTCCTTTTTAAGTGCAAACTTGCCTTGAAGAGTTTAGGGCAGGGATGCAGTACCAGGATGTCATTGGACTGTTGGAGACACCAAGTAAGATAGACAGAGAATGCTAGTTTTAATCAGATTTTAGGAATGGCCTCTAAAATGTTAATTTGAGTCCTTTCATAACATATTTTTTGTTTGTTTTCAGGTGGGCAGTGAAGGACAAGTAGAGGACCAATCAGGAACTGAACACTGCCGCAAACTTGTCAGCTTCACTTTATCAGGTACAAGTGATTTTTATCTATTCAACTTTTATCAAAATAATTCATTTTGGACTCACAGCATAAGCAAAAGTCAATAGCAAAATGAATTATGCATTCATAAAATGTTTTCGCTTCAGAGCTTTTAAATTAAAGTATATTCTGAAATGAAAATATGAAATTGACAAATGGAAATGAACTTACTCAAATATACCGTTGTGTATTAAAGGTGCACTTTGTAATATTGCTAGTGCTGGGTCTGCTGTTGCTTTGCCTGAAATGTTCATTTTACGGCATTAAAGGTATCTTGCATTTATAAAATTAGAGGTGTCTTTATTGCTTAAAAATACTTTGAAATTTACTGTGGGAGGGCTCCACAGATCTGACCTCTATCTTGTCTCCATGGAGATGGAGATAGATATGTTTAATGCCATACTATGGGCCATTGGACCTTGCTCAAAAAATAAATAAATAAAGGTGGACTGTGCATCTTTTCTGGTTGAGGTCCACCACCTGCTTGCCTCTATGGAGATGTTTTTGCTTTGCCTGGAATGTCCCATGGTACTTTGGGACTTTAAACATTTACATGTAGCATTTATTGTTTGCATTGCTCAAAAATAGAATAATTCCTCCTGTAAATAGGGGCGACTCTCCACAGATCTGAATTGTAACTTAGTATAGTGCTGTAACCTGCTTATCTCCTTCGTGATAGAAAGGTTTAATCTATACTGTGACCAAACTTTCTTGACAATGCAATAACATTTTCATGCACCTTTAAATGTTTATATAATCTTAATGTTGGGTTTTCAGACATTGCAGCGGTGGGCTTGAAGAAGGGCATGTTCTTCAACCCAGACCCTTACCTGAAGATGTCCATCCTGCCCGGAAAGAGGAGCGGCCTGCCCAAGTTTACGCACCATGGGCAAGAGAGACGTTCCTCCATCATCGCCAACACCATCAACCCAGTGTGGCACGGAGAGGTCTGCCAGAATCACTCATTAAAATCCGGTTATATTCAAAATATTCATGTTTTGTGCTTTCAATCGATGTGTTTTTGTCTGCAGAAATACACCTTTGTGGCGCTAATGACAGATGTACTGGAAATCGAAGTCAAGGATAAGTTTTCTAAAAGCCGTCCAATTATCAAGAGATTCCTGGGCCAGTTGATAATCCCTGTTCAGAGGTTGCTAGATGGACCAGCTTTAGAGTATGTTATTATTTACATGTTGGTTTATCTAAATTACACTACACTACTACATGGATAGTGAAAAGGAACAAATGAGTGACATTTTAAAAGCATTGGCTTGTCTCGAATGGTCAATATAAATCAATGTAGCCAATCAGCTTATTGTTGGCTATCGATCTGCACCGCTGGACTCATTTTAGAGTTAAAAGGTCCATATTATGATGTTTTCTGACCTATGCTATAATGTCCTTGTCCAAAACATACCTGGATTTGTGTTTTGCTTCATTCACACGTGTTTAACACACAAGTCCTTCATATTTAGGAGTCAATTTTGTGTAATATAGGACCTTTGAACATATTAGTAAAGGATATTGAATATTTCTAAGTGGAATATAGTAAGGCCTAATTACTTATTGTATTGTACTGTTTTCTGCAGTGATCATCCAGTTACCTACAGCCTTTGCCGCCGTCTGCCCACAGACCATGTGAGCGGTCAGCTGCATTTCAGAGTGTCCATTACCTCCACTGGACAAGAAGGTCTGGATTGTGTTTATGTATAACTTTGTAATGCTATGAGAACTAAAACAGCCAGTTAAAAAGATTATTATTTAACTACCAAGGGGCAAAAATATGCAGTTTGGTCCTATCATACTTCAAATCAAATCTATAATTACTCATTTATGTATATGGATTAACATAAACACATAAATACACTAAAATACAGTAACAGAAACTTAAAATACTATTAACATTATGTTATCATGGACTGGCTATATTTATTTATTTAATTTTAATTGATTTTAATATTTAACAAAACAAAAATTCACAAAAAAAAGAAGTCAAATAAAACCCTCCCACATTCCACTCCTCATTCCACATGCGACTGGCTATAATTATTATCAAATGTCAGAATAACCATTCTCTGTATGGTAAATATTACCAGTAGGCTTTACTTTATCCAGAAATTACTTGGACATGTTAGCTCATAAATCAGAATAATATTTTATATATTCTTAATAACAATGAGCAAATAGAGTGGTACTATAGCTAAAAAAGCCAAATAAAAGTACAAATATGAGAATGAATAATGTGAATAATCATTGTGTATCAAAAGTTACTGATGTTATTTACAAACGCTTTAACACTGTCACCGAAATGGCAGCTAACATATTTATTTCTCATCTCTAAGCGATAAAATCAAACTCTGCCTGTTTCTTCCCCATGTTCAGAGGCCTCTCCTGACACAGTGGGAGCCATGTTGGACGGTGCTGTGAACGGTGACCCAGGCAGCCCCTCAGACGATGAAGACCTCCCTCATGCCTCCTCTTCTTCCCGGGTCACCTGTGGAGCGTCCCCCACCGGCTCTGAGGAGGGCTCCCTGCTGGTCAACGGGTCCTGTTACTACGATGACGTGTGGGCGGAGCCAGGACATCTGCGGGATAGTGACATCGCAGCGATGGGGAGACACACGCATCGGCAGGTATCGCTCAACGACTATCTGGACGCTTTGGAGGCACAGAGGAACGCACAGGAGCGGACTTTGGTTGGACCTTCTCCCAAGCTGAGATCTAGCTTTCCCACGGACACCAGGCTGAATGCCATGCTGCACATTGACTCAGATGAGGAGGAGGAGACGGGAGCAGAGCCAAGAGAGCAAAGCCAAGGAAGTACAATGCAACAAGAGAATGGAGCGGTGAGAGAGGAGCAGCAGACTAGTGGTGTATCTCAGGACAACCAAGAGGCTTCGTCAGGTGGTCAGTCTGTAGCCACAGAGACGGAAGCATCTGGGGGTCCCGCTGAAGAAGAAGAGGCCCAGGAAGGAACGCTAACTACCACCATTACTGCTACTGCTGCTGATAGTTCTCCATCAGGGAGTGGAGAGGCAGTGGGAGAAGCTGTCTTGAGTTCACTCCAGGCTGAAGGTGCGGAGGGTGGGGCAGCAGCGAGCACCGAGAGCCCCGGTTTGGAGTGTACCTGCCCCATCCAAAGCAGGACCAACCAGGAAGTACTGTGCAGTTCCACTCTCATATGTGGGCCCCTGTCTCCTATAGAGGTGAGGCAAAGTTAATGTGCTCATGTTCACCTATTGATGTACTTCATTACACTTTACAAAACAACAGCCATTTGCAGCTAATACAATACTGCTGCATCTGATTAATTTATATATTTTTTTAAATATTTATTGTATTGTTATGAGAGAAATGAATTGTGTTGATGGGTAAATTGACCTCAAATATATGAAAAGTAACAGTATTTTCCACAGGTTTACAGGAGACTATGGTAACACAAGCAATCTATGTTTGAATCATTTGACTGAATACAATTTTTGGAGCATAATTGTCACTTGTTGCTTCTTCAAAAAAGTTATGATTATAGGCTATAGTTACTTCTTTACAATATTTCTACTATAAAGTATCATTTATATTACCATATTGTTTTTAGACTATGGGGAAAAATGGAAAACACTGAGTAAAGAAATATAAATCCCTGAAACTAGCCTTTTAACCTCAAAATCACAACTGATGAATATAATATACATGCAAAACACAATAGTATCATTAATTCTCCCTGAGTTTTAGATATTACTTAACCTAATTTGGTAACACATTCCCGGTCTTTATATAGACTATGTATTATATATGAATTCACATTTAAAACTTGATATTGTGACCTGATGAAACCATTGTGTTTTTATTCATTATTATTATGAGCATTTTTTATTGTTATTATCAAGCTTTTTTGTTCAAGCTTTATATTTTTTGTAATACATGTACAGTGACTTGGTTTATGACTTGGGACTGTAGATGAGGCGTTCCTGTGTCCGTGTACCGTATGTTTCCAATAAAAATTCAATGGGAAAAAAATACTTGAACAAAATTCTACTCTACAAGCTCTGCTACTATTCATCTCTTTCTAATATTGCAGGAGGTGGACACAGGGAAAGAGCTGGCTCCCAAAGCGGAGGAGGAGGGGGTGGAGTCATCAAGCAGTGAGGCCAATGGTCCAGTGGAGACATCGGCCACAACAGAGCAGACTGCAGCCTCAGCCTCAGGTATATCTGGTGTTTATTAAATGAGTATTTCATCTGGACTGATTTAGAGCTGTCCTGTGATGACAACATGCACCTGCTTGTAGGAACCAGAGCCAGCCACAGCAGCAGGGCGGGGCAGGAGGAGCAGGAGGGGAGCGGGGAGGCAGCTGGGGGGGTGTGGAGGAGACGACGCTCCCAACAGACCGCTGGAGGAGTGGACCAGAATCAGGCTTCAGACTCAGGTTCAACTCTTTAATCCACTGTCTTGAACCCTTTACAAAATATTTAGCTTTCTGCGTCCTAACTAGGTCTGTTTATAAGTTACAGCTTCAGTTATATGTGACATTTTGATCACAATCAACCATATAGAATAAGATATAATGTTTAGTTTGAAAGGGCCCATATTACTCTGTTTTCTGATCTATGTTATACTGTTATAACCTCATCACAAACAATCCTGGAGTTGTTTTGTTTCATTCACACATGTTTAACCCACAAACCTTGCATATTTAGGCTGTTCTTTTCTCAAAGAGAAACAAAAATCTACTTCCACCTTGTGATGTCATGTGGTAATACACAAATAGCTCCACTCTGTTTTTTAAGTCCATACACCGTCATTAGAATCATTTGGATGCTTTCAGCCCTCTTGCCAATACTACTAAACAAAAGATTAAAGGTATCTGTTAACTTGAAAACTACCAGTTCATGACAACATGACATCACAAGTTGGAGCGGAGTGTTTTGAGCTTTGGAGATGTAGACTAACTAATAATAGAGGGTCACTCAAACATGTGTGAATGAAACAAAGCACCAGGTATGTTTTTGAGGTGGTAAGAGCATTATAACATTATTTAAATCTTACAAGAATCAATTTTGTGTAATATGGTACCCTTTAAATTAATCACTATGGCAACAGTCCTAATTTTTAATCCACCAGATAGTTCAGTTTTCTATCTGTAGTTCTTTGGCAGGCACAGACAGACCAAAAACTACATTTACAAGAATCTTTTGGTACACCATGAGAAAATCAGCTAATTCATCAAAATTTCAAAATAAATTAAACTTGTACTCATTATACAACTTATTATACAACTCTATGGCATTAGTATCTAAAAGAGTTACCCAAACCACTGTTGAATCATTGTTGTTGTTGTTTTTCTGTGTAAGCTACAAATAATAGAGCAGAATGTAGCACAGTTGAGCCTGGCTTTTCACCTCTGATTGACCTCTGGAGGATTTTGAAAGACCTCATCTTTATTTAAACCGTGCAGCGGAGAACAAGTGCCCCGCTGCCAAACGCCACTGGATTACTATGGGAACAGTTCTGGCCATTTAACCTTTGGACCGGCGTAGTCAAAAAAATCATCCCACAACAAAAAGAGATAGAGTTGCGTACTACAGACTGAATAAATCTTCCTTTATGATTCAAATTGTGATGCTTTTTCTTATTTTGTCATCATATGTTATCTGTGTTTGTGTGTTTGTAGGGGGCACAGCTCAGGTCAATGGGCACCCGTCTGTCCGCACTCTGCCATCTGTGCACCATGACATCAGCAGATACCAGCGGGTTGATGAGCCACTGCCCCCAAGTGAGTATTGTAGTTATACTGTTATATGGTTTTGCACAAAGGCTTATTTAATTGTGGACTTGTTGAGTTGTTGATTTCATTGCCATTTCTGTTTTTTGCTGATGTTTTTTGATAATGAAACAATATTATTACAACAACATAACATAGATCAGAAAATAGTTGTGAGATGGCTCGTCTCTTCACAGCTCTGACCTGTGAATTGTGATCTGGTAGAGATTAGTTTAATGCCATACTGTGGAACATACCTGGCAAAGCAATCATATCAACATGGAGACAAGCAGGTGGTGAACGTTCCACCAGAAAAATAACCTTTAATCTAAATTCAGTTTGAGGTAGGGAACTTTTAACACCCTAGAAATGGATCTATAAATAAATCCAAAATGTTATGTATGCTGTTCTGATGACATTCAAAAGTATTGTGTTTTCAATTGTTTATAGTTATAGCAACAGCCTTATTTTTATCACTTGGAATTAATGGAAAAAATTAACGCTACAGTCATTATAAGCATCTTACATTCCCAGAAGCAGTTATTCAAGAGTCTAGAAGCTTGTGCAGTCTGTGCCAGGCTGCTTGTACTTTCTTTTTAACACACTGTTAACACATTGTCATCACGGCGGGCAACAGACGGGGAAATCTCTGTTAGATTAGTTGTTTATCCTCCCTAATGTTGCATGTTGTTTGTTCTTCTCCTCTGCAGACTGGGAAGCGCGTATTGACAGTCACGGACGCATCTTCTATGTGGATCATGTGAACAGAACCACAACTTGGCAACGTCCCACAGCGCCCCCTGCCCCTCAGACTCTGCAGAGGTCCAACTCCATACAGCAGATGGAGCAGCTCAATCGCAGGTGAAAAAATAACCGTGTTTTGATGATGAAAGCTAGGTTGTTTATTCACTCATGGTTACATAAGGATCTGGTCTCTATTTCAAGGTATCAGAGTATTCGTAGGACTATGACCAATGACAGCAGACCAGAGGAGCAGCCGGCCAATGAGCTTCTGTCAGATGAGACGGATATGCAGCCTTCAACTGGAGGTAACTGTCTGTGCTCTAGAGCTGTGTTTATAGTTTTACCTCTACATAAATATTTCATCATTCAACCTTCTTCCATCTAAACCAAACTAAAGAGAATATAAACTAGGTCTACACCAGGATTTATTCAGAACTACACTCTACTGACTAAAGCAGGACTAAACTAGGACCCCATCAGGCCTAAACCAGGACTACATCGGGATTAAATCAGGATTAAACCAGGATTAAACCAGGACTAAACCAAGACTAAACCAGAACTAAACTAGGATTTAACCAGAGCTACACCAGCACTAAAACAGGACTAAACTAGGACGTCATCAGGACTAAACCAGGACTACATCATGAACTAAATCAGAACTTAGCCAGTACTGAACCAGGACTATATTGTGCATTGTTTATTTATTTAGATCCCCATTAGCGGTCATCAGTCTGACCAGGACCAGTAGTCTCATGTCAGGGTCTGATTTGGTCTAAACAACACCAAACTAAAACCAGGGCTAAACCAGAGCAAAACCTGCTTCAAACAAGTATACAACAACACTAATCACTCCCACCCAACTATTTATTAAACTAAACTAAATTTGCATCTTATTAACCACCACCTTATTGAACCCCTTTTTAAACCTGATATTGTAAATCTTTTTGTTGCAGATCTGCGCAGAGACACTGGCCTGGCTTCGTCTAGCTCCCGCTCACGTCTGAACCTTCTGCTTCAGTCTCCCAGCGCCAAGTTTCTCACCAGCCCCGACTTCTTCACTGTGCTGCATTCCAACCTTGTATGCGCTCCTCTTTTTAATTTAACACATCTCTGGGTCCTTCTAGCACATTTTCCGTGTGTCCTTATATTTAAAGGTCCTGTATTATGCCAGTTGACTCATTTAACAACTCCAGCTGGCAGGTTTTAGTTCCACTTTTGTCTTTGAATCATGTAATTTCTAAGGTATCAAAAGTAGTTTAAAGAGCCCGAACAACGCACGCCTTTAAAAAATACCTCAGAGTTACCTCAAAACCATGCAAAAATAGAGACAGGAAAAGGACATAGGGTCTGCTTTATAATTCACTGTTGGTAAATTTAAAATTTCCTCCCTCCACCCAAAAAGATACATAGTGCACCTTTAAAGTGTCATGTTGCAGACCTCCTAACTCAGAAATATAAGAGCTAAATAATAATAAAATAATAATATAAATGTGTATACACTTTATCCTCAACTCGCTTTCTGTGATAGCTTTGTCATATCTCTCCCTCTTCTCTCTGTTTTTTTCTCCCTCCTGCCTCGTATCTTCTGCCCCCTGCGGTGTATCTCAGAGTGCCTACCGTATGTTCACCACCAACACGTGTCTGAAGCATATGATCAGTAAAGTCCGCCGTGATGCGCACCACTTCGAGCGTTACCAACACAACCGTGACCTGGTGGCCTTCCTCAACATGTTCGCCAACAAACAGTTGGAACTGCCCCGGGGCTGGGAGATGAAGCAGGACCAAACTGGCAAGGTATGGGCCACCACAAAGTTCTACGCATATTTGAGTGAATTATTTGCATTATTTTATGGGTAAGCACTGTTGTAAGTATACAGTATTTGAGACGGCCAAGGTTTTGGTAAAACAAAAATGATCTAGTTATTGAATTAAAGTGCTGGCTTTACCTGTGATGTTTAGAATTAAATTCATAGAAGGACCAAAGCAGGGCTACATTGGAGATAAATTATGTAGATTATGACATCTAACAAAACTGCAAGTAAACTGGGACTAAACCCTGAACACAATCAGAACTATACCAGGTTGGAAAGAGGCACTAGACCAAATGAAGTCTTCATCAAGATTAAACCAGGTAATGGGGATCCAATTAATAAATAATAAACAATGTAGTCTTGGTTTAGTACTGACTATGTACTGATTTAGTTCTGATGTAGTCCTGATGAGGTCCTAGATTAGTCCTGATTTGGTCCCAGTGTAGCCCTGAACAGGACAAGAGCAGGATCTAACAAAGTCCACATCGGGAGTAAGCTCAGATCTGACCAAGACCAAAACGGGACTAGTTTTAATGCCACACAAGTCAACACATTTTTGGTTTTGTAAAAGCAAAATGAAATCCATATTGGAGTATACTTGTCAGATTGCGATCAATACTCGGGATGTATGGTGGAACACTTGAATAAAACTAATAACCTACGGTGTGGTTTCAGCCTTTCTTTGTGGATCATAACTCCCGGGCCACCACATTCATAGACCCCCGCCTGCCCCTCCAAAGCTCTCGACCGCCAAGTCTCCTCGCTCACCGGCACCACCTCACACGCCAACGCAGCCACAGCGCAGGAGAGGTCAGCCCGCGAAGACTGGTAAGACATACACAGATCCACAGATCATCCGCGTATAACAGAGTCACACCAGTGTAGATTAGCATACAAGCAATACACTAATAAGGTCTCTAGCTTGAAGTTCATTTGCCCTTGCATGTTTTGGCCATTCCTTTCTAATGAGCTGAAATGCCAATACACAAATGTTTATTTTTAATTTCAAGAGAATGAGAAAGCGTAATATTAGACCTTTAATATAACGTATTGATGCACAAGGCAACAGTAGCTCAGTTGGTAGAGTGTTCATCCACTGATCTGAAGGTTGGTGACAAAAGACAATAGGGTTGGGCGGTAATAAGGTATCCCGCGGTATCTAAAAATAGCCACGGTATCAGATTCATTACCGTCATTAAAAAAAATCTTGCCCTAATATAATATTAACTATAATTGATTTAATGCCTAAATAAAGAGTGTTTTTTCAACACTTATGTATGTGTGGTTGTGTTTGTTAATTTAATACTATTACAGTTTAAAACGAATATTACTATGTTATAGTGTAATGTTGCTCTTAAGTTCCTGGATGTTGCGTAGTCACGTGACATTACCGCTCCGAAAGGAGAAGGACAAGACAACATGACAGGCCGCGCTGAGTTGGTCCCAAAGAAAAACACAACGTCTGCAATTTGGCAGCATTTCGGATTTCGGCCAAATGACAAGGGAGAGCCAGGCAGATCCTTTAATGTCGCGGGTTGCCCGAAAATACCTGTGCTTGTGCCACAAGCTCTCCATCGAACGGGTCTTCAGCACCGCGGGCAAAGTTGTCAACCCACACGCGTGCCCTACTCAAGCCTTGATAAGCCTGTGAGTGCTGGATTATATAGGGCTGTGTTTTAATTTAATTGATGTAGCCTATAGATTACTGTACTGGAAGTGGGCTTTAGCCCATAGACAATTTCTTATTTCGTTCTGTCGGTTGACTGCTGTATTTGCACTTTTTAAACATTTGTTAATAAAAGTTACTAATTTTTTACATGTTTTGTTATGTTTTCAGTATCATTAGGCCTATGTAATGCTTGCTTTTCTGTTTCTAAACGGTATAGGTGCGGACTCCACCTTAGTGCTACGAAGTGTTTTTTTTTTTTTTTTTTAGCCTTAGCAACGGTAATACCGTATACCCCGGGAAAATGTGGAGACGGTTTAACGGTATCAAAATTTGGATACCGCCCAACTCTAAAAGACAAGTTGTTAATTGACTCTTAGTGCGATTCCAGTGTGCCCAGCATACATTGTGTGTGAATGGGTGAGTGAAATGATGAGTGGTTCCTTGATGTAAAGCTTTTTAGGTGCCTTGAAGGTGGAAAAGCACTATATAAAAATTCTACCAAGGTGTTTTTAGGATTATCCATTTCCACTACACATAATGTAACTTGTCTTACTGAAATTGCTTGATTGCTAATGCTCGAATGTATATGAAAACCCACTATAGTCTGTGCTTGGTATTATATGACACCTTTTTTTATTTTTTTTTATGATGATGTTAGGCTGGTGAAGACTCTCGTCACCCTGGCCCCCCTGTCCTCCCACGCCCGTCCAACACCTTCGCATCCTCCAACAGAGCCCAGTGCCAGGACGTGGTGCCAGTTGGTCAGTAAATATCACCCATTTGCTATTTTGTAAGACCTGTAATGGTTTTTCTCTAACTGTGGGTGACTTTACTCTCCCAGCTTACAATGACAAGATTGTAGCGTTTCTACGGCAACCCAACATCTTTGAGATCCTGCAGGAGAGACAGCCCGACCTTAGCCGCAATCATTCACTCAGGTGTGTGAATAAAGCGGTTTAAATAACATGTTCACTTTCATACTGAGAGGTCAAGTTTATAAGTCCATATGTAAAAACTTCAACTGTACATTGCAAAAAAAAAATCATTATTTTTCACAATTTTAGTACATTTCACTTGTTTGGATTTATTTAGTTAGAATGTTTTTATTACTTTATTGCAATGTATAGCTTCAGCTTTTTTCTAATACCATGAACAAATATCTCCTCAGCATAAGTAACAAAAATAATCTTATTGCAGTGACTGAAGATTTTGCTAGAAACAAAGCAAAAATATGAAAAATATAGAAAAAACAGAAATACCTATAAGTGAGACCATAATTAAATAAATAAAACTCAAATTAATAACAATATTCTCAATTCTCATGTAGATATTTTGTTTTTTATAGTGTACAGTTGATGCCTTCATATCCAGCGGTCTCACTTTCTGTTTACAGGCGCCATTTTTAGTACTTTTCACCATTCAAACGACATAATTCTTTGATATAATACTAATAAGTTTTAACTTGTTATTTGCTATGGGAACGGTGCTACCTTATCTTCAGTCTAAACCCATGGACAAGGACTTCAGTCGACAAAGAGACTCGCTGTCGCCATTTATGATTTCTATAGTGACTAATATGGTTACTATGACAACAGGGAGAAGGTGCAGCTGATCCGCACAGATGGGGTGTCGGGACTGGCCAGGCTGTCAGGAGATGCCGACCTTGTGATTCTTTTGAGGTGAGATCATGGTTCTAGCTTCCTTTGCCAAACGCTTGCGTCCTTCCTCTTACATAAATATACCTCTATCCTGTTTGCTAATGGTCTGGTGCCGTTTCATTGTTCCAGTTTGTTTGAAGATGAGGTTATGTCCTATGTGCCTCCACACGCCTTACTGCACCCCACCTACTGCCAGTCGCCGCGGGGATCACCAGTCTCCTCCCCACAGAACTCACCGGGTAGCCACATTTACATAAGCACATGACTTTCTTTTTCCAGGTTTATGTAAAACGCAAATTAGAATTTATACGTTTTCTTGTTTTTCTCATGATTGCTTAATGGTGGGTAGTACCTGCGGTAAACATTTATTATAGTTTTGTATTAGTCAAATGGCATTTAAATGAGAGTCCACCACCGTGATGTTGATTTGCCTGGAATTTTTCACAGTATGATATTAAACTTAAAGCACTAAGTCAATTTACAGGTCCTAAAATTAAATAATAAGCAAGTTTAATGCCAAGTTTAATGTATATTCTAGGGAAGGGATCCCTAGCATATCCCCATGAACACAACCAGGTGCTGGACACTTAAAAGACTTTTTTAAGAAAAAGTAACAAGAAAAAAAAAATCATTCCCTTCATTAATTAGTTAAAAGTAGAGCTAAAAAGAGCCAAGTACTAAAAAGGAATCCCTCTATGTTTTCCATCCAAACTGCAGAGATAAATTACACACAAGGAACATATTTTTCATGATGGTTTTAAAGTTCATTTAGCAAAATAAAGGCATAATATATGTATTCATCAAATTATTCTATTGTGTAAATTAGACAGACTTTGGTCCTTGATTACAACATGTATATATAAGGAAGTATATTGTATAAACTGGCAAAAACTAGATTATCAGCACATTCTAATTACACTAGTGAAATGTCTTGTCTCTTCTGCCTGTCATATATCATATACTGATTCAGACACTGATTATCTTATTTTTAATGTTTTTAACAGGTACCCAGAGAGCCAACGCCAGAGCTCCAGCTCCTTACAAGAGAGACTTCGAGGCCAAATTGCGCAACTTTTACAGGAAGCTAGAAACAAAAGGCTACGGACAAGGACCAGGAAAGCTCAAGTATGTCATGTACTGTAGATGTCATCATCCCTGTTTATAGATACATTTTCAATAAATAAATTATTTTCTTAGACTCATCATTCGGCGAGATCATCTTTTGGAAGATGCTTTCAACCAGATCATGTGCTATTCCCGAAAAGACCTCCAGCGCAGCAAACTCTACGTCAGCTTTGTCGGAGAAGAGGGGTGAGTGTGCAACATCTTAATGGAAAACAGCTTTCTTAAAAATGTCACTCAGTGTAAAGAAAGAGTTAAAAACTAAAACTAATTGTGTGCTGAGATTTAAATAAATAAACAACTTGTGTATTTTTCAGTTTGGACTACAGTGGGCCTTCCAGAGAGTTCTTCTTCCTCGTTTCCAGAGAGCTTTTTAACCCTTACTATGGTCTGTTTGAATACTCCGCCAATGACACCTACACGGTCCAGATCAGCCCTATGTCCGCCTTCGTCGACAATCACCACGAATGGTAGGTTCACTGCGTACATGATCCGTTTTTTCATGATAATACCTGGGGCGTAGTTGACTAAAGAAATTCTTGATGACTAAAGACATGTTCTGCTGATCAATTAGTTGACTAAAAAAGGGGGCATGGTAAAAACTTTCAAAACTATTGGGTATCTGGCCCAAACTGCTCTCACAAGACTACAATTGCACAGGAGTTCATGGAAAAACAACTATTTATGCATAAAAAGAACTGGGAAACAATGTATTTATATAAAGACAAATAAAACCTGTGAATCATGAGTTTAATCTGGTGTTTTACATATAAATACCAAAAAAACAAATCTTGAGTTTACTTACTCACTCACTTCTCTTTTCTGCTGTTGTCACATATAAATCCTTACAATCCAAAGACAATGATTTCTTTAATATTAATTTTGATCAACTAAGACACCGATTAATCGACTAAAAGACTTCAGCCCTGGACAATACAGTAGATAAAATATTGACACACACTTTTTTTTCATTTCAGGTTCAGATTTAGTGGTCGTATTCTGGGTTTGGCTTTGATTCACCAGTACCTCCTGGACGCCTTCTTCACCAGACCCTTCTATAAAGGCCTGTTGCGCATGTACGTTTTATCTCCTCATTATCTAAATTGCATTCTTAATTGACTTATGTGCTTATTTATTGGGAACTTAACCTAACTGACTTGGTTGACTGGTTTAGCCCCTGTGAACTGAGTGACCTGGAGTACCTAGATGAGGAGTTCCACCAGTCTCTCCAGTGGATGAAGGACAATGACATAGAAGACATGTTGGACCTCACCTTTACGGTCAATGAAGAGGTCTTTGGACAGGTCAGCTCAAATCACTCGGACTGAAGTATTTAAGGCAAAATTACAAAAGCCATATTCAATTTAAGGAATTTATTATGAAGTATTATTTATTTATTTATTTATTTCATATTTCAGATGTTTTTTTGTTCAATTTATGTATGTACCTGTGTCTCTAATGTTGAGAATGTTATAAGGGAGTCCAATGTTAGACAATTTAGTTGTCTGTTTACTTAAAGGTGCATTAGGTAACTTTTCTGGTAAGAGTCCAGCACCTGGTTGTGTCCATAGAGATATGCTAGGGAGATAGGTTTTGGAATGTACAACAATATGGCATTAAACTTTTTTTTTTTTTTTCACAATAAAACAGTATGTTGAAAAATACCCATTCTACTGTAAATCGGTCAAATCAGATCTGTAAATTGGCTTGTTTGCATTGGAAATAGATGAGCTTCATATACTGTGAAAAATTCCAGGCAAAGCAAAGCAACATCTCCATGGTAGCGGACGTTAGACAGTCCCCTTTAAAATGAAAAAATTAATTGCAAATGTTTTATTTTGATTAGATTTGATAAAAATAAACTGTATTTTTGCTTATATGCAAGACAGTGATTCCAAGTTGGATAAAAATATTAAAATATATCTTATATTCTACTATGAAAAATGTGCCATCTTTTCATAACCTTCTGTAAGTTTCTTATTTAATGAGTCTTTGTTGCTTAGATCACAGAGAGAGAGCTGAAGCCTGGAGGAGCCAACATCCCAGTGACAGAGAAGAACAAGAAAGAATACATCGAGCGCATGGTGAAGTGGAGGATCGAGAGGGGCGTGGTGCAGCAAACTGAGAGCTTAGTCCGTGGATTTTTTGAGGTAATTTTGTCACAATATTTACAGGTGCACTGCGCAACTTTTCTGGTGGAGGGTCCGCTACCTACTTGATATGTTTCGTGCCTGAAATGTTCCACAGTACGACATTAAACAACTATACCTTAGAGGTGGTTTCATAGCTCAAAAATACCTTGAAAAACAGGCATTCTGTGAGCGGGGTTGCCTCTTCACAGATCTGACCTGTAATTTAGTTTGGTCTTCATAAAGATAGAAATGTTTAATACCATACTGTGAAACATTTCAGACAAAGCAATAACATTTCCGCGGAGAAGAGTATTTGACGGACCCTCCACCACAAAAATGACACAATGCACCTTTAAACGATCACATTTTTTATTTAGCGTGACTTGTATTTTAAATGTGATGTTATTTTTCAGGTGGTGGATGCCAGGCTTGTGTCCGTGTTTGATGCCCGAGAGCTGGAGTTGGTGATCGCTGGCACTGCTGAGATCGACCTGTCAGACTGGAGGAACAACACGGAGTACAGAGGAGGTAGGAATAAAATTTTATATAGTATAGTATAGTAAATATAGTATATTATATTTAGTCATAAGTGCATCAAGAGGGTCAAGAAGTCACTACTGGAGAACTGCAGCAACTAACAATTACTTTAACAGTCAAATAGTCCATTTTTAAGTCGTATATTATGCAAAATAGATTTTTATGAGCGTTATAATGTTGTGTCTATTTTTGAAAACTTAATTCATCTATTTATTATTAATTATATTTTTATTTACTCCTACCTAGGTTACCATGACCACCACATAGTAATCCGCTGGTTCTGGGCGGCAGTGGAGCGGTTCAACAATGAGCAGAGACTACGACTGTTGCAGGTTAGTCTTTTGTAGACTTTATATTTATCTATTTTTCTTTTTGTTTGAACTTTTTGTGGTTTTAGTTTGTGACAGGGACCTCCAGCATCCCCTATGAAGGATTTGCAGCACTAAGAGGCAGCAATGGACCTCGAAGATTCTGTGTGGAGAAGTGGGGCAAAGTGACCTCACTGCCCAGGTAACTACTCAAACTAATATAACTACGGTAATACTAATAGTAGCTCACAGAGTTGGTTTTATGGTTTGCCCACTAACTTAAAGTGGGAGTAAACACACAAATCAACTGTGTCTTCTAGTATTGTGTAGTTTTTTTCTCTACAATTTGAATGCAAACTAGGTAAATTTGAATGAAAGGTGAGTGCCGACTCCAGTGGCCACTGTACTATGTGACATCACACAGGACTGCCCTGATTCCAGCCCGGTGTTTCTGATACAAACACTTGGCTGCAGGGGCGGAGTTTGACATGTGGATACCTGTTAGACCAATCACACTGCTCCTCATTTATCCAGAATCCGTCCCTCATCTCTCCTCAGTCTTTCCGTTAGTCCTCCAGGTACTTTCCAGTCTAGCATCTCTGTTTGAAATGTGGTTGTATGTGGAGTTTAGGCTTCAGGCTAGTCCCACTTTAAAGATCGTCACTTAAGTAATCATCACAGACACATACTGCTGTTGTGTCCTTGGGCAAGACATTTCAGCCACCTTGCCTCTAGTGTCAATAGAGTGAATTCAATATTTGTGTGTATGCTTGAATGTCCCCAACCCTTAGACATATATGAACTTATTTATTTACAAGATGTGGGATTACACTTATTTGATTGTTGCATAAGAGTAGAAATATTATAGGTCAGATATCCAGCTAAAATCAACAATTTTATGTATGTCTAAATGTTTTCTGTTTTTTTTGTTTTCATATCCAGGGCTCACACCTGCTTCAACCGTCTAGACCTGCCTCCTTACCCATCTTTCTCCATGCTTTATGAGAAGATGCTGACCGCTGTCGAAGAAACCAGCACTTTTGGCCTAGAGTGAAATTAATTTATTACAGGCCTATATCTCTACAGTGCGGAGAGGAATTTCAAATACTGAACAATGGCACTGGACTCCACTTTATAGACTTTATTGTGTTATTTTATTATGGATGCACCATTGCTTTTAAAAACATCAGTCTTTGCTCCTACTGCAAATCAGGACTATGAACTTACTATGCTTTTTGGGACCAACACAATTTAAAATATTCATAAGGAACATATTTATTCAGACTTATTGGTAACATGAAAAAGCGACCACTGCCACCTCTGCTTTGTGGCTTCGGAAATGAAGAACTGAAAAATGCTTATTTGGACCACATTTTTAGCTTAATTAGCGCTTTAATTGTTTTACAGCATCTCCTAAAAGCCTGTTGTGATAACTGCTTTTCCTATTTACATTGTTGGATTACAGTCTGAGGTAACTTTTCAACTTTGTGGAGTTTTTCAGTAAATGGCTGACTAGAGTCCAAATTCAAGTTTTGGTATCGTTGTTATGGTATTTTAATCAAAAATATCAAAACTTCATAAATAGCTTTTCTAAATGTGTGGTCTACAAGTGATTGTAACGGAATTAAAGTGAATATTTGTAATCTTTGGCAGATTTGACATGAAGAAAATAATTGGTACAAAAAGAAAAATTATATGAAACCTTATAATGCATATTGATGTTAATTTATTTCCTGACTGACAGTAGCTGTGACACTTGTTTTCCAAGTTATTGATCCATATTTGCAGGGATGCTACGTTGAAGAACATACATTCAGAGATGCAAAACAGATTGAAAAATCTAACTGTAAAATGTAAACTATTTATTGACCTTTAATAGCTACAGTTTCCCTCAGACTACATTTATTTGTTTGCAGTTAATTATAAGCTACTTGCATCTAAAGCTTACACACAACTTTATTATTTATTTTCCAATCTACATTTTTATTTTTAATGTCATGTATTCATATTTTAAATTTATATTCTACTAGAAGATTTTTATCTACATTGTGTCATCACTTGAATTCACTTTAATCAGTAATTAATTTATTACCACAAAACATAATGACCCATTATGTTCTTTATAAAATATTGCTATTTTCTGTTTTTTCTCCATAAAAAATATACCTGGAATTGTGACCATTTAACACATAAATCCTACATATTTAGGTTGAGTTCTTCCTTCACACTGAAAACACTCTCGTTCCACCATGTGATTGCATGTGGTAATACAGGAAGTGGGCCACTGTGTTTTTAAACACCACACATCTTCACTAAAATAATTTGGAACATTTCAGACCTTGAATTGCCAATTTCTACTAAAAAAAAAAGGTAAAACATTAACTTGAAAATTACCAGGTGGAACAGGGCATTTTGATCTTTTGACATGTAGACTAATTATGCAGGATTTCTGAAACGTGTGAATGAAATAAAACAACTTCAGGCATGTTCTTTATGAGGAAACATTCTAACATGGCTTAAAGCTCACAAGAGGTGCATAATGTATGACCTTTATGCAAATCACATGTATTACACACTAGTGACATGTGCATCATTGTTTGTTAGTCACAACCCTGCACAAAGAATGTAAACAAATGTAAAAATACACTGTTATAAATGACATATAGTGATCACTTTATTTATTGGTAGATTATATTCCATCAAGTCATAGGCCTATTAAAACAATTAGGTTGAGTCACCATTTGATTCATATTTATTACACATGGTTATATTTAAGTTTCATAGATTAAAACTTGTAAAGAAATTTATTGAATTAACATTTCCACTCTATTGCACTGCCCTTTTGTCAAACAGAATGTACCAAAGTTCTTAGACCAGGCTGCCACCATCTGTAACTAACTCACTGTTGTGTTAGCACCTTCAGTAAAATATCACTACAAATGATGATGTTGTCTTTTTACTCTTATTGTAAGAAAAAAAGTTGTATTTTAATAACCACAAAAAAATAGTAATGCAGGACCTATTATTGAAATGGTCTGCAGTTGGATATTTCACCGCTAGAGGTCGACACACAATAATACAGGTGCAAATGACACACAATAACACAGGTGCAAATGATGACTTTAAACTACACTTTTGTTTTTCATATTGTATTTTTTAAATATATATAATCACATAATTAATTCAACAACTCTACCATAAGCTAGTGTGTTTCTACATGAAGACTAGTTGGTGAGTTAACCCGCTTACGAAAAACTAGCTTGGAAACTTTTTTTTTGCTAGCTACGTTTTTGTTTGTCACATTATCTCCAATGAAATGAAAACAGGCTATTTTACGTTTTGGAAATATTTTACTTACTTCATTCATTAAGCAGTATGTTACAAAAACTATAAAAAGTTAAACATGTACATTTGTCAACACAAAACAAGTGGTAAAACTTTCTAAAGTTCGTGACAGTTATCCAGATAAGTGGATAAATCTGTTATTTAGAAACGGAAACCTTTTACCCATGCAGATCAGCAGGTACCTGAGATTGACTTTGGTCTAAATTTCAAACCAATGCAAACTTTTGGTATTGCTTGTGTTCCCCTCTGAAGTTTCAGTTAAAAAGTTTTCTTGATGACTTTTTTGTAGAGCTCTCATTTTTCATTGGGGTGCGCTTATGTAAAGTCCCATTTTCCACCTTTATGCATCTCTTAAGTGGTGTTATTCTGTAGAAGTATCAGAAATAAGTAAGGATAAATCAACATAAAGTAAACATAAAGTAACTAAGCAAGACCATCTTACTCATCTCCAATTTCCATGTTCTTGTTGACTCTCTGGTCACTGTGAAATATAACAAATCTAAATATAACGATGTGTAATAATGACTATTTCACTTAATACAACATCCGAACAAAGCTTTAGTACCTACCACTTCTTTTGATGTTCCTTCTTGACCAAATGCACAGCAGCAGCAACAATACCCACCACCACCACCACCACACATGTGCAGCACAGATAGACCAAGCCTAAGAGAGAACACAAAAGCTCTGAGGATAGATTATCACAGACGCACAGCAGAGTCAAACTAAACTTACGAAGATCTATAGCACTTGATCCTGAGACAATACGTTCAATAACTGCAAAGCAAAAAATACGTATTTATTTATATTTCATATTCTTGTTTGTGGTCTGAACTTGTGTGAAAGGATTCTCCCACCTGGGACAGTTGTATCGACTTGCTTCTCCTCAAATGGTGATGTGCCAGAGCAGGTGATGTGTGTGTCTGTGTGGTGGGGCAGCACAGCAGTGGAGACCACTGTCACTGTACCATTAGAGTTTGTCAGTGAGCTGTTGTGTGTCATGTGTCTCTGTGGGACATGTAAGGTGATTGTAGGAGCAGGACGTCCAGTGGCCAAGCAGGACACCACATGCTCCCCTGTGGAACTAGATGTGGTCACATTCAAGATGGGCCCATGTAGCTCTGCAGAGAAAAGATTTTATCTGGTGCATGGCACACTAAAAAGTACAATTACAATGGCTTATATTATTGCACATTGCTGTAAATGAATGAAGCTAGTTCTTACCATAGGTCTGAAGGCAGGTTCTGCCTGTGTAGGCCACATCAGAGGAGGTGATAAACAGACAGATGTAACAGCCCTCGTCCTGCTCAGTTACATTTTGGACCAGTAAAGAGCAGTCCTGGAGCCCTGTTCCTGTGAGCCTAATCTTATTGGAGAATTTTGGGTTGCGTTTGTGTCTGGATGAGAAGCAGGTGGCCACAGTGACCTCCTCTTCAGGCAGGATCTTCTGCCACATGACCTGCAGCACGTCTGAGGAGTGTTGGAGAGGACACTGGAGATAGGCCTCCTCTCCAGCCTTTACTACTACATCCACATGCGCTCTGATGTCTATTTTTAAAGCTGTAACATAGACTAGATTCAACACACATTTCAGGTTGCTCTTATAGTTTGTTGTTTATGATAATTACAGTATGTAAAAGTACAGCCTTTTTACCTTTTTAGCTTCATTGTATGGAAGATAATTTGTTTCTAACTAAGAGAAGAGAAAGACCAACAGGAAACAGTTTGCCCCCTATCCTCCTCAGCCACACATGATTGGTTGCTTATCATCTATATGCTGAATATTTAAAAGCTACTGAGATTCAGATCGGAAGTATTTGATTTTTTTCAAAGCCAAAAGACTGAAAGTGAGTAATTCAGCACTATTTAAAATTCAGAATCTTATGTAATAAATTATCTTCCATACATTGCTCTTTTATTTGCATAAGAATCGCCTTAGCAGCACTGATATATTCAGCATCAATTTCAAAAATATTAATCCAGTAAATCAAAGGTAGTGAGCAAATAATTAGCTTTAGTCATATGAAAATGCTGCTAGTGTGAAGTTTAGTTTTAGTTCAAATCTAATCAGGCTAGGGTGACCAGACGTCCCTGTTTACCCGGGACAGTCCCAGTTTTGAGCTCTGTGTTCCCTGTCCCAGCAGACTTATCCGAAACCAGTGATTTGCTCCTATTTTTGACCAATCTGATCCCTGCCAACAGTAAAGAGAGGCATAAATTGCAATTTGTTTAGGTAAAATACAGAAAAGCTGCTTAAACCTGACCAAAACTCAAATAAAATGTGACTACTGACTCACGTTAGTGCCAAGTGCATAACAATTTTCCTTAATTACGCACAGGTACGCAGTAATTTTATTATTACCAACCAACCCAAACTAAACCGTCCTTGGTGGTCCCCTTTTTTATTTAGAAAATCTGGTCACCCTAAATCAGGTAGACAAAACATGCAGCCTATGTACACGACCAACTCATGTTTCTGCATAGATGTAATAGGCTATATTAACATACAGATAATATTGAAAATTCTTATAAAGGTTGGTGTAGTTTTACCTTCTAGAGAAATAGCAGCCAATAAAAGAACAAATAAACTCGATGCGATTAAATCCATGTTTGCGCTCGTTTCTAAAAGATATTGTACCGCCGAATTTTGAATAGAAGATCCCGCCCTACCCACATGGGTGAAAGTGAAAGTAACAGGCGCAGGGCTAAAAAGCACGGAGGCCAGTACCACCAGAGAGCGCCATGACCAAACTATTAAACGCTCCAGCTTCCCATCACGTGTTTTCATGTAGATCTAATTATATTCTCAGATAATTGTGAATTGTTGGAAATTCTTTGATTGAATTCCACTGTCATTAAAGGAAATAAATTCACACAACAATGTTTAGTTGCTTAATATACATCAATATACAGGTTTTTTTTAAAGTGCATACGTTGGTTAAAGTGCAAAAGAATGCTTGGGAAAACATGGGGAATTAGATTAAGTTTAGTCTGACATATAGAGTTACTGCTATCCAGCATGGAATTTACAGACTGTTCACAGACTGTTTACAGACCATCACTTTCTTACTCACTTTCACACAAATAAATTAAATTAATAAATATTTAAAGGAAAACAAAGTGCTAATCTTTGATGTGGGCAAGCTTATGATTGTAGTATTCATATCACATTTTGTTCACAATTTGATCGATGATTTAACCTGAAACACACAATAGTTGATGATTTAACCTGAAATACACAATAGTTTTAATAATTACCACATTGTCGTTATCAAAAAAAAAAAAAAGTGCTTACCTTTTTAACAGAAAAAGAATACCAACAGAGATCAGCAAAATTACACAAACGCTGACAGTAATGGCTGTGTAAATTGTGACATCTAGTGGACAGAAAAGACACGGGTTAGTTTGGTTCAGGGCCAATTTGGCCAAAGTACTGAAAACACTTAGTGGTAAACTCCCTAATCTGTCAAACACAGTGACCTTTGCTACAGTTATCTCCCTCCAGGGGTATTATAGATCAGGGAGTGTGTCATATAGAAACCTACTTCTAAAAGCTGAAATGAAACCGAAAGATGGATCAGCTGATTCTATGTCTCTCTTGTTTACAATATTAAAGTCAAGTACTTACAGGAAGTTCAAGCTTTCCAGTTCATTACTCACATTTATGATTGTTACTGGTAGTCTTATGTAACCCCTTCACTTTATAAATATAACTCTGTCATTTTATAGAATACAGTGCCTAGTCTCTCACTATGTAACTTTTCTGGTAGGTGGTCTGCTACCTGTTTATCTCAATTGCGATGCTATTGCTTTGCCTATAATGTTCCACAGTATGGCATTAAACAGTTGTTTTTATTGCTGACAAAAAAGAAATATGCCCAGGAATACCTTGAAAATGAAGCAGAGCCTCTCCACAGATCTGACTTGGTTAAAACTGAGCTTTGTCCCATGATTTTAAAGCCATACTGTTGAACATTTTAGGAAACATTTTAGCAAAAACCTAGTGAGCCTTTAAATGCAAGTTCAAATGACACATACCACTTTTCGTATTCTTCTTAATTCCTCTATAAGTAATGCTCTCTTTCTTCTCTCCTCTCATCCCAGGATTGATGAGGCAGTGAACATGTCCGCTCCAGTCCGGAGACATCTGCAGAGTCACATTTGTGCTGCTGGTGAGTGAGTGGTCCTCATTGGTCAGCACTGATGTTTGGGATTTCTCCACCAATGTTACATCTTGTGAATAATCCCACTGGAGTTTTGGAGCTGGTTTACCAGTGGCAGAGCAGCTAAATATTACTTGTATATCTTTGTTTTCAGGTTCTTCACTGGGCGCAAACACCTGAGTTTTAACATCTGATACCCCTAAAAAAAGTAAGAACATTTACTTAAAATATATGAAAGCTGTAAATTATAAAATGAAGACAGCAGACATTTTGTACCTTGCACTTTGAGACAAGTCTGGTGTCTTTTGGAGCCGCTGGGGTACGCATTAAATGAACACACATAGCAGCTTTCATCTGCCCATGTCAGATTTCTCACAGTTATAGACGAGGAGTGGAGAGACGCCTCTGTGAACAGGATTTTCCCCTTGTATGGGTCATTTACCTGCTCCCCAAATCGCTTACTGTAGGTGGCCAAGTTCTTTATGGGGTCGTCCTTATAGACTCGCTGCCATGTGACTTGCACTACGTCTGTTGGGTGAAAATGTTTTTGTTTATAATTGTGTTTCACCTTTTAAGATCCATTTTAAATCCAAACTGTGATACCTTTAGGGTCATCCAGTTTGCATTTATAGTGTGCGTCCTCGCCGTATTCAGCTGATCTGTCTCCATGTCCAATAATCTGTGAAGCCGAGGCTGAATATAAACAGCTGCATGTCAGGTATACAATCATTAGAAAAGGGATTACATTTAAAAACAAACAAAAAGCTAAAAAAAACCCCAAAAAGCTAAAAAAAACAAAAAGCTAAAAAAAAAACAAAAAAAAACAATGAACAATGATTAAAAAATACATTGGGATGATATGAAATGTAAATAACAACAACAACAACAACAACAACAATAATAATAATAATAATAATAATAATAATTAAATAAACAAACAAATGAATAAAAAAAACTAACCTAACGGTATTCAAATGATATCAAATCAGTAAAATACGATAGTGAAAAAAGTATATCATGTAGAATATATAGGTGTCCTGTGATAAAATATATGACACTCACCTTTAAAAGCCAGGTACACTGTGATCAGAAATGCGCACCACATCTCTCTGTAAGGCTCCGTCTGTTTCTGTTTGGTTGTGACACAGCTGTATTTAAAGACTAAAACAGAAGTGAAAGTATGGGAGACTGGTGCTGCATTTAAAGGAAATCACTTGTCATGTTTAACACAGAAATTAGGCTTCTTTCCTCTCTCTCCACTTCTGAAAAAAGATTACTAATCTCTGCCATGCACACATCACTTTCATACTAGGCAATGTGGGTGAACACAACACCATTTTTTTTGTGACTGGTGCCCCCCTGTGGCACCTGAAATTCCCAGTGTCTCCCATTCAAGTACAGGATTGCTCAAGCATGTGTGAAAGTGGATGAAACAAAACACAACTCCAGGTATGTTTTGAATGAGTTAACAGCATAACAACTTAAAGCTCAACTTAAAGCTCACAAGAGTCAGTTTTGTGTTATGTAAGTTCATTGTTCCCCGTTAGTTACATAGAATTGAGTCTGGGATTAAATAACCTAACTGAGGAAAGTACCAAGAAATACCTCTCATGTAATCAACACTAGAACAAACAAAGTAGACTGACGCACAAGCTGGGAATGCTATAGTAACATTGCTACAGAGTTTGTCTCAAATTCTGGAAAATGTTACAAGGAAATACATTTTCCCCATTATTTGTACACACAACAGTTTACGAGAGTATATCCTGCCATACCGGCTTGTCAAAGCCTGATCCCGTCAGATCTCAGAAGCTAAGCAGGGCTGGGCCTGGTTAGTACTTGGATGGGAGACCACTGGGAATTCCAGGTGCCACAGGGGGGCGCCATTGGCAAAAACTGTTGTTGTGTCCTTAGGCAAGACACTTCACTCACATTGCCTAGTGTGAAAGTGTTATGTGCTTGGCAGGACTCACTTGAAAAAGAGATTAGTAATCTCAATGGGACTTTCCTGGGTAAATAAAGGTTAAAAAAATCCTGCTTTGTTGGTGTAAGAAGCTGTAAAGTACCTGAATCTGTTTATTATTTATTATAACTGCAGCTTTCAGTTTTTGTTTTTGTTCACTTGCTTATCTTCTGCTCAATACTACTTTTTTTTATGATTTTTAATATGTTTTTTTTTTTACATTATTTTATCTGTAAGGAATATTGATTACCGGTACATAAGATCAGTTTGACCCCTCCCCCCACCCCACCCCTCCACTCCTGCAAGGCCAAACAGGTTAAAAACAGGTTATGTTTGAACATTCTTTCATGTATCTTTATTATTCAAACATTATTAAATTAAATTTTACAGTTGAATAAAGGCCGCCCTTGGTCTCAATAAAGGTGCCATGTGGTTCTATTTGCTCCTCAGTCTAAAAACACAAATGTACAGAAATATTAGCACAATCACATTTTTAGTAATAACATAATAATACATTTTTATATTACCACATCTGTTTGTGACTCCAGTTGCCGTCTGCTAAATGAACAACAATAAGATGGGTAACTGCTGTGAACTTGTGGTATATTGTGAAGTCAGGAAATGAGACCTACATGTTTAAACCACTGCACTGCTATATATACATATACATGTATACAATTTTTATTGAAAACATATAAAGTATGTTGATGTCTTACCTGTGAAGCTTCTTTTTAACAAAGATTGCAAGTATAAGAGGCATTACGATGATTGTGGTACCAAACAATAAAATCAGACACAGTAGTTTATGGTCTGGTGCTTTTACAGAATTGCTGCCATTTCCATTTTCATGAGCTAAAATAAAAGTTTGTATGGGTCAGTTTATTGTAAAAAAAAAAAAAAAGTTAAATGTGAAATCAAGGTTTATAGTTTAGTACCTTCTTGAACAGTGACATTGATGTGAAATTTAAATATGCCCACAACAGTGACATTGATGTGAAATTTAAATATGCCCTCATCTTTTATACATGTACAGTTGTACATTCCACTGTCCGCTGGTGTTAAGTCCATCAGGCAGAGGAACACAGTGTGATTTTGTACCATTAGTGAAATCCTGGAGTCACATTTGGATTCATTTTTCTGTGCGTCTAGATAGTTTAATTTACACACATCTCCATTTTCTTCTTTTTGAATTTGGCAAAGTACATTTAAAATTAAATTGTCTGTATCATTGGTGCAGAGTCGAGTCATATCTTCTTTTGCCCGAATGTGTTTTTCCAAAAATTCTACAGCACATCAACAAACATCAATAGACACGTGTCCAACACATTAATCCAACTATAATAGACCTATTGATTTACCTTTTGGGTTGTTGTAACACAAGGTTTGTTGGAGAAGTTGTAGAAAAAGTAGAAAACATACAGCGTCTCTGCACAGCTCCATCATGCTCGTCCTGTGTTTGAGTGACACGATGAGAACAGAAACCCACCCACACTCAGAATAGGAAATGACCCCGTACATGTTACATAAAAGCAGTGATTATGTGAACGCAGTGCTAAGGATTTTTTCATAATATTCATTTCTATGTATTTATTTAAAGATATTGTACCAAGATAGATTTTGGATGTCCTATTTTGAGCCAGTGATACAGTCATTGATAAGTTCTTCACAGTGCACTTTATCCCAAGGCTTCAGTCTGTATTCAAATTCTGAGACCAACTTATGTTGAAGTTTATTGTTCATCAAAATGAATACTTTTCTCACAAATCATGAACCAGAAACTACTATAAAAATACATGCCAGTCCTTACTGATATGTTGAAAACTTTAAAGACACATGCATTAAAAATATACAAATACTCATGCAGTATTACTACAACAAATACTATAAATACTACAGATACTACTACTACAATTTCTGCTACTAGTTTACTATAACTACTAATACTACTACACCCCTGCTTCGAACATCCACCCCTTGTAAGAACTACTACTACTACTGCTACTCTGTTATTTGTATTATTTTTATACAGTAATTAATGACTCTAGTTGGTTGAGAATCACACATCACAATTTCTCATATACTGTTTCATTATCGATTTGATCTAAGCCTGAAACTTCGCTCAATACTACTTTTTAATGATTTTTAATGTTTTTTTTTTACATTATTTTATCTATAAGGAATATTGATTACATATTTATTAAAGATCAGTTTGACCCCCACCCCCCACCCCTCCACTCCTGCATGGCCAAACAGGTTAAAAACAGGTTATGTTTGAACATTCTTTCATGTATCTTTATTATTCAAACATTATTCAATTTTACAGTTGAATAAAGGCCGCCCTTAGTCTCAATAAAGGTGCCATATGGTTCTATTTGCTCCTCAGTCTAAAAACACAAATGTACAGAAATATTAGCACAATCACATTTTTAATAATATCATAATAATACATTTTTATATTACCACATCTGTTTGTGACTCCAGGTGCCGTCTGCTAAATGAACAACAATATCAACAATAAGATGGGTAACTGCTGTGAACTTGTGGTATATTGTGAAGTCAGGAAATGAGACCTTCATGTTTAAACCACTGCACTGCTATATATACATATACATATATAAAATTTTTATTTAAAACATATAAAGTATGTTGATGTCTTACCTGTGAAGCTTCTTTTTAACAAAGATTACAAGTATAAGAGGCATTACGATGATTGTGGTACCAAACAATAAAATCAGACACAGTAGTTTATGGTCTGGTGCTTTTACAGAATTGCTGCCATTTCCATTTTCATGAGCTAAAATAAAAGTTTGTATGGGTCAGTTTATTGTAAAAAATAAATAAATAAATAAAGTAAAATGTGAAATCAAGGTTTATAGTTTAGTACCTTCTTCAACAGTGACATTGATGTGAAATTTAAATATGCTCTCATCTTTTATACATGTACAGTTGTACATTCCACTGTCCGCTGGTGTTAAGTCCATCAGGTGGAGGAACACAGTGCGATTTTGTACCATTAGTGAAATCCTGGAGTCACATTTGGGTTAATTTTTCAGTGCGTCTAGATAGTTTAATTTACACACATCTCCATTTTCTTCTTTTTGAATTTGGCAAAATACATTATAAATTAAATTGTCTGTATCATTGGTGCAGAGTCGAGTCATATCTTCTTTTGCCCAAATGTGTTTTTCCAAAAATTCTACAGCACATCAACAAACATCAATAGACACGTGTCCAACACATTAATCCAACTATAATAGACCTATTGATTTACCTTTTGGGTTGTTGTAACACAAGGTTTGTTGGAGAAGTTGTAGAAAAAGTAGAAAACATACAGCGTCTCTGCACAGCTCCATCATGCTCGTCCTGTGTTTGAGTGACAATGAGAACAGAAACCCACCCACACCCACAGAATAGGAAATGACCCCATACATGTTACATAAAAGCAGTGGAGATTATGTGGACGCAGTGCTAAGGATTTTTTCATAATATTTATTTCTATGTATTTATTTAAAGATATTGTACCAAGATAGATTTTGGATGTCCTACTTTGAGCCAGTGATACAGTCATTGATAAGTTCTTCACAGTGCACTTTATCCCAAGGCTTCAGTCTGTATTCAAATTCTGAGACCAACTTATGTTGAAGTTTATTGTTCATCAAAATGAATACTTTTCTCACAAATCATGAACCAGAAACTACTATAAAAATACATGCCAGTCCTTACTGATATGTTTAAAACTTTAAAGACACATGCATTAAAAATATACAAATACTCATGCAGTATTACTACAACAAATACTATAAATACTACAGATACTGCTACTACAATTTCTGCTACTACGTTACTATAACTACTAATACTACTACACCCCTGCTTCGAACATCCACCCCCTTGTAAGAACTACTACTACTACTGCTACTCTATTATTTGTATTATTTTTATACAGTAATTAATGACTCTAGTTGGTTGAGAATCACACATCACAAGTTCTCATATACTGTTTCATTATCGATTTGATCTAAGACTGAAACTTCTGCTCAATACTACTTTTTAATGATTTTTAATATGTTTTTTTTTTTTTTACATTATTTTATCTATAAGGAATATTGATTACATATTTATTAAAGATCAGTTTGACCCCCACCCCCCACCCCTCCACTCCTGCAAGGCCAAACAGGTTAAAAACAGGTTATGTTTGAACATTCTTTCATGTATCTTTATTATTCAAACATTATTCAATTTTACAGTTGAATAAAGGCCACCCTCGGTCTCAATAAAGGTGCCATATGGTTCTATTTGCTCCTCAGTCTAAAAACACAAATGTACAGAAATATTAGCACAATCACATTTTTAGTAATAACATAATAATACATTTTTATATTACCACATCTGTTTGTGACTCCAGTTGCCGTCTGCTAAATGAACAACAATATCAACAATAAGATGGGTAACTGCTGTGAACTTGTGGTGTATTGTGAAGTCAGGAAATGAGACCTTCATGTTTAAACCACTGCACTGCTATATATACATATACATATATAAAATTTTTATTTAAAACATATAAAGTATGTTGATGTCTTACCTGTGAAGCTTCTTTTTAACAAAGATTACAAGTATATGAGGCATTACGATGATTGTGGTACCAAACAATAAAATCAGACACAGTAGTTTATGGTCTGGTGCTTTTACAGAATTGCTGCCATTTCCATTTTCATGAGCTAAAATAAAAGTTTGTATGGGTCAGTTTATTGTAAAAAAAAAAATAATAATAAAATAAAAAAGTAAAATGTGAAATCAAGGTTTATAGTTTAGTACCTTCTTCAACAGTGACATTGATGTGAAATGTATATATGCCCTCATCTTTTATACATGTACAGTTGTATATTCCACTGTCCGCTGGTGTTAAGTCCATCAGGCGGAGGAACACAGTGTGATTTTGTGCCATTAGTGAAATCCTGGAGTCACATTTGGGTTCATTTTTCTGTGCATCTAGATAGTTTAATTTACACACATCTCCATTTTCTTCTTTTTGAATTTGGCAAACTACATTTGAAATTAAATTGTCTGTATCATTGGTGCAAAGTCGAGTCGTATCTTCTTTTGCCCGAATGTGTTTTTTCAAAAATTCTACAGCACATCAACAAACATCAATAGACACGTGTCCAACACATTAATCCAACTATAATAGACCTATTGATTTACCTTTTGGGTTGTTGTAACACAAGGTTTGCTGGAGAAGTTGTAGAAAAAGTAGAAAACATACAGCGTCTCTGCACAGCTCCATCATGCTTCTCCTGTGTTTGAGTGACAATGAGAACAGAAACCCACCCACACCCACAGAATAGGAAATGACCCCATACGTGTTACATAAAAGCAGTGGAGATTATGTGGACGCAGTGCTAAGGATTTTTTCATAATATTTATTTCTATGTATTTATTTAAAGATATTGTACCAAGATAGATTTTGGATGTCCTACTTTGAGCCAGTGATACAGTTATTGATAAGTTCTTCACAGTGCACTTTATCCCAAGGCTTCAGTCTGTATTCAAATTCTGAGACCAACTTATGTTGAAGTTTATTGTTCATCAAAATGAATACTTTTCTCACAAATCATGAACCAGAAACTACTATAAAAATACATGCCAGTCCTTACTGATATGTTGAAAACTTTAAAGACACATGCATTAAAAATATACAAATACTCATGCAGTATTACTACAACAAATACTATAAATACTACAGATACTGCTACTACAATTTCTGCTACTACGTTACTATAACTACTAATACTACTACACCCCTGCTTCGAACATCCACCCCCTGTAAGAACTACTACTACTACTGCTACTCTATTATTTGTATTATTTTTATACAGTAATTAATGACTCTAGTTGGTTGAGAATCACACATCACAAGTTCTCATATACTGTTTCATTATCGATTTGATCTAAGCCTGAAACTTCCACTAAATCCACAGCACTAATTGTCTGGTACAGGTCGTTTGTGGGCTCCTGAAGTGCTGCATATGTGTCCATTTGATGTTGGTCCTTTTCCTTTCCTTCCTTTAAAACACAAAGAGCAAACACCAGTTATTTAGACAAGGTAATGTTCATTCTTCTGTTCCCAAAGATACAATTATCACCACATACCGCCAATGGAGGTTCAGTTTGTTCCCTGTAAAAGAAGAAAAGAAGTTTTTTGATTGACATTGTCCTGAATAGTACATTATTGGCATGCTCTCACCTGCAGTTCCCTCTGTAAATACAACATAGAGTCACTGTAAATATGATCATAAATACTATTAAAGATGAGCCAAATGTAGTCATGACCAAGAACTTGTTGTCATGTGAGTTGTTTTGTTCATTCAATGCAGAACCTAAAACACAAATAATACAATGTAGTGCTTTTGTTCATTTTAATTTAAATCAACTGCTGGTGTTTGTGCTGGCCTCCTACCTTGAACAGTGATGTTTAAGTGAAATTGAAATATGCCCACATCTTTTATACATTTACAGTCGTACATTCCACTGTCCGCTGGTGTTAAGTCCATCAGGCGGAGGAACACAGTGCGATTTTGTACCATTAGTGAAATCCTGGAGTCACATTTGGGTTCATTTTTCAGTGCGTCTAGATAGTTTAATTTACACACATCTCCATTTTCTTCTTTTTGAATTTGGCAAAATACATTTGAAATTAAATTGTCTGTATCATTGGTGCAGAGTCGAGTCATGTCTACTTCTGCCCCAATGTGTTTTTCCAAAAATTCTACAGCACATCAACAAACATCAATAGACACATGTCCAACACATTAATCCAACTATAATAGACCTATTGATTTACCTTTTGGGTTGTTGTAACACAAAGTTTGTTGGAGAAGTTGTAGAAAAAGTAGAAAACATACAGCGTCTCTGCACAGCTCCATCATGTTTGTCCTGTGTTTGAGTGACAATGAGAACAGAAACCCACCCACACTCAGAATAGGAAATGACCCCGTACATGTTATATAAAAGCAGTGATTATGTGAACGCAGTGCTAAGGATTTTTTCATAATATTTATTTCTATGTATTTATTTAAAGATATTGTACCAAGATAGATTTTGGATGTCCTATTTTGAGCCAGTGATACAGTTATTGATAAGTTCTTCACAGTGCACTTTATCCCAAGGCTTCAGTCTGTATTCAAATTCTGAGACCAACTTATGTTGAAGTTTATTGTTCATCAAAATGAATACTTTTCTCACAAATCATGAACCAGAAACTACTATAAAAATACATGCCAGTCCTTACTGATATGTTGAAAACTTTAAAGACACATGCATTAAAAATATACAAATACTCATGCAGTATTACTACAACAAATACTATAAATACTACAGATACTACTACTACAATTTCTGCTACTACGTTACTATAACTACTAATACTACTACACCCCTGCTTCGAACATCCACCCCCTGTAAGAACTACTACTACTACTGCTACTCTATTATTTGCATTATTTTTATACAGTAATTAATGACTCTAGTTGGTTGAGAATCACACATCACAAGTTCTCATATACTGTTTCATTATCGATTTGATCTAAGCCTGAAACTTCCACTAAATCCACAGCACTAATTGTCTGGTACAGGTCGTTTGTGGGCTCCTGAAGTGCTGCATATGTGTCCATTTGATGTTGGTCCTTTTCCTTTCCTTCCTTTAAAACACAAAGAGCAAACACCAGTTATTTAGACAAGGTAATGTTCATTCTTCTGTTCCCATAGATACAATTATCACCACATACCGCCAATGGAGGTTCAGTTTGTTCCCTGTAAAAGAAGAAAAGAAGTTTTTTGATTGACATTGTCCTGAATAGTACATTATTGGCATGCTCTCACCTGCAGTTCCCTCTGTAAATACAACATAGAGTCACTGTAAATATGATCATAAATACTATTAAAGATGAGCCAAATGTAGTCATGACCAAGAACTTGTTGTTGTCATGTGAGTTGTTTTGTTCATTCAATGCAGAATCTAAAACACAAATAATACAATGTAGTGCTTTTGTTCATTTTAATTTAAATCAACTGCTGGTGATTGTGCTGGCCTCCTACCTTGAACAGTGATGTTTAAGTGAAATTTAAATATGCCCACATCTTTTATACATAAACAGTTGTACATTCCACTGTCCGCTGGTGTTAAGTCCATCAGGCGGAGGAACACAGTGCGATTTTGTACCATTAGTGAAATCCTGGAGTCACATTTGGGTTCATTTTTCTGTGCTTCTAGATCAGGGGTGGCCAACTAGTAGAAGACTAAGAGCCCCTTCTTTTTCTGTGTTACTGCAAAGAGCCACATTATACACATGGGTACACATGAACATCATCCCATTCCTCAATCATGTATGCACGCACACGCACACACAGACCTATGCTCAACCAGATTTAATGAAAATAACCACACCAACATGATAATATTGTTTAAAAGTTGGTAAAAGTTGTTTTCAACAGTTAACATTGTGTGCACTGTCTCACACACACAAACTCTCAGTTCAAGCAAGTCCACAAACAAAAATAAAATAATTTTCATTTTCAATTTTTCTCTTACTATGCTGCTTAGTGAGACTTTTGGCATTCCTTATCTTGAACAATCCTTGAATGAATGGTAACGCCAGCCAAGCATATTTGACGCATGTTATGTAAAAGCTCCTGAAGAGCCGCATGAAACTAGTTAAAGAGCCGCATGAGGCTCGAGAGCCACGGGTTGGCCATGACTGTTCTAGATAGTTTAATTTACACACATCTCCATTTTCTTCTTTTTGAATTTGGCAAATTACATTTGAAATTAAATTGTCTGTATCATTGGTGCAGAGTCGAGTCGTATCTTCTTTTGCCCGAATGTGTTTTTCCAAAAATTCTACAGCACATCAACAAACATCAATAGACACATGTCCAACACATTAATCCAACTATAATAGACCTATTGATTTACCTTTTGTGTTGCTGTAACACAAGGTTTGTTGGAGAAGTTGTAGAAAAAGTAGAAAACATACAGCGTCTCTGCACAGCTCCATCATGCTCGTCCTGTGTTTGAGTGACACAATGAGAACAGAAACCCACCCACACTCAGAATAGGAAATGACCCTGTACGTCACAGGTGTCAAACATGCGGCCCGGGGGCCAGATCCGGCCCTCCAAGACCTTTAATCTGGCCCTTGGCTGATTTTCTATTAAAATATTTAAAATTTTCAGATTTTTCTGGTAATTTTCTGCGCATCTTAGCATAGCAGCTGCCTCCAGTGCTTCTGTGCGTGGCGCCCCACCAGACAAATGAAGACCTGCCTCTTCCAAACGCTTCTTAAAGGATCGATCGCTTTTGACTGTTGACCGTGACACCCTCATCAGCAAAATGTCAAAAATAAGAAAAGTGGAGCTGAGTGCAGGATTTTCCAAGAAAAATTTACTAATTCTTATTTGTTCACGGAGGTGAATGGGAAACCTGTAAGATCTTAAACCCCACTACGAGACACTGCGAAAAAATACAATAACTTGAACAGAGAATTGAGAAGACAGAAGATAAACGTATTATTGCTGGGACTGAAGAAACAGCTGTCTGTTTTCACCCAGGGGCCAAGAGGCTAGTGATGCTGCTGTGAAAGCAACCTAACCTAGCATAATATTATAATATTTTGTAAAATAAAATCAAATAAAGATTTCTGTAATAGATTTGCGTTTCTCTGCACAAATATTTGGACTCATTGCTATTTTTGGGGTATATATGCCATGAGTTTTCTGATCCTCGGCCCCTTTGGAGTCAAAGTTGGTTGTATACGGCCCCCGGACCAAAATGAGTTTGACACCCCTGCTGTACGTGTTATATAAAAGCAGTGATTATGTGAACGCAGTGCTAAGGATTTTTTCATAATATTTATTTCTATGTATTTATTTAAAGATATTGTACCAAGATAGATTTTGGATGTCCTACTTTGAGCCAGTGATACAGTCATTGATAAGTTCTTCACAGTGCACTTTATCCCAAGGCTTCAGTCTGTATTCAAATTCTGAGACCAACTTATGTTGAAGTTTATTGTTCATCAAAATGAATACTTTTCTCACAAATCATGAACCAGAAACTACTATAAAAATACATGCCAGTCCTTACTGATATGTTGAAAACTTTAAAGACACATGCATTAAAAATATACAAATACTCATGCAGTATTACTACAACAAATACTATAAATACTACAGATACTGCTACTACAATTTCTGCTACTATGTTACTATAACTACTAATACTACTACACCCCTGCTTCGAACATCCACCCCCTGTAAGAACTACTACTACTACTGCTACTCTATTATTTGTATTATTTTTATACAGTAATTAATGACTCTAGTTGGTTGAGAATCACACATCACAAGTTCTCATATACTGTTTCATTATCGATTTGATCTAAGCCTGAAACTTCCACTAAATCCACAGCACTAATTGTCTGGTACAGGTCGCTTAGGGCTCTGAAGTGCTGCATATGTGTCCATTTGATGTTGGTCCTTTTCCTTTCCTTCCTTTAAAACACAAAGAGCAAACACCAGTTATTTAGACAAAGTAATGTTCATTCTTCTGTTCCCATAGATACAATTATCACCACATACCGCCAATGGAGGTTCAGTTTGTTCCCTGTAAAAGAAGAAAGGAAGTTTTTTGATTGACATTGTCCTGAATAGTACATTATTGGCATGCTCTCACCTGCAGTTCCCTCTGTAAATACAACATAGAGTCACTGTAAATATGATCATAAATACTATTAAAGATGAGCCAAATGTAGTCATGACCAAGAACTTGTTGTTGTCATGTGAGTTGTTTTGTTCATTCAATGCAGAATCTAAAACACAAATAATACAATGTAGTGCTTTTGTTCATTTTAATTTAAATCAACTGCTGGTGATTGTGCTGGCCTCCTACCTTGAACAGTGATGTTTATGTGAAATTTAAATATGTCTACATCTTTTATACATAAACAGTTGTACATTCCACTGTCCGCTGGTGTTAAGTCCATCAGGCGGAGGAACACAGTGCGATTTTGTACCATTAGTGAAATCCTGGAGTCACATTTGGGTTCATTTTTCTGTGCTTCTAGATAGTTTAATTTACACACATCTCCATTTTCTTCTTTTTGAATTTGGCAAAATACATTTGAAATTAAATTGTCTGTATCATTGGTGCAGAGTCGAGTCGTATCTTCTTTTGCCCGAATGTGTTTTTCCAAAAATTCTACAGCACATCAACAAACATCAATAGACACATGTCCAACACATTAATCCAACTATAATAGACCTATTGATTTACCTTTTGTGTTGCTGTAACACAAGGTTTGTTGGAGAAGTTGTAGAAAAAGTAGAAAACATACAGCGTCTCTGCACAGCTCCATCATGCTCGTCCTGTGTTTGAGTGACACAATGAGAACAGAAACCCACCCACACTCAGAATAGGAAATGACCCTGTACGTCACAGGTGTCAAACATGCGGCCCGGGGGCCAGATCCGGCCCTCCAAGACCTTTAATCTGGCCCTTGGCTGATTTTCTATTAAAATATTTAAAATTTTCAGATTTTTCTGGTAATTTTCTGCGCATCTTAGCATAGCAGCGTCTCCAGTGCTTCTGTGCGTGGCGCCTCCACCAGACAAATGAAGACCTGCCTCTTTCCAAACGCTCTTAAAGGACGATCGTTTTGACTGTTGACCGTGACACCCTCATCAGCAAAATGTCAAAAATAAGAAAAGTGGAGCTGAGTGCAGGATTTTCCAAGAAAAATTTACTAATTCTTATTTGTTCACGGAGGTGAATGGGAAACCTGTAAGATCTTAAACCCCACTACGAGACACTGCGAAAAATACAATAACTTGAACAGAGAATTGAGAAGACAGAAGATAAACGAATTATTGCTGGGACTGAAGAAACAGCTGTCTGTTTTCACCCAGGGGCCAAGAGGCTAGTGATGCTGCTGTGAAAGCAACCTAACCTAGCATAATATTATAATATTTTGTAAAATAAAATCAAATAAAGATTTCTGTAATAGATTTGCGTTTCTCTGCACAAATATTTGGACTCATTGCTATTTTTGGGGTATATATGCCATGAGTTTTCTGATCCGGCCCCTTTGGAGTCAAAGTTGGTTGTATACGGCCCCCGGACCAAAATGAGTTTGACACCCCTGCTGTACGTGTTATATAAAAGCAGTGATTATGTGAACGCAGTGCTAAGGATTTTTTCATAATATTTATTTCTATGTATTTATTTAAAGATGTACCAAGATAGATTTTGGATGTCCTACTTTGAGCCAGTGATACAGTTATTGATAAGTTCTTCACAGTGCACTTTATCCCAAGGCTTCAGTCTGTATTCAAATTCTGAGACCAACTTATGTTGAAGTTTATTGTTCATCAAAATGAATACTTTTCTCACAAATCATGAACCAGAAACTACTATAAAAATACATGCCAGTCCTTACTGATATGTTTAAAACTTTAAAGACACATGCATTAAAAATATACAAATACTCATGCAGTATTACTACAACAAATACTATAAATACTACAGATACTACTACTACAATTTCTGCTACTACGTTACTATAACTACTAATACTACTACACCCCTGCTTCGAACATCCACCCCCTGTAAGAACTACTACTACTACTGCTACTCTATTATTTGCATTATTTTTATACAGTAATTAATGACTCTAGTTGGTTGAGAATCACACATCACAAGTTCTCATATACTGTTTCACTATCGATTTGATCTAAGCCTGAAACTTCCACTAAATCCACAGCACTAATTGTCTGGTACAGGTCGTTTGTGGGCTCCTGAAGTGCTGCATATGTGTCCATTTGATGTTGGTCCTTTTCCTTTCCTTCCTTTAAAACACAAAGAGCAAACACCAGTTATTTAGACAAAGTAATGTTCATTCTTCTTCGTTCCCATAGATACAATTATCACCACATACCATCACTGGAGGTTCAGTTTGTTCCCTGTAAAAGAAGAAAAGAACTTTTTTGATTGACATTGTCCTGAATAGTACATTATTGGCATGCTCTCACCTGCAGTTCAAGATTCAAGATTCAAGATTACTTTATTTGTCCCAAAGGAAATTTGTTTTGAAATTTGGTTCCCTCTGTAAATACAACATAGAGTCACTGTAAATATGATCATAAATACTATTAAAGATGAGCCAAATGTAGTCATGACCAAGAACTTGTTGTCATGTGAGTTGTTTTGTTCATTCAATGCAGAACCTAAAACACAAATAATACAATGTAGTGCTTTTGTTCATTTTAATTTAAATCAACTGCTGGTGTTTGTGCTGGCCTCCTACCTTGAACAGTGATGTTTAAGTGAAATTTAAATATGCCCACATCTTTTATACATGAACAGTTGTACATTCCACTGTCCGCTGGTGTTAAGTCCATCAGGCGGAGGAACACAGTGTGATTTTGTACCATTAGTGAAATCCTGGAGTCACATTTGGATTCATTTTTCTGTGCATCTAGATAATTTAATTTACACACATCTCCATTTTCTTCTTTTTGAATTTGGCAAAATACATTTGAAATTAAATTGTCTGTATCATTGGTGCAGAGTCGAGTCATGTCTACTTCTGCCCCAATGTGTTTTTCCAAAAACTCTGTGAACAAACACAAATGATTAGGTGTCTAAAATATGTATTAAACAATGAAAGACCTATTAATTTACCTGCTGGGTTGTAGTAACTCAGAGTTAGTGGAGGAAGCAGTAGAAAACAGAATGCTGCTCTGCACAGGTCCATAATCCTCGATCAACAATGGCAATAATTTAAAAGTACTGAATTTGCAGTTCAACAGATGTGATGGTAATTACTGAATACATCTGATCACAGACAACATTGAACGTCAAAGCCAGTTCTTGACAGTACAATCACCATGAATGTTTTTCTAAGAGGAAGTTGTGGCCTCACAAAAGCACCACTGTGGTTATTTCTGGGAGCTTTGTTTAAAACAGACACTAGACATTCTACTAATACACTGGTACATTTACTTTGAACCCATGTCTCTTGAAATTTAGTTACAGGTGCTTTCGTTGCTTAAACTACCTTAAAATCCAGCATCAAAACTCTGACTTAACCTGATGCTGCTTATTTCCATGGATAGATTAAAAGCAATGCCATGGAACATTCCAGGCAAGCTGCTTCATCTCCTTTGATAAGATTAGATTAAACAAACCCAGTAATAATGAATAGGAACTCACAGTAACTCTTAGAAATAAACAACCTTTTATCATTATTAATTATTATATTTAAGCACTTTTCAGGGGTGTGAATAGTTTGGTAGAGGTTATCTTGTTTCTTATTAAGGAGGGGGTATTTTACTTCTGTGGGGTAATAATTGCTAACCATAAATGTATATATGAGTGAACATAGCTAACACTGAAGTCGCCGCGTGGCAAATAAGAAGTGCACCAGGAGGCTCTTCTGACTGCTTCTGACCCTGGCTACAATTGACTTACACTGGGATCTTGTCGTCCCCTCTCTCTGTAACTGCTGTTTGTATTAACCCACTCTACATGATCCTGTTTTGTCCATCAAAAAAAAATCATATTTATAACATAGAGGCTGGCTCCAGATTCGCTCCTGTAACCATTAGCATCGCGAGCCTCATTTGAGCGGCGCTGAACTCTGTGGGTGACCTCACACTCACATAGTCCACTTTTCATTCATCTTCTCCCGTTTAATCTGGCTGGGTGCGTCAAGGAGCAGCTGTTCACCTCCCAGTCCACTATGCACCTGACCCCCTATGAACCCCTCTGCAGGTGGTGAGCCCACAGGAGGGTGGACGTCATGGTCCTTGATGTTAGTTCATAGGGCGCTGGCATGTTTTGAGTTGATGGGGGAAACCGGAGTGCCATCTAGACACGGGGAGAACATGCAAACTCCACACAGAAAGGCCTGGGCGACCCGGGGATCGAACCTTCTTGCTGTGAGGCATGAGTGTTGCCACTCAGCTGTAGACTCCAGTGTCCGCTGGACACCAAGGAACATGGTCTGATCTTGAATAATTAGTTTGAACATGGATCCACATTCTTGTTCTCTCTTCTGTTGCCATACGTACCGTAATCTATAAAATACATCTCGGGGTAGGTCTGAGTCTGTTCCAATGTGCTTTTCCAAAAATACTGCAATAACATCAACATATCCCTCCTGTGGGCTCACCATCTGCAGAGGGGTTCATAGGGGGGGTCAGGTGCTATGAGTATTGGGCCGCAAGCTGCCCCCGCGACCCAGCTGGATTAAGCGGGAGAAGATGGATGGATGGATGGAACATCAACATATACAGTAAATCCTTTTGATCATTAAAACAATATCGATTTACCTATTGGGTTGTTGAAACACAAGAAAACATAAGATGTCCATTGTAGCTTATATAACCTGTATTTAACCAACAGGACAAGAACTGTAACACACATATACTGTTTATAAATGTGGTGTGGCTAAAATATGGCACACCACACTTTACACAACAACAAAAAAAGATCTTCAATGGTAGATAAGATAGATTTCAATAATTTTATAGTTATAATAATATAATCAACAATATTGTTTCACATAAACAAAAAGAAAATGACCACATAAGGAAATAACAGTGATAATCCCAAATAATAGTAAAATAGTTTATTTCTTTTGCCAAGAATTAGTAAAAATTGCAAATTAAATTTATCTGAAATCTGAGTTGCAAAGTTAGCTTGAACAGTATGACCTCTAAATATATGACTCAAAAGGAAATATGACCATTGCACTGCACTGTTGTGATTTTTTTCAAAAACACCTCAGTTGACTGTGAATAAAGAGAGTATAAGGGGTACACTAAGTAACAGGTTGATTTTTTTGACTGTTAAAGAATATGATATTAAACTCATCTCTCTTGCATGGGTTCAGTTGTTTTATTGCTAAAAACAATCTTGAAAAACATGCATTCTTACAGAATTGCCTCTCCATAAATCTGATCAGCAACTTAGCCTGGTCGTGTCACACGCTTTTCTCTGTGAAAATGAATAAGTTTAATGTCTGTGGAACATTCCAGGCAACGCAAGAACATCTGCATAGAGTCAAACAAGTGGCGGATGCTTCACCAAGTTAGGAAATACAGTTACAACAAAAAAGAAAGCTCAGAATCTAAAAATATAAAAGATGATTTAAAAAGTTACATTTGATCATTGTTTAAATGTGTGAATAGTTTGGTAGAGATCACTGGTCGGCTGCCGGAGCGGTGCGTATGTTTCCATCTCCTCTCCTCCCTTTAAAACAAATAGATGCAACATATTATTATTACCTTAAATATTATGGGAATTGCAGTCACTGTAATTAATCACCAATACCGTTACTGCAGGCTCAGATCGTTGCCTGAAAAATATATTAAAATGTGTTATACAAGTGTTAGGCATTTGTTTTTAACTTTACAATGGAGGTGTAGTCTTACCTGCAACGCCTCGAGTAAATACAACCAAATATAATTGCCCCACATATAATGACTGAAGCTATTACAACTGAACAACATAAAATAACATTTGCATAACTTTTTGAGACCTCAAATCCATCTTGTTCATTAACTGAAAAAAAAAATCTTGTAGTAGCATAAATTTTAGCATTACTTTCATATTGTCAATTTAAATATACGATACCTTTCACAGAGACTTTGAGATGAACTTTAGAAGTGCGACCCTCAACTGTGCACTCGCAGCTGTAGACTCCACGGTTCGCTTGGGTTAGGTTCATTAGACGGAGGTATACAGTATGATTTTGAGTCATCAATGAAATCCTGTAGCCGCACTGAGTTTTGTGTATTTGTCTGGGTATGTAAAGTAAACTGCACGTAACATGCTCTTTTTCTTCTTTTTTGATGCTGCAGTGTATCGATAGAATCGTATCATTGCTGCAGAGAGGAGTCAAGTCCTCTTCTGTCCCGATATGCTTTTCCAAAAACACTGCAACACAATACAAGCAGGTTATAAATGTAAAAAATTATCCCAAAAACGTATTTAAAAAGTATTAGTATTTAAAACATATTCCAGTACCATTTGAGCCGCTGAAACTTAATGGAAAAAATAGAAAAAAGCATAATTTTCCTCTGTACAGATCCATAGCATTTGGCCAGTATTAGACCAAATGAAAACTTATGCTCTGTGTATAGGAAATGTCAAAACCTGTTACATATGAAAGGTGTCAAGAATGTCTTTCCTGCCCCTTTATGACCCATTTTTGTTTGTGGTTTAACTGCAGATTTCAGTAACAATTGACGCACATCAGTTTGACCACTTTCTACCAAGTGGTGGTAACAACAAGAAACAAGAAATTCAACATCAATAATACATTTAGGTGGTGTGATTCTATTTTATTTTATTTTATTTTTTTACTTTTTTCTGAGCTTTAATTTAACACATCTGACCAGAAAGAACTGACTTAGGTGGAACCATTGGCATAGCATAGTGGCACAAGACCCCCGTGCAAGTCTGGAGCTGGGCCCCCCCTCCAAAAAAAAGTGAGACCGAATGCTACTCCCCTGGGTGGAACTTAAAAAGATGAGCTAATTTGAGCTGTTAAACAAGTCCCACTCAAATAACAGTACAGTTAGAAGCTTTGCAACATGGCATTCGCCAGCAGTTTTTCAGTTAGTCACATGTCACCTTTTTGTTGAAAATCAAACACCTAAACAAGACCATGCAAGTGCTTCTTTTGATCACAGACTCCTGCTGTTCAAATCCTTTTGGTATGTTTTTCTATTTTAAAACATTTTTGGCTATGTTTGCTAATGTGTGCATTGTGTAAAAAATGGAAACTCTTGAACATTTTGCCATAGAGATGTATGTTAAACACCCCCAGCACAATGTCACTGCAAAGTATCAATATTTGACCCAAGATATTGTTGGTAAGAATTACTCATTATCAATTGTCCATACCATTGGCAGAGCTTGAATCCTTTTTCATGTTCAGTAAATATCTTTGGTCGAATCTTGGAAAGTGGCTTATATCCATCCATCCATCCATCTTCTCCCGCTTCTCTCCGGCTGGGTCGCGGGGGCAGCGTGCTGCCCAATACTCATAGCACCTGACCCCCCCTATGAACCCCTCTGCAGGTGGTGAGCCCACAGGAGGGTGGACAACATGGTCCTTGATGTTAGTTCATAGGGGTGCGGGCATGTTTTGGGTTGATGGGGGAAACCGGAGCCCCCGGAGGAAACCCATCCAGACACGGGGAGGAACATGCAAACTCCACACAGAAAGGCCCGGGCGACCCGGGGATCGAACCCGCAACCTTCTTGCTGTGAGGCCTGAGTGTTGCCACTCAGCTTATATCTCTATTGCTTATTTAAAATTAGTATTAAAACCTACCATCAGGTCTTAACTATGAATAAAATAGTTGAAAATCATGGCAACCCATTTTATTGAGATTGAGATTGAGATTTTTTCTCTTAGAGAAATTAGGGAAATACATGATTCACACATTCAGTTAGAATGTCCCCTGGAGCATTTGCCAATAAGAAAAGTCCCCAAAAGATTTTCACATGAGCAATATATGATTAGAATGATTACAATTGTTTGTTCTCTGAAACTTCTCTGAAATTCGATGGGTTGGCCTGCCAGTAATATCCTGTATAACCTGTAGGTGCAGAATGGTTTACACAAATTTGACTCTTCTGAGCTTTAAGTCATGTTACATTAAGTCATGTTGTTACATCATCAAAAACATACCTAGAGTTGTGTTCTGTTTCATTCACGCATGTTTGAGTAGACCTGGTTTATCTGTCTCTCCAAAGCTCAAAATGTGATGACCTTGTGATATCACAAAGAAGTAGTTTCCAAGCTAACAGCTTTTACCTTTTATCTTTAGTTCAGTACAGATTGGCAATTCCAGCTCTGAATTAATCCAAATAATTCTTGTGAATGGAGTTTAAAAACACAGTGGAGCACTTTTATTACCACATTACATCACAAGGTAGAATATACTATTTTCTGTTTAAAAGAAGAATTCAGCCTTAAATATGCAGGGATTGTTAATGTATTTGGATGAAACATGTTTTTTTTTATTTATTATTCAAACTTACAGTAAATGAATACATTTAAAATAATGTACCGGTAATACAGGTTGTATATCTAAAGATGATGATATAAGGTTACTAGTTGATGTCAGCCCATAACACCACTGCTGAAATCACTGTCTGTGACTGTCTGTGACTGTGGCTGTCAACTCGTGATGGAGGTAGAGCATGACCTTGGCTTTGTTCCACTTGATGGTAATTCCCCTTCCTGCATACTTGGCTCTGTGCTTTTGAAGAGCCTATATTAGTTAATAGATAGAAAATGTTAATTCACTTTTGACTGTGGATCAGTCTGGCTCTCCTCACTGCTGTGCTGAGTTCTGACTAAAAAATTATGAAAATTAATTTACACATGCCAAAACTTTTTTTGATGTGGAAATTAAATACATTGTTCTTATCCAAATGCCAAAATGACAGTTTAACACTTTTTCGTTTTCTATAACTCGACATCTTCATGAAATCACGTGTTTTAATCATTTCTGTCGTGTTGAGTCAAATTCGTTTAAATCAATGTTTAAGTTGCGCTTCGTGCAGTGGCCACTGTGGGGCGCCATGTGAACAGAAGTTAGCGAGTGCTCAAAGGATCTCGGGAAAATTTCAACCCGGAAGTGTTCTAGCCAACCAGCTCCTCATGTGATGCAGCTGCAACGTTAAGAAGGTAATAGTCCAACTAGAATAATATAGACAATGTTAAAATAACTATTGAACTTCAGAGATATGCAGTATCTGTTCACGAGCATTTTCAGACGTGTTTTACCTCCAGTTCACTTTTTTCACTTCTGTCACTTCTGTCAACAGAATGCAGACATGATGCTACAAAACTACGTACTCTCCCTGCAGCTCGATTCATAAGATTTACAAATATGGTAGGACCTTATTCAGACTTGGGTAACATTAGCATAAGATAATACTAATGTCTCATATTAGTTTGTTCTTAAGTTGTTACTACATATGAGTTTACTATGAACACTTAAAAATGTTTCCACATAAAAACTCACGGTGTTTACATGACAGGAGGATGTTAGCACTGTGATGTCGTGGTTCTCCAGCCCGGTTTACAGTCGCTACTGGCAGCACTATTCGCAGGCTATGGGCTGGTACCAGAGACACAGGAGAGCCTACCGCAAAGCCCTGGAAGCTGCCTACGGCCCACACACTCAACCCCACCCCACCAGCCAGGCCCGGTACACAGACTGGGAGACAGGAGAGGGCCACAGTGAAGATGAAGACGAGATGGCTGATGAGGAAGATGAGGAGAGCAGCTCGGACAGTGACATTGAGTGTGATGTCAGTAACATGGAGATTAGTGAGGAGCTGCGGCAGTACTTTGCTGAGACAGAGAGGCACAGAGAGGAGCTCAGTAAGGACAAACACTCATCTATCACTTGAAATGTGCAGTATTTCTAATTATCTAATGTACATTTGCTCAGCCACAGAAATGTAATGCATAGGTGTATCTGCTATGATGAGCAAATGTATTTAACACAGTGTTGTCAGAAAGTTTCGCTTGGTTATGTCTTATCTCCAGCTGTGAGATGTGAGAGTGCCCTCTGCTGTTACACTAAAGCATGTGTCCTTACAGAGAGGCAGCAACAGATGGAAGAGGAGCAGCAGGACTATGTGCCCGCTGACCAGGACCTGCATGCCTCCTCCTCCAGGAGCACTGTGGCCCCTCCCACCGAGCGGCCCGGGGAGAGGCGTGCTGCAGAGATGAAGAAACTGTACGGGAAAGACGCCTGTAAAATCATGGCCATGGAGGCTGCCATGCAGCTCACGTTTGACAGGAACTGTGACCTGAAGCAGCCAAAGTACTGGCCTGTGATCCCACTGAAGCTGTGACTACTGGAGCCTGAAGGAGGCTCAAACAGAAACTCATGTTTTAATGAAGTTTATAATATTTTGATTCCAGATTCACTTCAAAGGAACACTAAGCATTGAGTTATTGGTTTCTTATTGCTCCTTGGAGTGACTCTAAATGCTACAAGTAAATGTATTGAATTCAAAAGTCTCTTCTCATTTTAATTTGCTCTGCAGTTTGGATGTGTCATGTTGCTATGGCTCCTCCTGTCAACTCAGGTTAGCTGTTAACAACCTCTCCTCTTTGGTGCAGAAATAACACACATCTTATGCAAGGCTGCACACTATAACTTAACTTTTCATTTGGATCTAATTAGGTATTTTTACAAACTTTCCGCTGCTGTTTTGTCTGTTTGAATACCAATGTTAATACCAATGTTCAATGTTTTTTAATAAAATTTGTTCCAATAAAAGATGTTGAATTTAGGTTATAACCTTATTTTAATACATAATTTGCTTTGTTATTATATTATGATATTTTTAGTACCTTCTTGATTTAATAGTTTGATATATTTCCAGCCAAGGACATTATGTCATCCCTCACCCTCCACACACTGCGCTCCCTAAACATCCACTCCAGTTGTGTGCCTCCTGCCCCCCTCCTCCTTCCCCCTTGTATTCAGGGAAACTTGTGGACTGCTCCGAGGAGGTGTGCATTCACGTCTTGTCCTGGGACTGAAAGCTACACTCCCTCTTCAAAATGGGTAAGTTTCTCCTGCAATATCACCCAAGTTTATTAAACGGTCTAGTAATTGGTTTAGTTTAAATACTTTGTAGATGGACTGTTGTTTGTGTGGATGCTGCTGCTGCTGCTGTTGTGGTTGGGTGAACATCATTGTAGGTCGCTCTAATGTGCACACACTACTAATCACTTTAAAGGCTTAACCAAATGGATCCTCCGCGGTCTGTCAACTTTCACCGCATTACATACAAGTTTGTTATATCTATTTGTCGTATTAGCACAATAATACGCTTAAAACCTGTACATTAATCCTGGGAAACAAATATAGCTCTGTTTGTATGACTTATTAATGTGCGTGGATACAGCTGGACAGGGCTGAAAGCTTTTTAAACCTTCATTTTAAATATTCAGTGAAGATGCAATGCTATTTCTTTTTAACATGCATGGTTACTATTTTCCATCTAAAGCTTTGGTAAAGTCATGGTAAAAAAAAAAAGATTAAAATAAAATGATGCAGAATTGTTTTGCTTATTCAGCTTTCATTTGCCTGTCAGGATATTCTTGCAATCTATAACTGAAGAAAAAATTTTGCACATGTGTTAACTCTTAAGTTCTGGCACAAAACGCTCATTGTCTCCTGACCTAAAAACAGTAGCTTTGCAAAAACCTCCAAGGGCTCACAATTTTTACCTCCTTTACATTGGTCCTATGCACACACAGATACTCTCTCTCTTTCTTTCTTTCTTTGTCTCCTGTTCCCCACATCTGTTTCCAATCTGCTCGCTGTTTATCGCCCCCGGCCCGGTGAGAGGTTGACAACAGACAGGATGTAGTCAAGTGACATGATTTAGTGAACGAGAGGACTGGAGCCTTATTTCAGCGGGAGGCCGTCATAAACTTTTTATTTTCAAGTCTCCGGTCGCAACTTTTGTCTAATCTTTGTCAGTGCTGCCGTTTCATCTGCTCATCACATCTGCAGCACTCATCATCTCCCAGTGTGTTCTTCTGCTCTTCGTCACCCCCACGCACTGCTTCTCCTCTTCTTCTGTCCTTGGTCTTCATAACTTTAACGTATCATCTGTGACATTTTAGACAACCTGAAGAATAGAATGCCTTAGTGCCGTTAATGAGAATATTATAATTTGTATTTAAAATATTCTTCATTATATCGAAAAATCGTTTAAAAATACTGCATTTTTTAAATCAATGTACAATGTATTTTAGGAATATATTTTATAATTTAAATTAGAATTACATTTGTTTTTTGTCTTGAAATGAAGAAACACCATGATATTTTGAGAAATGTGGTGCAAAAGTTGATGAACGCTCAGAAATCTTATTGTACACACTCTTTGAAAAGTAAGGGTGGCCAGTAGAACAAGATAATAGGATTTCTAAAGAGATGAGGTCTGAGTGTGAACTGTCCAGATGTCTTTGAAGATGGACTGTGTGAGACTGGCCCTCTTCAGATCGGAGCCCTGCAAGATAAGAAATGGATCAGGTCAGTACGTGCTTTTAAGTGGTGTGAAGAACTAGATTTGGATTTGACTTAAAAGGTGGTGAATAATTCTGAAGAGATAGTGGGTTTGTGGCATTACTTAAAATATTGGTTGAAGTTGCTTTAACACCAAAGTTCCTGTTGAAAATGACATGCATGCATCTTATGTTGTGTCTTGAAAATGTATTTTAAATGTATTTTAAACATTTTGCAGTGGGTCCAAAGTTATTCCTCACTTACCTTGTGCATTCCAAGCAGCATAATTATTCACTGCAATGAGTTTGAGTGCCTTTTTCACTATTTCCACAATGGAACTTACTGTCATGGTCATTGTACTCTAATTAAATAATGTTAGAAATAATAATGAAAAGGTTTATAATTAGATGCAGACAGCATGCAGCTTACTTATTTTGAGCTCACAGCTACTTATACAATATCACTCTATTGGCTCAAGACACATTTTGCTCAAATGCATGGGAGACATTTGATACCAGGCCTTTAAAGGTGCACTGTGTAACTTTTCTGATGGAGGTTTTACCCCCTAATTTTCTCTATGGAGATGTCATTGCTTTGCCTGTAATGTTACATAGTATGGAATTATACGCATCTATCTTGCATTTATTCAGTTAGTTACCGGTACCTTTTAAAATGTGCATTCCTACTACTTACTGAGCAGAGCACCTGGTGGTGTCTGTGAAGCTATGCTTAATGCCATACTGTGAAACATTCAATGCCAAAGCCATAACATGTCCATGGTGACAAGCTACTAGTAGCAGACTCTGCACCAGAAAAGTTGCTTTGCCTAACGTCCAGTCCACCCACTCCTCCCATTCTGATTCTCTACTCTTCCTTTCCTGCTGCATGTGAGCATCCAAGCCTGTTGGCTACTTTTAATCGGTCCTCCGTGTTGAGAGGACCTGTTGCCGTGGAAACCTCTATGCCGCACATACTCCGCGCTCATCTTCCTACACGCTCTTGAAATAGCCCAAGTGCTTCTGTGCGTTTCTATCTAAAGTGGGTTGGCGTATACCCCCCACCCTACATCTCCTATCTTTAATACTGACTCACACAGTAGAGGCGTACAGTAGGTCGCAGGTGCAGCCACTCCTCAGCCGGGGTCACATGACTAAAATAGATCACATGATAGACCATGGGGGGAGGGGCGGGGTATAGGTGGGTGTGTACTTGTATGTGTGTGTGGGTACTACGATAACATCATGAGGAGCAGCCTGAAGTGCAAATCTGGGCCAGCGGGATTAGCGTTGGATAAATTGCTGTGGAGGGAGGGGGGCATGTGTGTGTTTCTAACATATATGCATTTGAATATGAAGTTGTAGATTTTGGACCTGTAAAGAGTCACTGCTTGTCTTATACCTTCATTGTGACCGGAAATGGGGAATACATTTGTTTAGAATGGGTAGTGGTGGTAACCACCAAGTGAGAGAAGAGTGACTGTGTAAGGTGCTTTTGCATAGATTTGCATGCTAGTTTGCATTGGATCCTTTATTATCAGGGTAAGAATGGAACAATTTGTTGCAAAATGTTGCATTAAAAGTGTGTGGATGTGGGGATATGGCTTTTTAGGGAAGAAACATGGCAAGACAATAAGCGTAACATTTCCAAAGAGCAGCTAACCCATGGCTATAAGGCGTGTGTGTATGTGTGTATACACGTCGGACACGAGATTAACCTTTGTCAGTGTCGGATGGTTTGGTCCAGGGATGAGAGAGGGGAAGCGTCTCCTTGGCGACCGACGGCTGAGGGCGGGGACTGGGAGAGGGGGAGAGAAAGTGGGTCATCATCCTCGCAGCCTCAGATTAAGGGTTAGAATTTCAGATGCACATTCACAAAACTTAACTGGAATGATGGTAAAGAAAGAATGTGTTTTTAGGTGAGAGGAGGAGGAGAGATTTTGGTGTCATTTGTGGAGGTATTGAAAAGCCAGTTAAAAAGGCCAGGATTAGAGCAATGCAGCAGCGGGAGATGTGTAATGCTGTGTTAAGATGCTGACTTGTTGACTGGGTGAATGGGTTTCTGCAAGTGACAGCCTCATGATAATACAAGTGATAAGAATGAAATAAACATGCTCTATTATATATTACTATAGTGTTATTTTGGATAGAGGAATGTTGCAATTGTGCTTGGTGTAGTATTTTTCAATTAGAGCTGATCTATATTCTGTTTCCATGACGATCAGTAATGTCAAACTGTGAAACATTTGAAGTATAGCAATGAGACAAGCAGGTGACTGACTGAGACTTCATTGTGCACTATGATTTAATTCTGTAAATTGTGCATTATGAATTAATTCTGTATTTACCTCATAGACTGTATATAAAAATGGACAAAGCTAACCTGCTAATCATTACAAATAGGACCATGGGGGCACTTCCGGCTCCTTTGACCCCAATTGCCTTTACATTACATTGAAGAATTGTTATCCTCTCTCTGTAACTGCTGCAGTGACTCTTATGATTTTGTTCTTAAAGTGTTCACATTAACTTGTTCTACTTAGTCCTGGTGCTTTTATTTCACTATTTTGTACGTAAGAGTCTATGGTGGTCCTAGAATTGTATACATTGTTTTATTCAGAGATATGATTTGGAATGGAATTTTCTTTGAATTCATAAGGCTGGTCACATAATAATCTGGTAGACGACAGGAACAAAAGTGTTAATTACTTCCAATAATAATCCAGTTAATACTTGAAGTGATAATCTATTGGTTTTCTTACTTTTACTAAATACTGCAGTGTCTTGCCATTCATTGTGGACAGGATGTGAAGTTGATGTTGAAGTTGTATCCCAGGGCAGTTCCTCAGATACAGTGAGGGTCACGATGAGGTCGGGGGGGCATCAGGGCTAAAAGAGAGTGAAGGGGCTGATGTCTGCAGGAGACAAAGGCCCAGTAATGTGCTGGGCCGGAGAGTCAGGGGGCCACTTAGGCAGGAGAGGGAGGGGCACCAGGGACAATACAGTCTGCTGTATGTGCTTCTTAACCTTCCCAAAGTGTTGTTTTTCAGTTAAAACCTTTTGCCACACATTTTGTTGTATTGTCATAATGCTGTACGATCAGTACTGGATGCCATGTTCGTTGAAATGTCTTGCTCATAGACACAACAGTATGTATTTGGAGGAGGTGAGATTGAACCAGAATCCTTCAGATTAGTGGTCCAGCATGGAGACTCTGTCACCCCAAACGGAGAAGGATGTTTTAATTTTCTGATTGAAATTTCTGTTTTGAGACGTCATAATGAACCAAAATATTATTATTTTAAGTCCATTTCCTCAACGTGCCCAGCCCAACATTAGCTCATCTGTTTGAAAAGTGATTTGTAGGTGAAGTAGGAAAGATGCCCTATGTAACTCTTCCTGTCATCTGCTTGTCTACATGGATGTAGATATTATTGCTTTATCTGAACTGATCATTGGCATTATTTGCACATGAAATATACAAACATGTAGCGCCGCCAGGCCAATTACAGTTCAGATGTGTGGAGAGGCGAGGGTGTCAATCTTTAAAATGGAAAATAGTCAGTTGAACAGAATTTTTGGCTATGCCCCTTTCTAACCCGACAGGACTGCGTGTCTTTATATAAGCTTTTGTGCATGTACAAAGCTCTAGCTCATTGTCTCCTTGTTAGCTGCTGCTATGGGGGCAACGGTGACCTCAATATGATTGCTGATGATGGCTAGACCCTCTTCTCAGCTCTCCTCTTAATTCACTTTGGGTTACTCCTCCTTGCTACAGGCACATGCACTATTATGAGAACTTTTCTAGGAAGTGATAGCATCACAGACGATCTGTATCAGTGCCGCAGCAGCCTACCGGCACGCTGAACGTCGCGTCTCCATGGCAACAGGAGAACCAACCAGTACTATGTGACCGTGAGCTTGTTGCAAAATCAATTAGGTTTTTCTTTTATGAGACTCCTGCACCTCCTCCAGTGTTAATCTCAATTCTGATGACAAGAAGAAGCAGCGGCCATGTTCTTACTGGAGGCGACCCCATTTTCGCAGTACTTTTTTTCCTCTATTTTTGTGTAATGAGACAGGACAACCATTAGACACACACTTTCCTTTAATCTATACCAAGAGTTAGGCTGAGGCTGATAAAAGTGTCAAGTTAACGAGAGAAGTTATAGGGTTACACTTTCTGTCTTAGTGATTCCATCCCTTAAAAATATTGAGTGTTCACTGTTCAGAATACGGCGGGTGTTTTGTCCTTGGGCAAGACACACCCAGCCTGGAGTAGCCTACGCCAGGACTAGGAACTTAATGTTTTAGCATTGATTAAGAAGTCCCTGGAACAAACAAAGGTTACTGTAATACTTAAAACTTTTGTCCAGTTGGAAGAATACAATTTTTCTTTTACTATCATCCACAACTGTAAATAACTTGGATCCCAAATGTCTTTGAATGCACCACTGGTTAGGATGGAGGGCCAAAGTGCAAGAATGTTTTTTTCAGGGTTGATGCTGGATACTGCCAGGGAGCACTGTATCTCATCTAGTGGACAAGGCCTTAATCTGAGTGACCCAACGGGGGATTAGGGGTCTGGAGAGAGGAGAGGGGACTTGAAATGCACCCGTCATGGCTGACAGTTGAAACTATTACCCTGTGACACAATATTTATCCATGGTTAAAAATATAGATGCAAGAATGGCAATATTGTTTTTACATGAAAGCACTGGAACTTTGGCACTTCCACAAAGGCAGTTCCTGTTATCTGACTATTTTGAAAGAAGCTTATAAAGCTTTACCGAAAATTGTATGAATTTAAATTACAAGATTATTAGACTTTAGTTGAATTGCATATTAGCACAATTTTACCAGGAAGGGGATAAAAATGTAAACATTTTCCAAAAAGTGAAGTTAGAATAATTGTTTAGTGATACTTTGCAGCTGATGTCATCAACATCTCTGAGAAATCATATGGGCAGCTAATGGGGATCCTAATGGAACAATAAAACAATTCCCCGGGGGTGTGATGCTAACTGTAAGCACTGCTCTATCTGAGGCTTGTTAGACTTTATTCCGATCCTTATTTTAACACAGTTTGACCAGAAAAAAACTGACTTGACTGATGTGAGCTGATTTATGCTATTAAATTTAGCCCTGAATGCTCATATTGATCACAGGGTTAGGGGTTATGAAATGTATTGCTTAAAATACATTTTGTATTTTTTTCTCTTAAATCTCTCTAAAATCTTAAATCTAAATCATCTTAAAACTTTTTTTTTTTGGCAGAGTTTGCTAAGGTGCTGCCAATACACATACATGTAGAACATCCCCCAGCCTGATGTCACTGCAAAGTATCAATACTGCATCCCTCATCTTGGTAACGTGGCAGCACTTTGTTATGTACTGGAATGGTGTCTGATTAAAACATTTGACTTCCTGAAGATTAAATCTAACATTTTATGTTCTGATATCTTTAAGGCTGGAGGCATCTTTATGATAAGTCTATGTAACTATGTTCTTCTGGACTTGTACACTCACAACTTTACTGCTACAACTAATAATAAAGTTTGAATTTGAATATTGGGTATATCATAAAAAGTGATGAGCAAAAATGGAACTGACTTGTAATAATTTAGCAATTTTTTCACTTTGCATAACTTTACGTTTCTTTAACATTTGTCTGATACTTAAGCCACAAATAATACAGTTTAAGACACGTTTCTGATGGATTGTCAAAATATAGTCAGACATTTGTTATCAAGATATATAATTTAAAATATATATATTTTCATTTTGGTCAGTATTGCCCACCTATACTACAAAAACTCCACTTCTATTTAGATGTATTGTCAGCATGCTCCACGCTGGTTTGTTCCTTACCAACTTTCTGGAACCTTCTTTAATCTCTACCTCCCATTGATGTCTCAGTATCTCAGATTTCTTCTCCCTCAGAAAGCATGGACACCTCCAAAAGTCAGTGCAAAGGCTGACCCAGTAACAGCATATGGCTCACATCCAGTCTTAATTACAGCCCTGGGGGGATAACCACTCTGCTAAACATCCACCGTGTCAAAGTGCGGTGTCTAATGTCGGGGGGCGCTGGGGTCACCTTTGTTTTTCGCTGAGAGTATTTTGGGGGGGCGGACAGTTAAGTGGGCAGGGCTTTGTCTCCAACCAGCGCCTCGTGGATCAGTATTAAACTAAGAGGATTCTTAACAGATGGCTGCCATTGTTTTTGGGATTGGTTATCGCAAAATGAGGTGAATGGTGCCACTACTTAAACATGTATTGTCTGCTGAACATTCGTCTAGCACTGACTTGGGCCAGTATGTATCAGAGTTGTCATTGGATTATTGATCATGGCCAATCAGGTTGCCTTATGTGAGACAAAGAGCTGGTTGTGTCGTGATTGGTCAATTAGTTAAATCAATCGCTGTATTATGCAAAATGGACTTTTGTGAGCTTTAAGCCATGTTTCACACTAGATGCCAAGTTATTTAGTTGAGTCTTGACTGTTGCAACTGCATACCACCCTGCTAGTTCCAGCCTTGTGTTTAGAGTTCAAAATGACCTGTTTACCGATTACAAGTACAAAATGTGCTGCAATGTAAATATGCATACTCATGCACAGCCACACTCACACACACATACACACACACACTTAACCACCCCCTCTCCATCTGGTGAACAAGGACACATGGAAAGAAGATACAGCGTGGAGACTTGTTGAGAAGTGCGATGAAAGAACGATTGTGGCGGCCATTGTGGTTTTGGTTTTCCCGCCCACGTGATCATTTGAACCCCAGCTATCATCACTGCTACATATCCAAAAAGCTCCACAGTGCCCACACAAACTCATCTAGTAAAAGCATTTTCTACCAACTTGTCAGTACAATTTTAGTTCATATAGTCAAAATATGCTGCAAAGGTGAACAATGGAACTGGCTTTAAGTCTATATTGTGCTATTTTCTGATAATATAATAATATTTGATCATTCTTGTCAAAAATATACCTGGAGTTGTGTTTTGTTTAACACAAACCCTGCATATTTAGACAAACTGAAAACACTGTTCCACCTTGTGATATCATGTGCTAATACAGGAAGTGCTCCACTGTGTTTTTAAACTCGATACACTTTCCCTATGATCATTAAGATGATTTCATTCCTGAAATGATATGAAAGGCAGCTGCTAACTTGAAAACTACTGCCTTATGACATCACAAGGTGAAAGAGCATTTTAAGCTTTGGAGATGTAGACAGGCTAATGATACATGTCTGAAAGAAACAAAACACAACTCCAACACGGCTTAAATTGCATAAGAATCAATTTGGTGTAATAAAAGGACCTTTAACTTGTTGATTTAATTTGCCAAGTCATTTTCGTGTAATAAAAGTTAAACGTTCCATCTATATTTTAAGCGTAGTATTAGCAGATTGAAAAAAAATAGACTAAAATGCCCATTCATATTATTTCTTATCACAATATTTCTTATTTTTTTGGCCATGGTTTAATCCGCTATTTAGATCCTTAAATTTTGCTTTTGATTTGTTCGCTTCAGGAGACTTGACCGCAAAAAATACAGTGCTTTATTCTTTTGTGGATAAAGGTTTTTTCCACAGCCTATATCTCAGGATATAGTACAGGGCGCTGTGAATCTCTGCCTGCGCCGGCCGTACAGAACATATTCTTTTATATGTGAACCCTATAGGAAAAGAAATGGCACCAAGAAATCTTTGTGCGGTAACAAATCCATTTCCAAAAGTAGATTGTCCACATCTGAGGCGAGAGAGTGAAGGCTTCAACCAACGTGAAAAAAAGCGAGGGAGAGCAAGAGAGAGGAGGGAGGGTGTGTACGAGATAGAGACTGCACGGGCGCGGGAGGGGGCCAGCCATCCAGTCAGCAGCAACCCGAGCCAGCAGCATCCACCACCACACGGCACGGTCCGAGCGCCACGGGACACTATACATCTCTGAAATAATGGACGGGACGAAGCCAGCCATGGAGCCCAACGCGGAGGAAAATCAGGACGAGGGACAGGAGAGCAAAGGTAAACGTTTTTTCCTCGCGTTTTCCACACATCTACCGCTTATAATTGCGTGAGCGTCTCGCAATGGCGACACAATACCGTCTCGATCCATTTTACGCACCGGGCTGTCATCGAATTTGCAGAGATTTGCGGGGCTCCTACACCTACATTGAGCGTTATTCGAGTGGGCGTGCGTGATGTGCGTCGATCATCTTCTTTTTTTTTTTGCACGATTTGCTTCGGTGCACACACTAATTTCAATTTGCATCGCTGCGCCATTACGATGCTGAAGGTGGCCGCGGTGTCGTTTGCATTGTTTTCGGTTCAGGTGTGTCCCCCCGCCGTGCCATCATCGGTACACGACGCTCGTCCTCCGCGTGCACGTCGTGTTGTGTGAGCGCGATACAATGGGATGCACTTGACGCATAGGAATCGGTGTGTCCATCAATCACACGCGCGCTTTTTTCAGCTTCTATGTTAAAACAAAGCGGGCGTCACGTGTTTTGGGGTATTTTACGTGCAGATTAGAGCGCACAATGGGCCCCTGAGCTATCCATGGCAAGTGTCAGGGACGGATTTGCGACATGTATGGAATATGAATTAGATGACTGTCAAATGGCGGTTGAATCGTTTTATTATGGGGTCTAAATAAAACCCAGCTGTGTATTGGAATAGCAAAGGCGCGTGCATTCTCTAAATACGGATTGGAATTTATTGCATTCTCAAATGACTTTCTTGTAATAAGCAGATCTCGTCAGTGATGAGACTGAGCCATAGAAGGCCGCTGAAAATGACAGTATTCCCACCTATGGACACAAAGCATGCTTAATGGCTAAAGTGTGGCTCTAGTGATTTTCATACACAAATGAGAATGGGTAGGGCAGTTTACACGATCCAACAGATTTTGAGTGTTATTTGCTCATTTTGGCTACTTTTTCTGGTTGGATTGCTTTGGAGCCTGCTCACTACTGCGCATTGACAAAGTTGTTTTTCACCTGCTGCTGTCGTGTGTTTCATCAATAGACTTGCAGGTGCTACTACAGGGAGACTTGCTTAGTGAATCACCTGACTATGTGGGAAGCTAGATAGATACATGTTTCTTGTAGTATAGCAAATGTCCACTATAGGAACAACATCCAAATTGAATTGTTGAAAGATTCAAGTTTCTTTCATACCAATTAAGGGAAGGATCCTATGTCACATGCCTGAGGGCTTTACAACTCCGCTAACTTTAATGTGTGAGCTTTTATCCCAAATCCCACTATGCATGCCACAGTATGGTTTCAATGACAGTTCAGATAGTTTAAATTGAATTGATTTGACATGCATTTGAACCAAAGGAAATATGCACCATTAAGAAGTGATGATGCTTGCTAACACTTTTTCCACCGCTGTGACGTAAGCTATAGGCCACTGGGATGTCCCTCAACTCTACAGTATTCTAATAGCATTACATCACTCTCCTGAGGCACAGCACTTTGTAATAAGAACAATTTGCGGTCCACTTGTATTGACAATAAGAGCCATTAGAGCGGCTTTATTTATAGCAAGTAATTAACCCTCTTCAATTTGAATCACCATTATATTCTTTGGCTGCGTTCGTCTCTTCAAGGCCAGTAGTGGAGTGCTCCAGGTGTGATGTTGCGCAATCTTTGTCTGCCCACTCCAGCGAACCCAAAATAGACTCAGGGTCGGAGGAAGGAATGGCCTATTTGTTTCTTGCAATCATTTGACATCTGGATTGTAACCATAAGCTTATAGCGTTGGTTAAGAGGCTGAAGATTTACAGTGCTGCAGCTGAGGACAAGAAGGCGAGAGCTGTCATGTAAGGAGCTTGCGTCGGCGTGTGCCAAACAAATAATAACAAGTGCATTAAGCAAAATGCAAAGTGGTTTTTGGTACTTAGGTTGTAAAATAGTGAAATGTGTAATAAATATAATATCTGTAATGATCTAATATGATATGATTGATATCTTCTGCAGTGAACTTGTCTACTACTTGTCTTGCTTTGCCTGTAATGTTCCAAAGTATTGCATTAAACTTTTCTAACATTTATTTCAAGGGTACAGGCTTTTATTTCAAGAAAAATATCCTCTTCCTGTGAGCATTATCGCCTCTCCATAGATCTGACATGATCCTGTCATCTAATTGTCTCCAAAGAGATTAAAAAAGTTTTGTTTCATACTATGGAACATTCAAGACAAAGCAATCAACATGCCCATTAAAATGTCTCCCAGAAAAGTTACATGGTGCATCTTTAACTAAATCTATCCATGACCATCAAGGCCCATATCTTAATGATTGGAAGTTTTTAAATTGTTGAACACGTGCGTTATTTTAGACTTGGGAATTTTAGCATATTTTAGCCTTGGGAATCACGTGTGTGTACAGAAAAGGATTGCGTTTCAATCTATCTGCCTTATGGTTGTGCAGCTCTGTGTAATTAAATACATGTTTGTATGCTAGAAAAAGTTGGTTAGCTTCATGCTACGCTAACAGCATTCACAACATGCACCTCTACTGTATCACAATGCCAACAGGATGCCGGCATAAATAGCAAGTGGAAAAGGAACTCCAAACACAGATAGATTATAATCCCAGTGTGTCTGGTTTGCACATGGGTATGGATGGATTGATCTTTTTGCTTGATTGCTTCATATAATCTCTAAATCTGCTCTGGTAGCATTCACAGTAGCAACAATCACATCAGTGTAATTTAGTCCTTTTTAATGTATTTTTAGCTCCACATTGTCGTCCAGTGGCTTCTAAGTGACCTCTTGTGTCAGCTGCGTTTGTTTGGTCCATTCACACACCTATAGCTTTCCTTTCATATGGAGCCATTATATAACTGTAGAGTAGGTCCTCCACTGCTCGATCGCGGTGCTCACATCCGAACAGTAAAACATTACATCATCGTCTGCAAGGGTACAGGCTTTTGTGGAGAGCTCCTTCGCTTGGGAGGGCATTTCTAAAAGTCCCACATGGGCTGCTCATCAGACTGGTAGAGAAGAGATGCACTTTCGTATGCCATTTCACATGACTTAAGGTGGATTTGTAGGTGCTTTTGGTTCATTAAATGTAAGTAAGATGGTACTCGGTCTTGCTATGAGATGATCAAAGAGGATAGCCTTCAGCATTAAGGAAAAGGGATGGGCAATATTGTAGTTCTAAATTAACTCTGTTGTTTTAACTCAACATTTTTGAGTGCAGTGTGGGGAAAAGTCTGGAAAATACAGGAGCAAGTCATTTGTAATCACATACTTACAACTTACTTTTGGTTTTTGAGTTGTCATATATACAAACTCTGCACTAGATTTTGTTCATTTAAGCAGGTCATCGTCTTGTTTTCCCTCCACACATGAGCCCTTATAATCTTTACGGGTCGTTTTCTATTGTTTAAAACATAATAAATGGAGTGCCAACACTGATCTGAAATCCTTTTACTGTGTCTCTTGCCTTTAAGCAGAGAAGATGAGACAATTTAATCAAAGAAGGCTAGTCTTGACTTCTGCTCTTCAGACTCCCCCGTAATCCAATTTGCAACCCTTAAACTATACACACAATCTTACGAACCTTTCATTTTATGCTCCAGACTTACAAATATTGCTAAAATAAACTTTACTTTTCCATTATAACCTTTTTTGAAATACTGAAAGCTGCATTCTTCACATTGCATTAAACCTATGTTAAATGTGATACTCTAATACCGTTTTAGCTGGCGTGGGTAGTGTTGTGTTTTAGTTTTTGTTTTTCCTCGAGTGATGCATAAAAGAGGGAGCCACTGTCTGTGTGAATGTTCTTGTATGTTAACTATGCTAAGGCCAACTTGTAAAGAATTGAAAGAATTGAGGAAAAACTACTTGGTGCAGGTTTCAGTGCGGTTTTGTTCTTAGACTGTTTGAAAGAATGTTTAGAAGTAAGTCTTTTTTGTTTGTTTACAAAGAGCACCCCTGCTTTGACTTCGGTTGCATATTTCTTCTTATTGTTAGTGCTTCTACCTTGCTTGAGGTCTGGTCTGCACTGTATATGCTTTAATGAGTCATTGGACACCATTTATGGACTCAGTAAGCCATCATTTTACTGAAGGCACTTCCACCCACACACGGTACATAACTTGAAACTGCGCTGATTCCTTTGCCTTGTTTGATGCTAGCTTACGTTCTCCACTTAGACATCTATCATTATAATACCCTAAAATCTCCATTGTCCATTATCATAGCTACCGCCACCCTGTCCATTCTCCATCTTCTACTGATTTTTGCATTGTCTTCTTCAGTGGGGTGGCCCGGAGGTGTGAAAGAGCATGTGCAATTCGTCACATAGAGAATCCTTCATCATGTGGTCCTCATTTGAATCCACTGGCCCAGAGCATCCTGTTGGCCTCCATCTGGATCTGTGTGTGTGTGTTGTATTTGTTTACGTGTCAATGACCAGGAGTGGTTCAGGGGAATGTCTGTGTCGACACTTCGCATACACAAGAAAAGCTATTTTTATGACTGTGCATGTGGGTTAACGCAGACTACGCTCATATTTTCATCTTTGGTACGCTCCTCGCTGTGGCTACATTTCTATTTAAATGAGATTTCCTGACATACTCGCCAAACAGATTTAAGCAGAGATTTGCTAGGAAATACCCATCAAAGTCACCGTGAGGCTTTGAAATGTAGCCACAATATTTCAAACGGTTTCTTTTATTGGGTGCACCACATTCAGATTTTTTTTTCTTCATACCATCCATAGTGCAAAAGATAACTTGTACTGCTAAAACACTGAAGTCTACTTGATAAACACAAAAGAGATTAAACAAATAGTATTGCTTGGACTTAGAGAAATGTTATGGATCCACAAGGGAAATTTGAACACAGTAGCTCACATATTCACAATAAATATAATAACAAAGAGCAACAATAAAAATGGTAATAATAAATTCATTATTATTAGCAGCAAAAATAGCAAGGGGATGGTGTCAAATAAGGCATTGTAAATCGTAAATGTTGTTTTGAGAGTTATGCAAAAAGAATAAAATAAAACTTGCATTACCATCCGAGCCTGGGTCTGTATAGTGTGATCTCAGCTGCTAATACATTCAGGTCATTTCATATTTGTAGGTCTATAGATTAACTATTAAACAAACCATATTAACGTGAGGAGAAACACACTGGGGAGTCATCCTTTGTGCGACTTATAGACTAATAAAAATAGCTTTCTTGGTTGGATCTTGGTTGCCACCTTGAAATAAATAAGCAACAGATTGTCCGAATTTGGCCGCGCCCCCTCCGTCGCGTCATGCTAGCTCTGAGTGCAGTAGTCTTGCACATGAATCTGCTCGAGGGGCAGGTTGGCGCAGCGTGTACTGTTCCCGTCCGGTGCCAATCTCCTCTGGCCTGGCTCCATCACCCACTGCTGCCCAATCTGCCACCCTCGGACCCAAGAGCCCAATCTAAAGGGGCCACAGTCATCATCAGCTCCCAGTGACATCCAGAAAATGACTCCACTGCTTTCAAAGTGTTAGCTAGATCATTGCTAATTAGTGGCAGTCAGTGGTCATATTTACCCTCACCCAGTGTTCCAGACATGTCCAAATAAAACGGTATTTATTGCTTCCCTCTTACAGAAAACTTGCTCTACCCAGTTATTTAGTTATTTTTTAAAGATGCCCTTCCTATTTTTACTATCTGCATATTGTGAAAGCGAGACTGAAGTGTATTGAGGTTCAGACCTACTGGTTAGTGGGCAGATTCTCTATCATTTTTGTGTCTTAGTTTTGCCTGTATAGTCAAATACTAATTAAGTACTGTCTTTAAAGGTGCACTGTGTAACTTTTTATGGTAGTGTTTTTATGGTACAGCTATAATGTCATATTGTGGAACATTTCAGGCATGGCGATAACATCTCCATTAGAGCTCGGAATCACAGGGTTCCTTATGATTCGATTTAATACAAGAAACACGGCTCATGATACAATATTATCTCTGTGGCGATACATGCGAAAATCAGTATATGATACTCAACCATATTTCTTTTTTAAACCACTACTTGTGCAAAAATTGTAGTGGAATCACAAAAAAGCTAAAAGATACCAAAAAAATACAGCCCACGAAAACGATACTGTATCATCAAATTTAGTATCACGATATTTTTTTGCACACCCCTAACCTCCATGGAGACAAACGGATAACATGCCCGTCACTAGAAATGTGACACAGTGCACTTTTAAATGCCTTTTTAATGCACTTTAACCTATTTGAGATCTACGTTGCACTTGCCACGTGATTAAAACGTGCAGCAGTAACTCTTCCGCTCAGTTAGCCCATTGTGCCAGCCACACTCCCCACCCTCACACGGTCCCTGGGGCTGATGCGAAGTGAATCTCCATAATCATATCAGCGGGGCGGACGCAGAGGGGCCAGGCTAGGGCCCCTGACTCTTTGACATCCAAGAGAAAGTCACATTTTAGCTTGGGCGGTTGCATAACAAAGCGAGCTGAGAGGTGGAGTGGGACATAGTAGCACTCATAACCGCTGGGCTGATTTAGGTGGAGCACTCCACATACACTCGGGGCGGTGAATTAGTGGACAGGTGAATGCATTTTGGAGGGCCATGTTTGTTTTCACTCTGGGAGACAGGCTGCAGATGTTGTGTCAGTTCTTCGTCACACTCTCACTCCCTCAAGCTAAAAACTACTTCATGTGCTCCTGCTAATTATTTGGCTTTATTTGGTTCATTGTGCCAACTAGCTTCAAAAGGACAATCGGAAAGTTTGCTTTTAATTATTTTGTAGCCTCAAGATTATTTTACACTTGAAACACACAAAGTAAAATATACTGCTTTACTGAAACAATTGTATTTTCTTGAGTCTTGGTGGTCTTAACATATGGCTCATTTTGATTCTCTCCCACTCTCCTCTTTCAAACTATATAATCTACCCTAAAAGTCATGACTGAAAATAGACTGCATTTTTGACTTTTTGGATTTTAAATTCGAGTTTGTGCACATCAGTGTGTGACATACGCTGTGGTAGAAATTGTTTAATTCTGGTAAAACTAATTTTTACACTGCTGTTAATCTGTGTTTAATTGGCATTTGTTCTTCATAAATATTGTATTGCAAAGTCACTGATGCAGATACATGATCTAAAACTATTGATTATGGCCCAGGATTAAGGGCCCCTGGGTTGTCCGCGGTTACGTCTGGACAGATGCTGACTTCATGGCCTCTGTAATGCGGATTAGGGTCAGTTTTTGTGGGGGAAAATTCTTCTGTGTGATGATGCTGGCTTTACCTCAAGCCTACCATATTGAATCTGTTAATAAACTGATTATTTAAGAAACTTTATTATGGTGAGATACAAGTGTTTAAAAATCAATCAAACACTAATTAATACAAAAAACTAGAAGGCTACAAAAACTAGATACTCATTTGAACATTTGACATTTCATATCAAATAGAACAGTGATGTTTAGTATTCTAAATTGTAATAAAAGATACTTTCTTATAACAGTTGTGTTTTTCATTATAATTGTGGTATCAAAATATCCACTGAGAAGCCTTTTCCTTTGTATTGAAATAGCATTTTTAATTTTATCCATTGTGAAGTATTCAACCTAGATTTTCTGTACAAGACTTAATTTTTGCTTTTTGCAGTCTCAAAACCATCATGGAGGTGTCTTTTTGAGTTAAAAGCAAAAATTAGAGCTGAAATTGTAGTCATCTTAGCTTCTGATGCAGCCTTCAAAACATATGGAGCGTACTTTTCATCCAATCCCAAGGAGACACAACCATCCACCCCCGGCACACCTTCATCTCCGAGTGTGTACTTTTCCAGCTTGAGTGGAAGAAAGCCTTACCCATAATTCCTTGCTTGGTGGTAGTGGTGGTGCAGGAGTTAGCCCCACTCTTGAATACAGCGCTGCGAAATTGGATCAGAGCCGCGGGCAGGGAGCAGACGTCCACTGAAATATTCACTTTATTAACGCTCTTGTTCCTGGCAGATGCAGCGTGCACACTTGTGCTAACAGTCAGAGATGATAAGGCCAAGGCCATTCATTAGTCTGGTTTATGGATACTCATTTGCTCTATGGACTGGTAATATTACGGGTCAAACTCTATGGGGATGACAGCAATAGCATTCTTCTTTCTGCCATTTTAATTAGCTTGTATTTACTATAAATGTGCTTATTTGCATGCCAAGATGATCAGGAGTACCCCAAGGCTCGACTATTGGGCCATTTATGTTTTAATCAGATTCTAAAGTAGGGATGCTTAAAGAGGGGCCTCAGAGATTTTTGGAAGAATCTATTTTGATTCAATGTTGTGTTCGTAAGACTCGGGACATGGGAAGGAAGCCAGTCTTGTCTATTTTCCTAATATTTAAAGTTGTACATTTCTTAGCAGAAAAAACATGTTTAAGTGTTTACTATCATCAGTTGTGGCCCTCGACCTGCTAATGTGCATTCATTTTGGCCCGCTGAGGAAGAAACTTTGGGCAGCCTGTTTAATAGAATTTAAAAAGTAATTCAAAGTATTAAATTTACTGCACATCACTGCCGATACTGCAGTAATTCTTCCTTTTCAGTTCTATATATTTTATTGTTTTATTTTTAGCCATTTTCTTGTGACCCCCTCATCTCTAGCTGTCATGTCATGATTAAGGTTACATCACTCTACATAGATGCGTTCCATGTATTGCCCGTGTGTGGAGTAAAAGAATGTGCAGCGCTGAAGTGGGTCGTGGGTATTGTTTCCATGGTAACTGCGTGTGCCGGCCCCGGGGCCAGAAGCCGCTCTTCTTCTTCCACCGTCTCTCGCTCCTCTCCTCCTCACCTCCTCCTCCTCTCTTTAGTCTCTGCTCACTTCTCATCGATCTGTAACGCCGGCTTCCTGTTCACGTCTGTTCATTTTCCACAGCTCAAAAGCAAATGTTGGTACAAATTGCATTTTTCCTGTTCTTCTGTCGAACCTCTGAAAGATGATAGTGCCCACAATGCTAATCCCTCAACCGTGCTAATTTCGAGTTGGCAAATCTTTTCTTTTGACATCTCCCATTCAAGTGTCACTGCAACAACAAATTGATTCACACCAGATGCCCTTCCTAACCCCACCTTGATTGTCACCATATTACATTTATTTACCATAAATGTAGGAGATTTTCCATAAGTAGGTCAACATGAGTGAGTCTTCAAACTTGGCAATGATGTTAAGTATGGTGATTGCAAACACCTACTGGGGATTAACCTATAGTATTTCCTGACTGAGATACTGATTTAACTAAAAATAGTCGATATTAAATATTCTATTCTTTTATCACTAGAAACTGTTCCGTTTTTTGGTACCAGTACATATTGGTACATTTAAACACTAGACCTACAATTTTTGCTCACTTTTGCCTAAATGCAACTAAACTGTGCTTTTTTGCACTGTGTGAAAAGTTTTTTGCTAAAATATGATGCAAAATAGGCTGATTTATGTCAAATGTTCAATGTTTATATCCACCAATAAGTCAACACTGCACTGATTCTCTGGGGGGCTTTAAAGCAGCTTTGTTAGTCCGTATAAAACTTATTTTCTGTCAAGATCAGCAACCCCATGCAAAATAATACAATCCGAATGACTATGGCCTCTGCAACTTCGAGAATAAGGTCAATAATTATTATAATAATGTAATAATATTTATATTGTAATAACAGTATGTATCAAAGATACTTAAGAAAATATACTAAAGAAAAACAGTTTATTTTATCAGTTTTTAATTCATAACTGCCTGGTAACTTTCTATAGTGCTCTCCCAATACCCACAAAGCACAATAATAATCATTTAAAAAAAGGTTTCCAACAATAAGGGCATTCTTCTGTATTCTTGTCGAAATCTGAAGTTTTGTTTTCTCAACACCAACCTGTATTTATGTAGTTAATTTGCTCTCATTTCTCACGTTTCTCCTCTTGTGTGTGGCTCCTCGCAGCTTCACAGTCTCTCAGGTTTAAAGTGCACGGGGCCCTCACATCCGGACCCCGGGGCCGTTTGTCACACTCGCTTTTAAACCACGTTAATGTGAAGCAGACAGGCCTAGTGGTCAGCTCCAGCCGCCTCTAATGGAAATCAATGGAGCATTCATTAGAGTAGAATTTAGGTGACACTATAAGGCCGACCCAGTGCTCCGTGGTTTTATCCTCTGCTATCTCTGCACGCTTGTCGTCTTCTATTGAACTCTTTATGAAATATATGAGCGGTTACACCTGGAGGATAGCTCTTAGACGATGTGTTACAGTGTGGGCAGTGGTAGATCAGTTGAGTTCCCACACACTAGGTCAAATATAGCTGTAAGGGAAATGTAACCAAAATTTCAGCATGTTTATTGACAATGATTTCTGCAAACAACATACTGTGCACTGGCTTGTACTAATTTCAGTCTAATCTTAATTGACAAAGGTACACTGTGCAACTTTTTCTGGTGGGGGTTCCGCTACCTGCTTGCCTCCATGGAGATGTTATTGCTTTGCTTGGAACTTTTTATTTTGCAGTTATTGAAACAGTGTTTTACTTGCTCCAACATACCTTAAAAAATTGCATTGTTATTGTGAAGGAGCGAGTCTCTCCATAGATCTGACCTGTAACTTGGCCTGCCTTGTTTCCATGGATGTAGAGAAGTTTAATGCCATGCTGTTGAACATTCTTAGCAAAGCAATCACATTTCTATGGGTGCAAGCAGGTGGCAGACCCTTCACCAGAGAAGTGCGCCTTATTGCTTTTGAATACGTTTACTTGTAATCTTGATTAAAATGTAATTTGCTTATGTAATTGCTATACTTTGTTATGCTACTATTGAAAAGTTGTATATATTGTAAAAAGACTAACCATCACCCAAACCTGACTATTTGAATTAGATGTTTTCCCGTCAACACTCACCACGTATTACCTTTTGACCTCTAATGTATGGCCCCTGGCTCTGTCCATCAGCCTGCCCCTTTATTAACATTAATAGGATTTGGATCTATCATGTAACTCTTCCCTCTCTCCGTCACACAACAAAACTCCTCTTTAAAACAGGCATCTTTGATTTTTACAGTTCTCAATACATCAGCCACAAAGGAGTTTGTTTATATTTACCGACTTTTGAAAGCACTGGAGCCCATTTAATTGGTGCTAAACCATAGCTCTCCTCCAGGCGGTGGTGTTATCGATGTTTCCCCCAGGACACTGAAATCAATCCAGGCTTTTAGAGCCGTCAATAGCTGCTGTCCATAGAATGTAACTGGACCTGCTCCCAAAAGACTACATTGGAAGTGTCCCATTTTTCTTTTTAGTATTTTGATTAAAGGTGCATTGTGTAACTTTTCTGATGGACAGATTTCATGCTTTACCTATAATGTTGGCATAAAGTTTATATAAAGTATGGCATTATCTCGATGAATACAAGCTAACAGCGCCCCCAGGCCAAGGTACAGGTCAGATCTGTGGTGAGGCGATTCCTGTTTCTCAAGGCATTTTTAAACTATACAAAACTAATGAAATAAGTTCTTGATATGTTTATGTTTAATGTCCAACAGTGGAACATTTTATTGCAAATACTATAGACCCTCCACACAAAAAGTTACGCAGTGCACCTTTAAAAAAAAAGTGGGGCATTCGATTGCGTGAAAGGTTATTGACTCCACTGATGCTAATGTCGACTGTCATCGGCGCTAAGCTACAGCAGCGTTAGCATGCACCTGTCAACACGCACTCCACCTCACCCCACACCACGGCCGACCCCTTCGAGAGTGTTATTTACTAATGCGACTGTAGAAAAACGACACGTCACAGTATATAGATCAAACACTCATCTTCATAAAGTAAAAGGACTGTGCTGGGGAGTTGCCAGTTGGAGCGGGGTTGTCATGGAAACACCAAAGTGGCACACACAAGACAGTTTGTTTGTCTTTTTTTTTTTCCTATCCAACTTCCTGCTTTGCTTCGAGGAGCTATTTTTAACAATGCGTTATATAATATTGTACCCATTATAATGTTGTTCTCTGTTTTCATTGCATTTGTGGCAAAATTCATGGTTTTTGTTCATTAAAAAAAAAATGTTTAGAAATGTTTTTTTTGTTTTACTTTACTTTCAAGGCTGAGTCAACATTGAAAGCATTCCTAAATGAGTGGAGAAGGGAGGGCATCTTAAGCAATCCCATATTAAATTACCATGCAAATATTCAAATCATAATCATCAAATTACAAACATGAAATAAAAGTTATTTGCTATCCCTGTATGGAGATATGACCACTGCATCTGACCCATCCTTCAACGCCACTTAGCCGGCCTCTTTAACAGTGATTTCCAACATGCAACAGCACAGTGTCCTACTTGAGCTGTGATAAAAACAATGATATTCCATGTATTTCATCTTGGTCATGACTTATTCATACAGCGGGCTAACGGGGAGCGTACCCGGCCCTTTAAAGTCATAAGAGAGAAGACGGCGCGTTTGAAAGTGCCATGTAATATTCAGCAGACTCTGGAACAGCTCTGACACTCTGAGCTAGAAATGCAACGACTTCACTGTGTCAGGGAGAAGCTTGTTCAACTCATGTCCGCAATGTGTCAAAAAATCTACATGCATACGTACAGGCTACTGTCTGTATTGAAATATCCGCCCGTGTAGGTCTGGTGGCATCAAAAGGAGCTAAAGGTTTGCAGTGAGTTTCGTCAGCAGCATTCAGCCGTGTGTGGCTTTATGGAGGCGATCTGCTGTTATGAAACATCGGAGGTGGTTTATTATAAAGGGAGGCTGTGCGGTTTATTGGGGTTTGATGAGTTTAAACGTGCACTATGTAACTTGTTTGGTGTGGAGTCTGCCAGCTGCTCGTCTCTATGAAGATGTTATTGGTTTGCTTGAAATGTTCCACTGTAATTCTTTGCTAAATTAGAAACAAAATCCATTAATTCATATAAGAATACATGGATTCATTGGAAGAGTTTGATGCCAGCATTCTAGTCGAAGTGAAAATATGTGAATGTTGTGCTTCTTTGCAAATGGTGAACATGTCAGTTTGCTCATTTACTTGGGTGTCATTCATCTTGCATTTTTCTATTATGGGTGCTAATATAGGACATTAATTCTTACTTGCCATTGCAACAAACCCAAAGATAATTAGAATATCTATAATTAAAATGTTCTCATCATGACCTATCTATGATCTATGGACCAGAAGTAACTAACCTCTCTCTATCTCCCCCTGCAGGATGCTTCGAGTGCTGTATCAAGTGTCTGGGTGGGGTGCCCTACGCCTCCCTGGTGGCCACCATCCTGTGCTTCTCGGGGGTGGCTCTTTTCTGTGGCTGTGGGCATGTGGCTCTGACCGGGACCCTCACCATGCTGGAGACCCACTTCTCCAGAGTGTCCAGCGACCATGAGACCCTCGCCCTCGTGTAAGTGTCTCAACACAAGTCGTCACTGTGCATGTGTGTATGAATATATGGCAGAGAGCTGAGACAGTTAAGCTGTGCTTCATTTTTACATGTCTCTAAGCAAAAGAACTTTATGGCTTGGTAAAGTATAAGGAATGAAAATGCTCATTATTTTTCTAAACCAATTTATCTATGTACATTTTCACCTGACAGCAGCAATGATTTATTAAAATGTCTATTTTACATTTCAAATGAGACTTGATATTAAATTGATTTATTTATTGAAAGCATAAACTAAGGAGCACCCGACAGGCAGAGATGTCAGTGCTGTAATAATTGGACTTTAATTGGATTGTTGTTAGTCTAGAAATTGGTTATGGCTGAGCAGGAGAGATGGAGATGGCTGAGGATTCTTTTGCTGTGGTGGAAATGGGCAGATAAGAATTTATGAAATTAGGAAAAGTGGTGAATGGTTTAGACACTCTGATCTGTTTATCAGTCAGTCTTTGAGGTTAAATTGTAAGGATACTGTTTAATTTAAAAGTGAAACAAAGCATTTCCTTGTGCTCAGAATCCAGATCTTTCAGTACGTCATCTACGGCATCGCGTCCTTCTTCTTCGTCTACGCCATCATCCTGCTCGCCGAGGGCTTCTACACCACCGCCGCCATCAAGAAGGAACTGCAGAGCGACTTCAAGACCACTGTGTGCGGACGCTGCATCACCGCCTTTGTACGTCTAGGCTCCGCTAACTCTGCTAATGCTAACTGTCACACGCCCACACAGACACTTCAATACAAGTGAATACAAGTGCTGTCACTCCGCTCGTCTGTCATTTACATGGCTGCGTACAGACAGGCCACAGTGTTAATCATGAGTGGTGTTTGTCAAAGGGTTGAGGGTAGCTGGAAAACTGGTCCTGGTTGGATCCTGGTTATTACTAAATTTTAGTTGGTTTAATTCTCGCTGTGACCTTCTAGTGTAAAGGCAACTAAAAACACTGCTAGTACTTGCAGTAAAATACAGGTTTGTTTAATAAAACAATAATATAACTTCGGTCCAAGAAATTGCTCAAGTAAGAAAAAATCATATCTGAAGGAGCCTGCAAGAAACAAATGTTCAAATCCTGTTATATTGTCGACATAAGTTTTTGAGACTTGTGGGAAGAGTAACCAAAAACTTACTCAAGTAAAAGCACCATTACATCGTCAAATATATTACTCAAGTAAGAGGATGGTGTCTCAGAAGTTCTCTTTTAAAAAAATACCAACCACTGATTTTAATTTGAACATTTCTTTAGTATTGCATCTCTGGTACTTGGTCTGTCCTTTTTGGCCTGATTACCCTAGTTACACGTCCAGTGAGATTAGTTGAAACACTAAGGTGAGGAGTATTTAAATGATCAAACTGAAGATGAATCTCCCTTTGCACTCTGTCCAGTTCATGTTCCTGACCTACATCCTGTTCCTGGTGTTCCTGGCCATCCTGGGCTTCACGGCAATCCCGGTCTATCTGTTCTTCAACATGTGGACCACCTGCACCGCAATGAAGAACCCCGACGCCAACATCACCAACCCTGACGACATCTGTGTGGACGTCAGGCAATACGGTAAATATAAGATGCCTAATTCACCTGCAGTTAAAGGTGGGACTTGAATATTTTACTTGTAAATGAATGAATTATATTATCTTAACTGCAGTGCTCCCTTATATTATGGAGCAAATATCTCACTTTTGAGTTTAATGTGCAATTTTTTGAGTTAAAAATGGAACTTGCTTTTAGAATTCACTCCTCAGATGCTGTTTTTCAGATGTTAAGAACAGAAAACAACTGATTCACTGATAATTACAAAAAAATCTTCTGTCACTAGTTTATTAAAACCACAAGTTTATCTCTAGAATGACACAGAGTGTAGTATATAACATGCATTAAAACCACACCTTAAATGGAGATAAATTACATTTTATGCCATACTGTCAAAGATAATGGAAACAAGCAGAAGAAGGCCCTCCTGAGAGACCATATAAGGTTTGTGGAGATGCAAGCCTACATGTTTTCTATGCTTTATAATTTATATATTTTTGGCTTAATACTGTGGCTTTGTACAAAATAATGAATTCAAGAACAAGTAAAACAATTTTTAGAAGCGTGAAATAATTGTTTGTGTGTCCCGTTGCACGACAGGATAAGCCTTAATACATGAAACATAAATGTAAAGTGGTGCTCTGTATGAATAGCTGTGGGTATAATGTCCTGCGTCTCTATCCGACTGCACCATAATGAATAACTGTATCTGAAGAGTGCTCCACTGAATTATTGAGGATTATTTAATTTTGAATGAGAATTTCTATTTTAAACCCCAGCTTTTCTGTGCTTTATTCGCACTGGTTTGGGGGCGGAGCCAATCGAATCTGTGCCTCCAGTCAGAGAAATGTTTATTAGAAAAAGCTTTTGCATATGCACGGTGAAGTACGGTGTTTCTGATTTATGTTCTTCTTATTGCCCCAAATCACCATCTTATTGTAAACACAGAAATTAACACTAAAATACTAATTAGATTTTGAAGGGGCTGTACTGTAAAATGTGTAAAACAGAACTTGTTCATGGTTTCTAGTGGTTCAGAGTTATTCCTCAATTACCTTACTCATCTAGTGTTGTCAAAAGTATTGAAAATTAGACCCTAATATCACAACTAAATACTCATTTGAGCATGTAAAGGATGCTTTTTATTCCTTGTGGTATTAGAATCAGTATCGCGTCTACTCCTTAGTATCAAAATTAAGTTTGAAATATTAATATCGTGACAACATGAATGCATTCTGAGCATCCCAGTCATTTATAAGCACTTTTCACAACCTCCAGAGGCCTGAGTAGAGTTTGCGGTCACGGTAATGATAATATCTGACATCTAGCATGCCAACAGCATTCTTCCTGATTCTCGACAATAAATCGCTTTATGATATTTACTATACTGACCTCAAGAGCTGCTTATAAGGCAATTTTTCTCAGATCCAAGGTCCATAAATCGGATAGAGGCCTATTAATAAAGCTGCAAGATCACTAGAGAAATTCCCTGTTATTTCTTACGCCGATATAAATAAACCTATGCTACAGATTCTAATGAGTGTGGTTTAAATGTCATATACCATACTGGAGAGGTCACCCATATATGTAGATTAAAGGCTTCTGATTGGACGGCTGTAAACCCTGTGGTGGCAGATCTAACATACAGTAAGTGACCCACATTTGAGGGACAGCTGGGCCGCGCTCAAACTGGGCTGGAGATCACATATGCTTCACTGGCAGCTCCCCTCCACTTCATGACACGACAGCAAATATTTTTAACCCCAATTACAGTGAAAATGATGATTAGCAGTTAAAGGACACGCCAGGCTAAAGGGAGACATTTTAATGAGTGTTACGGCAGCGGAAAACGCATAAGGTAAGGCAGGGTCATTTTTGTAGTACATGGAGTATGTGGTACTTTTATTAGCACAAATACAATACATGTCCATACTCCCATAAAAAACTAGTTATTTGAGTTTTTTTTCCTTTTGCACGTGTCAGGGCTTAAGAACTTGGCATTAAAACAACATATTTTTCTGTAGCAGTTTTCATTGCCAAATTTAAAGCACCACCACGTAACTTTCAAGCTAAAATATAGACTAAAATGAAAAGCAGAGTTACAAAAGTTGCTAGAGTTGTTACATGGCACTGCTACTTAGCTCAGTGTACTGATTTTTGAAAACTGGCTGGAGCCCTATAGAGACGTACCCGCACATCTGACTATTTCTACTACTCAATTTTCTACAATCAAAAAAGTCTTACTCTTGTTATGTATCCTTTAATCTCCACCCACAATGCACCAGTGCTGCTCTCAGGGGCCTTGAAAGCTTTTCTCACCGCTATTTTCTTGTGATCCTGCAGGTTTTATCCCAATGAACGCCACACCCGGCAAGGCCTGTGGAGCCACTCTGGGAGAGATCTGTAACACTAGTGAGGTAAGGGACACAGTATAACACGTTTGAGGCAGTATTTCAAAGGATTATGCAAAAAAAAAAGACTGTAAATGTCATTATAGCTAAAAAGAAATTTGATGTAATTTGATCATTGTGTCATTGAGAAGTTTTTATTTAGAATTCTGCTCCCAAAAATGTCCTCGAAAAATCCTCTTAAAACTATATAATGAGCTTAAATATATTACCACTTTATAATTAAATATTGGGTGGTCAAGTGGTGAAAATCAGATACTAATCAACATTAAAACTAGTCTTGAAACCGGATACTCATTTGAGTAGGTACTCGATACTAAAAAAGTCACATTCACAGGACAGAAATGAACCTTTTGTGAATAGTTTTAGAATGATCTTGAGCTGTATCAGAAGTATAAGGACTCATAGACTAGTGTAGACCCATGGACCACTATGGACTACGGTAATATAGAATAAATACAGCGATTTAATGTTGAAAATCACATTCTGTTTTTATTATCATCGTGGTATCAAAAGCCTCCTGTGGGCTCACCACCTGCAGAGGGGTTCATAGGGGGGGTCAGGTGCTATGAGTATTGGGCAGCAAGCTGCCCCCGCGACCCAGCCGGATTAAGCGGGAGAAGATGGATGGATGGATGGATGGATGGTATCAAAACTGGTACTGAGCATCAGGTCTATTCCTCAGTATGGAAATAGTGCACAGACAAATGCTTTATTATGGAAAATAAGTAGTATATTTACCAATCAGCAACTATTGAGCTTAATAATCACATGTCATGTTGCCTGTTGCTTATAATCCAGCTCATTTAAAACGACATTCATAAGCTTCTCTGTCTTTTATATATGATATTAAATGTTCTGTCTCCTTCACCAGTTCTATCTGTCCTACCACCTGTACATCGTGGCGTTGGCCGGAGCAGGGGCCACGGTCATCTCTCTGGTAAGTCCGCTCCACCCGTAATGCGCTGCTCAGAATATTCACGTTGCCATGGTGGGCTTATCCGTCACCATAGTAACCCTGCCTCTCACACTTGTCAGTGGGAGTGAGGAGACAGGGGCAGGTTTACTGGGCTCTCTGTGGAGGAGGCAGATCTGGTTTTCTGAAAAAGAATGCACGGGCGTGAGCAAACCATTTTGTTTGTGGTGTCTAAAAAATTATATTGGGCCATTCCTTGTAAATTCTGTAATTTGGGCGACACTATGCTGGCCAAAGGGTTTAGACACAGTACATACACACAAGAGGCTTTGTAGGGTTGATTCTCAACTAAATTCTGAGCAGGTTTGCTAATATTTAGTGGTGAAATTTTTGTGTGAGGCACCTTGGCTACTTGCTTGTCTCCATGGAGATGTTATTTCTGCCTCTTTTCACTTAAAGGCATTAAATATATGTTGCTTGCATCTATGATTATAGAGTTTTTTAATATTTATATCAAATGCCATGAAAAACACAATGAGATCAGACCTGTAACTTGGCTCAGCAGTGTCGTCTTGTCTCCATGTAGATAGAGATGTTTAATGCCCTACTGTGGAGCATTCCAAGCAGAGCATAACATCTCTATAGAAAAGCAGGTGACAGACTGATCCTTCAGCAGAAAAGTCACACAGTGCACCTTTTATACTGAGTACTGAATAGAGCGATATAGTGACAGTGCCCTCTGGTGGACACTTCATGCTGCACCCTCTTCTCTCCTAACACGCCGTCGCCGTGTGTGTTTCAGATCCACTACCTGATGATCCTGGCGGCTAACTGGGCGTACCTGAAGAGTGCAGTGTCCACACACGAGTACCAGGACATCAAGACCAAGGATGACCAGGACATCGAGGCCGAGGCGCGCTCCAAAGACGGCCAGAACTCCTCCTACTCGTAAAGGAGCGGGCCCTGGCACTGTCCCCCACCTCATCCCCCCTCACGCCCCCTCACACCCCCATAAACAACCCCACAGCGGCCATGTTTGGCAGGGCCCCCTCGTGATCCTCCGCTCTGCTCCCCTCTGCTCTGACAGGTGAGAGGCGCACGGAGGGTCAAGACTGGGGCCGCACCAAGCAAAGGTAGGCGCTTCAGAACACCAGATATTGTACTGTGGTATTGCATGTGTATCGTAGTACACATACGCCATACAAAAGTACAGAGCAGTTCGATCACAGGAGGAGGGAGCGTTCCGAAGCGTCTCCTCCACGCGCCCTGAGCCAGCACAGCCTCTGACTCACAGCTTGTAAGAAAAACATTGTTCACTGTCCGCCCCAGCCACAGGAGGCCAGGCAGTGACCGACATCCTCTGTTTTTTGGTGTTTTATATGCATATATATATAAATATATGAATATATTGTGTGAATGTGTACGAATGTCATTGTTTTTTTAATACTCTGAATTGTATGCCAGGTTCTGCTCATGTTTTTTTTTCTTCATCTTTACCTTTTTATTGAAACGCTTGATACGTGTTGCACTATTGACAAAACATGGGAGACTGACCCCTCGAATCTATTCTAGCCCCTTTAGGATTACTGTGCATTACCAATCAGAGCTGTAGCACTTATCTCATACAGTGGCATTTCGGTTACGACGTTGTAGCCTCATATCCATCGCTATGACAACCACTACCAAATCTTTCCAAGATGTCAGCAGCAGCGCCTGTATGTTGTTACACTTACTAACCAACCAAACAATGGCAGCAAAGAACCGGTCTTTAACATCGAGACTCACACCTCAGGTATCAATCCAGTTCTTTGTTTTTGTTCACAGAGCTACACCACTGTCGCAACTATAATAATACAAGTCTACCTGCCATTTTCTACGACAGTTTGTGCTCCCTTTGCCAGTAACATCCCAGTGTAAATAGCCAAAATGACCCTCCAAAATATAGTTCCCAACAGAGACACAATCATGCTCTATTCTATTGTTTCCCGCAGGTTCTATGTAAATGTATCTTTGAGAGTTGTGTGTGAACTCAAATACTATTTCTGCATTCGATATATTAACTGTTACATCTTCAATGAGTTGTTGTATGAGGGATCAGTGAAGTCATGCCGATGGACTGAGGTGCTCGTGACGTAAACGTTTGAAAATATTGAGAAAAAAAATACAAGAATTTGCTTTCAATGTACGTTCTAGGCAGCTGGGTTCTTCTAGTAGTGATTTAGTAATGATGATTTATTATGGAAAATGTTCTGTTTTTTGATGGTTGGCCAAATGAGTGACCCATGAACTTTCTGCGTCACCTTTTTTGTTGAATTTTTTTTTCTTTTCTTTGTATTGTCATGCCTCTCGTATGAGCCACAAAGACTGTTTTCGATGTTTACACTCCGAACAAAAGTCAGGAATTTTCATACATTAATTTTATAACCAGATATTGTTAGGTACTCATAAACTATATTCTATATCACTGGTTAATTTACGCTCAAGAATACTAAGAGAACCAATTTTTAACCTTTGAGATGAAGCATGTCAGTAACGTCCACGTGTGTCTACTCTGTATAAAAAAGGACTATATTGCCATGTGTATTCTGTTTTGAATTGTGCTTTTGCCGCCAGGTTGATTCCATTTCTGATCGGACGATGCGTGTTCGGGGTGTTGTTGTTTCCTTGTTATTTGCATGAAGGAGACATGACTGTGTCTTGCAGTTTTTCAGGTGATGTGTAGTCAATCGTACTGACAATTATGGTAGGCGGTGTTTGCCCCTTCTCCCCTCACTCCTCCTCCACCCAGCCCTTTTCTAAACAAACTCCATTGTACTTTGATGGCATTGTAGTCCCTGTAGATGTTTCATTATGGTTTTCTTTTTTTTAAGTTGGAAATAGTTCTATGACTCCTATATAGTGATTTTTGTAACCTTCTCTAGTAAAACCGATATTTTTTATTATCGTGAAACTGGTGTCCTCTGCCTCTTTCTTGAGTCTTGCCTTATTGAGTACAATCCAAGTCTAAACGATCCTGTGGGGTTGAGCAGGGCCAGTTTCAAATTTTCTAAACATAAGCCTTGATTAAAAACAAATGAAAGATTTCCGCCTGTTGAGCCAAAAAAATAACCAGCTCAGTGACCTTTTAAAAGATTAATTTCAGCTGTTGCTAGTTGCACACTGTGAACCAGTTAAGATTCTTCAAGAATTTGAATATACAAACATAAGCAGACTGTTGTAGAACTGTTTTGAGCCTTTTCAGGAGCATGAACAAGAAATTATCAAATTACCGTCAGTAATGTCACAATATTTTAGAACAGATGCCATGTGATTACTTTTGTTAAGGAAAAAATACAAATAAATAATAAGGTAAACAGTCAAGCAATTAATTTAAATTTAATTGAATTTAAAAGCACAAATAATTGTAGTTTATTGTGTCAAATTGTCCAAACATTTCTTTTGCCAGTTTGTCATTTAAAAATTCAGGGTGGACAACAACATAACATTTTTAAAAGTTCTATGAATGTGTTTATTTGAGTTCTAACAACATTGCTGGTCAGGGTGGCTTTTCTTCTGAATGTCCACTGTGTTGGTGTGAATCAGATGCTCAGCTTTATCATCTAGTGCTAAAATTCTCCTCACTGCCTCCTCAAAAGCAGAAGACACATTAGTAGCATCCTTTGCGCTCGTCTCAAAATACGGAAGTCCTCCATTCTCTCTACACCACTTCGTCGCATCCTCCCCAGACACCTGCCTCTCTGGGACGTCCAGTTTGTTCCCCAAAACCACAAATGGAAAATTATCTGGATCTTTCACATCTGCGTAGTAAATAAATTCTTTTTTCCAGTTGGCCAAGTTACGAAAGCTCTGTCCATCATCTACACTGAAGGTTAACAGGCAGCAGTCAGACCCGCGGTAGAAGGGAGTGCGCAGGCTCCTGAACCTCTCCTGTCCGGCTGTGTCCCATATCTGCAGAGTGACCAGATGCCCGTCCACCTCCAGCTCCTTGTTGAGGAACTCCACTCCAATAGTGTGGAAAAGGTGCGAGTCAAACTTGTTGGTCACATAGCGGTTCATGAGGGAGGACTTGCCCACACCACCGTCGCCCAGGAGAATGACTTTGAGGAGGGCAGACTTGGACATCATTGTTGCAGAGATGCTACAAACCAGCAATTGCAAACCCTGAGAATGAAAAGACGGTCACATTTAACTTTCAGAACTACTTAAATAGAAATCAAAGCTGGGACTTCGGCATGTTTGAAGCTAAAGTCCATTGCTAGAGGTGGTCGAATACTGTCGGAAGCCAAAAAAACAGCACAGATCAGTATTGCCTCGGTGGAGATCTCGCTGTGGTAGTGAGTTTGTCAAGGTACCAAGCTAGCATAGTGATGGGGCAAGTTCTTAGCTTCCACGTAAAACGCACAAAAAATTGCACAGAAGAGGCTTAATACCACTTTCTAACCCATTTTACAACATAGCCACGAGTCTAACAAACAAAACGCTCTGCCTGGCTCACTCATTAGTGGAATCGTTAAAAAAAAACAACTTTAGCATTAGGTTGTTGACTTCCCACTGCGCATTGCGAAAGCCCAAAAGACTCGATCGCCGACCTCTTTTCTAATCCCATTTATTTACAAGTGAATAATATTTTTTGAAAATGCTAAAAAAAAATAAAAAATAAAAAAAACATTCCCGAACCATTTTCTTTCAACAACTTTCAGTTTCTATTTTTCGTCAGTAGTCACACCTCACTGGAGTCGGCAGTCGAGTCTTTTGGGCTTTCGCAATGCGCAGTGGGAAATCAGCAAGCTAATGCTAAGTCTGTTTATAAAGTTATTTTATAACGTTTCCAGACCACTAATGAGTGAGCCAGACATAGCATTTTATTTGTTAGACTCGTGGCTATGTTGTAAGATGGGTTAGAAAGTGGTATTAAGCCTCTTCTGTGCAAATTGGTGTTTTACGTGGAAACTAAGAGCTCATTACCACGGTGAGATCTCCGCCGAGGCAACACTGATCTGTGCTGTTTTTTGTATTCGACCACTTCTAGCAAAGGACTTTAGCTTCAAAGTCTAAGTTAATGGTACTGTCTCCAGAATCTCTAGAGGTACAGAATTAATACATATTATATCATATCATGTACAGTATACCTGCAATAATGCTGATCTTTAGCTCCATCTGGTGGCAAGATAACGGTATATACATAGCATGGACTTTGGTTTAGTGAAGATTAGATAAAGATAATTTACAAACTTTCACCTTAATAGTAATATTACAGAATATTAGTATTACCTTCAGAGGCTAATGTTCATCTTTCACGGACCTGAAGACAAAAAAAAAACAACAGAATATTCAAGACACATTCACCAGAAGGCATGCGTCTGACTTATCAATTTTGACAGACTTGTATAAAAGGGTAAAGAAAGTGCATGTAGCCTTCGCTCTTCCAGTTTAAAAAAAAAAGGAACTACAATCACAACTGAACCTGGCTTAATCTGCAGAGCCCATTTATGTATGTATGTAAATAACCTGAAGTTGTCTGTGCGTATGTATGTATATCAGTATGCATGACCTATAAGTATGCATGTAGGGCCTGTATATGTGTGTATTTCTCTGTATGACCTGTGTATATATATACACATCTGTGTACATGACATGTAGGTATGTACACAGAAGTAAATTTCAGTCTTCCAATGTTATTTCCCAATAACATATGTGTTTGTATATGTGTGTATGACATATGTATGTATGTATGTATATGTATTTTTCATATGCATGTGTATGTGTGTGTGTATGTATGTATGATTGTACGTATGTATTTTTCATATGCATATGTATGTATGTATGCGTGTATGCATGTATGTATACATACGCATATACACATATACATATACATACATACGCATGTATGTATATGTATTTTTCCTATGCATGTGTATGTGTATTTGTGTGTGTGTATATATATATATATACACATATATGTGTGTGTGTGTGTATATATATATATATATATATACGTGTGTATGACATGTGTATGTATGTATGCATGCATGCATGTATGTATGTATATGTATTTTTCATATGCATGTGTATGTATGTATGTATGTGTGTGTGTATGTATGTATGTATGCATGACCGATATGTATGTATGTAGGGCCTGTATATGTGTGTATTTCTCTGTATGACCTGTGTGTATATACATATATATCTGTATACATGACATGTAGGTATGTACACAGAAGTAAATTTCAGTCTTCCAGTGTTATTTCCCAATAACATGTTTATATGTATATGTGTGTATGACATATGCATGTATGTATGTATGTATGTATGTGTGTGTGTATGTATGTATGTATGCATGACCTATATGTATGCATGTAGGGCCTGTATATGTGTGTATTTCTCTGTATGACCTGTGTGTATATACATATATATCTGTATACATGACATGTAGGTATGTACACAGAAGTAAATTTCAGTCTTCCAGTGTTATTTCCCAATAACATGTTTATATGTGGACAAATGGGAGCAAAAACAAAAGTGTTTATATTTTTGTTGAGTGTATATGTGTGTATGACATGCATGTATGTATGTATGTATATGTATTTTTCATATGCATGTGTATGTGTGTACATACTATAGGTCATGCATACATACATACTATGTATGTATGTATGCATGACCTATAGTATGTTATGTATGTATGTAGGGCCTGTATATGTGTGTATTTCTCTGTATGACTTGTGTGTATATATACATACATCTGTATACATGACATGTAGGTATGTACACAGAAGTAAATTTCAGTCTTCCAATGTTATTTCCCAATAACATGTGTTTATATGTATATGTGTGTATGACATATGCATGTGTATGTGTCTGTATGTTTGTATGTAATGACCAAGTTCAAGTCGTTCACCTCAAGTCCTAAAAATAGTGACTAAAGTTTGACTCGAGTCCAAGTCACAACTTGCAAGTCTCCACCTCTGGTATGTATATATGTATTTATAAATGTATGTATAAATAAATAAATAAAATACAAGTCCAAGTCGAGTCTTAAGTTATTGGCTCATAAGTCCAAGTCAAGTCCCAAGTCGAGTTTGAAATTACTGGCCCATAAGTCCATGTCAAGTCCAAGTCCCAAATTGAGTCTGAAATTGTGGGCCCATAAGTCCTTGTCAAGTCCCAAGTCCCAAATTGAGTGAAATTACTGGCCCATAAGTCCTTGTCAAGTCCCAAGTTGAGTCTGAAATTGCGGGCCCATAAGTCCTTGTCAAGTCCCAAATTGAGTCTGAAATTGCGGGCCCATAAGTCCTTGTCAAGTCCCAAATTGAGTCTGAAATTGCGGGCCCATAAGTCCTTGTCAAGTCCCAAGTCCCAAATTGAGTGAAATTGCGGGCCCATAAGTCCTTGTCAAGTCCCAAATTGAGTGAAATTGCGGGCCCATAAGTCCTTGTCAAGTCCAAGTCCCAAGTCGAGTCTGAAATTACTGGCCCATAAGTCCTTGTCAAGTCCCAAATTGAGTCTGAAATTATAGGCCCATAAGTCCTTGTCAAGTCCCAAATTGAGTGAAATTATAGGTCCATAAGTCCTTGTCAAGTCCCAAGTCTTTAGTCGAGTTTGAAATTACTGGCCCATAAGTCCTTGTCAAGTCCCAAGTCCCAAATCGAGTCTGAAATTGCCAGGCCATAAGTCCTTGTCAAGTCTCAAATTGATTCGGAAGTTACTGCCCCATAAGTCCTTGTCAAGTCCCAAGTCCCAAATTGAGTCTGAAATTATAGGCCCATAAGTCCTTGTCAAGTCCAAGTCCCAAGTTGAGTCTGAAATTATAGGCCCATAAGTCCTTGTCAAGTCCCAAGTCCCAAATTGAGTCTGAAATTATAGGCCCATAAGTCCTTGTCAAGTCCCAAGTCCCAAATTGAGTCTGAAATTGCGGGCCCATAAGTCCTTGTCAAGTGTCAAGTCCCAAATTGAGTCTGAAATTGCGGGCCCATAAGTCCTTGTCAAGTCCCAAATCGAGTCTGAAATTGCCAGGCCATAAGTCCTTGTCAAGTCTCAAATTGATTCGGAAGTTACTGCCCCATAAGTCCTTGTCAAGTCCCAAGTCCCAAATTGAGTCTGAAATTATAGGCCCATAAGTCCTTGTCAAGTCCAAGTCCCAAGTTGAGTCTGAAATTGCGGGCCCATAAGTCCTTGTCAAGTCCCAAGTCCCAAATTGAGTCTGAAATTATAGGCCCATAAGTCCTTGTCAAGTCCCAAGTCCCAAATTGAGTCTGAAATTGCGGGCCCATAAGTCCTTGTCAAGTCCCAAGTCCTATATATATATATATATATGTATATATATATATATATGTATGTATATATGTGTGTATATATATATATATATATATATATATATATATATATATACACACACACATACATACACATATATACATACAATATGTATATATATTCATGTGCAGTATCTATATGTATATCCAGTATTTATTGTACTGAATGCTGGATTTATTGGAGAAAGAGAGACAAAGGTAACTGGCTGGATTTTAATGTAAAATAATAAATGCAAATGAAACATATACACAATACATACACACATACAAATAGTACATACATATAATACTTGCATATTAATGTGTAAATCATGAAGAGACTTAATTCATCATGAATTTCTTACATATAACAACTACACTTGTACATACAGACATGCATAGATACATCACACACAGACACACACACATACAGTACATACTGATGTACTCATGTGCATCTGAGCACACACACATTCCCTTCATCCTGTTCAAAATTCATTTGTCAATAGCCTCCATGCAGACACTAGTGTTCACTTCATGGCTGTGTAGATGTGTTCTGTCTGTAATAATGGCAAACATGCCTAACCTACACTCATTTGCATTTACAGGCACAGGGACTGGAGGACGCCCAAATGGGGAGAACGAGCATTCTTCACACATCATTGCTTGTTCCTTCATTCTCAAAATCATTTTAGACTAAAAGCTCCAACACCTGCAGGCATCACTGTATGAGCAGACACCCGTGCAGGTCATGTGCCTTCTCAAGCCTAAAGGACCATTAAGTTCTGCTGCTGTTATGAACAATAAAGTACACGGGCCTGACTCCTATTGCGCTACAGAAGCACACATTCTTATGGACACAAGGATCATACAGCTTTAAACACTGCTCTAAACACTGAATGCGAATGAAGCTATAGTAGTCTCACAAAAAGTCCAGAACAACTTTAATTTACAATCAAGGCTATTGAGTCTGCCCTTTGTAACAAAAACGGGAAGTGAAATGTGAGAACCCTTTGCACACTTTTCCAATACAATTTACAGAACTTAAGTGAAAGAAACCGTGAATTACACACTCACATTCAGTGCGTCTGGAGTCTTAAGTAACCCTATTAAAAGAGTACACCTATAGCCCACTCTTTGCTGCGCACTTACCTGTTGTGTTGACGCGGCTCCAGTTATGGTCAGTCTCATAAATAGCGGCAGAAGTTTGCGGACATGACGCTCCGCTGGTTGTGCAGTTGTGCGCGGACAGACGCGCTTTGCCTGAGCTGCTGGTGATGCTCATGTGACCCCGCGCGTCACGCCTATTCCATCATGCGCTCCGTATTCAGCAAAACTATCAGGCCGGATGGAAATTTCATAAACAACACAGGGCAAAGAACTACTACTCTCACTGGTGCCATTTAAGAACAAAAGCCAGATTATAAATACATCCAAGTCCATCCTAAACTCATACATGTTTTTAGGATCTTAAATCAGGTTTTAGGTTTGTTGAGCAACTTTCTTTCAAGTTTTTGTGCCATCATTATTTATGACAAGTCAAATGTATTCCTGTATGTATGTTAAAATGCTGTTTCCAAAAAAAAAAAAAAAAACATACCCAGAGTCTTATTTTGTTTCATTCACACATAACACAAATCCTGCCTATTTTGGATGAGTTCAGAAAACAGAACCACACTGTGACGAGTCAGGTACTAGTACAGGAAGTGCTCCATAACTCCACACACCTTCACTATAATCTGAGCCCTGGAATTGTCATTCTATGGTGAACAAAAGGTAAAATGTAGACAGATGTGCTCAAACATGTGTGAATGAAACAAATCACAAATCATAAGCCATTTAGATCCAAAACAACATTATAACATGGCTTATAGCTCACAATAGTAAATTTTGTGTAATATAGGATCTTTAAGACATGTTGTTTTGTTTGTACTGAGGGATTAGAAGTTGCAGTTTGGTCTTCAGGAGTCCCAGTTTGTGGATGTGGTGGGCATGCTGCTCCGGACAGAGACGCTGAGCAGTGCTGAGCTGTGGCAGGCCTCTGTGACTGATGGGTGAAATCTGCTTTTTCACACCAACCCCCGAATAGTCTCCAGACAGAACAGCCACTGTAGATACTGCTATCTTACTTGATGGATGAGCCCTGTTTGGATGGGAAAAAAACTATTAGAAACATGTAGTAATTCAGCAATTTGATACACCCTAATGTTACGTCACATGGTACAAAACTGTATCGCTTAGTTTAACGGTCCTATATTATGCAAAACTGACTCATGTGAGTTTTAATGTAATCAAAAACATACCTGGAGTTGTGTTTTGTTTCATCTACACATGTTTGAGCAACCCTTTATTTATTAGTCTGAGCAGAAATCATCCAAATCATTCTAGTGAAGGTGTAAGGAGTTTAAAACACAATGGAGCACTTCCTGTATTACCACATGACATTCTGAGGGTTTTCTGTCTGAGAGAAGAACTCAGCCAAAATATGCAAGGTTTGTGAATAAAACAAAACACATCTCCAGGTATGTTTATGATGAGGAAACATTAGAACAGAATACAGCGCAGTGTGGGACCTTTAATACAAGTCAGTGTGACAAGGTTTTAGTAGCAGCACAAGCATATCCAGATGCTGATTACCGACTCACATGCTAGCCGTTTGCTCGGGTCACATGCCTGCACCACAAGAATCTAGAAGTTCCCTCACCATTACCAGCCAGTCCAGTTCTGTAAATGTATTTATTCATGCATTTTATTTAGTTAGTGTGGCGATTGTGGTAGGCCTGTATAATTTTGGCACAAACACTTGATCATATGGAAGTCAAATGCTACAAATTCCTTGCTGGTCACATGAGCCGTTCACAATTCTTCCACTAAATTTAAGCAGTTCAGGAATCTTGAGTCGTATATATAGGAAGTGGGTGCCTAAATACACTTAACATTATCAAGTGTAGAAATAACACTTGGTAATTCATTACATTTGACGCCATAGCAACTGATCCAACCTTTGTTTTTCTTTCTTCCACTATGACCATAAATCTCTTTGGTGTTTCCTGTAGGCTCCATATTTCTGCCAATTAAAGGAAAAATTGACTCTTGTGTTTTTTAAGCCAAGTTAGAATGCTGTTACTTTAACCAAAACCTACCTAGAGTTGTCTTTTGTTTCATTCACACATGTTTAACACAAAATCCTGCATATTTAGAGTTTTTCCACACGCCTTGGCTGGAAGCATTTGGATATTTTCAGTCCTGGACTTTCCAATTTCTACTAAACAAATGGTAAAACTTGAAAACTACCGCTGCAAGGTGCTTTGAAAATGTAGACATACCCGTGTGAATGAAACAAAACACAACTCCAGGTATCTGATGAGGCAACAACATTATAATATGATTAAAAAATTGCACAATATGGGCCCTTGAACTAGAAAACATTGGTTGCCTTATCATTGCTCTAAGTGTGTTCCCAAATCATATTCAAATATTAGCCAAGAAATAAGCAGCCCTGTTTTGCATAGATTTCACTACCACCTACTGGCCACACTGCAGATAAGACGCTCCACTTTTTTGTACCACTTTACAATTACTTCACTTTAGTTAGCCTCAATAATCATGAACATATACATATAATTCATAATTAAAACTTTAGTAACTTTAATATCTTTAGCACTATGTAACTTTTCTGGTAACTGGTCTCCTATATTACTGCTTTGCCTTGAATGATCCACAATATTGCATATAAACTCATCTATTTTCAATGGAGACTAGGTGAAACTTCCAGGCCAATGTACAGGTCAGATCTGCGGAGAGGCAACTCAGCTCACAGTAAGAATGCAGGTTTTCAAAGTATATTTTTTAGCTATAAAACACTTGTAATTGTGGACAATTCTAGGCAAAGCAATAACACCTCCAAAAAAAACTATGTGTACATTAGTGTTTGTTCATGCTTTAGGCTGTTAAGTGTAGTCATTATAAAGTATAACCAAAAACCCACAAAAAATACATAAAAAAATTCACTTTCAACATGAATCCCATCATTCGAAAGCACATTTATTCATGATTTTCAAAGGCAGACCCAGCTGTTATGGTACCACTGCTGTCCACACGCACTACAGGTCACAAAGGTCATTGAATCATCGTCTGGTCCACTCTGTTTGACCCAAGCGGGCAGGAACAGGGCACCCCGCGATACCTGTGTCACCCTACAATCCATACTATCACATCGCTTACACCGGATCTTCTGAGTGGGCGTCCCTTCTATACTTTGAGGTAGCTGTCTTTCGTTCACACTTTGAGATGAGTATTCTTGCCTTAACTGTTTTAAATCCGGACTTGCCATTTCTTCCGTTGACATTACAGCAAAAACTTGGGGTGATAGAGATCCGTTTAAAAGCCCCTCCCTAAGATGGCCACTTTTGGGATTCTTCAGGTTGGAGATCTTGCTTCGGACACAATTTTTGTATTTGGGTACGTTTGATTTGTGTAATCCATAAATGTGGTTTTCAGTGTCTTTTGCGAGTTCTGAAGCTTTGTCGTGGTCACTAGGTTGCGTGCAAATGGCAGACAGAAGAAGCTGGATGCATTTAGACCGAACAGGAGATAAATTTGAAGAAAGGATTATGTTTTCTGTCTTGGAATTATCTGCGTTTTGTTCCAATGTGGGTTTAATCTCACTTTTTAACACCAAATCAGTCTTTCCAGCGTGGTCTCGCTTCACTTCTGTTTCTTTTCCATATCCTTTTTTCCATTTTGCCAGTATAGTCTTCAAATTCTTCTTCACGTTGTCGTTTTTGCAGGATTTGAGGATTTGGTATAAAACTTTGACAATGTCCGTAGTTTCCAGTTGCTCAGCAGATACATGGTGCTTATCCAGGTCGCCCAGAAGAACCAACATGTCGCTGTAGTTTCTTTCTGCATTAAGTTTGTCAATTTGCAGAACACACTGGAGCACATCTTTAGTCTCCATGATGCTTGCAAGAGAAAAGATTTGAAATGTAGTTACAAACAGTGTATCAGCCACAGCAACAGGACTATGATGGAGACACTTTGTTATTCTAAATGACGTAAAGGTTAGACTATGTAACCTTTTTCGTAGGGTAGACCACTTGTCTCCATGGAGATGTTATCACTTTGTCTGGAATGTTTCACAATATAGCATTAAACTTATGTATTATTCTGGAGATAAAGTTACATGCAGTGTTGGGAAGTAACTGAGTACATGTATCGAAAATACATTTGATTGTACTAGGCTATTTGGAATACAGTTACTTTCTTAAATTAAAAAGAAGAATACATGGGGATACTTCCTCCAATTTTGGCACTGTGTGCTATTAGTGAGAAAAAACAGCTTTTGCAGCGCTTGCATGTGTGATTATTGGACATTGGACACACTCGGTGCAGAACACAGTGCAAAAGCAAGTTATTTATAATACATCATGTTTTTTCACTATAAAATTCGACTTAATGCAAAAGTATTCTAAGTATTCTGAATACAATAGGTCCATGATAGACTATGTATCAGAATACATTACAAAAACACATTTAAAAATAGGCTATGGGCTACTTGCAGATCATACAAGTAGCATCTCTACAGAATATGTGAATACTTAAGGTTAATAGAGTTCTCTTGGTGTTGTATTGGTGTTTACCTTATTTATATAGTACCTGTAATCCATTAGTTTCCTCACAGACAAAAACAAACCGTCTTCAGGGGGGCCGCCATGTTGAATGTCCTAAAATAAAAGCGCACGGACCTGATGCCAGCAGCTGCCACTAGAGGGCGCTGACGCTCAACTATCCTCACTGATTTGTGACTGCCACTCAAAGCATGACATAATATTGTATTCTTACATCTTATAGCTTATTTACCGCAATTTAATGAGTAATGCTGATGTCACGCGGAGACCTGCATTTTTTCTTTGTTTTAGTATAGGGTAGTTTAGAGACTATAGTAGATTATACTGTATTGTTATTTATTTTAGCTAGAAACATGTGCATATTTGAGGAGTGATGAGTTGAGGTGAGTTGAGGTGAGTTCTTCCAGACAATTGCACAGCTGATGTTAATACTTGTTATTTCAAATTCACTAGAAAGTTTTCGGAGAAAAATGAATATGTCATGAGTGAGTTAAGGGAATTGTAGCGACGTTTCTACGATTACCTTTTATTCAGGTGAAGACAAATTGAAGCCTATAGCCCACATGCTCAAACGTGTATGAATGGTGTACAAATGCAAAACTGAGGATGAAGGAAGGAGCTAACTTCAAGCAAGACGTGACAAGTCCCTGGTTGTAAAAGCATAGAGAAGTTGGAGAGTTTGAAAGTAAAAAACAGCTGTTAGTGACTGTAAATAACAATTATTACAACTATGTGAATGGGGAAATACATAGAACATGACATTTAAAGCAGATAGAGATTTAGTTGCAACAGAAAAGTACAGGATGTGCATTAAAAGAATGAGGATGACAAGCTGTCCTATATGTGGAGCCCTGCTCACAGTAAGAATACACGTCTAACAAGGTATATTTGAGCAGTAACAGCACCCTAGTGAAATAAATGTAAGACAAATACATTTAATGCCATGTATTGGCTCATTCCGGGCAACGCAATAACATCTTGATGGAGCCCCCACCCAACCAGAAAAGTTACACTGTGCATCTTTAAATAAAAAAATAAAAATGCAATTGAATAAACAAAAACTATCATCTACAATGGCTGTGTACATGGTATATGTTTATGATAGGGATGCACCAATATGATACTGGTATCAGATATCTGCACCAATATTCACATTTTTGATGAATTGTATATTGGTTCCAAGATATTGGTTTAGTCAGTATTTTGACTGTTTTTTGGTGTATTAATATGATTGACAAGATGATTAACTGTTTTGTAGTTACTTTAAATAATAAATAACAGTTAGAAAACACATGTGGATACATTTTTACCAAACATCTTTTGTGTCAATGAAATAAATTATATGAGATGCTTAAAGGCAAAATAACGGTATTGAAATTCATTGGCATTCCTAGTTTAAGATATTTTCAATGGATCCATGGATAAATGTTGAAACTGTATAAAGTCTAAATGTCTTCATCTAAAAGTAAAAATTGTGCTAAGAGTATAGTCATCGGACACTTTTGGAAGGCTGTAATCTTTGTCCTGCAGTGGTAACAAGGAGCTGCCAAATTGCCATGTGTAATTACACCTAACTGTCTAATGTGTTGCCCTGCAGGGACATTTGTTGCCTGTGCACACACCCATGTCATCTTGTCTATTTAAAAACATAAACAGAAAAAAGGTACTTTTGTAGAGTGGGTCATCTTAGAAACGAGACTGAAACTAAAAACGCTGTGCTAAAGTCTAGTTCTCTATTGAGGTCTCTAAGGAAGTCACAAGAGAGGTCAAAGGTCAGGTTAGCCTCTTGGGACAGATACAACTAATGCACATTTCTACTTCAGCCTTATTCAGCTACAAAATCATGAAAATTAAGCAGTTTGTATAGGTAAATAATGAGTATGCACTATAAAACACAATATAAATCTACACACCTTTTCCGTTGTAAATTTTACTTCAAAAGCCACTTAATAACGCTATCATAATTCCACACAGGCTTATCAAGCCCAGGATTATTCATGGTTTACTATATTGCTCATAAATAACAGAGCAGTCTGCTTCTATTACAGTTATGTAATCAATGTAGAACCCCACCCTGCTAGAGTTACATTAAAATGAGCTTTTAGGATGGATGCAGATGGGGCCATAGTCTGGGAGCCTCCTCTGAGAACAAATTACATTAAGTCGTCTCTGTATCAATTTTTTTCAATCACCATAAAAGAAGATGAAGCTCGTAAAAATGTAAAGAATGCATAGTGCGGTGGACGCAAGATCCAGCATGTCTTCTTTTTGTTTTGGTGCTGGAGACTGTAGTGGACCATGTGACTTTTCGAGACAGCAGGGTCCCTCACTCCAAACTGTGCGAAAAGGGTGGGGTCGCTCCTTTCTTCCTCTCTCTTCTCCTCCTTCAAACACATAAAACAACACCAGAATGCAAAATTCAACTTCCACTCTGACTTTCCATCATTTTCACATAGGCCACAATCCCAAACTCTTTCTGAAATCTTATCAACTAATTCCTTTACTAAACATACCAGTCAGTTCCTTCTACCTCCTCCTTTCTTATCACGAATGGAATTTTACCAGCACTTACGCTTTGATGCCGCTCTGTCCGTTAGGTGGCGCCCTTGTCTATGCACATTGTACTTCATTCATTTGCTGTCTCACATCCTGCTTTTGTTTTGGCCCCGCCCCCTGCTGGCCAGACCACGCCACCTACCCCCTCCTCTTCCTCCTCCTCCTCCTCCTCCTCCTCCTCCTCCTCCTCCATGCATAAGCGCGCACAGACACACACACACGCAGACAGTCACCCCACCCCGCCTTGTCGTCTTGAGAAATCTTACTGGGGGCTTTCTTGTTCATGCATTGACATTCATGTTAACTTAAGCATGGATGCTAGCTCCCTGCACAATATGTACACATGCATTTTTCTATTTGAGGAGCTAACATTTGATAAACCATACCTCAGTCTCACACCCACCACAACCTTAAGGTGCTTTCACGTGGCTAAAGTGGCATTTGTTTTCTTTGTGAAGGTGAATCGCTGAGGGAGGAGTTGAAAGCAAAAAAGGTCACATATTTGGCAGCTAGCAACCTGAAGGAGGAAATCAACCCAGATATTGGATAGATAAGTGATGCCACAAATTCTATTAAACCAGAAATTCAATATAGGGTATCTATCCGGTTGGTTATATTCAATCCCACTACAGTGTTTGAGGAAAACTGTTAAAGCTACTGGTTTTGGTGTGCAAATTTTTTACTATGGAAACCTATTTTTATCCTGACATATGCAGATTACCGCAGGTACAGAATGAAAGTATTCAAATACATTTCCATAACTGTTAGTTTTGCATCAGTGGGTTGTTTATGTGAAACCAAATGCTACATCAGTCTGATTTCCATATCCATATCATTATAACAAGTCAGGGAGGACTCAAAGTGTGAAATAAAGCTTAAAGGGCCCATATTATGCTATTTTCTGATCTATCTTCTTACTGTGTGGTTTCCTTGTCAAAAAACATACCTGGACTTGTGTTTTGTTTCATTCACACATGTTAAACTAAACACAAACCCCACAGTTCTTCTCTCAAACTGAAAACACCCTGGTCCACCTTTTGATATCATACATAATAATAATACATCGGATTACAGGTCATTTTAAAACTCCACACACCTTCCCTCGAATCATTTTGATAATTTCAGCTCTGGAATTGCTAATCTCTATTGAACTAACGGTGGAAGGTAGCTGTTAACTAGAAAACTACTGCTTCATGAAATCACAAAGTGGAACAGAGCATGATGATCTTTGGAAATAGACTAATATTGCAGGATTATTCAAACATGTATGAATGAAACAAAACACAAAACCAGGTATGTTTTTGAGGTAACAACATTCTAACTTGTCTCAAAGTTCATAAGAGTCAGGTTTAGATAATATAAGACGTTTAGGGGGTGGCTACATGCTCAAATGGTCGGCTATATTTTCTTTATGTATCTAGTACTTTGATGCTAAAGTGATTCAAAATTCTGTCACCACATGTTGTGCATTCAAATCCAATTAATCTCAACAACTGTTTTCCCCACCCCAGGATGCTTACCCGTTGAACACGTGCACGGCCTTATGGGAAATCCCGGGTCAGAGATGCACACATAGCTTCCCACAGAGAGGCAGGGGCCGAGGGGCAGTTGTGGTCCATCGGCTGGGCTCCTGTGTAATGTGATCACAGGGGAGGGCCGGGGCAATCTGTAAAATGTGCACAGGTGTCAGCAGTGGATTAGCGCTCAAATAATCCAAATTATTGTTCAAGACTGAGGTTTAAGATAACGGGATTGGCTGCGGTCATTCTTATAACAATCACAATAGTAGTTTAACTGTGATATAATGTTACTACAGCTAGTCTGGTATTTTGTGGTGACTGAACATTTCATCCACAATGCCCAGGGTTGAAGACTTATAAAGATAAAAAAAGTCTTCACAATCTAGTGCAATTACTGAACAAAACATCTTGGAAAATAAAAGTAAATGCAAGGTTTATTTATGACTTACAAGACTCTAGTGTCTCATGTGGTTATGGTAACAATATATTACTCTTCAAATCATTCACCCAAGTTTTGTTTAATTTAATTTCACCATCGTTTATCCCTAATGTTTCTAATCCTCATGTCTCAAGTGTAAACTCCATAAGTTGTGAATCATTTGGTGCTTTGATGATGTTGACATTATAGTATTAACAATAATACTTAATGGGCTGTGTGTTTGTAATAGGCCTCATTTATTGCAGGGCGTTGCACATGAGGCAGTAAATGTTATGGTATGTAGCGCTGGTTTATGTAGGCTAAACTATTTCTCCCTATATTATAGAGGCCTATACATAAGCTTGATGAGTAGGTTAAACTTGTACCTGTGACGACGCTGAGGTGTGTTCAGGTACATCGAGATAAGAGAAGAATAGAGCTTTTGTTTGTTGAGGCAGCACCCAGTGTAAATGACCAGTTTAACGTCACTCTTGCGCTGAGAGTGGATTATCTTATCTAATACTACAACAGGGAGACGTGCAGGTATATGCGACTCCAGGTAACAACACTGATATTGATACCTGTGTTTGGAAATTGGCCCGGAAAAATTTGCTTATCAGGAATCAGTCCAGGGTATTGGTGAAAAATTGGGCCGAAATCTGAATAAAATGTAATTTACTGGTCACTATTAGTATTAGTATACAGATTTTACAGTGCTCCTGCAATTACTAATAAAAAGGCAAATTCTTAGTACAGCCGATTGGCACCATTTTGTTTGAATCTATGCACTGGTATCAGTCGGTGTCAAGTAACTAATCAAAACCCAAGTAATATTACACATAGTACACACTTATTCAGTACTTTACAAAAATGTGAGTCTGGCCACGACTGAATCTCGCCGTTTTAAAATGGGCCAATCAGGGACATGCATGGTCCCTCTGTAATGGAAAAAATAAAAGCAAAAATATCACAGTGGACTGAAAAACATCTGCACTGTGTATTTCTGCGGAATCAGTGAGCCAAACCCTAAACTAAACTAAATTTGACTTTATTTGTAAATCTTAGGCGACCAATGAGCTCCTTTGTTACACATGCGTCACTGAAAACAAACACAAATGTAATTGCACAATCGCACTTGGCTGGTCTTGAGACGCAACAGAGGCTGTGGGCACCAGACTGATAATTAATACAGTATAAGAAACACAGACCAAGATCATTCTGGGTTCATATCAAACATTAAATTAATATCATGAATGGAGAGCTGTTACTGACATGCAGTCCTTCCTAAGAGAAAACAGATCATTTGATACAACTCAAAATTGCAGTGCGACTCAATTTACAACTAAACAAAACACTGCTCGGAGGAAGTATCTCCTGCACTTTTTGTATTGTGTGATTGTTGACATTTTTAAACAAATTGGAATTTCCCTGTACAGACTGAACAGGACAGAGGCAGCATGTACTGTCCTCTGCACATGTTTTCCCCTCTCGTCCCCTCCTCTTTTTGATAATTTCCGTTGGTCAGATTCCAGATACCCCACAGTTAAGAGTCATACGCTTGGATATTGCACTGTACTAACGCCATCTATCTTAGCATCTGATAAAATCTCCTATAACCATACTTGATTCTTTGTTTTTCTCAATATACTAACCACGCTTTAGCTGCACAGTTAGCAAGTAAAAAAATAATGCCAAAGGCGTATCTTGTTGATGACGGAAGTGCGAAAATGTGCCTTGTGGACGCTAACTGGACGAGAGCCATAGGAATGTACACGTGCAGACTTGGAGACATGGTCAGATTCCAGCCCAAAAAGACCAGCTATAAAACCTCCAACTATTTTCACAAAGAAGCTAGCTCTGCTGTGTTTACCAACGCAATGAGGGTGTGAAGATAGAGGTGTCAAAAAGGGTGAGATGGTGGAAATTAATTCGCTGAAAATAAAAACAAAACAAAGTACTGGCTGGCACCCTCCGCTTAAGTACCATTTTTTCTCAGCTGACTCATTCCTGTCAATAAATAAAGATATTATAGTTAAATTATCTTTACAAATCACTGTTATCGCTAAATCTTGTCGGGGGTTGCTTTGGTTTCTGTTGTCTAATCCTCTCATCAGCAGCTCTAGGGGCTAATCTAGTTTAATCCAGCCAAATTATGGGAGTGTGTGGTCAAAGGTCAAACAGAGCCCTTCAAACATGTCCAGCTATGCGTCAGTGGGCATCACATATCACTCCCCCCATATGGTTTTGGCTACTGCAGCAAACACTTAACCTTTGCACCCAGGAACATGTGTCACTAGGAAACCACAATTCAAAATAAAGTTGGAGGTAGTTCAGCCAATCACAGCCTGCCACATTGCGTCTGAATCAGAATCACTAGGCTCTATTCACGCTTAGGTCACAAACCAGGAAGACGTTTGGAAACATGCGATGACAACTTCCCGCGGGCTCTGTTCGCAGTGGTAAGCCTGACAAAATCTAGGAAAAATTAGAAAATGGTCCTGTTTTCTTCATATACATGTCATTGTAGTGCTCCGTTATGTTTGGCTAATGAACAATTACAACCACACCTCAGTTTTCATAATTTCCTCAAGGACGCACAACTCCGAGCACACTGGGTACATGCGATTAGCAGAGATGAGAGAGAAATTCAAGATGATTCCAAACAGCACATACGTATGCAGTCTTCATTTTACCAACGATCACATTTTCTTCAATGGGTTTTATCACAGTTGTAGGCGAGCCCAGGGTCAATAATGACACCGGAAGTTGTCATCATATTTCCAAACTTTCTGGTTTGTGACGCAAGTGTGAATAGAGCCTCTTCTCAAACCTTCTCTCTCATCTGCATTTTTGGAATCAAGCGTGAGCTTTACTCCATCTATATCAACAACCGCAGCAGCAGAACTGTTCGCCTCCTCAGCCACTCGATCTCCTCCTCTCAGTGCATGGCTAACATCTATGTCTACCAGAGTCAAAGTGTCAAACGTATACAGTCAATAAACAGGTGGTATTTCCTTCACTAAGATGAAAGCTTTCTTACAATAAGACAAGCTCGTGTGTGTAAAACATTTCTCTGCACCAGCCTTTGAACAGCTTCGGTTGATGTAAGGTAAGCCACATAACTTCCTGGTAGTGAGTCAACGTGTCTCAATTTTCAGAGGGAAGTACAAAGTTTAAAAAAAATACACACTTTAAACTTTATTGTGAGTGCTCCCCGCTAAGAGGAAGTGGCAGAAAACAGGAAGAGGAAAGCCAGATGTAGTGTTATGCTTCATAGATAAGTACATTATGATGTCAAAAGTTAGTAGGGATTGTGCTTGCAGAAACATAACTTGTAAATATCCCTTTTATCAGTTTTGAAATGCGCTTGGTTTGGTTATTGGCTGTTTAATTCTGTTTGCATGCCAATATTGCTGCTAGACTTTTGTTACTATAGCCCCATAACTTTAAAATTAATAATAGGCTATTCTGTCCATCCATCAAACAGAATAATAAAAATATCCAAAATTTAATTACTTATGGGGCACAGGGGAAAACAGGAATTCTCAGAGCACTCTCATATTGATTGCAGCAGAATGAAGACTGCGCAATACCCATAACTACTAATATGTTATTCACAAAGCCTGAAGTTTTCCATTTAAGGTCACAAATACAATAACTGCCAAACACCTCTTAAAAACACCAACCCCTAAATGAGCCAGGGACTATTTTTTCCCATATGTGAATCTTCAGCAGCTATTGGGTTAACTCCAATAATGGCGGGTCTTGATACACTGCAGCTGTGCTCAGGCCCAGAACAGGGAAATGTTTTCTCCATGTGGTGTAAAGGTCCACCATCGCTCTGGCTCCTCTGACACGCTTACATAACTCTGAACATGTGGAGGAAAAATCGCAGGGGGAAAAAAAGGAAAACATAAAATGAGCAAAAAACAGATGATGATGTCAGAGAAGAGGAAAAAGGTCAATAACTACGGAATCACTTTACATGTATCCAGAGGTATTCGGAGAGAGGGATTTTGCGGCGAGTGAGGCCTTATTTGGCAACCCAGGACAAAGAAGGAGAAAAACGAAGGAAGGTGTGTCTATAGTGCAAATTCCACATAAGGGTTTTATCAAAGTAGGGCTGATGACGTCAAGTGTTATCCGTACAGCTACAAACAAGAACGCATGCTCTGGAATGACATCTTGAAATGAGGCAATTAACCTACTTTATGAAAATGAAAATAACCTACGTGATAAGATAGGCGTATTGCAGTTATATTTGAGACTAATAACTACAACTCTTTGCTATATTTTGTACACAATCAGTTCCATAGGATACAAATTATCGACTAGTGTGGTAGCCTTAGAGGGACATTGTGTTCCTAATGCATAAACCTTGCAGAAATAGGTCAGGCGATACATTCTCATAAAAAATGTAGTGACAAAATCATTTTAAACATGCCTAAAAGGCTCCTCCATCCTCCACCAAAACTAATTTTGTCCACACTATAATCTTACTATTGGATTCTAAAAAATCTTATTTTTGGTTTGTAATCCATTAGAAATATGAGGAAAGAACTATAGGTGAAGAAATTTGGCTTGCAGCTATGATCCGTCATTGAAGTGTCTTGAGCTATACTGGTGAAATACAATATATTAACATTACATCACCCACACAACAAAGGCCAAACAAAGTGGTTTCCTGGTTCTTCCTGCACAGGGTTAAGAGGTGATAAATCAGGCTAAAATGACAGATAGAGGGCAGAAACTGAACTGTAATAGCCTCCTTTGTGTACCCTCATCATTTGAATGTAAGAAAGACTCCTCACATCTGACAAAACAGGAAATCAAACAGACACCTCCTTGTCTAACGCGCCCAGCGCGCGCACATGGCCGAAATAGCCGCCCCCATCACTATCAAGCTGGGGTCATGCACTTCCTGTCTTTCAGCAAAGGGATTCTGGGTACTGACCTGACGGGGTGAGAAATCCCGCCTCATGGAACGCAGCAGGAAGTACGAGCTCCCACTTCCTTCTCTGCAACGGCGAATGCAGAAGTGGAAAGGTTGCTCTCAGTTCTCCAACCCCTTCTTCCTCTATGATGAAGACTCAGATGATCGGGTGAATTGTCCTTATGTAACAAACACATTCAACATTGGCGGATAATTGGTAAACAAATGAATTTATCATTGCATTTTTGCACTGATTTCACAATTTTGTGGTTAACACTAATCTTGTGGTTAACGCTAATCCTATCAGCATAAATTGATAGGATTAGCAAAACCAACACTGCATGTGTAAATCAATCAAGATCATCAGGTAAATACCTTCATTTGGGATGTTGTGCCATCTTGGACCACTAGATGGAGTGGAGAGCTTTTTCGAATGTCATTGCCTGAAATGAAATAAGTATTCTCTTGTAAAGTGTATATTTTACTGCAAAACTGAATTTGAAAATTAAGTTTTGTGGTATTGATGTTATAAAGAATCAAATTAGCAGCAAATCAAGTCTCCCATTCCACAAGTAATCTGATAATTTTGTTGTATTGCACTTGGGAAGTAGGAGTTCACATATATCCTAACATTAAAGGTGCACAGTGTAACTTTTCTGGTAGAGGGTCCACCACCTGCTTGATTCCAGGTAAATGTTAACGTTTTTCTCCTGAATGTTCTAGAGGACGGCATTTAATTTAACTATCTCCATGGAGACAAGCAAACCTCATCAGAAGGCCAAGTTACAGGTCAGCTCTGTGGAGAAGTGGGCCCGTTCACAGTAATAATGCATGTTTTTGAAGTTGTTTTCAGAAATAAGGACGCCTGAATGAATAAATACTAGATATATTTGTTTAGCGCCATACTGTGTAACATCCCAGACAAAGAAATATGATCACCATAGAGACACGCCGATATGCAGACCCTCCACCAAAAAGGTTGCGCAGTATCCCTTTAATAATGACCAAATCTCAAAACTGCATTTTTAAAGTGCTGGTTGGAAAAACAAAAGTGAAATTTTTCACTAGCCTGGAGAAATAAATGGCTGCCCCCCACACACAAGTTAGCACATGTGTTACCGTGCACCATCATCAGACGCCCCACCACATTCCTGTTCACAAAAACAGTCACTTTTAGCTCAGGGGTGAAGGGCGAAAAGAGGAAAAAGTCCCTGAGATGGCGGCGTGCATGTTTGTCCTTGTATTGGCTGGTTTTGGGAAGGTTTCACTACAACAGAGGAAGGCACAACCCACATTCTTTACACATGACTTCACCACTCAAACTAAACAAAGTGTATGCTAATTCAGGTAATGTGGAAAAATGAGCACTTTAGCTAAACCCTTTCTTTTTTAATTGAGTAATCACTGACAGATGTAGTAATCAGTTACATTTCGTCACGTTTACGCAATCTACTTTTTGATTAAGTTGTAATAGTACTATTCTGACAACATATCTATATAGTACTCCAAGTAGTAGTAGTAGTAGTAGTAGTAGTAGTAGTAGGAGTAGCAGTAGTAGTAAAGGTTTTGGTTATTTTTCCCACCACAAATATAGTAAGTTTAAGTAACAAACAAAAACTTCATGTTGACAAATCCAATGTTACATCCAGTGATAGTATTCCAAGTAGTAGCAGTAGGAGTAGCAGTAGTGGTAGTAGTAATAGTAATAGTAAAGGTTTTGGTTACTGTTCCCATTTTAAGTAAGTTTAAGTAAGAGACAAAAACGTCCTGTTGTCAAATCCAATGTAACGTCTAAACAGTTACCTAACTTTTTACTCTTACTTGAGTAACTATTTAGGGTCACTACTTTTCACTTCTAGATCAGTAATATTTCTACTTTGGTACAATTTGGGTACATTTTTTAGGTTCTCTACAATGCTTATATAGCTTTTTTTTTTTAAATTTTATCATAGAATTATTTGTTAAAGATGAGTGCTTTTTTAATCTTACCTGAGTAACTATTTAGGGTCACTACTTTTCACTTCAAAAAAGTACAACTTGGGTAAATGTTTGGCTTCTCTACACAGAAAATACAATTTTCCTGTTGCAGATCCTGTTGTACTTTACTTGACTCACATGTTCTGTTATCAAAGAATTATTTACTAAAGATAACTGCTTTTGCACTCTTACCTGAGTTACTATTTAGGGTCAGTACTTTTCACATCTACTTGAGTAATATAAAGGTACAATTTGGGTACACTTTTTTGCTTCTCTACACAGCAAACTTCAATTGCAAATCCTGGTGTACTTTACTAGGCTCCTTTGTTCCGTTATCAAAGAATTATTTGCTAAAGATAAAGTGCTGAGTCGAAAAAGTCCAGCCAGGAAAATTGGAACTTGCCTCTTTGTCCTAATATGGCTAAAAGCTGGCACTTAGCAATCTGAGAGGGATGAGGTAGGAGTGACATATCTGAGCTAGCATTTCTGCGTTTAAGAGGAAAGGAGGGCATTTTAGACGCCCACACTGTGGAAACTTAACTGCACTAGTGGATATTTGATATGTCAGAGGAGTACAGAAGAATATTACATAGGCAAAAAGAACAGGAAATGAAAAAATATGTGTAAACGTAATGTAATATCTGGAAGTTATGGTCTTGGGATATTGATATTTTGCAGCTGATGACATCAACATTCCCAGGGGTGTGATGCTAACTGAAAGCACTGCTCTGTTAATCATTGTTAGATTAGCCAATAGTCATGCTCATCTTTTGTGTTGAAAATCAAATCCCCAATGAATGCTGTATTTTTTACTTGACTATCTTAAAACTTTTTTGCCTGTGTATTACCATGGTAAGTGCTGAACATTCCACCAATAGAGATGCATGTAGAATACCACCAGCGTGATGTCACTGCAAAGTATCAGTAGTTAAATTTATTTGCACTAATGTTACAAATCAGCTAACAGGAACATTGGGAAAATATGCATGGGAACGGAAGATCATTTTAACACATTAATGACACATCCTATTGCCTGTTAAAATATTCTAATTGAAATATCACATCGGATCATATCAAATAGGCTTTTATCTCTGTGGGAAAGTCATTGAAAATTTATCAAAAATAAAGTAATGGTGGATAACTTTGCACAAATTTGTGGCGTTTTATAAAGACGTTATTTTTATTAATTCAATTGAGTGTTCAATTGGGAATAGAGAATATTAAACGGGATGAAGTTTATTATTATGCTCATGGTCCAAGTCTGAATGATGCGTCTGTACTGTGACTCACTGCACCTGCTGCTGCCCAAAAAAACCACACTGGAAACAAAGATGGCCACCCACACATTTTGCAGTCTCATCCATATTCATGTCCAGTGCTAACTTTACCTGCCACAGTGGATTCATCACCGCGCTACACTCCTCACACGCTTTACAAAGTCCACTAATGAGCAGGAATGCCCCCGGATCAGTGGGTCGGCACGGCAACTGTCGCAGCGGGAGGGCTCTCATTGGTCGGCTGTTGTTTGCTACCAACTGTGCCCCCCAATCAGACAATGGCACGGAGGTCTTTTCCCGCCACCGTCTGGTTAACGCTGGGTCTATGTGATAATACAGTAAAGGGAGAGGGAGAGGTTGACAAGCAGATAAAGAGCAGTACACACAGAGGGATGAGTCAGGGTTCAGGGGTCACCATGAATCACCAAACATGGGCTAAAAATGCTAAATATATACTTTTTCATTGACTTCTTTCTTGATAGAGGCCTAGTTATTTCTGCTGCTCCGCTCTGCACAAAAAATACTTCATACTTCAGAGTCACTATTCTGTAATATAGGACCTTTGATTAACTTCTTTCTTAATATAGGCCTAGTTAATTCTACTGCGCCTGAGGTAATATTGCTCTGCTACACACAAAAAGGTAATATTTTTCTATGTAATTTGTTGCCAGAGTAAACATTTGCATTTGAGCTTAACCTACTTAAAAGGTGCACAAAGCAATTTCCCCTCCACCAGAAAAGTTACATAGTGAAGTTATGTTCATCACAAAATGAGAATTTGTTCAACTACAACAAAAACATCGTCAAGCAAGTTACCACAGTTTTCTACACTAGGTCTAAACTCCAACACTAATCTAGTAACGCTAATGTGCTGAGCAAAGGTCTGACTATGAGACTAGACAAGGAAATAAACACACACAATAAACACAGTCGTCAATGGAAAATTTAAACAATAGGCCCACTACATTCTGAAACAGACTTACACAGGTTAAAAACTAATCATAGGTGAGTGACAGTTAGCACGGCTGAGGCTAGCTTCAAAGACACGCTCCTTAAGGTTCTGTTTCAAGCATAACAGTGACTATTATCAAAAACAGACTCCTCCGCCACCACTGTGGTCAGACACAAGCTCAACAATGTGTTTCATTTGTGTCGCCAAGTTCACTGCTTTACAGGCTGTTAGAAATAACATTAGTGGCTAGCAAAATATTACCCACTTCATGACGCTGAAGGTTTTTCAATTAACCGTTATTTTCGACAACAACCTTAGCTGCAAACAGGGTCAGCGCATATGTATCTTGTATCTTGTCAATTAAATGAGTGAAATTTACCTAATTTAGTTTGTTTGGACATTTATTGGAATTGACTGAATGTAAGCACATGTACAGCATAGGCTGTACCATTACACTATAAAATACATTGTTCACAAAGTTATATAATGCACAAATCCTAACATAAGGAGGTGGAAAACTGGCCTTGCATTTCTTGGTCCAATAAAAAAAACACACGTTGAAATACTGCCATGTCTCCCCTGCTGTACCATATGCATAAGTGTGATTTTTCCACAGGGCGAACGTAACAAATAAAAGTAGTAAAGTACTGCACTTTAGTTAAAAATATCTCTACCCATTTTAAAGTGGATGCTTAGTTTTACTTCACTATGTTTAAGAGCATGTATCTGTACTGTCCACTCCATTACATTTTTGAGTATTTTTGCTGCTGAAAAGAAGGGATTTTAATTTTATCAAGTCAGAATCGCCACATTTGAAGCTTTTTTAGACCTAAAAATCTGTGCAAAATATTTTACTTTTTACTCTTTAAGTACATTTTTAAACACTTACTTCAGTATTTCTACTTGAGTTGATTTTTGCATGTGATACTTTTACTTTTTTTTAGTATTTTTTTGTTCCAGTATCTGCATTTTTACTAAGTAACAAAATTGAGTGCTTCCATTACTGGATTCTTCCACATGTAATACCATTTACCAGGGCCAGTTTCATACATAACTAATTCAGTTACAATGAGTGTGATGACATAAATGGACCAGCAGCCTACGGTAACTCCCATCTGCCACAGCAGCCCAGACTAACTCTAAAGGAATGCGCAACGGGAGATGCTAGCTTGGGGAGCAGGAATGTTCGCAATTACGTCCAACTTGGAGTTTACTTCCAAGTATACAGAAAAGGAACTTAGCTTGGACAAGGAGATGACTGCTTACATTGTCCATTGTTTTCAAGTTCAATATTTCCAACTACTATTGCCCTACAGTGGAAGCAGGTATTACGTAACAAGACAGTCTGCACAAATAAAAGGATTATGGGAAATACTACTGGAAAGGTGTGTTAGCAGTTTTATCATCCTGTCCCTCTGCATTACAACTGTGGATGATCTAAGCTTTATTTATCCCAATGTTTTTTTTTTATCACAAATGACAGACTGTACAAAAACAAAAGGATTACAGATTTGGGTATGGACAGTTGGATTTATAGTATGTTGCATAACAAGTCAGTACAGTACTGTCTATTGTAAAGAGTTTTGGAAAAGCCAGAGCTTAGTATAACACAGGGCATATGGTCCACTAGCTGATCCTATGCGGCCTGAATGAGGTCAAGTAATCAAATACATGCACATTAAAAAACACACACATACACACACAAGAGGTTTGCTAGTACTAACTAAACCATTTTTAATACAAACTGTCTAGCCGAAAACACTAGTGGATACTGAGGTAGGCTATTATGAAGTGGCTGATGCTTTTGCTGCTGCGATCAATATAGGGTAAAGAATTGCTTGCTATTGAAAATATATATAACTTTTGACGAGTAAAACTATGACTAAGACTATACCCTATACAAGTACGTAAGCAGAACCATTTCCAGCTCTATGCATTCCACATTACCAATGAAGCAAAACATCACTTCCTGGAGAGCATCCTAATGTACTTGCAAGTCAAGTGCACACTGCATATTGCTTGAGAGTATTGTGTGAGTGTACTTCTCCTTTTTATTAATAGAGATGACTAAATATTGCAAAGTTGCACAATGTGTTCTCTTGTGCACTTAATGATGGTCATGACTACTAATGATTTTTCTATACACAGACTATAGTTATACAGAGGATTCGCTATAAATACCAAATTGTTTTATAGTTTATTACCACTCAAACAGTGAGAGATACAGGGCTACAGTCATACCATAATCCATATAACTCACCATTATGTAACAGATAACCCTATGTCCTGTCAGTCATTATTTCATCTTTGCACTGTTTCTACTTAAGAGCTTTTGTATATAGCAGCGATAGATTAGCATTACTATATTTCTATATTTTATTTTTACTTCTACATATGCATTTATATAATTATGCCTTATTGACACCAGTCTCTTGCTATTTTTGCTACTTGTGAATTTATTTTTACCATTTCTATTTTTGCTCATTGCTGTTATACATGTTGTGATGTGTAAGCTACTGTGTCCAAATAATTTCCAATAAAGCTTGTGTATTTGGGAAACTTTCCAATACTTTCCCTGTATCAAAGTTTGCATATTTGGTGCAAGTTTTCCCATGACTCACTGTCACGCGCTGACATTTTTTTAACAAAACATGTCAATTGGGTGTCAAACGGTCAAACTTCATGACTATCATCTGTTCAAAACACAATTTCGAACTTGTCAGGACTTAGAAAGAAGACACCATACTGTCTTCCTGTGGACGGGTTTATACGTGTCCACTCTGTTACCTTCTGAGTCCACACATTAGAGCAGGACCTCTCTCTCTCTCCCCTCCGGGCCCCATCACCATCACAGCATCAGCGACAGTCAGAGGCAGCCATTGATTTCTGTGACCATCTGCCGCTCCTGGCCCGCACCGCCATCGCCATGACGACGCGCTTTGATAGATGGAGTCTTATTTAAGGCCCCAATCTGTTCCTGGTGAAGTTTTGCACACTCCTGCCTTTGTGGTGGTGACTGGACACTGAAACAAAAACAAACAAAGGGAGAAACTTCCACTCAAGTAATAGCTTTAGAGACAGGATTCAAATTTATTTTACTAGTTGTAAGGACCAAATATAAAAGTTTCCATTTTGATTTATTTTGAGAAATGTGTGGTCATTAGGAAGGATCTAAAAGTGCTAGTAGTAGTAGTAGTAGCAGTAGTAGTAGACTAGTAGTAGAAGTAGTAGTAATAGCAGCAATAGTAGCAGTATTAATGGGCTAGTAGTAGTAGTAGTAGTAGTAGTAGCAATAGTAGTAAAAGCAGCAGTAGTAGAGTAATAGATCTTGTAGTAGTAAGCCTAGATCAGCAAAGTAGTTGTAATACCAGTCATGTAATAGTACTTGTACTTGTGAAGTGTTAGTAGCAATAGTAGTAGTCACTTCAATATTTACTTTTGAACACCAGTGTTTCTACCACTTTGCAACCCCATCAAGACTGAGTCCAAATAAGCTAGAGCGAGGCTACAATTACATAACTGTGTACTTTTGAGTGTACAAACTAACCCAGTAAATCCCAAAGGCTGCTCCAGTTCCCATGAAAACAGGCTACTCTCCCTTTGTCGATAAGCATATCCTCTTTCCCCACACCTTTTCTTTTACGTACTAACCACCATGTTTCACTCCTTGGGGCTTTGGTTCACTCCCTCTTAATACATAGGTATTTTATTTACAGACTACATACAAAAAAGTGTTTTCAAATAAGAGGAACTACAAAGCACTTTGAGAATTCATGGAGTTCTCGACCCAAGTGACCAATCTGTACAGGAGAGCTGGGCAGTGTTTGTTTACGTCGGTGTATTATAGGGTGCAGCAGGCTCTGGTTACACTGTGAATAAGCAGATAATGGTAGGGTGCAAAACTTTCATTTACTCTTAACAAGGGCGGTGCTGAAGAATAGCCAATGGGGTGCAGGGGCTATGAATGCTCGGGGGCCCATACAAAACCAGTGTTAGGTTAGTCTACATGAACCACTGATTAAAAGATGGGTTACTATGTTAGCAGTTAAGATGAAAAATAATACAGAATTTACCTATTATTGAAAATAGATACAGAAAGAAGGAACGTGACTGGTCTGTTATTAATATTTTAATTTACAAAAGAGCAAAATAAAAACCCTACGATCATGTAAAGAAGGTTACGAACATTTTAAAACCGACTGACAAGCCTTACTTATTGAGAGAGGGGCAATGTTTTTCAATAAAAATTTACTTGGAGTCAATGGAGCTGGAGCGTGGTCATGCTCGCTTCCTATTTGGAACACAGCGGGTAGCGTAGTTTCTAAAATCTTGAATTGGTTTCTAATATAAATGTCAACATGCACTTTTCCATCACGTTACAGAATATGGAACTGTGGCTTTAACTAGCATCAAGGGAAAAAAACTCAACTCTGACCTATGTGTAGGCCTATTTTTGGTATGCAGTGAAGAGAACTCAAGATATGACCACATTTCTAGCTTCTGCTATTTCTACTGTAGCTTGTAGGCCTATATTCTGTTTGCCCTTGCTTTGCACCTTCCTGCCCATTCAGCATGTTTCTGATCCTGCCAAATAAATGTTTAAAGTCTGGGTAACACATGTCAGCCTTAATCCTGACTGCTGCAGAATCATCAAAGTTTGGACAGTCCTGCCTTCTGGGGGAACCTCTTCTGTCCACTGTATGTTTCTGTCTGGAGTTACATAAGAGGACACGCCATGGGACACGCCCCCACCAGGCGAGCCTGACAGAATCTGCTCTGGCCCTGTCCCATCACAGTCTGTCAGGGTGGATTAGTGATGGACCCAACGGGGAAGTTTTTTTCAGGGAAAGCACAAGGAAGAGATTCAAACTCTGATTAGCAGTTTTACACAACCTCTGGGCTCAAACATGTTACTATGAGTTGGACTTCTAGGTATTCATTTGTAAAGAGGAGATCCTGCACATAGCAGAGGCAGCCGAGAACTTGAAAACCTTAAATGATATGAGTTTATTCTGATCAAGATATACATGGGTGGTTAGCTCCCCTGTCCCACAACAAAGAAGCCTAGTTGCCAATTAATGGATTGACAAGTTTTGAATGTGTCACTTGGGGCTAAATATAGAAAGAGATATACTTTATTGCAGACTGGTCCACTAAAGGAAAACAATAGTTTAAAAAAAATGCAAAACATGCAATTTTACTGTGAGCAAGTTTACCTTCCCATAGATCTGATCTGCACTTTGGCCTACTACTTGTCTCCATGAAGATTAGTGTTGTCATCATCCTAAAATTTTGAACTCAGTTTCGATACTAAGGAATAGACTCAATGTTCAATACTGATTCCAATACCACAATGATAATAATTGATGATTTTCAACATTAAATCATAGTACTTTCCATGTGGTCTTTATGTAGGTCACATGGTGGTCCTTGGGCTTATACTAGGCAATGTGCTCTTATACTTGTTCTGATACAGCTCAAGATCACTCTAAAGCTATTCAGGAAAGATGAATTTTTCTTATAAATTTGACTTTTTTTTTAGGATCGATATCGGTTCAAATGAGGATCTAGTTTTAGTGGTAATTAGTATTGGATTTTCGAATAACCTCTACACAGAGACAAGTACCTTTAAATATTCTACAAGCCCATGCACTTTGAACTTTGATGTAGCACCCTAATATTTTGGCTACTTAATGTTTGTAGCTTGCTTATTTCACAGTGCCAATATGTCTCCTGTAATAATTGTCTATTTTTAATGTCTCATGGTGCACTTTGAGCTTTTTACACATGTTTTTCCAATGTGTTTTTTGACTACAAATAAGAAAAATTAAACTAACCCAACCTAAAATGTTGTGATGTCAACACTAGCAATAATAAAACTGTTCCCATTTTTGCTATGATGATCGACGCTACTCACGGTATTGAATAAGCACACTGACTTTTCACTGGAGTACACACTGTAAGTCCTTTATACTATCCTTGATATCAGGAGTGACCTCACTTTTGAATGAACAACATAAGCTGTCACAACACAACGTCCAATTCCTCTACTCTGAACTGGCTCCAACTCAAACATTCTGCTGCCCCAGTGGCCATATGGGGCTACAGTGCCATGCCCTGTTGTGACACCGCAGTGAAAAAGACATTGTCCATTAAAGAGGGCTCTTCCCGGCACTGTGCAAATTGATTTACTTCATTGCTAATGGCTTTCTATCGGCTGGCTAACTATCGGATATATACAAGAATGTGAGGGGCTAACATTGCCTTATTGTTTCCATATCTCAAAAGGTTATACAGATGGCATTGTATAGGAAGGAGTAGGTGATAAGATGGCTGCAAATCTAATCCAAAGAGGAATGTAGTCCGTTAAAAGGTTGTGTAATTTGTTATGACATTTAAATGTGTAATTTCACTGTTTGGTTTAGCTCAGGGACAATTAAGACAGCTTTTATGGGCTTCCACTTACTCTCACAATGTCAACAAAACAAGAGACATTTTAACTTCAATGTACTACTTTTAACAATGGTGTTGAGTTAAAAAAAAAACTGGAATAATGTATAATGTATGTGAGTCTTTCGTTTTAAAATAGCAATAGTGAAGAAATCTAATATAGCTAATGAACACAGGAAGGAAGTTGGGTAAGACCAGCCGGTGTCTCCTTGCACAAAACAACCCGAAGAACTAAAACCCTAAAACATTTGTGTGTACAAGTGCGAGGCTTACTTTCACTTTCAGATGGATATTTATAAATACATACTTACTTGAGAATGTACTTCTACTGCTAAGTAAAAAAAAAAAGTGCCCTATAAACAGTAATAGATTAAAGGTTCACTGTATAATTTTTCTGTAGAGCTTCTCACAGCAACAGTATGACATTTAACTTATCTATCATGCATTTATAACAGCGGGTTTTTTTTATTCTCAAAACTGCACCGAAAAACATGCATTTTTGTTAGCGGGCCTGAACCTTCACAGATCTGACCTGTAATATGGCCTGGGTGCATGAAACGTTCCAGGCAAGCATTAAAGTTACATATTGCACTTTTCAACAATGTGGTACACAGCACTATATAATGCTAGGCTGGCTCAAACAGCACATGCCATGTACTTTAAATATACAAGATATTACAACACTTATTTTCGCTTTCTGTGTCAACAATTTATTTAGACAATAATTCAAAAAGATTCATTTTAACTGTAGCTATAAAGTAAATTCATTCATTGCAAACCCATCTTTCCTATTTTCCCTTCTGAAATCCAATATTATAAAGAAAATAATCTATTAGTCCAATTCTAAACCTGTTAAAACCCTGGAACTCGTTGAACAAAACAGTTTATACATTTTTAGTTGTAAACATGAATTTCAGTTTGTGCAACATTTTGCTATTTTACCTCTCAGCTGGTGTTATCTCTATCTCCTCCAGTCATGTCTGTTTAATTGTTATTTTATTTCTCAGTGTTTTTTGTTTTTTTGTATAATTTGTACTTTTGATTTATTTATTTTATATGTTTGAAAAAAGTAATAGTAGTTTTTTGTGGTTCATTGGGCACTGTTGTATTTGAGGAGATTTGTTTTGATAAGAGCTACAGGGTGGGCTTGTTTCTGGGAAATAACCGCCTATTGACCTCTGAGAATGCATAAGGGGAGGGGGAACAGAAAAAGGAGGCGTTTTAAAACACTTGTATAAAAAAATGCACCCAAATATTTCCAAAGCAAAAAATCCAGTTAAGTAAAGAAAACAGGAAGGAGAGTGAGCATGAGCCACCACTAGCTGTGAATGTTTTGGCTGCAAAGACAGAGACGGCTCTTGCAAACTGTGATAACCAAAATATTGTGTTTTGGTATTCTGTGGGCCGCTGGATCGCCTGACAGACACAATTGACATTCCCAATATTCCTGCGTCAATCCCCGCCTCCGAACAGCCCAATTCGAAGTACACCAGGATCCTTTGTGTAAATAGTGGTTCAAATCTTGACTTTGTGCGCTTTCTTTGTCCCACGAGCCAATCTAAACATTTATATTCTGCAGAAAGCACTTTGAAGAGTTGAAGCCTAACTTTGGGTCTTTATTTATCAAGATATACTGTAGTTTAACAGGTTTGACAACTTTATGTAAACAAGAGAAAAATATTGTTGTGCACGTAAAGAAGAGCAAATAAGGATTCTACTGTACGTTTGTAGCTACTTAGATGAGTCATGTGCATTTTTTCTCATAGCTCATAAAAGGTGTTATAATGGGTCCATAATCACATCAACTAAAAAAAGCTATTTCTACCTGCTAATTATTTTATGAATTTAAGTTTTTATTCAACTTTAATGTCCCTGTAAAAAATACAAATTATGTTTCAAATACCGATCTTAATTATGCTATAATAACAAACGCATGCTAAGCCAACTGACACAGCCTAATGAACTGCTCCAAGTGAGTCCAGTCTATGAAGCTACTACTACTACCCCTGCCAGCACGCCCGCCTTGGCCCCACTATTCCAGGGCACAGGGAGATTCGGGGTTATCCAGGACAGTAAACGAAACAATAGCGCGGGGGTGGCGTTCTGGAAAGCCTCCCGTGTGCCGGCGGTTGCCAGATTGGGTCATGTGCCAGTTCTTGGGACAAAGCACTTGGCACAGGGGCGGGCAGCGGTCCAGTCACATCGGGACATGGATGAGGAGGAGGGTGAGTAGGCACACGTCTGAGCAAAGCCTTTATGTGGAGAGGGCCTCAGTGCACAAAGACACGCAGACAGAGGCCGTTAGGGGTGGTGAAAGATGGGGAGGCGTGCAGGTATGCAGGAGAACGTTCACCCGGCAACAGGCAAAGGGGGCTACTGGGGCTATCTTTTTTTGGGTGGGATGGACAAGCTGGTTCATTTTAAACAGCTTGCAGTGGTCCAAAGTTATTCCTCACTTAGCTTATGCATTCCAAGCATCCTAATTATTCACCGTAATGAGTTTATAACTGAAGCGAGAGCGGGGTTTTGCTAACAACAATTAGCATGCTGACATTATTTGTACCGGTGTAAGACAAATTTTACTTTATTACAAACACAAATATCTGTTTAGCTTCTGTTTACGACACAGATCAAACCTGTCAAGCCAACTGCTCCTTTTGTGATTCATGATCTAAATGTATCCTCCTTATATCGTGTAATTTTTGAACAGAACATTGGAGATTTACCTTTGACACCTGTGTTGGCTAGTAGAACCAACTGCAGAAAAACAGGAGGTGAATCAACCCCTTCACTTCCTGGTACACGGGCCTGCAGGCAGGGAACTTCCAATTTATACAAACAAGCCAATCAGGCCATGACTCTACAAAGATAACTAACAATGACCCACTGTACATTTACAATTGTGATTACTCTGTTGATTGTCTTTATTGATTGGGAGTTGACCTAGTTAGCCTTAATCTCACTGTCTGACTTTTATGCTTCATCCGTACAATAAACAACGCATGTGACTATCTTTTTAGTAGATCTAGATCAATAAAACATAGCTCACCTTTGCCACCATCGTATTATACCACATTCAAAGTTAGCTTCCTGTTGTTATTAGCAATAGCAATAGAAGCTTCCTCCGTGACCCCATAAGATATTATAAATGGACTTTGGTTAAACCCATTAGGTGAGATGTGAGTATTGTTCGCCGGGCCCTGTCAACATTGCATCCACGTACTCACGGAAGGCATGTCTGTTGCCATGGAGACTGCACTCTTCTCCCGACTAGAGGTGTACAACAGGGACAGTCACTGCAGGCGCCAATGAGTAAAGGCTATCTGCAGGCTGTTTTGGGCCGTGTTTGCATTTTTTAGTTTTTAATATGTTATTTTAGCTTTTGAAAACTAAAAGATCGCAAAGAAATATATGGAAAATATCCAATTGCCATTTTTCCAATAAACTTGCAAGTTTTTTTAAAAATTCAATAAGCAACAAGTCTGGTAGGAGAATTAAGACTATATATTATATACAGCCAAATGCCACTTTTGACCAGGAAATAGAAGGTGACCAGTTCGATTCCCACCCTAGCATATACTAGTATTATGATTCTTGTTACCTGTCCAAGTTAAAGAAATGGGGAGCTTGCAAAACTGAGGGCAGCTGTTTTAAAAATCTTCAAAATCACTATTCAATATTACACAACCTAAGACAAAAGAGAGTAATAGGATAGGAGGAATAAAATAAAATTGATAATGATAAACCTGGTTCTATTTAAAGCAATGGCAAGCTGTAATAACATGTACAGTGCCAGAAGAAGTGTCCAGACATCTCTAGTGGGATACACACAAAGACTGGATTCATCTGTAAACAGCCCTGCTGCGCTGGTGAATAAGCAGAGGAAGAGCCTTCGATATGGGAGAGAGATCAGATGCTACAATGGGGTAGAGGCATGGAGAGTTTGGGTATGAACGGTACAGTGGATTTCAGATGGACAAAGAACATAATCAATGTTGCACTAGGATACATGGAGTGATAAACTTAAAATTGATAAATGTTTCATGTTTATTGCTACTGAGTGTAAGCATGGATATAAGCTATTCACACATGATACAAGGTGTGGGCAATATGAACACAGAACATTTTTGTCAACCTCATGAAGTGAGTGACAGGAGAATTTAACCAATCATATTCAAGTATGAACTCTCAGAAGATAGCTTGACTCACTTCTTGACTAACCTTGCACAACAAGACAGATTCTCGTGATATTTGTGAGTTCACAAATGCACAAGAATCCATCTTGAGATACTCCTACTGTAAGGTTCAAATTCACCCAGCAGCTGACCAACCAATCACAGAGCAGCACTGAGCACTTGCGTGGAAGCCAAAGACCCAAGCAAACCAAGACAAATATGTGAGTATATATAAAAGTTGGATTTTTCGGTTTGTTCCACTGTTGTCAAGCTTCGACCAATCAGATTAAAATTTTCATCATGATGTTCCACCTTTTCCCTCAGCAAGAGCTATTCCAGATTGATTAATGCTACACATATCAGTGAGCCAGGTTACTTCTTAACAGCAATAAAGTATAACGCAACTAAGTGTGCAAGAAATGTGATATTACTTAAATAAATTCAGCAAGGTTTTTATTGTGTGTCTTCTAAATGCAGTGTTCATTGGAATACTCACTAACAAACATAAGCACTGAGAATTATAGATGTAATTATAAGTCTAGTGCAAAGTTTATTGTTGCCTTCATTGCCCGCATATTGCTATGATTACTGTTGCTGTTTTGAAGATATTACTATGACTAAACTGGGCTGTGTTATCAGATATTATGTGCCTGCGTTGAGTTCTTGAGAACTATAAACTGAAAAACTGTTAATACAAGTCATAAAAAGCAGTCAGGGATGCGACCAAGTGTCCCCTTATGCCCTTACAATAAAACAGTGTTTGGCGTGACTACCAAAGAGCGTATTCACTTCTTTTTAAACAAAACAACATGTGGCGGAGAATTCCTTAAATGCTTGGAGATGGTATGCAAAAGAATGGTGCCCTTGAATGCACAAAAGCTGAATTGACCTCGAACTATAACAACACATACACTAGCCGCTGTGCTAATCTGCAACAAGAGGGCCTGACAGCCAAAACAAATAAACGAAATGGGACACTATTCAGGCATTTCCTTGTTCGGTTAATTGAACCCAAATTCCACTACTATAAGTGCAATGACGTCACCTCAAATCCATGCACACATCTCTGTGCAGGATAAAAAGCATCTATAAAGCTCACCACAAGACTCAACTTTCCACTAACAAGAAGAAAATGTGCCAATGTAGGTGTTAGAAAACCTTCTGGTGTTCATCAAAGAGTGTGTATACTGCCCAAGTCTCTAGACGATATATAACAGAAGACCAAAATAGTAACTAGAGGGGACTTAAAGTATGCTAGAAATTCTAATCTTTCCCTGTGGAATATTGTTTATGTTGTTATTCTTCAATCTAAATAGTGTAAAAATGATTGTCTTTAAAGGGGGACTATGTAACTTTTCTGGTAGGCCTGCCACCTTCTTGTCTCCAGGGAAATGTAATTACTTTGCATAAAATGTACTTATCTATATCTGGAATTATTTAACTCTAGAAGTTACTATTGCTAAAAAAAATCCAATCCTGTGGTGTCACTCGCGAGTTGTTGATTTGGCAATGGGCAAGACACTTTAACATGACTTCATCTTCATTTTCCAGTCATGGTAGTTCAAGCAAGCAACAAGGAGGACTATTGAAAGCTAAATGAGTTCAACCACATAGTTACCTCTCAAACATACAAAAGAACATTATAGTGTGCGTTTGTCTATTTATCAGTTGAAACCTACCTGCAATAATCTTATCTTACTTATGTAGATAACATTATAAAATCAATGTTAATTTTATGCTAAGACCAAAACCTCCACGGTTCCTCTGGCAATTTATTTTACTGAGAATTGGCTCGGAGCACCTCAGAAATAAAACACCTCACCTTCTCTGTACTCTGTTTGTCTCTGCTTGTCTGTCTGCAAGATTATAGCAATATTTAGACTTGATTCAGCTTATGCCAGAAACTACTGCCAAAATTCCTCTAACGCTGATGGCCTGATATAAAGAGATCTGCCTGTACAAGTAAAAAATGTCACTCAAATTCCACTTACTTTAAGCAAGTAAATGATACATTTCATTCGCATTACAGGACATTTCTCATTCATTGCTTGGTATTAAATTAAATAAGTGGAATCCTTGTTTTGTGTTTTCTCACCTTGTACTGTAATGGCATTGTTGTTGACATTGCTGTGCATCAACCTTGGCCTAGTATAACTCAGAGCCAATACCAGCAGCCAGTTCTTATCACCACTAGGTCGACCTTGCCTACAGAGAGTGAAGAAATAAACATCGTCAAACATATCTGATGAGGAGGGTGCACTGGGCGTGGTTCAGTTAATCTGGACTCTAGAGAGGAAATCAAAGCAGACAAAGCATGAAAAATAATTAATATAAGTGGATTAATTTCCCCTGAGTTTTGTGTGTATGACCTTTGCAACTCACACTATCAAACACATGATTCATTTATGCCTGTGGACGCACTGTGTTCTGGTGTGATTGCACAATGAATGCTTTGAGTAATGGTGTTTGAGGAACCAAGTCTCATGTCCCATCCTCCATATGATGTAACAGGCAAACAGAAGGCAAGTTGGAGTGAGATAAAGATGCTGTTCTTACCCTAACAAATAGAGATAGTAAAGACTGAGAAGACTTTTACATGCCTCAATAGCTGCTAACAAAGGAATCATTATGGGTTTGGACATGTCTGATCAAGAGGTGCAAGATAGAGATAAGGCTAGTTAAAACAAGACATTAGATGAGATAAACAGCCTAATAATTTAATATATTTTGGTAGACTGGTAGATTCCAAATAGATCAGTTTGCATGTTTATAGTATGTGCAAAGAATGCTATAGTCTTAACAAAGTATTCATTTAACATAAACTTACCTGGCAGCATGTTTTCACTGTTGTCGTCTGAGCTTTAGCAGGTTAGCATTAGCTGGAGGAGGAACCGTATGCGGTCTATGGGACAAAACTAGCAATTAGCAACAACTGTGGCTATATTAAATCGGCCTAGGCTTTCCGGTGGTAGAAAGGATACATTTTAGTCGGCTTAGAAGCACCATAACATATGCTTATGTAATCTTATGAAATAGCCTATTGCAAACTAGGATCTCAAGTTCACTGACAACGAAGCTAATATGTTCGCATCACCTGTGAATGAAACCAGTAAGCTAATTAGAGTCAGAATTTTTTTTTTTTTTTTTGCTTAATGATCATTCATTCCAAACAAGTTACAGACAGATCTATAACTTCCGCAAAAAGTAGCTAAGGTTTGACAGCTCTAAAGAGGTTACAAATGTGCAGCTATTTAAAGGTACAGTATGTAACTTTCCACGGCATGATTGCATGGAAATAAAAAATTAAAATCATACTTTGGAACCATGGAGATAAATAAGTTTTATGCCATATTGTCTGGTATATTATATAGGGTGACTGGACGTCCCTATTTACCCAGGACAGTCTCAGTTTTGAGCCCTGTGTCCCCTGTACCAGCAGATTTATCTAAAACCAGGAAATTTATCCAAGAAATGTCCCAGGTGTCCCTATTTTTGACCAATTTGATCTAAACCAAGATGAAGCTAAGACTAAACCAGGACTACATCAGGTCTAAAATAGGACTAAAAAGGACTATCATAAATTTTTGACTAATCTGTTCCCTGCCCACAGTAAAGAGGAGCATAAACCGTCATTTGTTTTACCAAAAAAAACTAAAAACTGTGTTTGTGAATGACCATAAAGCAAAGAATGCAGCGCCAGAAGTTCCTCAGATTATGACTGACATGAGAATGCATGATCTTACACGCTCTTTTCACAATTTTATTTATACCCACCTGTGTCCCAGTTCAGATTTCTGAAAATCTGGTCACCCTAATATTATAGCAATATTATAGAACAATATTTTCACAGAGACAATCTTTAGAAAACAATCAGGTTTGTGAAGATGCAAGCCCAGTCAGAGCACAATAAAATAAAAAAGGACAATAAATCAAAAAGGAAAAAAAGGCCCATTGTTTTCTTAAATGTAATGTACTGTAGCTTTAAGAGAAACAAAAGAGGGGGCTTACATTTTTTAACAATATTGCAAAAGATCTAAAAAAAAAAAAAAAAAGGGGGCCATAAATACTGACGTGCGCTACTTTGACACCCCATTTTCAACACAGGCGCCTACTGAGCGAGTTGGGTTCTGTAACGCAGTCATCAATCACAAAACAGGTCTGAAAACGTGTCCTTGGGCATTTCACCCAAGTAAAACACTAAAATGTACGTGCTGTTCTGAAAAACTGCAGGAATTTTATCTGCCCCACCGCAACTCATCAGACACCCTCCCTGTGTGGATATGGGGTGATATCAAGAATGTGCATGAGGCATTAAAAACCTGCAGGCCCCCAGAGGTCAGAGGTGACACCTTTTGATTTATAGCATTGTGAATATTGTATTTTTTTGTTTGTTTTTCCTTCTTTCTGCTAGCATCATGTTGGCTAGCACTGGCAAATGCTATTAACAGGGGGCAATAATTAAGGAGATCTCTGAGGGATGCTGGGGTAATTACCGATCCTAATGAACAGTATTTGGGTAAGCAAACTGGCCTTGGAGAATCCCAGTGTCGTGTTTTCTATGGAGGCTTGGGCAGTTCAGTAGAAAACAAAAGTTAAAACAGTGGAAGACACTGTTTATTAAAATTCCAGATTGGCGTTTGAGCATCCTGCACTGTAGTTAAACCAAATTCTCCATTAAAGTGGGATTAATATGGAAGAAAAACATTATGGTTTGTTATGTCCCCCGTCCCCTCTTCCTTTTGCTTTTCTGGGTATATCTATAGACAACTCCAGCCCATCGCTTTCCCAGGGTGGCGCTAGCATCAGATGAGAGGTGCTACAGGCCTTAAAAAATTGTTAGAACATTGCATAGATGATGAAAACTACAACTGCATGAGATCACAAGATCATTTTCAGCTTTGGCGATGTAGACAAAGGATTACTCAGACATGTGTGAATGAAACAAAACACAAATCCCACTATGTTTTGAGGAGGTAACAGCATTATAACATGGCTGAAAGCTCAATAGACCTCTAAATGCAAAAGAACCTTTAAATGTACAGTACTTGCTATATTTATCTAACCATTTACCATTACAGTACAACTCTCAGTCTTCAAATATGGATGTTTTGATTCAAGCTAAAGCAATAATGAGATTCTACTGTTTCCACCATTAGAGTTTGTCAGCAGTAGAGATGATCTGTGAATGACGAGTCCAGTTTCACCACCTCCACATCGCCTGGTCCCCCCGAAGCCTCTGTCTGGCCTGTCGCTGCCTATAAGCCCAGAGGAGAGATACTCCCACTGGGAATGACCACCGTCCACACCTCCCTCATGCTCCAAGGTGACTCACAGCCACATGAGTCCGCACATGGCCCCACACTGGCCCGCATGCACTCTCCTCCCAGCTCCAGAATCAATGTGACAGTGCGCTGTGCTGTCTGGGAGCGCTCATTGATTGAATGGGAGTGGGGCTGATGCATTTACGAAGCTTGTGGACCATCGTTTAGACAGCATTGATTTGGGTTCCACCTGGGGCCAGTTTAATAGAGCACGTCTGGGATAATCAAGGCAATTCTATGGACAGAATAGGGAGCGAGCTAATGCTAGTCTGACCACGCCCGCTGCCAGTCCTGTGGAGTTTTAACAAGCAGTAAGCAAGTTTATGCCTTACTTTGATGGTATACAGGAGCTGAGGCAATCATTCGCTGTATAAAGTGCTTTGGTATATGATGTTGCAACTGCTCAAAATACCAAAGGTTAATAAGGAAGCTGCCTTGATAAATGACTGATTATGCAGCAAGAGGAAATAAGAGTATCAACAAGGGTATAAATAAATGTATTGCAGTATCCAAAATCAATAACAAAACGACTAAAACAGCAAATACACCTGGTCTTAAAGGTCCTATATTATGCAAAATGGACTCCATGTTAGAATGTTGTTACCTAATCAAAAACATACCTCAAATTGTGTTTCTTTCATTCGCGCATGTTTGAGTAATCTTTTATTATTAATCTGTCTACATCTCAAAAGCTCAAAATGCTGTTCCACTTTGTAATGTCATGAAGCGGGGTATTTTAAGTTAACCGCTACCTTTTACTTTAGTTTTATCCAGTACAGACTTGCGATTGCAGAGCTAAAATTATCCAAATGATTCATTGAACAGAGTGTGTTCTGTTTGAGCATAAATATGCAGGATTTGATGAAACACAACTACAGGTATGTTTTGATGAGGAAACAATGTTATAATAGATCAGAAAATAGAGTAATATGAGCCATTTAAATGTGATCTTTGGCAGTAGTAATAATTCTGTGATGTTTTTGTAATCTGTCTGAAATGTGCTAAAACACGTCTGCAGTTTCAGTTACATAATTAAGAATCTGACCAAAAAACAGACCGTAAAATTTACTGACAGCTCAGAAATCTCACGTAATAAAACCTAGTTCTCTTTTTTATTGTGGTAACAGATTTTCTCAACAGTTTTCACCCTCTCTAAATAAAACGTAATACGAAGAATAGATCCATCAATACATCAGGGGAACAGGAAATGTGTGGGTAAGAGACAAATTAGCAAACTATTTTTATTTTGCTAATGTGGCATTCTCACAAAGCCATGTCCGATTTATTGTTATGTAATACCATTATGCAATACCTATACAGATATATGAATGTATGGATGTACGCATATATATATAAGTAACTCGAGTCATTTGTGGTTAGATATCAGTTTTCATCACATGACAATGGAGAGTTCCCCACAGGCTTTGAAGGCTGTATAATATTACGCACAAGAGCATTAAGTAAAAACATGTCCACACAAGAACGCCATATGTCGCTGTGGAAACCCCACAGGGTGAACAGTTGTGTCTGATGACCACATGTGGCAACAAATGTGGTGCAGACATCTCATCTAATCACAGCTAAGTGGAAATGTACAGATCCAGCAGCATCACAGTGAAGGCCGCAGACAAAGAGACGAGAGACCTAAATAGCATGAACAGGAAGTGAGAAAGAGAGCTAAAGAATGCTAGCAACAAACATGACTTCCTGTTTGCCACAATAGTTAAGAGTTCATGTGATGTCATGCGCAAGACCCTAGTTTAATAGACTGAGGGCAAGCCAGAATTCCAGTTAAGGATCCAAATTTGTGAATAAATAAATACAAAAAATAAGAAAACATTAGGATTAACTTTGGGCAGAAAATGCTCCAAACAAGATCTGATAAATATGACAAAGAAAACATGTAATTTAAAACAAGAAAAAGGTAATATTTCTGCGCTGTGGTAGTGGTTAAGTTTGTAGTACATTCACATTTGTGCAATACTTTAACCAAAACAAACATCAATATGGACAGAACTGAACACATTTCAGACAGACTCCAGAACATGGAGTCCCATTTCTTTATCAGTTGCCTATTTGCAGTCATTAGGAAATGCAGTAATGTGTGGACCTAAATAATGAGGTACACTATTTGTGGATTGCATGTCGGAATGACCCCTGACCTCCAGCGGATATCTGGTTATAATGAGTCCTTAAATGCGACTTATTGGTAAGTCTGCAATACGGTCAACATTGCAAAAGGCTATCACTGATAATGGGCAGGTCGCTGCACCGAATGTCGCCCTCGGGTGGGTGGGTGGTTGCCATGGAAATCCACCGCAGAGCCAGTCAGGGAAAGATAATTGACTTAGACAGTTGACTCGGAGGAACCCGTGTGCTCAGATAAAACCACAGAGCACAAAGACATGAATTAGTGATCATAACAAGGAACCAGTTTTAGTGACAGTTTTAGCATGTTTACATATTGGTTAGCTAGAAGTTGCCTTGGGTATTTTACTATTCTTAAGTGCCATAATGTTTACTAATAGACAAACTTTCACTTTCACATTACTTCTTCCATCTTCTCTAATGTGCAGTAATTTGCCTAATTCATTTGCAATGCCTGTTCCAACTACATTTACCATTTATCCAGGCTTGGACCAGCCACAAAGAGAAAAAAACTAGCTTGTGGTCCCATGTGGCTAGAGATTTTGCACCATTATATGAGCATTAGTGTTCGATGCTACGTTACTAGGCCTGTTTCTTTGCTCTGTAAGCTAGTGCTGAAGTTATTGACAGGCGCTTTGATGCTAGCATGTCACCAAAATGCAAAAACAAATCTCAACACATGCATCTTTGTTTGAAAAGGCATCAAAAAGACCTATCAGCACATGTAGGATTTATCAAGTACATTGTTGCTGATCTGAAAACCTGCTGCACACAACAGCTTTGACAATGAGGCAGTCAGCGTCTCCGCCCACCCGTCTCAGGAAGTGACTCAGCACCAGCAGCTGTTGCCATGGGTTACCGGCAGGCAGGACAGCCCGCAGGATCCCATCAGACTGGGTGCTTCTGACACATCGGACTCCCGTCCCAACCCCCACCAGCCTACCCCTCCCCTCTTCCTTTTACTTTTCTGAATATATCTACAGACACAACCCCAGCCCATCACTTTCCCAAGGTGGCGTTAGCGTCAGGGGAGACGTGCTACAGGCCTTAATCCCATGCCTCTGGAACAAGATGTGGTCCATGTGCTCTGTGCTAGCTTTTAGCAACATTGCCTCCTCTGCCACCCCTCCTCCTTAGTGCAGATTAATGCCTTATTACGAGCAACTGACTTAACTCCAATCCACTTATACCGCTTGAACTTGTTAGACTGTAAAGTAGGAAGAGTTTGCAAGATGTACCAATGAAATACATGCAACTTTTCACAAACTCAACCACAGGTTTACAGTATTGACAGATATTTTTCACTTCCTGATGCTTATACATGCTCAAATTTCCAAAGCAGTGTGATTTAATAGTGCACTGTAGAACATTTCTACTGCCTAATCATCTCCATGGAGAAAAGTTCCCCTGTATGCTTTTGAAAAAAAAGTTACAGTTCAGATCTGTGGAGAGGCGACCACTCTCACAGTAACGTTTCAAGGCATTTTGAGCTGTAAAAACCCGTAATTGCAAGATAAATGAGATACATAAGAAGTTTAATGACACAGTGTGTGACATTGCAGGCAAAGCAATAACCGGACCCCCATCGGAAAAGTGCATCTTTAAATATTGGAACTTTGCAGGAGATGTCAGCCATGTCATGCTAATAACATTACTGCTCTGTAGGTGGAGGCTAATTTAGGCTAGTCTCTTGAGGGCACAGAGCTGAGTAAATCTCCCACTGGGCTGCACCTTGTTCAGCAGATCAGGGCTCCATAAGCCACTGCTCACCCATGCATCAAACTGACGGAGGAAACTGTGGCCTTTCAGGTTATCTATGGACTTGTAAAGGCTTGAGTGACCTGTTAATAGCAAACTAAGAGTTGCACAGTTTTGCAGACCGAACTATTCATAACCTCTTCCGCTAAAGACATGACAAGGGGTCTAGCAGGTTCCAGTTCTGTATTTCTGTCATTTCTGTGACAAAAAATGCTTCCACTACAATTATAAATCCCTGCCAAGCTTCAGAACATGAGTGCTATTTTACAGGCTAATCCTGCTGGTGATAGGAGACAGAAGGAAAGTGTTTGTGGTGCACTGCCAAATAAAACATTTACAAGTTTTTTTTAGTAACAAATTCTTTTTTATTACAACATTTCACGGTTTTCCATTTCCGGTAATGATTTGTGGCAGAGTAACATAACTGCTGGGAATTTACAAAACTCCAGAAGATTTTAATTTAGAGTCAAAATCGAGCAAACAGATGGTTTGAGTTGCCAGTATTTTTTTCCACATTTGAGACGATTCAGAGACAGTTTGCTCAACACAAAAGCTATCCCGAATGGTTCAGAAGCAGGGCCCAGACTAGTGACCTGTGAATAAGGTCCACTTGGGATCTCCAAGATCTATATGGAATCCGTCAATTACTTTGATCCTTGTGTAAAAAAAATCACAAAAACGAAACATAGTGACACACAATTTTTGGGGCATTTACATTTTGGCCAGCGTACATACAAAGTTGTGCATTTTCCGAAAATTAGGAGACAAAAACAATAAAAAGCTTGACGCCCGGCTTTTGGCGCAAAAGCAGCTACACAGGAAGTTGGGTTTTGGTGTTGGTGGGTGAGACGATGATGTGCTTCCTGTCCCTCAGGGCACTGTGTGCCCATGGGAGATGCACACCTTTAGGACCATGTCCCCTGCCCCTCCTCAGATGGACCATCCTCGAGGGGTGGAGATGTTCACCAAGGAGCACGTGCACCATCCGTCCGAACGCGTGTGCAGCGCGGCTGTTGTTGTCATTTCATAATTTCGGTTACAAAGTTATACAGCTAAAAGAAGTGACTTAAAACAAGGCAATGCGGGAGAAGGGGGTGTACAGTGCATGATGGAGGTGCAGGCTTCACGATGACGCTTCTGCCTTCTCCTGTTCGATGGCTGTGGACAGAAGACAGAAAGGTGTGAGGAACTAGACTGTGGTATCCGCCCTCTCCCCCAGACCCCCACCACACAGATGCACACACACATATGCATGCGCACACGCTCACTGCACATGCCTGATGGAATCTCACTCACTTTCTTTTGAAGGCAGGGGGTTCTTTTCCTTTGTCTCAGTCTTCTTCAGCTTGGATTTGTCGAATTTGGTCACTTCAGAGATATCGGGCTTGTCGTCCATGGTTGTGATTAGTCTGTAAAATAAAACATAAAACTGTGAAATCACACAAAAACTTGTACAATCACATAAACAATGATTATGTAAGAGGGATTTCTGAGGCTAATTTTGATTTCTGCAGCACAATAGAGGGTTGGGCGTTGTCTAAAATCACGCCGATCTCACGTCTACTTCCACCTCATGCGCAACACTTTCCCCTCCCGTGCCTTTGTTCGCCTGCAGCTCCACTCAGCCTCACTGCCCTGCCGTCCCTCCCGTCATCCAACACTTCAGCCCGTGATGCTGCAGACAACAAAGCCAGTCCGAAGGCATCCATTTACATAACAATGGAAGTTCCCATGCTGAGAAATGGCCATGACGCACAAAAAGAGGGGAAAGCAGCTGCAAATGTGAAATATTTACAGATAACATAAGATTGCGCAAAGAAACCATATATTATTGATGTATGTTTGTTTTAGGGAAGTGTGCTTAGTTAACCAGACGCATACTTCAGAACATCCGCAAATTCACTTGTCACGTAGGCTACTTCTACTTCTCCTTTGGCGCAACGTAAAGGAACCACCGCCCAGATTTTGCCCATTCACCAAGCGCCTCTCCAAAAATCAAAGTTCAACGGTGCAAAATCCCCCAAAGAAAACGCCTACACGTCCAGCAGCGTGCAGAAACAAAGCAGTGGCGTCATTTGAATATAACGGGACCAGACGCACGCAGCCGTCAGCAACAAAGGAATGAGATCTTGGACATGTGTGAATGTGTCCGGACAAAGACGGCCACGCATATCACGTCACTCCAATGTCCCGTACTGCAAAATACTACCTTTACATCAAATTAACCTTTAATTGGGCCAATCCGGGCGAGGGAAGTTGCATCTAGAGTATTGGTGATGCTGAACGGGTTGACTAACACCTGGGTGCACATAATAAAAGACAAAGATGTTATTTAGATAGGAAGGCTTACCGGAGTGTTGTCTAGTTGCTGGGAATGTCTCTAGTCGGAGCGTTGCAGCAGTAGTGGCGTGTCCAACTGTGCGCAATAGATATAGCCAGAAATATGCTAATGACGCATGACATCACCAGGCTCCCTCGCAGCGCCCTCTGGCGGAGATGCGCGGGCACGGCGTCAAATCACATGCGCTTTTGTTGCAGCCCAACTCTCTGAAGCTACTACAAAAGCAAAGTGTCTATGTTAGGCCACAACAAAACACAAGTGCACATTGTAGTTTCCAATTCGGTCATACTGATGTATTTCTGATAACGACAACTGCGTCTAAATGAAGTCAATTAGAGGGTTTACGCATACGCCGTGATTTCCTGACGCTCGATAAAGATTTTTAAGCAACGAGCTCCCCCTGGCGGGAGAAAATGAAATGTTCGTAAATAATTGAAAATGCTCGTATTCTTATAATGATCCATCAGTGATAGGTTATTAAAATAAATGGTATCATTTTCAACTATTGTGGCAAAATATACATGTAGTAGCCTAATCTAAGGTGTAGTAGTAGAAGCATTTCAGTTAATTTGAAAGTACTAATACAGGTCAGATGTTTAACTAAATGTATATAAAGTTGGGCTGCGAGTAAGTTGAATTTGAATGAATATTTAGTCATTTCTAATTGCCATGGGCACTAACATGCTTGGCTCTTTTAAATCGAGGTGAACAACCAATCCTCTCTCAGTCAAAGCATGTTGTCTGGAGCAGACTTAAGACTTTGGTCAAGAGGGTAATAATTAAGTGCAATGTTTATGATCCTGAAATATTCATTTGTCTTAAATTACAAAATCAACTTGAAACTAATGTTTACATTGCCAAGCTCTAATATATAGTGCAGCAGTAATTAAAGTGATGGACAGGATAATGAGCGGGAATGCTGCCAAATGACACTTGACTTTGTAAGCAATTGTCAAAGCTTTATTGTCAAAGAAACAGCTTAAAGTGTTACATATAAAAAATAATGATGATATCCCACCATCGTTAATTCACCATCAGATAGACGATGACATCAGTGAAACAAAAGTGACCCGTTATGACTGTGACAATTACACCACTTCAATGACTTCAGATGAAATCATGAGAGAGATTTGAACACCCCAAGCCAAGGTTAAGGCTCAATTAGTTTTAATGACCTTTTGGAATGTGGATGGAGGACCCACTACTACCTCGTACTGAACAATCAGTCACAAACTTGTCTATGGTTTTTCCACAACTTAAGAACATACGTTTGTAGGTTAGGGTTGTGAAATAGGCATTACTATTAGCAGCTTTGTGTCAGCACATTCTGGTTAGGCTCAGTACTAAAAAGAAGACTTGGAAATGTTCTAAGATTTAACCAGAGGGGGCTAAGAAAACCCTAAGAAAGCAGAAACATAGCATCAATATATATAGCTGTTAGTATATAACTCTTAATATTTTATTGGCCGCTACGCAAATCTTAGGGGGAAAGGTGCGCATTCAAATTAAGCTTTTTTATTTAGGGAAGTAGAATTTCTTTCCAAACATCATACAAAGAAAGGAATGCTTCATACGTGAGGTCAGCTCAGACAAGACTAAAGAGCCTTTGGTTCAAAGTGAAGGCCAAATCAGCAAAGAATGATGCTGAACATAAGAAAACAATACAAAAGAATGAACTTATAAATACAAAATCATCTTCAGGAGGAAGAGATCTGCGCTGTTTTCCGCTGTGGATATGATGTTTACAGTCACATGTGTGGCCCTGGAGAACCTCTGAGGAGGTGGTGTGCCCCCCCACAGGAAAGGGACGGGGCTGGTACCTTACACTTTACAAAGGAACATGGCTGAAGAGGTAGGACACAGACTCGCCGTTGTGGGTTCTCCTGATGGCCTCTGCCAGGATCATGGAGATGTCGATTACCTACAACACAAATCAATGTAAGATGTATATTTCATTTCATGTACTTACACTAAAAAGACACTGCCAGAGACTTCATTACCTGGATTTTAGGGCATGCCTTCATCTTCTCCTCCTGTGGTATTGTGTTGGTCACAACCACAGCCTCGAATGGGGCCTGGTTGATGCGAGAGATGGCAGGACCTGAGAAGATTCCGTGTGTGAGGATGGCGTAGACCTTCACTGCTCCAGCGTCTATCAGCCTAAACACAATTCAGTGACAAACTGAGTCAAACACAATCAAAGACGCAGTGTGTTAAAAAAAAAAAAAAACCAGAAAATATCAAAGACTGACTTGTCTGCAGCGTGGCAAATGGTGCCGCAGGTGTCGGCCATGTCGTCTACCAGAATGGCCACGCGGTCTTTGACGTCTCCCACCAGCACCATGCGGTCCACTTCATTGGCCTTTTTCCTCTCTTTGTGGATGAGGGCAAAGTCCACATTCAGACGGTCTGCGATGGAAGTTACACTGAGGACACAAAGATACAGTTAAAATACTGTGACAAAACGGGTTTATTCTGCACATCACAGTCACCCTACCGTTTGGCTCCTCCAGCATCTGGAGACACAATTATACAATTTTTCCATTCGGGAATATTCTCCTTTATCCACTGCAGAACAGCTGGTTCGGCATACAAATTGTCTACAGCTATATCAAAAAAACCCTGAAGAAAAAAAACTAAATGTAAACACATACAAAACACACAATAAAAACCAAGTGACAATGTACAGTGGGCCATCCTCATACTAACCGTATATTGTATGATTTTTGGTTATAATTTAGTGACTAATATTACTGCCATTACCATTCATATTTATATTGACACACAATTGAGAGTTGTACCTGGATCTGGGAGGCATGGAGGTCCATGGTGATGATATGGTCGGCCCCGGCGACAGACAGCATGTTGGCCACCAGTTTTGCTGAAATAGGCGCCCGGCTCTGAGACAGCAGGATAGACACAGGACTCAGGTCAGGAGAACTCTCTATTCAAATAAAGTGTTGTACTGCTGTCTGCGTACACTGGGAAATGAGTGTGTGCGCGTAAAAAGTGGCCTATGGCTATGATGCAAGCTGTTTATATCCAAGAATCCCATATGTTCAATAACTCTCACTGTGCTCAAAATAAATAATTAGTACTTGTCTACGTGGCTTTATTTCTGTTACGCAACATTGACTCAATCAAAAAATTCAGCAGCTCTAGGCTTATTCTTTAGCCACAGCTCAGTTTGTCAGTAACATGGGTTTGGACTATTTGCAACCTCAAACCAAATACAAAATCGTAAAGGAAGTGTGCAATGCAGATGGCAAGGACTATTCCAGTGACCTTTAGGTTAGTGGGCGCAAATTGCTCTTACTACAGAATTGCAAATGTCAAATGTATCTGCTATCTAGGTTTTCAGGTCAAAGGTCACAGGTGCTTACACACACCAGCTCTTGGACGTCTACAAAACACACAGGCCCATGGACTTTAAATCTCGAGAGATGGGTCTTGGGTATTAAAAAAGTTTTAAATGCATTAAATAACAGTTTTGTTCAGTGTGAACGTGAAGGACACAGTGTACAAATTGACTTTTTTATCTCAAAGTGACCTTGAGGTCAGAGAGTGGAAGCAGTCTTTGCTTGGCCCTTATTGAAGTTACTTTTTTTAGATAGGCTATTCTGTTCAGTGTTTTATGTGGAAGAGTAAGTTAGATCAGCCATCGGTGGCTCAAGACAATAATTGACTAGAGAAGCAGAAAACACCTGGTGGCAATGTGGGTCAAATTTAACACTTGGCTTTAAAGTTTGACTCTAGTTTAAGTTGGTAGTTTTTGAGTTGAGTGGAGGTACCTTGTCCTTTTTATCCTGGCGTGCGTAGGGGAAGCAGGGGATGACGGCGGTAACCCGGGACGATGAGGCGATCTTGCAGGCGTTGATCATGATGAGCAGCTCCATCAGGTTGTCATTTATCTCTCCACAGCCGCTCTGCACGATATACACATCCTCACCACGGACACTCTCCCCGATCTCCACACTGTACGGACAAAGAGAAAGCATCAGTACTCTGGACTTATCTGTGCATTATCTGTATGTTTTTCTATTGCTGTACCCATAGACCTTTTGATGCGTGCTTTTTACTAATATAGCTTTTAAATCTTATTTCAAACTCTTTTATATTTTTCTATTAGTCATTTCGGCAAACACTCTTTAATCTTACATTGTGCAATCATACAAATGTAAATTCAAGTCTTTGCAAGCAACTTGTCATTAACATAAGTGATTTCTCTTGGGCAATCTCTGAATTGACCTTATTGTTTGACTTTTGGAAATGTTTCAAGTAAACATAGTGGTGTGGTACAGAACTCTTCAATAAAAATGACCATAAAGACATAAGGGATAAAGACATGTGCGAAACATTCCTCCTCTTTGGTCATGTGATGGCCGTATGAATTTGGTGCTTCAAGGTGAGAACACAATACACTCTTTCAAATGCATACTCAAATCATCATAGACTGTTATATTAAGTGTGATATTGTGTTCCCAGCCAGATAAGAACCTGTTGTGTTTGTTTCAAGCAAACATTTTTCATTACCATCCCAAAAAAAGACTTTGGGTCACATTGCCACATAAAAGAAGAATATTTCTCATCACAGAACACTAACCTTCCCCAAAAAACAAACATTTCTGACTACTGCTGTAAACATTAAATAAGCAGTTGTCACAAAAACACATTAAACAGAAAGGAGAGACTTCTCCTTATTCCCCATGCTCCATTTGGCCCTAAATGAACTATGAACAAATGACCAGAGTCTGGGAGATGCTTTTCTGTGTATTTCTCCATCTACAACTGCATGTGCTTGTGAGAACTGGATAAGAAAATACTCTTTGTTTTGGTTTTGTGACACCCAAACAACCATGTTCCCTTGCGAGACAAATTTGATGCGCATTTAGGATGGTATGTAGAAGGAAAGGGAATTAAGCAGAGGCCTTGCATAGGCTGAACTGGCTTTTAACTGTAGCACATTTTGGTACAAGTGGTCAGTGGCCCCTTTACTGGCCCCAAATGAGACTCTATCCAGCTGTGACCATGTTAAAGCAATGCCCAGTCAACCACAAGATCACTTTAATGTGGCGAGGTAGTTGGTTTCATGCAAAAACCCTTAATGGAAGGTGAAATGCCCCCTTAAAACTCTATTGTTAAAGCACTTTGGACAAAAATGCAGGGATAGCTTGGTTGACTCATCCCCTATAATAAACAGGACAGCATGAAGCCAATAGGTCAACAGGCACAAAAGGTCAAACAAAAGCTATGTGACCTTAGGGAACTTAGTTAAAGCGCCAGCGCTACTGAGGCATGGCCAGTTTTTTGTAGCAGTCACTAGTGCGCACTCGCTTATTATAACTAATGGGAAACTTGTCTACGTGAGCAAATGACCGCAAATTCAGCGCATGTGATTTAACGAGGGGCATAACGCACATATATTCTAGTCAGGCACTTGTGTAGGTTGCTAAATCTGATTCTGAATTGTAACATGAACTGGAGTAGGTCAGAAAAGTCACATAAATAGATCATGCGTAAAATCCGTGGTAAAATCATGTAAGGCAGATAATGGTCTAGAGTGGGCCTGTAAAAAAACTAAAATTGCAACTCTATTTGGGCATTTTATAGGAACCGCTTTTTAGCAAAAACCTTAACTTTGTCCGCCTTTGTGCACAGTTACTTCATTAAATAATAAAAAAAAAGATGACTTTACCGTTTAGTACACCACTTTATCTTACAAGATATTGGAGCTTGATTATACATAAAATTACATGTAGGCTAGATATCGCTTAGCGTCAGTACAAAATGATCCTCCATGACTTAAAAGCACCTAGCCTGGCATGCTGCTAAACGATTACATAATCCCGTTTTAACCTAATTTAAACCCTATAGTTTAATGAAGCATGATTTGGGTTAACACAAAGGCATATTAGATTAGAAGTATTATTGTAAAAGCTATGTGGACGTGGCCTGACATTAGCCTGTTAGCCTGCTATGTTTACATGTGGCTAGCTTGTCACGTGTGGACAGTAGCAGCTCATCCCGCTCAGGCAACTATTGTTAGCATGGAGCTAACTTTTACGCACATGGTAAACGTAGACTACTATCACCAAATACTGCTACAATACGGCTCCTTCAAACAGCACACGCGTAACGTGCATGTAAAATGTGTACTTACCATGTTTCCTGATTGCTAAATTTCTTCGTGATGACTTTCCCGAGGTCTAGTCCGAGCCGATCGGCCACCTTCTGGGACAAGTCGTGATGCGAGCTCCCGCTAAAAAGCACAATGTTAGGCATGTTGGAGATTCAAGCGGCGATTAGTCCGAAAAATGGAAGGGAAATAAAAAGGGAGGCGTCGGCGTGTCCCCACTGAAGGGTCGGAAAAGAGATAAACGTGCGTGTTAAAGCTGCGTCTGTGGCATTGCCCTGTGCACCGCTGCGGCCGTCGGCAGAGAGGAACAGTGCGCGGAGAAAGTGCGTGGTAAAGACTCAAAGCCCTCCCCTTTTGGATGGACAGGGCTTCTCTCCAAGCAAACGCTTTCTGGCTGTTTTCCTAAATAATTAAAATGAAACAGTGATAGCGGCTCCTGAGTTATTGAAACGTTTCTTGGCTTTTGAATTAAATTATACATATTGCACTCAAATGCGTGCGCCTAGGTCTTTAGCTTTAGATGTGTGTCAAAGGTCGGCATTTTGTTTTGGCCTGCATATTTTGTGCTGTTAGAAGCCTCAATAAAACAAGATAAAGTAAACCTATAAACTAACTATAAATAAATAAATAAACAAATAAATAAATTTTAAAAAGTAACTAATTACAAATAATCATGTTACTGTAAAGTACATTTTTTGATAATTGCACTTTTTGAGTAGATTTTGAGTAGACTTGTAATTAAGTATATATCCAGCATGTAATTATAATAAGTTACATTTTAAATTATATGAATGGTTTAAAACGAAAATTCAGTTTTGCATACTTTGACTGATTAAGTTTTTTATAAAAATGTAATCTATAATGTCTAAAATTGCATTAAAAAGTAGTTCCCTGAGTAGTATTTTGTCATGTGTACTTTTTACTTACATAAATTCTGGCAGCAAAGTAACTGTACTTTTACATGAATACAATTTTTCAGTATTCTTTCTACCACTGGCTAATTATAGACTACAGTGTATTTTATGTAATACCATATGTTTCTTTATGCAATATCTATTTAGCATGTTTTATATTTTATTCAAACCTCATTATATTCATATTGTATTCATAGCCTACATGCAGAATCTCTTCATTCATTCCACATGATGCCCTCATTATCATTCATTTATGCCCGGGTGCAAGCTGTGCCCACTTATAATTAACATCTAAGGCTTAAGAAAATTCGCTGGGTTTTCTGCAGGAGGCTAAGGTCATCTGATCTAAAACTTCGGTTGAATCCAGGAGGACACTAGAGATGTGGGCTCTGCTAATTACATTTGGCACTTAAAGGGAAGTCAGCTGAAGCAAATAAGTAATTTAGAGAAGAAAAAGTTCAGAACAGTATGGTCAGTTCTGGTTAGCTTTTTGAACTTTAACACTATTGATTGTGTAGTTTTGCTGTGTTAACAAATGGCTAACAAGAAAAGCCTCCTGAGGATTTTGTCACAGACCTTTAATCATTAAAATGATACTGTGGACAAACATGGAAAAGGCTGATAAAATGTTACAGCTGTTATCTACCATAATGATTGGGTCTAAATACCTTCTACCTTTATTGTGCAGGAAACAATGCAGACACACACCAGCGGAGGTTAGTGTATTTTCAGAAATATATTTTATAGATGATGTCAGAGATGAAATGTCCAAAGCGTAGGTCCCAAAGAAAGAACAGTTTTCATCAATAGAGACAAACAACAAACAAAAAATAACTTTTTTCATTTACATGTAAACCAAGAATTGCTCTTGAGCCACAGTGGTTATATATAGAACTGGCCGAGGTGGGTCTGACAATCAAACGATGCCCTTCGCAACCTTAACTATATCTCACCTTTAACTTGCCGTTATAGTGCCCGTTTAAAAATCTTTGAAAGTGAACATTCTTTGGGAGTCTTTTAAAGGTGAATAGAGCAGAGGTTTGTCAGAGCATGTTTCTCTTTAACACAGTCCATACATGTAATAAGTGCTGAATCATTAAAATCACTTATTGGAAAAGATAGTCATTAAGAACAATATCAAACCTTTCTCAGTGGAGTCATTTGGACAAAGTCTTTTTGAATTGTTTGCGCACCGGAAAAGCGCCGGTTGCCGCATTGAGTTGCCCGTTGGGAGGTTCTCTAAGTCCTCCAGTGTTCTTCTGTTGTGCAAATACATTTGTTACATAGACAAGCAGGCATGCTGACTCACAAACCATGCAAAGAGTTTAAGTTGGCGCGAGCAGACAGCAAAAAAAGAAATATCGGAGTAGTAATAAAGTTTCTACAAAAACGTGAAACCTTAAATTTGTATTTTAAAAAAGAGCCAAATTAAACAACTAACAAGTGGAATGTTCTGTTAGACATGTAAAATTACAACTCAAATTTTAAGATATAAAAATGTAAAAGAAACATGATAGTCATCAATCAACATGGCAAAGGTTCATGGAATTCATGGCAACTGGTGAATTTGAAAACCAAATTTGGCGAGAAAAGAATGTGGTGTTATGATAGTGCAACACATGCTCAAATGGAGGCTTCTGATTGGCCAATGTTTCTGCAGCCTCCTGTATCTCCTATCCCTCCCTCTGCTTAAGGAGACAAACTCAGCCAGCTACATGAAAATGGCCGTCAAAGCTCCCTTTAGTCGAATGCTTGATGTGGTCACAGTCTAAAGGTGAGTGCATATCACTCATGCACAAGAGTCAATGATCAATTAGGCAACAAAGTGATCAATCCTTTAGTGAAAAAGTCAATTTCAGCGCCATGAACGTCACTGAGGGCCACTGGAAACAGCGCAGTCGATGACGAGTTAAATATGCAGCTTTTTCACGGAGTAATATCGTACACCATACTGTTGTTCCGCTCACAATATCATAGCTGTCATTAGTTAGAGTACATTTATAAATTTTCCATATACAAATCTCCTATAAACAGTACATGTTATAAATACACAAGTGATGAAAATGCAGAAAAGGCTGAGAGCCGTAGAAACAAAGTGTTTTGTTTTTTGATAAATACAAGAAAGAAAGTCTTCACGTGACTAAGTGTATGAATGGCAGCCCTATTACTATCCAGAAAACGGATAAAAACACAGAACTGATCTATGGATGAAAAAACATTTAGAAAAATAATCTTGTACAATAAAAATAAAAAGTGGACACGTTTACCAAACACAGTTGATATCGAAACATGGCAAAGTGAATGTGGAAATCATACAATGTAGTTACAAACAGGCAGTACCGACCACCTTTTCAAAATATATTCAATTCAATATACATGACTAATGTTTAGTTCACACTAGTAACCAAGGTAGTTGCCAACGGGCAAAGCATGGGGCCTGTAAAGAAATGCTCACTTGATCCGTGAAGATTTGACTGGTAAACATTGAACTGGTTATTGGAGCCTTCTCTTAAAGGGCCAATAGGATCACCTGCCAGCTAAAGTACTTTTGTAAATGCAAACTCATGCTTTGGCTTCTCTTGCTCGTCTCTTTTGGATGACATTCATGAATCCTGCATCACTAGTGGCTCTCTGCTCTTATGCATGCTTATGTGTTTTACAAAGCGGTGACTTCAGTTAAAGGGAGGCTACATAAAAGGCTGCTTTCAGTCTAATTTCCGTTTAGAAGTTTTCCATGTTTGCACCTTTTGTTTATCTACTGAAGCTGGCAACTACCTTTACAAAGCGCTGTCTTTTTTACAGAAAAATAGATCCATCCAAAAGTAAAGTAACTCTTCAAGAGAGGCTGTGACAGACACAAATGTTGTCTTTGTCACATTCCAAGTAAACATGCTCAAAGATTGTTTGCTTAATTTTTGTCATTCTAAGACTGGAAACTAACTGTCTCCTTTCGTCGCTAAAGATTCCCAGAGAAATCTTTGAACTTAAGGCAATCTTTTCCTGAACAATCCTGAAATCCAGCGGACCCTCGCCAAGGCACTCCTCGCATTCATCAACAACCCTCTGCAATGACAGGCTGGTGCCATGCGGTGACAGTCTCACCACACGGTCAAGTCTTTGTAAAGGCCTACTTGAGCTTCGGCCGCCCAAAGTCCACAGTGAAGGAATCAGGTAAAATAAGCTCTGAGTCTGCTGTGAGAAAACAGGCTGTCCATGTGGCAGCAGGTAAAGCACCGTATGTTTCTGTGAACACCTCACTCATTGTCACATGACCACAACATGATCAGCGCCGGGCTAAAGTCGGGCCAACACGGACAGAAAATGAGTGTCTCTACAAAGCCAATGCTGCCAAGCAATGCCTTATGTGTAATGATTTTTCTCCAGTTCAGTCCTCTGTCTCCTGATTGGCTCCCTACTCTGAGGCTGAGCCCACCTCCCCTCTCCCTGGTTTTAGAGAAACACAGGGTTCGCCAATCAAGATGACTGACGGGTGAGTGGGTGGGACTAAATGAAGGGATCAGTCGACTCTTCGCAGCTCAAAGAGACATTCTGCGCAGAGGTCAAAGGTTACAGTGTGACACCCTCGTGGTTCCTCTGTTACAGTGGTTCTTCCTCCTCCATGGGCTCCTCCTCCGGCCTACAGGACAAATGTACAGATAAGCTCTGACAGGGCTGGACTTGTCCTGGTCCTGTTTACAGACACACACAAACTTTAGAGTCCAGTTACCTGTGGTCCATGGCGTTAGAGTTGGCCACAGACAGTGAGGCCATGGCACTGACAGCCTCAGCCTCCTCTGAGTCTCCACGTTTGGCCTCCAGCAGAGACAGCCCCAGCCGTGGGGAGTAGCGATGCACAGAGCGCCAGTACTTACCTGCAACAAGCAAAGGTTAAATTGTATTCAAATATTTGTAGTAAAGGTTATATTGTATTCAAATATTTGCAGTAAAATGTTACAAACAGAACATATTGTATTTTTTCTTTACATAACTACTGAAAAGCCCAAATCTAAATAGTCAGGTCTCACCTTGACTTAAGCCTACACCAGTAAATGTCAAACAGGTTTGGAGTTGTCATGTTACATGTTTAAACTTAGCACATGCCTCACAACCAGATGTAGTGTAAAATATCATTACTGTATCAAAGAAACAAAGAAACCTGTCATTTGATTCATATTTTGCTGAAAGGGATTATGAAGTATTAAACTCACTGTGCGTCTCCACGACTTTCTCTAAAGAGTGGACAGCGTTGGCGTTGGGCCTCTGCTCCAGCACAGCCTTTGGCAGAGGATCCAGCTGCAATGAGAGCACATGACAACAACAATGTCAACAGTGAAGTGTGACAAGGTGCAATACCAGGTGTGTCCACAGGAGGTCAGTGCTCTGTACCTCTTGTCCTAGCAGCGCAGCCACACAGGCCTCAGATGCGTCGCAGATGGCGGTGAGGTCATGACCCCCCTCCAGAGCCAACACCACGCGACCTCCAGCCAGACTCATGAGCTGCCGCGTCAGATAGCCAAAACCTGCACAGGAAACTCAAGCGTCAGCACATGTCTGCTTTTATGTACCTGTACCCATACTGAATGTTCCCTCACATTTGGAGGTGAGCGTGTAGCCGCCCAGGGGAGGAGGGTGTCCTTCCACTGCGTCAAACCCAGATGACACCAGCACAATGTCTGGGGCAAACTCGTTGGCTATGGGCATCACCACCGTCCTGTAGACAGACAGAAAAACAAAAGGTTAGATTCAAGAGACAGCCCCAGGAATGTGCAGACGGGACAGGATACAGAGCTCAGGACACAGGCTTATTACAACACAATGTTCTGGCTGACAACAAGCTTTGAGATACAGTACTAATACATAATGATTAGTACCACTATTATTTAACAGTGTATAAGTATGTATTAAATATATGAGACAAAAAGAAAAGTCTACCATATTTTGCTTTTTTCTGTTAAAATGTTGTTTTCTCTTTTAAAACATACCCGGAGTTGTGTTTTGTTTTGTTCACACATGTTTAACACACAAATCCTGAATATTTAGGCTGTGTTCTTCTCTCAAACAGAAAAAAATCCTATGATGTCATGTGGTAATACAGGAAGTGCACCACTGTGTTTTTAAACTCCACCTTTACTGGGATCATTTGGATAATTTCAGCTCTGGAATTGCCCATCTCTACTGAACTAAAGATTAAAGGTAGCTGTTAACTTGAGAAAATACCACCACATGACATCACAAGGTGGAACAGAGCATTTTGAGCATTGGTGATGTAGACAAATAACAATTAAGGGTTACTCAAACATGTGAATTAAACAAAACACAACTAACTCCAGGTATATTTTTGATGAGGTAACAACATTATAACATGACTTAAAGCTCAATAAAGTCCATTTTGTGTAGTATAGGACCTTTAAATGCTTTCACTGTAGACACATTAGGTTGAATTGGTTTGTATGAGGTATTACCTGAAGGCTGCCAGGTACTCTACATCTCCCATGGGTGGGTCCAGTCCTCCAGTGAAGGCAACATTGACATTAAACCCAACGCCTGGACCACTTCCCACCTGTAGGGGGCAACAGCAGCAAAAGCATTCACTTCTCAGCTCATAGACCAAACTTTTGGCCTGGACTGTGACCTAAATGAAAATTAACGTCCCTGCGAACAAGTGTTCAGGTGTAATCACAGCATTAGCTCACCTCATCAGGAGCGCCACTGCCGGGAAAGAAGTTGCCGTCGTCATAGCGATGGATGGATAAGTAAAGCACATTGGGGTCATCATAGAAAGCCTGCTGAGTGCCGTTGCCATGGTGAACATCCTGAGACGAGAAAAACATGCACGATAAATTTGTCCTAAATACATTTAGTGTCACAATACTAAAATTTCAAACTCGATTTCAATACAAAAGAAGAGCGTATACTAGTCTATGTGCTCTTATACTTGTTCTGATACAGCTCAAGATTATTCAGGAAAGCTTCACTTCTGCCCTGTGAATATAACTTTTTTATTAATACCTGATCTATCTAGTTTCGATACAATTCACAGTCCGTAATTTTACCCATAGTTCTACATTTTGGCATTGGATTTCAAGACCATTCATAATCATCTCACTTATATCTTTTAATTCGTAACCCTTCTTAAATCTAAAGTGATACATGAGAATTCACTGACCCAGTCTACGATGAGGATCTTGTTGACGTTGAGTCTTTGCTGCAGAAGTTTGGCAGCGATGGCCACTGAGTTGAAGTAGCAGAAGCCCCTAGTGGTGAGAAGAGAGAATGCGCGTCAGAATCCTGCACACTTTACCACATGATGCTGTTTTCTGACTATACTGGAGACACTTGCGGAGACACTAGGAGGATATGAAAAATAAACAAATGCAGGCTTGGAGGCAGCTGGCGGGATAAAGACTTGAGGAGCAAATAAACTGTATGTGCGTGTGTGTAGATGTGTCTCCTCAGTGTGCGGTGGTTATGGCTGTGGCCTTACATGGGAGTGCTTTCCTCAGCGTGGTGACCGGGCGGGCGAACCACAGCAAAACCATTCTGTACAAAGACAAACAGACAGAAGTGAGCACTGGGCAAGCAAGCAGGAAAGAAGCTAGTCTGCTTAGGATTTATTGAGAAGGAAAATAGTCTGTTTAATATTAGCTTTAACTACTACAATTTATGAATGATCCACAAATGTTTAACTGTATAATTATTGGGATATGGTAGGGACTGGCTCCACAAACACAAGTCCTGACTACAATCACGTCTTTGGGGTGGAATAATGGCACTATTTTCTGAAGGTATAGTAATACTTTTGTTTATTCATGCTGACTGAGAAAATGTGAACTTTGTGCCAGTTTTGGCTTGTATGTGGGTAGGCTAGCAATTGCAGATTATATTAACTTCAACCAGCTCAACAAATCTGGGCTCGGCAAATCTACCAGAGAATTTAGTTTCTCTAGTTTTTTCTAGTTTTTCATCTTAGTTTTAAACAAGGGTTTCTAGATTGTTGTATGAACGCAATATTATCAATTAGCACAAACCTTCCTCCAATAATAAATACTTCAATGTGTTATAATGACCTATTTGTATTTAAAATCATCTGTATCTTCATATTATTTACCTTGAGTTCTCCAGTGGCAACTTTAAAGACCAGCTCCACCACAGAGCCCACAGCCAGACGAGCTGCACTGGACGAATGGACCTCGTTCCAAATAGTGTCACTGTCCACCTAAAAATACAAAAACACATTTTTAAAGGTCCTATATTGCGAAAAATTGACTTTTGTGAGCTTTAAGCCATGTTATAATGTGGTTACCTCATCAAAAACATATCCAAAGTTGTGTTTTGTCTCGTTTCGCCCTTTACTTTTAGTCTTTCTAAATCTCCAAAGTCTAAAATGCTCTGTTCCACCTTGTGATGTCATGAAGTGGTAGTTTTCAAATTAAGAGCTACCTTTTGTTTATTAGAGATTGAGTTGTGTTGAAATTATCCAAATGATTCTAGTGAAAGTGTATTAAGTTTAAAAATACATTTGAGTGTTCAGCCTAAATATGCAGAATTTGTGTGTTAAACATGTGTAGATGAAACAAAACAGAACTCTTACTATGTTTTTGATGAGGAAATAACATTATAGATCAGAAAAAGCGTAATATGAATCTGCTTTTCGACATATACTGTTTACTTACCCCGACTCCTCCACATGGTAGTCGAACGAACATCGGAGTGATTGAACCTGGGGCAAGAAGTGGAAGCCTTTTAAATTAGATCACAGCCTTAAATAGGGCTCTACTGCATTTTATCCGTAATATGCTGATTTTGTTGTGAATATGGACGGAGTGAGATAATAATGATAATACTCACAATCAAGTTTCTGTCGGAGAGGGTTGGTGCCGTAGAGCAGGACGTGGGCTTCAGAGTGCACCATCTGTAGCTCCTCCAGAGTGGCCTTCCTCCCTCGGATACACTGCACCAAACACAGCACAATGACTTACACTCATTCCCTAAAGACACACAACTTTAACCATAATTACTACATGGCAAATGTAACTATAACCCAAATTCTGAGCTAAAGTAACCCATGTCTGAACCATGTCGGTGGGCACATTTGCATAGCCAGTAAATCGGTGACTACGTAGATAAGCTTTGTATCTGATTTACTCTGATTTTTTTGGTAGGTGTTTACATGAACAAAAGTAATAAGTGACCATCAAAAGCATTTAACCAAACACTCAATTGGTTTTTAAAGTATTTTAGTAATTCAGTATTTTCTTTCATTAGTCTTTGGCACATAAACTTTCCATTTTCCATTCATTTTCTTGTCAGAATCTGCTTAGGTGATGAGATGGAAATCAGATTTACGTAACATTTCATTTACACAACATTTAAATAATCTGATAACTCCAGAAATCAGATAATAATCATATTTTTGGTGTGGATGTTAACACAGCCAGGGACTATGTATCCAAACAACGTTACTAAACACCCCCCCACCCACTTAGACTTCGCCTCTTCACTAGAATAAGAGGGGTCAAAGGTCAAACACGGGTGTGTACCTCACACTGCGCCCTGAGCCCCGTCTCCTGCAGTCGGGACCATATACTCTGGATGCGACCTGCGTGCTCCGGGTGGCTGTTGGTGTTTCCGCACATGCACTGGTGTTTCTGCATCAGGGAGTCGTACACCAGACCTGAGGCACACAACAAGGGGTTAATAATAAGATCTTTTTTATTTATTCATTTATTTATTTTACAAAACATGTACAAATATTTAGAATAGTTCATACAATTCTCTGGACGTCCTCACAGGCTACTTTAGCTTATAACAAACAACAAACTCCACTCAGAACAGTAGTCATGTTTTGAGAGAGCAAATTCTTGATGTTCTAAAAGTGGAGTGGCCAAAACTCTAAAGGATCGATTGATGGCTGATATGTAGGGACGACATTTGGACTTTTTAGCATATCAGCTATCGGCCTTTAATTTCTATAGGATTTATCCTAGGTTGATATTTTGTTTTGGTCATTTTGCTGCCTAATAAATACACACAAAGCTATATTAATACTTTTAATTTGAAGAGATAACTGCGCAAAATAGGACTACACCGCTCTCTCTTAAGTCTTTGGTTAAAAAAAGGGCTTGGGGGAGTTTGTAGTAAATTAAAATGACATAAATTGGGGAAGATAACCAAAATTGTCTCAAAATATTGTCCCAAAAATATTGGCAGAGCTAATCGGTCATGGGTTGCTCTGTATTCTAAACAATTGGTAGCGGCCATGAAAAAATCTCACACAAAAATGTTCTGAATGCTGTTTCTCCCAAAGGTTACTACAGATAATAAAATAACTAGAGCGGTTTAAGAAGGTTTTCAGACCTGATCGATTCCTTTTTTTTAATAGTGAGACAGAAGAATATTTCTAAAATTCCTACACTAAAATAATAGCCTTTGTTTTTTTTCATATTGTTTGTATAAAATATGTAGAATTTTGGGAACAGTGTATGTGTTTGAGCTGCACTAAAAAGAGAAATACTGAATCGCAATATTGTCATAAGGATGGAATCATAATAAAATATTTATAGCCATATTGTCCAGCCCTACACCTCACCATAACACTTAATTAAAGAAGGTCTGACAACTTTCTAACCGCACTATATAGACAGTATTTGGCACATTATTTTGACTGCACAAAAGAAGAGAAAACTTGTACTAAAAAGTTGCAAAAAAACTGTAAAGATGCTAAGAGCTTCTAAAGTTATTGCTATTCATCTTAGAATGATACTATGAGTTGCTCAAATCCCAATCATGCCTTTTAATTACTTATGAGAATGCAATGATGTGCGAGGAATTAACTTTCCGCACAAGTTTTTACTACACTTCCTACCTACACACACAGTGGAATTGTGTAACAGTACACAGCGGAATCGCCTGTCTGTACCTCCCGAAAAACTTAAAATCCTGCTTTTGTTATTCTAATGTTAGTCTGTGTAGTTTTGGAAGTGAGTGGGAGTCAAGTGGGCCAAACTGTAGCAGGGGCCTGGAAACAAGTCCACACAGCTCTGGTGCACAAGCAGAGATAACAGCTATCAACACTAGAAGTGGTGGGAGGAAGGCTTTCTCAAGGACGGCTTCTTTTCAGTATTCTGTTCTTTGTTGAAACCATCATATGTCTGAGAGGAAGAGGAGTGGGAGAGACTATTATGGACAACAGATGGAGAACTTTCAGGCAAAATGTGCGGTTTTGTAATGTAAAAAAACAATTAGAGTTACAGCTATAGGTTGTATTCATGTTGTAAATGTGAAGATTACATAATTTCAGATGGAGGGCAATGTTTTTGAAAGAAATATCCTATTTGTTAGAGACTAATTCCACAAACTTACCATATTAATCTATGGTTTAAAGTCCTTTCAACTGACAACTATTACGTCTTTAGGGCTGAATAAAAGCACCACTTTCTAAAGCTATTGTGAAAAGAAGACGTTGAACTTTCTACCCGTTTTTGTTTCATGTGGACAGGCCCAGTAATTACAGAGATATTCACCATAAACCAGGCCAACAAGTCTACAATATTACAGTTAAAGGGCTACCACATCCAAACATGACTGAATGAAACAAAAGACAAATCCAGGTATGTTCTTGATGAAGTAACAGCATCGTAACATGGTGTAAAGGTCCTAAGAGTTAATTTAGCCTAATATAGGACCTGACAGGCGGATCGGTGCGGCGTCGGCAGTGATGCAGTCGCTGTATCGGACCGTTGTGGTGAAGAGGGAGCTGAGCCGAAAGGCGAAGCTCTCGATTTACCGGTCAATCTACGTTCCTACCCTCACCTATGGTCATGAGCTCTGGGTAATGACCGAAAGAACGAGATCGCGGATACAAGCGGCCGAAATGAGTTTCCTCCGCAGAGTGGCCGGGCGCTCCCTTAGAGATAGGGTGAGGAGCTCGGTCACACGGGAGGAGCTCGGAGTAGAGTCGCTGCTCCTCCACGTCGAGAGGAGCCAGCTGAGGTGGTTCGGGCATCTGGTCCGGATGCCTCCTGGACGCCTCCCTCGGGAGGTGTTCCGGGCATGTCCCACCGGTAGGAGGCCCCGGGGAAGACCCAGGACACGCTGGAGGGACTATGTCTCTCGGCTGGCCTGGGAACGCCTCGGGGTCCGTCCGGAGGAGCTGGAGGAAGTGGCTGGGGAGAAGGAAGCTTGGGAGCCCCTGCTTAGACTGCTGCCCCCGCGACCCGGCCCCGGATAAGCGGAAGAAGATGGATGGATGGATGGATGGATAGGACCTTTAAACAGCCAATTCCCCAATTCTCAGCTCCATTCTAATTATAAAGTATATTGTGTTGTCATGTGGACGCAGCCTATTGCAGAGCGTATACGGACCTGTAGTGAAGCGTGGTTTGGTGGGGGGTTCTGGAGCTGGGACGCTAATGGGGAATGAGGAGGCTGAGGCCGGAGAGGACTGAGCCCGCGAGAGGGGCCTGTGTCCGGGGAACGACATGGACAGACCGGCCGCCTCCATGGACGCCTGGTAGTTCCTCAGCTGGTGGATACGCTGCTGCTCCAACAACAGGGCCTGCTGCTCACATAAAGACAAGAATGATGCTTTAGTCTTAAATAGCACTTTAAAAAGACACTCCAAGTCAGTTACATTCATGCATTATTGATTTACACCCCATACTCAGACACAGTAAGCGAAGTAAGCCCGTGGTTGCCAAGTCTTTTTGCCTTGAGCACCCCCTAACTCAGGTCTGGACAAAGAATCTGTTTAATCTACTAGTACATTTCTATTTTAATTACATTGATGTCCAAAAACCTCTACAACATTCTAAAGGATGTTTCAATTACTTTTTTTAATCCAAATTTTATACAATTCATCTTCATCAGACTGATAGAAGTGTCAATCTGTACAAATTGTCATTCATACAACCAAGTGTTAAATACATATACAAATACATATTCATACAAAGGCAAGGTGGATGTCTTGCTTGGGCGTACAACAACACTATGCACTGGTTTAACTGCCGAACTTGACCAAACATAACAAGATTAATTGAATCTCTTTATGGAGACAGTTAAGTTTTTTTTTTTATTGCAGGTACAAGCTGTGACCAAGAGAGGGCAGCCATAACAAATGAGTTCCTTTCACTGTTTACACGCAAGAGTAACTTAACTTGAATCCACCGGTATAAAAGTACAATAAAAGTAGTTGTTTTCAAGACATTGTTTATAATAAGATAACAGTAGGTGGTATATCTGCATTTTTCCAATCCAACATATTCACAGACTCATCATCTCGGCATGTGTGAGCGTGTAGTACCTGTCTGAAGATGAGTTCTTGCTCTCGGTGCTGCTGTAGGGCCTCCTCCTGTAGTTCCTGGGGGTCTGGTGGTTCCTGTTTGATGGTGACCCCCGGCGGCAGGTCCTGGTGCTCCCTCAGCTCCTCCTCCGTCTCCTCGGGGTGGCTCTGGTGCTGGCGGCCCACCGGAGACTCACTGGGCTTGGACATGATCTGAAAGACACAGACATCAAGACATTAACAGTTGTATTAAGTGTGTCCATATACCAGCCATTTTCATTCATTGCTGTATTTAAAGGGCCCATATTACAATATTTTTGATTTTGCAAGTTTAGCACACAAACCCTTTATATTAAGGAGTTCTTATTCCAACCAGAAAACTCTCTTTTCCACCTTGTGATGTCATGCCATAATAAAGGAAGTGCTCCACTGTGTTTTTAAACTCCATACACCTGTACTAGAATCATTTGGATGGCTTCAGCGCTGGAACTGCTCATCTCTACTAAATAAAAGGTAAAAAGTAGCTGTTAACTTGAAAAGTACCGCTTCATAACAGCGCTAAGTGGAGCAGAGATACTCAAACGTGTGAATGTAACAAAACACAACTCCAGGTATGTTTTTGATGAGGGAAAAACATTTTAGCATGGCTTAAAGCTCATAGGAGTCAATTTGTGTAATACAGGACCTTTAAGTAACTAAAGGATTTCCATAAGGAGTGCATACTGTATATATTAGTAAGGGACAACAAGTAGACAGGCGCTGATACTGGTGTTGATCCTGATTCGATCCAATTCCTTGGTATCAGCTGATTCTACTTTTTTGGACCTATAAATTGATGTGATAAAAGTATCTGTTGACCTTGAATGTCTTATAATGTTGTTTTTATTTATACAAAGTTGTTACTTACAGATGATTACAAGAAAAATGACAGTTAACTACCATAATTGGATCTGCTTTGACATATTTTTAAAAAAGAAACGCTATTTTCAGGGTATCGGGTATTAGCAGACAAATGGTGCGACAACAAGCTACATTTTAACTGTGGCAATTACACTGAATAACATTATTCACATCACCACCATGATCTCAGCAAAAATATGTGATAATAATGTGATAATAATGTAAATACCCTCTTCTGTTACCATGTTTTAAAATTCGAGATGGAATATTTCTGTACTAGAAACAAGCTAATATAATTCAATGTTGCCAAGGCTGTACATGAGCGCAAGAGACCACACAGCCACATAATCCTCAAAAGTTAGTCACAAACATTAGCGCACACGTTTCAGGTGTAATGTGTGGATTCCAGTAACTATACTAATGAGAAGAGTTTACCCCAGTGATTAAACAGAATGACCAATAATGACACATGGTCCTGCGCAGCTCTAGTGAAAAGGGCTTAGCTGTGGTCAGTACGTTTGTGTAAGCGCTGAATTAAAGCTAGCTTCATAAAACATAATTACGATGTGAATTATATTTTACAATCGGAACAGCAGGATATGACAAATCCTCTGGAGGAGTGTGAAGTCGACACACCACCATTTGCTCTCCCTCATTTCTGGCAAATCGCGCCTCGTCTCTGGAGCATTCTCCTTTTAACAAGCTTAATTTGGATTACTGAGTGCGATTGGCGTCTCGCTCATTTCCAAACTATCTGTTGTAATTGAAAGCAACTGGCTGACAGAGTTTTGGGGGTGAAATGTGTGGTCGAACAGAGACATTCCTGGCTCCCTGTGGCCAGGCCAGGGCAACGCTGCTGTATTCACTTTGATGCATTCAGAGCATTCAAGGCCGGACTTGCCTCTGTGATGGAGTGTGTGAGAACAGTTGCATGGGGAGCGCCGCAGCTACAGGTGTGTGCGTACAGCCTGTGTGTGTGTATGTATGTGTGTACAGTCTGTGTGTGTATGTGTGTGTTTCCCAGAGCGCTCAGCCTCAGGGGCCCTTGGCTCGGGGCCAGGGGACAGCATTGACGTCAGAGCATTCAGCAGAGCTCACTCAGCCCCTCCCTCCTCCTCTGTTCTGCTCTTCTAAAGCAAACTTCACATTAAAACCCCTCTGCTCCACTCTCTCAGCCCTGGACCATTCAATCTTATACCCTGACTGCAAACTTTCTAAGAGAAACATATTTATACACAGTCTATTCTGTTGCTAAGCCATGTAATTAAATCATTTAATACTGAACATACTTGCTGAACTAATGATAAGTTTGTTCATGTTGGTAGAAAACCACAACAAAGCGGCCTGATCCTGATGAGGCTCAGTAACGTCTGAAGGAGCGAATGTGACGTCACAAACAACAGTGACTAATGCTATGAGAGACGGGACAAAGTGCATGTGCTCTGAACGACACCTTTATCTCACGTCAGCAGGAGACTCACTTTAAATGACTAAATGTGATCACTTGTTTTCTAATGAGCTCTTAAACTTCTGTGTCAAGAGCCCATCTCCACTGTGCATGGAGGATGTGCCGGATGTGTCCCTGGGATGCCAGTGGCGCTTATAGATGTTTGTGTGAAAAGCTGCCACTTGAGGTGTGTGTAGCAAATGAAAGGACGGAACAGAGGAGGCAGAGGAGGAGAGGAGGAGGAGAGGAAATCCCTTGTTTCATCCGCCCACCTCTGCTTGGCGAGCGTCACCCATGGAAGGTACACATCTACAGCACTGGCTGCTCGCTTCCTTTCTGACCATGTATGGCACTGACTTCCGGCTTGTTGCTATGGCAGCATGGCAGTTGCCTTGCTGCCCGTGGCAACCGTCTCAGGGTAGAGCGGTGGTCGCAAACATCGCCTCATAACGCTCAGTCGTACCTCCTCCGCGGCTTCACAGCAAACATGCAACAGAGAAGCTAATCAAGCTCTTAATGCTGCCGGCCATCAGCTCTTAGCGCCTCTTCCCACACAAACAGCTCCACTCAGCCAGTGGCGCCCCCTGTGGCTCCTGGGCCTAATGACCTATTAGTTTATCTGATGTAATGTCACATGTGCTCTGCTACAGCTGCTGCTCCACTCCACAGAACAAACAGCTCCAATAACGATGACTCCAACATTTCCTCTCAAAGCCCTCTCTGGGCAGCTTCAAGAAAATGAATGGGTGTATGAAATCAGCTTGTTTCTAGGTTCTGATAACTCAATCCTAGTGGGTCGATTCAGGGTTTTAAGCTTTAAAGGTGTCTCACGAGTTCGTGGTGTACAGCCCACCCGCTGAGCCAAAGGCAAAACAATAATTTCATCTCACCTTGGACAGAGATGTTGTCTTAACTTTGCAGGTGCCAATTAGTTTGTTTGTGGTTTTATGTAACACATCCACTGGTGAAAAGCCTGGGTGAAACACTACTCAAATACAGCCTTGGACAACAATATGAGGCGGTTTAGCTTCTAAAACTAATTCTTCTCATTTAACAAATTGCACTTTGTTGTATTGACTTAGGCATAACAGGTGTTGTGTTGAGACAGTGTATGTGTAATAACATATGTAATGTGTAATACAGTAGTTTAATGTTGTAGTTGGGACCTTGTTGATGTGCAGCTGCTGCTGTTGGAACTGCTGCTTGTGCTTCTCGAGGAACTGCTGGTGCTGCTGCTGCACCACGAGCTGCTGCAGGGCCAGAGCCTGGGCGTGGGCCTGGGCGCTGCCCTGGGGCAGAGGAGCAGACTGGGTCCTGGCCAGGGGCCGGTGCTGCCGCTGCAGTTTGGCCATGGAGGCGGCCGGTGACATGGACAGACCACTCACACCTGCAGAGAGCGAGGAGAGAAGAGGCTGAAACCCAAAACCATGAGTGAATAATCATGTCTCTATGGAGGGCTTTCCTTTCAGGCGCAGAGTGCTCATTTCTCAAGAAAATAGGAACAGAGAAGGCTTTGTCTCACAATAACACGAGCTGTATGCTTCTTATTGTACATTCAATTAAGTCTTAAAAGCTTTCAGTATCGGAGCCTCCTCTGCACTATAGGCACTAGAAATATGATCCATCTGGATAGGGGCTGTATCATAGAGACACATCATAACCAAGGCTCCTTTTTCATTTACAAGCACTTGTGTTTGAGGTTAGCTGGACTCATTCACATTATGAGCTGACAAAGTTCATTTTCATGTGAACTTTTTCAGTAGACTTTGTAAAAGAGCTGCCCATCTCACTTTGAGTGAATGAGACAGTACAACATTGTGTGCAGTCTCCGCACATTCACACATGGCTCTCTAATCTGGTTTTGTGCTGGTGTTGGACCTAAGATTAGTAAGCAGATGTATTTGTGAACCAAACAGAAACTGCCATCTGTGCAACCAGACTGCAGATTTACTATTATATGATTCAAGCTGTGAAGGGTGAGGTCCAGTTGGGGTATAAAGACAAATAAACATGCAAAGAACTAAATGTGGACCCAAATCCTCTGTCTGTTAGGTGTAGATCATGAGGATGTGTCTGTAGAGTTCTCATTGCTCTTCACAATGCGCCTCTTGGCCTGTGTGGGCGAGCACTTGCCCTCATAGTTACTGTACGTTGTGCGCACACACATTTTTGTGCGTCTGTGTGTGCGTCATTGGTCCATTCATCGCCGCTGCAGTCTGAAAATAGTAGCAATGGGGCAGTCAATGAATGAGTTGATGGGAAAAGCAGCACAATGAGCCCATGTCAGTGTCTCATAGCACACAGACACATATGAAAGAGGCTTGTTAGTGTGAGCTAATGAATGGATGTCTGTCAGTGTAAAGGGGCACACAGTGTACCGGCAGCACATATCGCTCACCAGCACAAGAAATGTCATTCAAACTGTTGAGTGACCAGGGCTACATTTTGTGCTTTTATCTGAACAGCCTCTCTATCAATAGTCTAAGTGCTGGAGTGTTGTTGGCACCTGTCACCAGGGGGCTCTGCGCTGGGCTCTGCTCCATCAGCACCATGTGTTGGAGGAGAGGACTGTGTCCGCCGTGCCCTGTCCCAGCACCAGGCTCCAGGTAGGGGGTCAAGTGGCCACCTGTGAGGAAGGGAGGGCTGAGGGAGAGGGCCGGCTGTAGCCCCACCTCCTGCTGGACTGAGGTCACCTGCAAACCAAGGACATCCAGAGAGTCACAATGAATCTCACAGAAACAGTGTTCAGTTTGACAAGACATTTGAATTTTGTTTAGTTTTAGTCAACATTTACTCAGGGAATTCATTTTTTGTTTTAGGTTCATCTTAGTAAACAAACAAGTATATTTTAAATGGCCCATATTTGATTTTTATCCCCTATTTAAGTTTGTCCTGTCCCAGTAAAGATACATTGTATAAGCAGCTCTTGAGGTCAATATGTTTTATTGTTTGAAAATCAGTAAGTGTGTGCTAGCATGCTAGTTGTTGTTAACGTTACAGTGATGGCAAAACTCCACTCTGATCTCTGAAAGTTGTAAAAAGCACTTATAAACTTATCATGATGAATAATTAAGATGCTCAGAATGCATAAGGCGAGTGAGGAATAACTTTGGAGATAGTAACAATCAGGTACAGCTCCTTTAACTCTGATAAACTATTTCTTTATAGGACATGTACAGACGTGTTCCCACAAGTTGAGCTTGTTTATTGTCTGGTTTGGATGGAACTTGGGTCTAGTCTTTCCTATCAGTACTTTTAGTCCTAGTTTTTATCATTATGATAATTTAGTTTTTGTCAGGAGTAGTGTTGTCACGATACTAAAACTGGATTTCAATACTAAGGAATAGACTCGATATTCAATACACTGATTTTCAACACTTTTGACCAAGCCAAGTCAGGAGAAACATGACATTGACAAAAACTATGACAGTCCACAAAATCAACACTGCACAAAACACAGAAGAATTAAATCAGTATCTGTGCTCTTACATTGGAGGCTGCCGTGGCCGTGGCGGTAGCTGGCAGTCCGAGGGTGATGTTGGGTAGAGATGGCGAGGTGTAGAGGGACAGTTGGCTGATGGAACCACGTTCTGCATTGCAAAGCCTCTGGGCCAGCGACGCCTGAAAAACACATTTTAATTATTCATGACTCGAAAGTGTAAAGATACACAACAGCGCATCAAGAAGAAGAGGACGAAGGAGCCAGACTAAAATGGTCCCAGCCACTATCCTCCTCCTCTCCTCCTACAGGCTGCTCGAGTGGCCCTAATGGCTGCCACAAATAGCTGTGTGCCAAGCTTTTCCTCCTCCTCCTCCTCTTCCTCCTGCGCGACCACCATCTGAAGATCTTTAGTCTTTGTGCATGGACAAGAGGCTAACGGCTAGCACCCTCAGACCGGCACATCAGCAGCCCTTCAGCAGAAACATCTGTGTAATTTGCCTCTAAGTTGGTGCTTTCTGAGTCTTGGTTTAATTAAATACTTGTTTCATTGTACATGCAAAGTCTGAGTTTCCCACCGATTAAACAAGTAAATTGTACTGGCTGTTTCCTCATAATAAACCCAGTCCAATCTGTTTTCTGTTCGCTGCACAAAATTGGTCAGATCTACGTCAATTAAAATTTATGTCTGAGAGGCGTGAGCGTGTTAAACTACATTTTTGAGTGCAAATCAGAAAAAAAGAGCCAAAATATGCAACTATTAGCCTCTGAAAGTGCAATAAAAAAGAAACAATAGTGGAAGAAATACAAGTGTACTTAGAAATGCAGAATCTGTAGATTTTGTGGTAAAATAGATTTGTGTGACTTCATTTTCAATTATTATTTTGCCAATTTTAATTATGACTGAGAATTCAAGTATATTTGAACAATGTAAAAACAGCATATAGGATACAATAGTGTGCTTACCTCAGTGCTGTTGGACATGGACACAGTGATGCCGTTCTCATTGGGGATGTTGTTGGAGCTGTTATTGGGGGAGCTTGGGCCTGACCCGGGTGCACTGCTACACGCCGAATCTGGAACAAAAATAAAGGAATTTATGTCTTAAAGTCTCAACTTTGGGCCATAATAATTTGATGATCAAAGAAGTGGGGGATAAAACATTTAAAATCAAATTGCTTTGGAAAAGCAAATTGCTTTGGAAAAGTAATCAAGTAATCAAACTACTGATTACAAAGTACTTCTATTTTAAAAGGAGCACATTACCACTCTGCAATAAGAACTTTATTGCAAGTGCAATTCTTGCATAGAAATAATGTATTCTGACTTCTGTGAGCAAAACATAGCACAAGTACAGCATAGTTACTCGACCAAGTAATTATAATCTGATAACCAGTTTTGCAAATATAAAGCTTTAGATTACTGCATTATCTACAAAGTAATCTGACTGCTGCCCAACATTGTTTAAAATACATGTATAAATATCCATTGAACTATAAGCCAGTGAATCCAGTTGTAAACACTTTCTTGGAGGGCTAGAAAAATATCTTTTATGCCTTTTCTCTTTGGCATTTGACCCCAGCAAGGGTTAACTGTCCTTCCTCTATTATTTTATGTGTTTGTACGTTGCTCTACTGTATTATCGTATCATCAGAGTTCAGCGCTTTGTTAAGTTTTGTCTGTTTGGACTTGAGTTTGGCCCCTATGCTCACCTGCCATGTCCAGGGAGCGCTTCTTGGCCGTGGTGATGGGGCTGTCACGGCGGCGCAGGAGAGGGCTGCTCCGGCGCTCCGTCACCTTCTGCTTGAGTCGAGAGCGCAGCTTCAGGTTAGGCTCCGAGGCTGTGGATCACACACACACACACAATACTACAGTCATGACTCATCCTTTGTCTGCTCTAACTCCGGGCACTGCTGCTACTGCTACTGTTACTGAGGAGCCAAAAACACTATGGGAACACAGCCGAACAACACTGGAAGCTTGTTTAGACATTTAGGATATATTTACCTCTGCTTTGGGCTTTTAAGTGCTTGTGTAATGGGTAGATATGAAAAATGTATTATGTAAATGTATATGTATTATTATTCTGAAAGGGGATGAGGAAAGCTTTGTATAATGGGAGCAGATAAGATGAAAACATAATATTTGGTAAAAAAAATAATAAATTCATTAAGTGACAATTAAATAAATGAAAGGGGCCATATTCTCTATTTTCTGATCTCTGTTTCTTCATCAAAAACATATCCAGAGTTGTGTTTTGTTTCAATTTTTGTTTTGCTCTTCTCTCAAACGGAAAACACTCCACCTTGTGATGTAATGGACTCCATATATCTTCACTAGTATCATTTGGATAATTTCAGCTCTGAAATTGCCAATCTCTACTGAACTAAAGGTAAAAGGGAGCTGTTAACTTAAAAACCACTGCTTCACGACATCACAAGGTGTAACAGAGCATTTGAGCATTGGAGATGTAGACAGACTAATATTTAAGCATTACTCAAACATATGTGAATGAAACAAAACACAACTCAAGGTATGTTTTTCAGGAGGTAAGAACATTCTAACATGGCTTAAAGCTCACAAAAAAATATTTTGCATAATATAGGACTTTTAATAGATCAAAACAAAGAACAGATATTTTTCTGCTCTGAAGAAAAAGGTTTGCATGTATTTTCAGTTTAATTACAATAGATTTGTTTTGGATTACACCTAAAACGTTCCTAATTGTTGCTAATTCAGACTACACCTGTGTCCCATTATCACAAACTGTTTGTGTTGTCAACGTTAAAAAGGCCCTCAGACGCTCTGCTGTACATCTCCTTTAATGAACACAGCTCCCTGGCAATGCGGAGTTTGCTCTTCTAAACCCAACTTCAATCTATGCACTATCAAGCCTTTATTTTGACTCTGTGGCGGTGTTGTTTTGTTCCTTGCCAAATCCTCTGACTTTGCGCCGTCTGGCCTCGTTGATGTTAAACAGAAAACAGTTTGAACAAATCAATCTGGGAGGCTGGGAGAGTTACCTGGGCTACAGTCTCACCGGCGCTTGGCTCAAAGTGGAGACATCGATTTTTGTCACGGAGAATCTTGGAAGAAGTTGTAAAAAGCTGCTCTTATAAACATGCTGCAATTCAACTGGGGTGCAGTTTCTCTTTGTCTCTCTCTGTGATTGGGCCACACTGTGTGATCCTTTATTCACAAAGACATATTGGCTAAAAAAGCTATTATCTACAATTTGGGTTCTGTGTCTAATTAGGCTTAGACTTAGCCAAACTTTATTGATCCACAAGGGAAATTATTTGGACACAGTAGCTCACGCATCACAATATCATATAATAACAAAGAGCAAAAATATAAATGGTGAGACTGGTGTCAAATACGGCATAATTATATAAATGTATAGCAACGCTCACAAGCATCTCGATGTAGAAAGATAGCGCCTGTGTGTTATATTTGGCCTTTCAACAAGTATATGTACAAGTAAAAATAAAAAATATATAGAAATATAGTAATACAAATATATCTCTTTACTATATACAAGAGGTCATAAGGAGAAACAGCGCAAAGATGGAATAGCGATTGACAAGACACAGGGTTATCTGTTACATAAGGGTGAGTTGTTGTACAGTTGTACGGAGTATGGTATGAATGTAGTCCTGTATCTCTCACTGTCTGAGCAGAGCTGTAGGAGCCTGTTTGAGAATGAGCTCCGTTTTGCTTTTGAAAACGCAGACAAGCAGACGAAAACAGGATGTCACCTTCCCAGCACGCACCAAGGCTAATTTTGTGTTTACTTTTCACAGCCAATCCGAAGCCTCAGATCGTTCTACTATTCATTATCCAATTTTTAATCATCACAGGAGGGCTGCATCCAAATACAGTGAATCATTTGCCCTCATTACAACAGGCTCATCTGCTCCTAACTCCTTGTGTCGTCTGGTAGAGGCTTCCTGGCAGCTACTTCAAGGCAGTATTTAACCAAATGAACTTTTCCCCATCATCGGTGTCAGGTAAAAATAACAATGTAGTAGGCTGGGGGCAGAGGAGAGGAGACTGTGAGAGCAGATTCACACCAGTCCAAAAATTAAAAGCCAATTCGGTACACTGTGATAAGGACTTTTTGAGACGTTCTGTCCCTGGTTGTAAGATATTTGACTTTTAAATTTTTACACACAATGGAAATGGATGGTGAATTATGCAAAAGGGCATCAGAAATATAGGTCACGGGCTTAAAAGTGACTGATAAGTGAAAGGATTTGGAATGATTTTAAATGCAAAAGATGACAAAAATTTCCAGCAAAAAGACATTTAAAATTTCAAAACAGCTGATAAGGTTTTAAAAGGGTATTGCTATGGGCAGCTCACTGATGATGAATGTAAGGTAAGGTAAGGTAAGGTTTATTTATATAGCGCACATGTCCCCAAAGCGCTTTACAGAGCATTTTTTCCATTCACTCCATACCCGGTGGTGGTAAGCTACTGTTGTAGCCACAGTTGCCCTGGGGCAGGCTGACAGAGGCGCGGCTGCCAAGCCAAGCGGCACCAACGGTCCCTCCAACCACCACCAACACTCACTCACACAACTAATGTGTGAGTGTGAATTTGCATAGACTATTTTTACAACTTAATAAGAACATTTTTACATTTTATTTTGGGACAGTTTTTCCACTGTTTGTTTATAATTTGAAGTTGATGTATTCAGTGACTTTTGAGACTCATAGTGGGAAGAATAACCTAATTCCATTAATTCCATAAGAGTACTGATACACAGAAAACTTTATTACTGAAGTCAGAGGAAAAGTATGGTGTAAAATTTTATTATTAAAGTGCCCATATTTCGCTATTTTCTGATCTACTGTATGTTATAATGTTGTTTCCTCATCACAAACATACCTGCAGTTCTGTTTTGTTTCATTCACACATGTTTAACACACAAACCCTGCATATTAAGGCTGAGTTTTTCTCTCAAACCGAAAACACTCCCTAGTGATGTCATGTGGTAATACAGGAAATGTTCCACTGTGTTTTTAAACTCCATACATCTCCACTAAAATCTTTTGAATGATTTGCCCATCTCTGTTCATTTAAAAACTACCACTTCATGAGATCACAAGGTTTGGAACAGAGGTGCTTTGGAGAAGTAGCTAACAAAGACTAACAATAAAATGTCACTCAAACATGAAAATGAAACAAAGCACATGTATGTTTTTGAGGAGGTAACAACATTCTAACATGACTTAAAGCTCACAAGAATCACTTTTGCGTAATATATGAGGTTAAAGTTATTATTAATTATCAGTATTAAAGTATATTTATTAAAGTTACTCAAGTAAATGTCAGTAAATGTAACTGCTCTGCTGACACAGATCATCGCACTAGGCTTATCTGAACTGTTAATGAGAATGAATTTATTTTGGGGCATTCATGTTTTTAAAATTGGTTTCCACGGTTTCGTCAACCCTGTATATATAATACAGGGCCATATGGTGTGAAGGCGTGAACAACGTGGGCTATGTAAGCAAGTACAGATTCTGTACAATGCAAAAGTAAACTATGTGAATGCAGCATGAGTCCATTATAACTGTACAATGTCGTGTCAATGTAAAAACAATGTGCCTCTCATTTGAACCACAAGCATATTAAGGCCTTTGTTTATTGCCATAGAGAACACATACAGTCTTTACACATGACATGCTCTGTTCACTCTTCGCATGCTGCTTTGTGCTCATGTCCGTGCGGGCCCGTCCCATTAGCAACTGACTCCCAGTAATGTCTATACAGGCCATACTGCGCCCCTGTGAAGCCCACTGCCCCATTTCAAATGCACCAAAATGCTCTGCCACTGACAAAAGCATAGGAGCAAAGGTTTTGAACTTTCCCAGAATGTTTATAGAAAGAGAGCATGTCATGACCTAAACGTGAGGCTGGTTCATGCTAACGTGAACACGCAACTGTCCCTGTCCATACGCTAATGAAGGATGCTCAGAACGTACTGTACTGAATCAGGAATAACTATCTGAATCATAATTACGTATAAAGGCTTCATTTATTTAGGTCATCAGCACTATGTAAGTGTTATGCCACCTGCTTGCTTGTATCCATGGAGATGTTGTTGCTTTGGAATGGTCCACAACAAGGCATTAAACGTATAAATCAGGCCCAGACCCGACCACGCTTAACTTCAGACGAAATCAGGCATTCTCAAGGTGATATGGTTATGAGCTATATACACTATATTAGGCTACAGGTGTTTCAAAAATAGCCCTGTTTGTCTCCAAGGAGATAGATACATTTTACACCATGGAATATGTGGAATATTTAAGGCAAAGCAATAATATATCCAAGGAGACAAGCCTGTGATGTACCCTCAAATAGAAAAGTTACACAGTGCAACTTTAAAATCCATACAACAACTTATTGGTCATTGCAATACGTATTTCAATAGACAAGTTGTTTTTTCTATAATATTTTTGCATTCTCAGTCTGAGCTGCTAGTGCGTGTATTGGACGCGTTTAACAGGAGCGAGGTGAGTGGAACAAAAGGCTGCTGTTGTCCCCTGACCGTTGCTGGGAGCCCGGGAGCTGCCGTAGTATTTTATGGCCAAGCGGTGATATAAAAGCGCCTCTAACCTCTCCCCAGCCGGCATTACCATAAGTAAACCCCGCAAAGCACGTCATCACTGTGGGCAAATATCACCGGGTGGCAATGGGCCCTCTGCTCCAGCTGCCACCCACAGTCCCCAGCCTGGCAGAAGCGAGTGCCCACCCCAGGGACCACCGCTTCACCATTGTGTCTTTTACTATAGCCGTTTAAATACAACTTGTGCCCCATTGCTCATTGTGGCACTGCTTTCACACCTTTGCCCACCTCCTTTGCTCTGCATTTAATAAGAAACCGATACTCCCTCCAGGCCCGACCTCAAGAATTTTTCCAAGCACAAATCTTAGCGGTGTTAAATAGTGAATAAAATGAGCAAAAATTCCTTCGCACTCTGAGCTTAAAGTCTGTTCACTGCACCTGAACATAGACATTTGCTCATTTTAGTTCTCGAATATTTGCATATACTGCTAGTGCAAGATTTTTTTTCCTAACACAAATCTTGGCAGTGTTAAAGCTGCACTGTGTAACTTTTTGATTGCCCTGTCTGCAATGCTCCACAGTATGACATTAAATGGCTCTGCTTTGTATTTATTCAATTACAGGTGATTTTATAGCTCAAAAATGCTTAGAAAAACAGGCATTCTGACTGTGAGTGTGGTTGCCTCTCCAAAGATCTGACCTGTAACTTGATCTGGATTGGTCTCCATGAAGATAGAAAGGTAGCATAAAGATACCATACTGTGAAACATTCCAGACAAAGCAATAACATCTCCATAGAGACAAACAGGTAGCTGACCCTCAACCAGAAAAGCAGTGCACCTTTAAATAGTGAATAAAATTAGTAAAATTCCTTCGCACTCTTGAGTTTAAAGCTGGTTCACTACACCTGGACATAGACTGTTCCTCATTTGCGTACTCTATATTTGCATATAATGCTATGTATAGAATGTAAAAAATTCAAGGCCAGTTTCTGCTAAGCAGAGAAGCTCACTAACTACCAACAAAAGTCAGACAAAATACAACAGTTGAGAATTGCTCGACCCAGTAGCATCATAGAGACAGTAAACAATGCAGAGTTATATAGAGTTATAGAGATCCCAGGACAGCACCAAAAGTAATTGTTGCACAGTTCAATGGTATGCACCCAAACAGACCGGCTTCTTCCATATAATATTAGAGCTGTCGGAGGAACTTACACAATAATCAACGGCCAAGGCAATTTCCAGTGCCTGAGTTTTCTATAATCACTCTCAATAGTATGTAAATAGGTAGTATTAATGATATGATCTGCTGCTGATTTAAAACCACCCCTGTGGATAGGGGACTATCAAAGCCTAATAAAATGCCAGGTGCTAAAAAGGTTTTTATGTGGTGTCTCACTAATTTGAGTTGAGTTTGTTGAACTCTTTCTGGACTGCCCTCTCTCTGCACTGGAGCGAGCTGCTGATATAGAGCTAATAAGGCCTGGCCCTGAGCCTGTTGAATACACAGTGTGATGGGGCAGTGTGTGTGTGAGGGTTAAACACATATAAAGACAGAGCAGTACCGGTCTTTCTCAGGGGGAAGTCGTCCCTCGGGTTGTAGACTCCCAGCACAGGGTGGTTGTAGGCGGATATGCCGGTCTGAGGAGGGGAGCTCTGGTCCAAGGAGCTGTGCTGAGTTTTGCTGCAGAAACACAAACAAAGTGTGAGACACAAAACAGCAGAGGCCACACCAGGCCAAGCCCACATCACTCAGACATGTGACCAAGATGTAATCTTCTCCACGGTAACTAACGTGATGGCTGTCATGGCTGTATGATTAAGGCATGATGCAAATCCTTTGGCGAGGCTGCAGACACGTCCCACCATCTGCTCACTGCAGCAGAAGAAGGTGCTTGTTGTAGGCAAAGTTAAGCTGTTGGCTTTCTCCCAACTGCATGTTCCTGACAAGTCCATGTACACACGTTTGTCTGCTCCAAGAGTGAGCAGAGCGTTCCATCACCAGAGAATATTTAGATCCACTGTGGGAGGGACAGAAACAGCTCTTTGTATCAGCGAGCTTTAGCGCTACGGCCAAACAGTGGGCTTATTTTGTCCTTAAACCACTTTTAACAGCAGGGGCTGGACTCACACAAAGACATTTTTGACCCAATTGTGTAAACGTGTATATTCAATTGTGTTTTACGTAACCAGGTTTTACAAACTACATGATGAATGCCTATTATAGCACACTGCAGAGAGGCAGACACGCACCTGCTTTAGAGATCCTACAATAAAGATTTCAAGGCCAAGCCTTCTGTGCAAAAGCCCTATCATCAGGTTTCAATATCCTCCCTGACGTGTTTATGTGCGTGTGTGTGTGTGTGTGTGTGTTTGAGTGTGTGCCTGTGTATGTGTATATGTGTGCATGTGGACTCGATCTTTGTTTTATAAGTGCCTCATACAATGAAGCAGGTGAGGAGTCCGGGAACCCACTGACAGATGAAGACACAGCGATACATTATTTATCTGCAGTTGGGAAGAGAATTAGCATCCAAACTTTTAATGATGTGCTGTTAGCATCAAGCGCACTGCTGTTCAGCTCTATTACACAGGATCAGGACATAACAACAGCAGCCGTGGGGCTTTAATTGTCTATCAGTGTGCATTGTCGTGCTAACTTCACAGGAGACATATTGATTCTCGATCCATGTGAAGCAGGTGATGATGTCAACTCTCTGCTTGACATTATAATGTAAGCCACCAGCTGAGCTAACTGCCAGCGCCATGCTAATCTCTTCTCAGCGTGCACAGAAGCAGCAGCCGCTCTGCTCACCGGTACCAGTAGGGGGCGTCGTTAGGGAGACCTCCTTGGTTGAGACTGCGCTGAGCCAGAGCCTTCTTCTTATTGAGGACAAACTCCTGCAGACGCATCTTCACCTCCGTGCTGGCCACCGCACCTGATGGAACAAAGAAAGAGGACATCTATTACCACATGTGTCGCTCCATAATGACCATAGACTGTATGATAATGACAGAGATGTGAGTTCACACCAATTGGGTTCAGTGCAAAGTCACAGGGAACCTTCTTTAACAGCTCCAGTATTAACGTCAGAACATGAGGTGCACCTGGACTCACTTCATACCTGAAGACTCAGATCTGAGCTGCAGATTCTAACGGGCTGTTACAGCCAATTGGCTCCACTCTTCTATCTGAAGGCAATGAGTCTGTTGCCCATGTTTATTTGTATCAAAATTCATCAGTTTTGGTTTTCTGGGGTTATTTTTCATATTATAAATGAACATAAAACACATGCAAATTGCACAAAAATACAGGACAGTTTTCTCTCTCTTGTCCAACTGTTCAACACTAGATACTGTTTTTACCTTTAAATCTATAATTAAACTAAGGAAGGGAACATGCTATTAATCTCTCTCCAAGAAAATAAATATTGACAAACTTTTTTTTCTAATGAGAGTTCCCTGTTCGGTGATACGAAGCAGACGCTCGTGCACAGACTTGTCATCAGAGCTAAATGAATGAGTGGTGACGGCGTTGGATTTTGCCCTCGCACAAACCAGTGTGAGTAAACACGGTGTGCACGGCGCTGGCACCACCTGTGACCGCTTTCCATAGAGTGTGTGCACGGCTCTCAAGGACGCGGGTGCTCTGTTTGAATGGACTGTTGAGAGACATCCAGCAGGCAGCGGGAGGACTGGGCACAGCCTCGGCCAAGGCCACCGGCTAATACAGCTCCTTTACTGCACAACATACTCAGCCTCTCCAAGTAAAATGGAAACCAACCCATGGTCCAGGCAGGGACACACACGCTCATCTCAACAGCACTCTCACTGAGGAGTTGGGCTTCAGACCTCCACTGGTTAACGCACTGGAGATGTAGCAAAGGCACTGTACAATGTCTTTGCATTTAAGGCATCAAACAAGTAGTCGGCCTGTCATGATAACAAATTTTGAAGCACAATATTTTACTAAAATAATATTGAAACTACCTTATGCTACTGATACAATAACAATAATACAAGATAATCCCAGGGAACCATTTTTAATACACAGTGACATAAAAAGGCCTGAGCTGCAACAATAAATAGCAGAATGAACCAATTGTTAGCCATAGAAAACTTTTACAGCTCAAATGTTATTCTATTACAATAAAAAATACCACAAAGAAATTGTACAGACAATGAATATTGAGCCTCAAAATATACTGATCCAGGTTTCATATACTGAATGATAAATCAATATAGTTATTATTGTGATTGTGATTATTCGACTGAGAAGGGGGCGTATCAAAAGCTCACAAAACCATTTATATAGCTGACCAGATTAGCACAGGACTTCACCCAAAAACAACATTACTGTTACTATAAAAAGTACAAGGAAACAATGTATTTTTATAAAGATTATGATCATTTATATCTTAGTACAGCTTTCTGATTACAAAATTTTGCTGCCATTTAATAAACCATGAAGCCACACATTCATACACCAGTGTACCAAGCAAACAATAGAAGGCAGTGTAAAGTTTAATTATGAAGTATTTTTATGGTCTGCAAACCAGGAACAAGGAAAAAACTTTGTTCTGGGAACGTGTTTAAATAGTGAAGAATAACTTTGGACCTCTGTTAACAATTTGCAATGAAGTATTTCTGAGCCTATTTTTGCTGTATTTACCAAAAGTAGTATTAGTTGACTAATTATTTTATTTAGATTATAAAGACTTGTATGGGAAAAATGAGAAGTTAATGAGTGAAGATTTCTGAAGATTTGGTAATTTTTGGTATTTTTGGTTTTAATAGTTTTGGTAAGGCACAATAAACTCATGATTCACAAGTTTAATTTATCTTTATATAAATACATTGTTCCCTAGTATTTTTTTCTGTATAAATAGCTGTTTTTGCAAGAACTTCTTGGCAGTAGTAGTTTTATGAGACCAGATAGGGTCAGATACGTAGAGATACATAAAAGTTTTGAGAGATTTTGCCAGGCCCATTTTTAGTCGACAAATTGTTTGGCAGGACATGTTGACCATTTCTTTAGCCACAGCACTATTCAAGTGTTTTGCCCAAAAACACAAAAACTGTATGAAATTAGATAGTAGAAGGGATTAAACCACCAATTTAAACAGGTAAGAGGGCACATACTTTACCAACTGCCCCACAGATTCAATAAAATATTGTTTATGTTATTTCATAGGATGCTGTTTTTGACTCACTCTCTTGCCCCCTCTCCTTGTTCTTGAGCAGTTGGATCTTCTGCTCCCTCTGCTGCTTCTCCAGCTCCTGCTCCAGCCTGTGGTTCTCCATCTTCCTCTGGTGCTCCAAAAGTTCCTGTTGATGCTTCAGCGCCAGTAGTTCCTGTTGTTGCTGTGGAAACATGAGACAGAAGAAAAGGCACATCAGACACATGTCGCTTATTAGCAATTCTTACATTTAAAGCCCTCTTCTGGCACATCCACAACCCCAGTCGCCATCTGAAATAATTAATCTGACAGCTGTTTGACGCCATAAAATAAAGCTTTGCCATTCACTGAAAACCTTGGGCGACATGCTTCAAATAAACATTAACAATTTAACTGTTTTCGCAAAGCACATAATCCAATCTGCTCGCTTGCTCATTACTACGAATAAGACACAGGAGCGTGTGCAAAATAGCTTACATGTCAAGCTAGTCAAGCTAACACATTATAATAACATCTTAATTAGTCTTAATGAAGCATGAGCAAAGACTGAATTAATAATGAACCAATATTTTACTAAAAGCTCTCTACCCGATTTTTCCTATGTCCATCCATCCATCTTCTCCCGCTTAATCCGGCTGGGTCGCGGGGGCAGCTGTGCTGCCCAATCCTCATAGCACCTGACCCTCCCTATGAACCCCTCTGCGGGTGGTGAGCCCACAGGAGGGTTTTTTTAGGCAGAATTACTATTGCAACAACACATCATCAGTAGGGTAAAACTAACCTGTCTCACGACGGTCTTTTTCCTATGTATTTGGGCAAAATTTATCTAACAAATATTTTGTATAAGCAGCTCTTGAGGTAAATCCACTGTGTGCTGTCTGCATCTAATTATAAATCATTTATTGTGTGATAATTAGGAAGTGCATGTTAGCATGCTAGTTGTTGGTAGCTTTACCGTGGCAGCAAAACTCTGCTCCGGTTTCTAAAAGTTGTGAACAGTGCTTATAAACACATCATGGTGAATGATTAGGATGCTCAAAATGTATAAGGTAAGTGATGAATAACTGAACCATTGCAAACATAAAAAGCCCTGTATTACGCAAAAATGACTCCTGTGAGATTTCAGCCATGAATGCTGTTACCTCCGCAAAAATATACCTGGAGTTGTGTTCTGTTTCATTTACATGTTAGATTAACAATTTATTATTATAACAGCTACCTTTTACCTTTTGTTCAGTAAAGATGGACAATTCCAGGTCTGAAATCATCCAAATTAGTCTAGGGAAGGTGCAATGAGTTTAAAAAGACAGTGGAGCACTTCCTGTATTGCCACATGACAGCACAAGGTGGAACAGAGTGTTTTCTGTTTGAGAGGAGAACTCAGCCTAAATATGCAGGATCTGTGTATTAAACCTGTGTGAATGAACAAAAACACAACTCTAGATATGTCTGTGATGAGGAAACATTATAACATAGATCAGAAAACAGCGTAATATGGAGCTTTAAGCAGTTACAAAACTTGAATCATTCTTAATAAACCATGTGGCCACTATGAACTAAGTCTTTTTTCCATGCTTTATTAAGTCCATTAAAGTGTTCCCATGTCAGAATAGCGCTAAAAGGCCTAGACCTGACTATGCAGTGGAGGGGTGGCCAGCTTTGTCTTGCTGGCCAGAGGTCAAAAATAACTGCCGAACGTGCCCCTGCAAGCACATTGGAGCGTCCTTGAGCCAGGCCAAGAACGCCGTGTGCACCGCTGTGGATAAGAGTGTCAATTAAACGCTGCCACTGCACAACATGTTGCCGTGGCGCTGAAATGTTCCATCCACTTCTCTCTCCAGTTGAACCCGGAGAGGCAATTACAGCTTAATGCTTCTGTAATATACCATAAAGAGGGCAGGTGGCGTAATGACATCTGTGACGCGCCAACAACTCAAGTCAAAGTGCGGCCCGACCTCTCCATGGTAATATCGGAGGAGTTTACGGTTAAATGCCTGTAATCAGAATGAGTGGATGCTCCAAGGATGCTCAGCGTAAGGAGGAATCAAATGTTTGTCTATATTTTGTTTTACTTTTTAAACTAGATTGGAGACTGTATTACATTTTTTCGGACACATTTCATTTACAATTTACATTTTCAAGGGCCCATATTACACTATTTTCTGATCTTTGTCATAATGTTGCTTCTTCTTCACAAACATAGGAAGGGCTTTGCTGTGTTTTTAAACTTCATACATATTCATTAGAATCATTTGGATGATTTCAGCCTTGGAACTGCCCATCTCTACTGAACAAAAGGTAAAAGGAGCTGGTAACTTGAAAACTACCACTACATGATATCACAAGGTGGAAAAGAGCATTTTGAGCTTTGGAGATGTAGAGCAGAATTACTCAATCATGTGTGAATGAAACAAACACAACTCCAAGTATGTTTTTGAGGAGGTAACAACATTAAAACATGGCTTAAATATGGGTAATATAGGACCTTTAAAACCACAGTGTCACAGTTCATTTTTTAAACAGGTTTAGGAGCGTTACCATTTGAAAGCTGAGTGACATATTTACTGCTAAAGTAGTGCAAGAATCCCATGCATTTCACAATATATCTGAAGAGTTCTAAAACTGCAGGGTCAGCAGTTTTTCTTACAGAACTAGACGGAAGAGGAAGAAATTCTGGGCTATTTTTATGTTAAATTGCAATTTTTTTCCCATATAGTTGAGCAATTTGGCCTTGCCCCAGATATATTGTGTAATCAGCTATTTGAGTCAAAATGTATCCTGTCTGCATTTAATTAGAATGTATTGTCCAATAATTAGAAATTGTGTGTTAGCATTCTAGTTGTTGTTAGCTTTACTGTGACAGCAAAACTCCACACTGGTCTGAAAAAGTTTTATAAATTCATAATGGAAAATAAATAAGATGCTCGCAGTGCATAAGGTAAATGAGGAATAACTTTGGACTTTCGCAAACTGCAAAAATTTAACTTATGTTTTTAACAAAAAATCAGGTACCTTCAATATTAAAAGCCAAAACAAGAGATTGAATTGATCATTTAGATCAGTATGAGTAGGAGTTATGTCATATTGACCTATTTAATACCCTGAATAATTACAGTCTTTGTTACTTGCGAATGCTAAAATTGCTATTTTGATTTGATTGTGATATATTTTACTGCAATATTGAAGTCTAAGTGGGTGGGAAAGCTCAAAGTAAACACCCACCATCATGTATATATAAATATATATACACAAATACACAAATCCTCATGGTTGAAATGTAGTGGAGCACAGCAGCTCTTTTATTTCTCAGGTAAGTCTAAAGAAACCGGGAGCCACTTGATCTCATCATCACCTTCTTTGCACTTCTTCTGCTTGTAATGTGGCAACACTTTTTACTGTGGGTTCACACGTTTCCATGTCATTTTTCCACACAAAACTTACAGACCAGATCACGGTTGCAACGAATGTGGAACATGAGACTCTAGTCACCAAGGTGAGGGAAATATTTAGCCCGTGGTAGCCTAAATAAAGCATACCAATATTAAGCAATGCAAATGTTGAACCATTATATCGGCTTTTATTCAAATACATTTTAATCACAATAAATTAAAGGCGCTTTCTGCAACTTTCTCTGTAACCCGCTTCTCTCAGTGGATATGTTTTTATTATGCTGTAAAATATGAATACGTTTGTGCATTATTTTTATGGAAAGTTACAAACTGAATTTTGAAGAATCTCTTCAAAAAAGTGGTTATTGAGCAGTGAGTTTGTTATCTAGTCAAATCATTTGGCACACTGCTTTACTATGTGGAGTAACAACAAATGGGCCCAGAGAAGATTCAGGTTAAACCAGTTCAAAGAAACAGAGTTGTTTCACTGTTGCACACATCCACAGTTGTGTAATAAGCCAAAAACAGTATATCATCTACAGTTGTGAAGCTTTGTTGCAATACTTGTTTTTGTTGGTAGCAATTGGATTCCACAGAAAGCAAGCAATAGCATTTGGCGACCTCTTCTATGCAAATAAGATAAAGAGAGGCTGCATGGATTTGAGTTCTCCTTTATTTTATAGGACTTGTCAGGAGGCAAGCGTGTGTGCCCCTTCTGTGGGTCCGAGAGTTGGCGCGTGTTTGCTGACATTCTAGATGTGCACTTTAATGGCGAGTGTACACAGGCTGTGAATGGGGCTGATTGAGGTCGGGCCTCCCTGACTCTCCACTGCGTCACGGACTTCCACCTGAGTGGTCCCACAGCCCGCCCCGTATCCACGCACAACCCCAGCACGCACGAAACACACGCACAAACCAAGCACGCATGAAATGAAATCACACAAAGTGAACACACACAAAGTGAACACACACAAAACGAGCACACACAAGTAGGGATGTAACAATAATCCAAATATTGTGATATCATATTGTCAAAAGTCTCACAATAATATCGTAGCCCATCACAACATATCGAATTACAAGTCATGGTGCAGAGATAGCTTAAAAAACAGAGGGACCTACATAGATCATACATAGATTAAATCTTATTATGGACAGAAACAATTGTTGTCAAGGCATTTTAGAAGGAAAATATAGTATTCACAATTTTGTTAACCTCCACAAAGAGAGATGCATATCATGAAAATATCGTAGCGAGAGATTTGGATATTGTTACATTCCTACGAACAACATAAGTACGCTCAAAATGGGCACGCAAAGACAAACACACAAATGACAAACGAGGGCAAAGTGCCAGTCAGGAGGTAGTTCAGTCACAAAAGAGGAACTATAAGGAAGAGGAAATTAACTATAAAGGGGGAGAGGAAGAGAGAAAGTCAGATGGGGATACACAGGGAGGAGAAACACTATAAACTAGAATCCAGCACCTACTTTTAGACTTTAAAATTGTATGGTTAAAATCCCAGTGAAACATTTTGAAACAGTAGAATATTCTATGACTTTGAGGCCCAGAGGAGCAGTTCTGTATAGGGCCTGACTGATCCAGATTGCCTCAGTGTTTCCAGGTCAGTATGACTGCAGGAGATGGAAGTTTGGTGTCTGATCCTCAGGAGGTCACACGTGTTCATTCAGGGACACACTTAGGACCCCGCTCTCACCTGCATTATGCCTCTGAACACAGGGCACAGCTTTCACTTATGTAACATACAACACTGATAGAGCACTTCACACTCTGACCCTCCAGCAGCTCTCTGCTCCAGTGTAATAAGATGAGAGCACCTCTCCTGTGCTCGCTCCATTCTGTTAATGAAGCATCCTTTGGCGGACCAAATTAAGAACTGCTTCTGCTTTGTTTAGTAAACTTTTAAAAGGCTTTTTTGGACCAATGCTTCTTCTCTGAGAGCCCCCCCTTTCCCTCTAAGCCAGCACCCCCCTGTGGACAGTACTCACCCTCCCCTGTGAGGCAAGTACCTTGATGTGCTCGTGCAGTTGGGCCTCATGTTGGCGGGACAGCTGTTCATGTTGCCGCTGAAACTCTGCGATGAGAATCTGCCTCTGAATCTGCTGCTTTTGCTTGAGGGTGAGCAGCTCCTGCTGCAGCTGCTGCTCTCGGAGCGAAGGCCCCAGCACAGGGGCACCTTGGGGCCCAAGCACAGAGCCCTGGGGCCCCGGGGCCTGCTGCCCGGGCGGCGACAGGGCTGACACCTGCTGCGGCGGGTGCTCAACGCGCAGGTCCATGGGGATGGCAGCCGGGGGCAGGCGCAGAGGCAGAGCTGAGTTTATGTCCACTGCAAACACACAAACAGAAACATTTGGTGAAACTACAGTTTGGTTCTGCTGCAGGTCTGTAATCCCTCCAGATGTCCTATGATTAGGCAGTTGGGAAGTACAAATGACACAGATGAGTGAGATTAAATGAAAGCTCTTGAAAATGTCATTTAATACCTCTACCTGCTCAGGGAGTGAGTATGGAGCACATAGAGAGACCTGCGGGGGCCAAATACAAACATCACCAACATCGTTCACGGTTCACTGTTACTCAGATCACTACAGATTGAAATGACTTAAATGTGATCAAGGGTTATTACACACACTTGTATCTTCTACACACTTTGAACCTTCACCAACTTCAGCTGAACACACAGATACACTGACAAAGATGGCTTTGACCTGGTGCAGCGCAGTCTGAGCCTGATCACTGAACAGGAAACTGTCCAATCACGCATTAAATCTGAATAAATAAGAGAGGACTGGCTGATTATTTACCTACAAGTTTACCCAGAGCGCAGCAGGAGCCACAGATACTTGCCTCAAACTCTGTGTTAATAAAGAGGCAAACACGGCTTCAGTAGTGCCCTTAATAGCAGGTTTGTGCCCACACAAACTCATTGAAGCACTTACAGCACCACTTAGCCACATGAACTATCCAGTGGACTAGTTTGCTAGACAGGCTGTTCAACTTTGAATAGAGCGGAGGAGTGTCTTAAACACTGGTGCACTGCTTATCTGAAATAGCACTTCTGCATTTCCATGTTTTTGTTTTTAGATGGAGTAAGTCTCTGTTTAATGCACGCTATCTGTTTGAATGCACAAGTCATATTTAATACAAGCAATTCTTCTAAACCCCCAGTGACAATGTGCCCAAGAGAATTACTTATTGGAGAACTGCTGATGCCGTCTCCTCCTGCCTCCAGTGCGCTCTCCCTTCAGATCCAATCTATGACTCCACAAAACATGCCACAATTGAGCAATACTGCCACAAAGCAGTCCCACGGAAAACTATACGACTCTGAGCCTTTTCCCGTCTTTGGAATGTCAGTGTTGTCATGATGAGAAATCCACTTCCTCCCCCAGAGCGAGCTTGCGTCGTCAGTAGCTCAGGGAGACACATTGACAAGTGAAGGCAACAGGTCCTTGAGATGATGAGTCAACAAACATCTGCACCGAGATACCATCTGTCCAAACTCCAGCGCAAACTAGTCCCATTGAAAGCAACTACAGGTTTTGTTCTGTCAAAAGTGGGTGCTGTCATCTCACTGTCACTACACGGACGCATTTCCATAAAGACAAAGATGCAAGGTGCAGCTTTGCCAAAATTTACAAGACTTAATTAAATGCGGACTGCTTTCTTGTTAACAGAGAACATGCTTATTTTAAGACACAATATAGGTAGGCCTGTCACAATAACACATTTAGAAGCATGATGATATTGGAAATGCTTCATACCAGTGATAGAAAGCAAAATAATACTAATTTCTTGTTTTTTAGACAGACAGAAAAGTTAAAAAGCCTGAGCTGCAACAAATAAATGGCAGAATTAACTGATAATTATCCATAGAAATTATTTATTCTACTCTCTACAGCTAAAATCTTGTGTTATTACATACAAATGGCCAAAATCTCCCCACTACTGAAAAGGAAAAGTACCCAATAAATTGAACCCTGTTTCGTATATTGAGCAATAAGTTGATATAGAAAATCTGCAAGTGAATCAAAATCATAAACATTGCAAGTATTTTCAAATCGCAAAAGCTGCAGTTATGTAGCTCGTAGTGCTGCCGCGATTATTCGACGTTGTCGACGTAATCGATTATGAAAATGAGTCGACTACAATTTTTTTGGTCGAATATTCGCCTTTATTTATTTTTGGTCTCAAACGGCTCGTCCAGAGACCTTTTGCTTGCCTGAGATCAGGTATTTCCCCTCCACACCACTAGTCGTACTTACACTCGAGGCCGACACCGTGCGGCAGGCAGCGGCTACACCAGGCGGACACCGGCGTAGCTAACAGCGGCTACACCCGAGGCGGACACCGGCGCAGCTAACAGCGGCTACACCCGAGGCGGACACCGGCGCGGCTAACAGCGCTACACCGAAGCGGACACCGGTGCCGCGGGCAGCAACTGCGCCCGAGGCCGACACCGGTGCTGCTGACAGCGGCTACATCCGGGGTTGACGCCGAGGTGGCTAACCTCGGCTTCACCAAAGGCTAACAGCAGTGGTAAATAATGGCACCGCCAAAGAAAACAAACTTGAGGAAGTATTTGCCGTGCGCACTCTGCTGGCTGGTCTCTCTTTCGACCACGACCACGATGCATGAGGTATTGAGCATACCGTTGCATATGCTGCTCGTGCAAACTCGTTAAATTGTGTGTGCATATCGTTGTTCAACATTGTTGAATGAGCACACACAACAGACATAACAGCAATAACCTTTGCAACTCGCACGCACAGCACACACAAGGTAAAATCTAACACACACACTTGTGTGTGTTAGAACCGCTTTTTTTTTTATTAGTCGTTTAGATTAGTCGACTAATCGAAAAATTAGTCGAGAGATTAATCGTTAGAAAATTAGTCGTTAGTGGCAGCACTAGTAGCTCGTATAAGATTCTTTACAAACAACAAAATATTTTTTGCAAAAACATCTGATGACCCTGTACTTTATCTCTACATACATGTACTGAAAAAGATGAGATTTTGTATTAGCAGTTCAGTTTTTCCTCAGATGTTAATGCTTCCCGTAAACTTGAAATGGAATTTGAAACCATAAATTGCAAATCTGATCATAACTGCGTTTTCAAGATTAAGAATATAAGAAAGTTCAAGAGTTTTTCATTTCATATAAGTGAGCGGTGGTATTCAAAGTCTATTATTACCTTTGCCAGAGCAGAGAATGAACTCCATATTGCGTCTTCACGGTCGGCTTCAAACTGACGTCAAAGGTAAACATGCACTCTGACCTTATGACGAGCAGAGTCCACACACACAGACACACACAAAAAAAAAACTCTTTCACTTCAGATGCTGCAGATACCGGGAGCGACAGCAGTAGAGGGGCATGCAATTTTGAGTTGACAGCTCCGATCTTGGCCGGCGTACATCCTCTTCTTTGTACAGTATGTCCTTTAGCGGAGATAGAGTCCCTGACATGCGGTGCGACTCGGCGTAGCCTCTGACGCAAAAGCACCGGAGCACCTCATACGGCGTCCCCCCTCGCCGGTGCTAAGTGTGCTCAGAGCTTTGTGCGGAGAAAATGGGAGGAGGGACTGTCATGTGTAGCCATCATCCGAGAGCTCTCCTCCTCTTCTGTCTACTGTGTTAGCGGATGGCCACCTCCTTCCCCTCTGCTCGTGGGACTCCTAAAAAACTGATGAGATCCTGCGTGTGCGATTATCCAATCCCCTCCCACTGTCCCTCCTCTGCCCGCTGGTGACATCACAGGGCAGTCTGAGGCATGCAGGCTGTTTATTCTGCAGCCCTTCGCTTTTCCAGGAACCAACGTCACACTCGCGCACACACAAAACTGCCCCCCCCCTCCTTTTCCTACCCCTAACTCACTCTCCCTCTGTCTGTTCTTCTTTCCCCCCGCTCGACCTGCTTCCCCGTGCTTCCGAGGCCAAGGAAAACCCTGTGCACCAGTTGTAGTGAATCGAATGTCTCCCACTCGTTGCACCCAAGCTTTCCACAAACCCCCCCTCCCCTCTTTTTCTCTCTCTCTCCGCTCTCCTCGTGCATGTGGTTTAATACTGTGAGCTCAAATTCCTGGTCTGGAATTTGCTTGCATTTCCCAAACAAATAAAACCGCAAAATGGTTTCAGGTGAGAGAGAGTAAGGACTTTCCCCACAGGGAGGCTCCCGAGTTATTTGAATGCTGCAGAAAATTAGGCTTTATTTGCAACAGTTTTTTCGCATTGTAGCTCGAAGTAGTAGCCTTTCTTTTACACATGTATCTGATGGCTAAGGCGGCCTTGTGGACATTCCAACAATAGAAGTGTGGGAGTGACTGGAACCACTTGAATACATAACCACTAAAGTCTAATTATAAGCAGTCAGAATACTACAGCCTTCTCCCTGCTAATTATCATTTCAGCAATGTAACAGCTCGATTAGCATTCAGAGAGTCACAACTACCCTACTTTAGCTGTGCTAATGTACGCTTAAGATAATATTTGTTCCTTTCTTGCCTCATATTAATCGTGAAGACATACCACTGAGATAATACACTAGATAACAATTTAAAACACGAATCAAGAAACTGCTCCAAATAAAAAGCACAAAGCCAAGCATGCAACTACAAAAAGCACCTGGTGGAATATTACCATAATAAAACTGCAGAGTTACTGATCAATCTCCATAAAGTAGGCCAATCGCATCTCGCTTTCTAAGAACAAATTACTTTGAAACAATCATCAACCATATGACTGATAACAGGCTATTTCTGAGTAGAGAGGTCAAAGTGTAAAAATCTATTTTTGTTTATAATTACAATGAGAAGAAACATTTATTTTACAATAGTTTATAAAAATACAAAAAAAAACTTTTATTTCCATTGTCTGTGGACGACTATTTGTAGTTGATTATGTGAGTAGGTTTACTTGCTCTCTTCGCTAATTCACTCCCCCTTCAGAACACTACCACAACACAATCAGCGTGCAGAAAAAAAAATCGATTTAGCATGACACCACTTCTTTAAGGTGCAAGTTTTCTGGTGGAGGTTCCACCACCTGCACCTGCATGTCTCCATGGTGATGTTTATTTTGCCTGGAATGTTCTACACTATAGAATTAAACCAAGCTACAGGTCAGATCTGTGAAGAGGCGAGTCCACTCACTACAAGAATGCATGTTTTTAAGGTACTTTTCAAAGCGTTTGTTGAATGCCATACTATGAAACATTCTTGGGAAAGCAATTACATCTCCCTGGAGACAAGCAGGTGGTAGACCTCATCTGAAAAGTTACACAGTGCACCTTTAGGATGCATTTCAAGATTACTTTACTTGAGTGCAAGTTAGAGCTACCAAGTCTTTGAAAGGTCAGAACACCCTCAGCACCAGACTAAGCCTAAGCAGAAGGATGCTGGTCAGGGGCTGGTTTCATCCTCACATTTCAAGGCCAATGGGAATCCAAAACCCGCTCCTCCACTTCCATGTGACAAAGATAAACGCCCGAATCAGCACATCTTGTAAACAAGTGTTGACGTCAAAGCGCTCCAAAGTTTACTGATGTGAGGCAGATAGCAGACAATGCGGGGCACTCGGAGGAGACCAAAACAAAGACAAACGCGCCGTGAGAGAGAGAGGGAGAGGGAAAGAGAGGGAAAGAGAGGGAGACGGAGAGTGAGAGAGGGAAAAAGAGAGAGGAGAGACAGAAAGAAAGAGAACAGAGCGGGGGAGAGAGAGAGATGGAAAGAGAGAGAGGGAGAGAGACTGACAGAAGTACCTGCATCTTCACAAGTTTGCTTCCATTTGTCAGCGTGGAGGAGCTAAATACTTCAGACAGGCTTCCCTTTGCTGCTCTGGGACAGTTCTCAGCATCAAACGGGGAACTCCACTCATCATTTATGAAAGAGATAGTTCCAGGTTTGTGGCATACTTTGTAATTCAAATGTCTAAATTAGGACTTTTGAGACCTTTTAATATACAAATAAGGGGAGTTTGTTATCATAAGCTAGGACTGGGAATCACAGGGTCCCACAGGATTCAATATGATACATGATACATGGCTCATGATATAATGTTATCACGATAGAACCACAAACATTTTAGCAACAGTATTTCTTTTTTAAACTTATGCAAATTTCAACTGAAATACATTTATTTTAATCACCAAAACAGTGAATATGTCAAGTATACTGCATAAACAAGTTTCTTTCCACTAAATAAGCAACAAAAATTATTAAAAGATGCTAAAAAATACTGACGATATATCGATACAGCCACCCATGATATCGATACAATACTACCAAATTTTGTATCATGATATATCGATATTTTTCACACCCCTATTATAAACATTATTACAGTCACATAACATTTTATTTAGAGGTCCACTATATAACTTTTCTGTTCCACCACCTCTTTGTCTCCATGAAAAGTTATTGCTTTGCCTGGAAAGTTCCATAGTATTGCATTAAACTTACCTATCTGACATTTATTCAGGCACAGGTGTTTTCATTGCTCAAAACTGAAAATCATACATTCTTAGTATGAGCAAGCTTGCCTCTCCACTGATCTAACCTGTAACTTGTGGAGCCACCTGCTGGTCAAGATAAGTTTAATGCCATACAATTGAAAATTCTAGGCAAAGCAATAAAATCACCATGGAGATCTCCTGTTTGAATCTTTTACATGTCCCTTTGCTTCTTTCTAGTCTGTACAGTACCAGTTCGCTCCTCTCCTCCCCTCTCTCCTCCTCATTGACCTTTCCTAGGGCCCTACGCTGCGTCCTTTTTTCCCATTCCGCTCGTTCCCTCCTTCCTTTCTTCCCTCCATTTCCCCGCGACAAATCACAATCTGTTTACGAGCCCTCAGGCGTACTCCACAACTCTTCTGGCTCTGATTGCACATCTATTTATACCAGACAATGCAGAGGGCCAGGCTGTGTGTCTGATGTGCCTGGTCGGCCCCATACTCGTTAGGTTTAATGGAAGTCATAGGCAGAGGAGCAGCGCGCAATCCTCTTCTTTAGTCATGACAACAGGGGAAAGATATTCACCACAGGGTTTCACAGTGAATTTAGCAGTCGGGCTAGATGAGAGGCAACAAGTAGCACATCTGTTGACGGTGGAAAAAAGCTGCGGTTGGCTTCCTCCTTGGTCTTGGAGGGTGGCTTGGTTCTGCGTCAGTCTGCTTTCTTCTCAGCTGCTAGAGATTACTAGATTTTGTTTAGTTTTTTTGGGACAGATTGTAATTATCGGCGGGGGATATTGAAAAGCTTTTTTAGAATTGTCAAATCGTATATGAGTCACCATAACAAATTATGTGAGAAGAAACATTATTTTACCATAACTTCCCCACTCCCCTTTGGACTTTTTTGGAGCAGAGATTAGCTTTTTTTCATGATTAATATTTTTTAATTCTTCTCATTATATTGTAACCTAAATAAGGATAATAATATATATTTTGCAATCCATCAGAAATGCATTAAAACATGCAAAAAAAAGTCTAGGTAAAGGACTAAAACAACTCTCTTTAGTGCAGAAAAATCACGTTTTACACTTGTTTAGAAGATTACATTGCAAACTCAACATTGTAAATTTGCCCCAAAACAACAATTTCAGTTACTATATATTTTTAGACACCCACTTTGATGCCCAATTCCTATTGTAATCAAACTCTTAAATTAGCGACAGTGTCTTTAAAAGTCCTATATTATGCAAAAATGATTCTTGTTATAATGTTGTTACCTCATCAAAAACATACCTGGAGTTCTTTTTTTTTTCCTATCACACATGTTTGACTAATGCTTTATTCTTATTCTGTCATAACTCTAAATATGATGTCATGAAGCAGTAGTTTTTACAGCTACCTTCTACCTTTTGTTCAGTAGAGATTGGTAATTCCAAGGTTGGGATCATCCAAATGATTCTAGTGAAGGTGTATGGAGTTTAAAAACACAAAAAAGCACTTCCAGTTTTACCACATCATAAGGTGGAACAGGGTGTGTCTGTTTGAGACAAGAACTCAGCCTAAATATGCGTTAAACATGTGTGAATGAAACAAAAACACCTACAGGTATGTTTGTGATGTGGAAACATTATAACGTAGATGAGAAAATTGTGTAATATGAGCTCTTCAAACAGCACCATGACCAGACGTGAAGGAGAGGTAAGTCGTGTTCTGCCATAGCGAGCCGGGGCATGCCAGGGCCATGTTATGGCATCACACCATCGACAGCAGTGGTGAGTCTGGCAGTGAACTGGGCTTACGCAAGAGTGGAGGTGACTACATGTCCGGGTCCATCCTGAACCCTCACCTGGCAAACCTCACCTGCCACCCCTCAGCTAGACCCCTCACCAGCCACCCCTCACTTGGCACCCCACACCTGGCACCCCACACCTGGCAAATCTTACCTATGAGAAGAGTGGATAATCATAACAAGTCTACTACAGCTCAGCGGCGAATCAAAACAGGAGCGCACAGCCAAGAACAACACACACAACCTTGCAGGGTTTCTGCTAAGAAATGTGCAAAGGTCTACCAAAAGCCAGAGCACAACCTCCTTTAGCCTGGAGCTGACTAAATCTGACATCATGAGTTACATTCTTCTTTGTGTTCATGATCTTGTGATATAATGTGTTATGATCCCAAATGCACGTAGAGTTAGAGAGCACATTTCTGAGACACCTCTGTGGCAGCAGGTAATGACAAAGTAGCTTGACTCCAGGCAGGCACAGGCTGAAAAAGTCCTAGAATATTTCTCATACCTAAGTCAATTCAGGTGAAGTTGAGGAGCCAAAATCTGACAATGTGTTATGCAAGTCTCCTTATCTAACTATACCCAGGTGTTTATATTTTTATTTCAAATCATAAATGTCCATGGACTCCAATCTTAACATTTTATTAAACTTGTGTTGTTAAATATAAACATGATAGAAGTGTACTGTTTGAGAGGTTTAAAGTGCACTCATAAAGGACTGTGCCTTAAATGCACCCAGCAGGATCTGATTACATAGGCTTAGATGACAAAGCATTTGATTATTAAACAGTACGACTTCTTGTTTTCTAAGAGAAGCCTATTCCGAACTGGAGGGAGCACAGCTCTTAGACAGGACTCCTGGAGCTAGCAAACGGTCTGGGTCACACGCGCTAACAAAATGTGAAAGCCACAGCTCAGTATCCAAGACAACAGATTTCAAGAATATCTGATGAAGTCACACCAGTGAATTTCAATATTTTATCAGCCCAGCCGGAGGCAGGCAGAAAATAGCCCGACAACAACGTGAGAGGATGAGGAGGCACTGGGACCCAGTGTTTAGGGTCCAAACAAAGATCACACTGGGGCTGGTGGTTTGATCCAGTGCAACAGGCTAAAAACCTTGTGCAACTTTACCATGAGCAAGCATGAATCAATGACAGCAGATATTTCACAACAAATGATGATAAATGATAAATAATAAATATTTTACTGTACTATTCTTGTTCACAAGCAAAATGTCAAATAGTACTCTGAGCCCAAAATGAAATGCACAAAGCAGTTGAAGAGCTCTCATTAAAGCATTAGAGAATACATTATGCATATACTACCTCTCCTTCAGATTTCCTCAGACCATCTGCTCCCCTTTCAATCCAAACTGTCAGCTCCTTCACACTGCCTCCATGCTCGCGCCTCCTTCTCTCTAATGTTGTCATTCCCTAAAGACTCCAAATAAGCAGACCAGTGTAAAATATACATTTCTCTTTGAATCTGCTGTCTCAATGGTTTTCTGTCAATCTGCTTTGCTTTGGGACAAAGGAGTTTTGCTTTGGGACCAAGAGTCTGTGGAACTTGTGAAGCGAAGATGCACTAATACTTGTTTTGGTCAGTCGTACTGGCAGTCATTCATTTTTTTTGGGAACACATAATCTCTCCAGGAGCATGCCAAAAATCAAACAGTAAAGCGCACAGTCTGTAGCTGCACATAGACTAGTGACACGGGAGGATTTTTTTGAATGAGACTTTGACAACATGCAGAGCATACACAATGAGGCAAGTGGTGAGTTCATGCACACACACACAAACAGTCCAACCTGTTGGGATGTGGTTGAGCGCTGATGTCTTCAGAACGTCCAGCGGCTGCTCCTTCCCCAGGATCCCCTCTCCTGTGGGAGACAGAGAACACTCCGCTTCAAATATGGTCCGCAACATTGAGACTTCGAGCTTCAAGCGACACTGAGCGGGGATGGTCTAAGTGGCCGGCTGGGGGTCAACGACAGCTCGCGCCTCGGCCATGAGCAGCTCAGCGCACACAGGCAGCACACACAGGCAGCACAAACGCTGCTTCATGTGACTGTGAGCCAGGGATGTTGGGGCTGGACTGATACTGCCTGTGCTCAGCATAGCAAATGTGGCTGGCAGCGGCGGTGGAGAGGGGTGGGGGGGTGGGGGGATGGAGAGCCAGAGCGGGAGGTAAAAATAGCTCACCCTTTTGTGTATAACAGCACATGCGGATCACGCACACACGCACATGCAGACACAAAGACGCAGCGCTGTGCCGTGCGCTCTCCGCTAGTGTCTGTGCAGCGTGGAGGCTGTAATTATAGTGGCAACATGAAAAGGCTTTTGTAGCTGCCGAGCCCTGGGAAGACATGGCTATAAAAAGCAGAGCGACAGAAAGGGGATGAGGAGGAGGAGAGAGGGAAGACAGAGGTAAGGAGGAGGAAAAACAACGGAACAGCTCCAAACGACACAAGAGGCACAGGGATGGAAGTGACATCCTTCTATATGTGGGGTATTTTTAGCCCTCAAAAGCACCTGCGCTGTATATAGTCCTGGGCTTACAAACATCTGAAGTGCACAAACACACATTATTCTGTGGAGAGGAGATGAAACCATGTAAAATCCCCTTGGATGAATAAATGAGAAGAGTATAAGCACGCCTGGTCTATTTCTGGAATCCTCCGTGGACCACACCGCACATACACACACATCTAATTAGCCACAGAGCTGGAGGATGCACTGGCCGATTGCAACGTGCACATGAATGCGTGTGCACATGAATGAATGTGCACAGGACGTGCACATGGTGTGCACGACTTGCATGTCTCGCACCACCATGCACGAGCAGCTACACCTCTTCAGCACCCATCCCTTGCCAGGACTTGGGTGTGGACAGACAACACCATTGCGCTTGGTCCTGTTCAAACAAATCTGAACATACTGGCTTTTATTTACATAAAGCCTCTTACCGGCAGAGGCGGTTTGCAAATTGTCATTAGTTTTTGTAGTCAGATGTTTATCCAGTCTGAGGAGAGGTAGTGTAAGCAACAAGTAATTATGGTTTATAAGCCATTGTGTATCGGCTGTGTATCATGCTGCTCTGTCAAGTGTGACAGAGTTTAGAATAGTGTTTGGTGGTAAAACAAAAGTGCTATGTCTGTTTTTATGAATACTTTATAATGTTATGTAGTGATGGTGTTTTGATTTAATGTCTGAAATAAAGACATTTAGAGTTAAGTCTCGCAAGCAGGTCTAGAAGAGTTTAACATAAACAACTATCTTAGCATTGAAATTTAATGTTCCTGGTGCTTTTTGTTGGTGACATATGATTGACTTAGATATCTGATGTGCTATAACCGCAGACGTGTGGGACTTTATGTAAAAGGTGGGGAAACATTAGAGGAACAGACAGGTGGTCACGTCGCCCCACGCTGCTGCCACTGTAAAAACAAACACAAGCACTTCAATGAGACTTGATATCTGTTGACGAGCCTATTCAAATGACACACACGCTGCTGCCTCTTTGCAATGGAAATGAGCAGTGCGTCTGTGCGTGGTGACACCTGTGGCTGGGAGTAATTCTACACCGCTTTTTGCACAAATCGCTACGAGCTGTTTTACATCTTGGCCTTAAGTGTGGGGGATTTAGAGGGACGGATGTCTATATTTGTGGTTAGTTAGACAAAATGTATTCCCTTTCCGAACAAGCCACAGATGATACCTGAGCTGCAGGAGAACAGGTGTGTACTAACAGACACACAACAAGGAAAGGTGCCCTATACCTTGGCAACAGGGTCCATCAATCTTGGATGTAGCCTAGTTACACAGCAGCCCCCTCCTAATTCTGCTCCTTCTCTCTCCATCCTCCTTTCTCTTCAGTCCCACTGGGCTAGCATCAGGAGACGGCAGGCTAAAAATAGCCTTGCTTAGCCTCAGGCAAAGAGTCAGTCAACTCCAGCTAATGCAGCTACAGCTCGTTGAAATACATGCATGTTATGATTGGAGCTGGAAGAATAATGAGCCAAGAGAATGTGTCTACCACAGTGTAACATGAATATAGTGTGAAACAGACGAGCTAGACTTGTGTTGGCATGGCCCGCGCATTGTCATCGACAGGAGGCTTTGTTAGTGGGAGAAGTAAGATGTCCGTCTGTGGCGTGGTGGCGTTTACAAAGAGGGACAGCCTCATTACATTCAGTGCACTTCCGCTGTGGCTGCGCGGTCCAGGGTGACTCCAGCGAGCAAGGTGAACGCGTCAGGAACAATACGATTAATCAAACACACCTCTCCTTCAAGAGCCTTTTCCTCTGGGTCACACAGTCACTTCCCAGGGCAGGGCTGACGTCACAGCCCCCATGAAACAGTGTGATCGGCTGGTCCAAATCTCGTGAAATGTTGCAAGCAAACAGCTGACCCTCATTTGTGCTGGTAAACTAAAAAAACACATGCGTAATGCAATTTGGCGCTGTGTCTGAGCTCCTCTTTGTGCTGCATGGAGAATGGCGTCATTAGATATAACATCACAAATGAGCGGGGATGCCCTAGTTAAACAGTGGTCGTCATGTTGCATGTCTGGAACTTAGTTATGACCTCAGTAAATGGTCAAAGATGAGATGGAACGGACTCTATTAAAGGCGAGATCCAGATGTATGATTTCAATGGGACTTTGACAGTTGCATATTGGCTTGTATGTGATTAGATCATTTATAATTTAAAGAGTGAGACCGTACGTCCTTCTGGAGAAGCAGTCGATCAGAGCAGGGGCTTCAGCTTGATTAACACTGAACAATCAAAGTAATTTCAGCAGCACAAAACCCGCTGAGGCCTTGGGTTAATTGATTGGACATTAACAAGTAAGTGGGTCTCTTTAAAACACGATTTGACAAGCTGATTTCTTCTCTGTCTATAGATGCAATATAATGGCCTTACTGTATAGACTTTGGGTGGTTCCCTGACCTTTCCCGTTGCATGCTGGGACAGGCTGCAGCCTTCTTCCCAGATACACAGACAATAACTACACTTCTGACCAACATCCTGTCCAGTACATCATTTGATCGTAAATGGGGCCAATGTTTCTTTTAATATAATGATTACAGAGTGACCCTAATGGATGTCCGTCATCGAGGTTGCTATGGAGACTGTGATACAACTGTAAAGCCATGGCGCACGGTTAACAACAAACACGCACAGGAAAATGGCAGTTGCAATACAGCAGTGGTGTTCAAACTACGGTGTCCAGACTAGAGCAATTTTTGTTGGCCGTCCTGTTGAATTGGTCTAAATGATCATAGTCAGTACTGTTACGTCAAAACCTCATTACATACAGGGTCTGTGGCCCTCTACTAGGCCTGTCACGATAACAAAATATGAAGCTTGAAGTAAATATAAACTAAAATATTAAAAATATAAACTATAATATTACAGACATAAAATTATGCCACTTACATGATAACCTAAGAGGAGATTTAAGCAGTAGTAGTAGTGCAAATAGAACGTACACACAATAAATACTGACCTCAAAAAATACTGTTCCGGCTTTCATATATTGATCGATAAGTCGATATAGTATTTATTGTGACAGGTCTACCCTCTACTTAAATGTTTCAATACACAGCGCTCCTGCTGTATAATAACAGGCGCAAGAATGTGATTTTACTTCCAGAACCGCACTTAAACTGTTTTAAAGGGCCAATATGACACAGTTTTCTGATGTATGTTATAGTACTGTTTCCTCATCAAAAACATACCTACAGTTGTGTTTTGTTTATTCACACATGTTTAACACATAAACCCTGCATATTTAGGCTGAGTTCTTCTCTCTAACAGAAATAGGAATTGCCTATTTCAACTGAACAAAAGGTAAAAAGTAGCTGTTAACTTGAAAACTACGGGTTCGTGACATCACAAAGTGGAACAGAGCATTTTGAGCTTTGAAGATTTAGACAGCCTAATAATAAGAGATTACTCGGACATCCTTGAATGAAACAAAACACAACTCCAGGTATGTTTGGAGGAGGTAACAGCATTCTAACATGACTTAAAGCTCACAAGAGTCAATTTTGTGTAAAATAGGACCTTTAAATGACAGTTACTTCAGGTCTCGAGCATTGATCTGGGTTGAATCGGACACTGTGGAGCTCTATGTCAAAAGCCATGAGCAGAGGCCTCAGAGGGAGCATTGTAAAATGTAAGTGCCGCTGACAGGTCGTTGGCAGAACACCCTGTATCCAGTTTCCCTGTGTGGGACAAGACAAAAAATACACAGGGACAAAAGACATGTCCCCTCTCCTTCATTAGCTTATGTTCTCTCCCCGCTGTCTCAGTCCTAATACCAATTAAAATCAGAGCGTGCGCCATCAAATTCGACATAAAAGACGACTGTTATGGATTTCGGTGGGAAACGGGTGCGGCCGGGTGCGTGTGTGGGTGCTGGTCGCTATGGAGGCAGGGGGCGTTGGCGTGGAATGGTTCAGGGCAAATGGGTGTCATGTCCAGCCAAGTTAAGGGCTAACGAGAGGGCGGGAGGGCAGGAGTGGCAAACTGTCTGGCTAATCAAAGTGGATAATCAAAAGATCTGGATTATGCAGGTCCATATAATTGTAAATATTAAAAATAAGAACTTGAGAATAAAATGAAGTGCTTTCAATTAGATATATATACTCCAAGAAAAGTTATTTTTTGGCATATTAAAGGTGCACTGTGTAACTTTTTGGTTGGGAATCTGGTACCTGTTAGATTCTATGGATATGTTATTGATTGCCTGGAATATTCCACAGTATAGCATTAAACAGCTCTACCTTACACTTATTAAATTACAGGTGGTTTTATAACTCAAAATGCCTACAAAAACTAGGGGATTCTGTCTCTCCACTGATCTGACCTGTTACTTGACAATAGAAATACAAATACAAAGAAATAGCATCACCATGGAGAAAAACATTTAACAGACCCTCAATAACATAACTATATTATTTTGAGAATTTGATGTCATAAAGCTGATCAAGGAATGGTCATTTATTAGACAGTGTAAAGCATGTCCAAACCCGGGTGAATTGGCCCATTTTACTTTCACCTCTACATTTCACTGCAACGTTTAGAAAATGTACCTTGATAAAGCCAAGTTGACAAAGCCTGAAAAACAAAAGCCAAAAGGCAAAGCTAATCTCAAAGGATCTAAGTATGAATAAAGGGCTGTGGCTCATTCTAACCTGTTATATCACACAAACGATTTACTGTATTGAGTACCAGTCCCTTTACCAGCCCTCAGCTTCGTCTGTGTTTTAATATTTGCCCCTTGATGAAAAAGGTTTGGACACTAAATTAAGGATTTTATTGTTTAACCATAATAATAATCGCAACACAAAAATTTGAATTGTGACATCACTAGCTCCATCTGAACTGGGTGGGCGCCGCACTGTGGGAACATGCCATTTAGGCGTATTTTGCAATCTACCGCAATTTCGTAATTTGGTTTTGTATAGGGCTGAAACATGTCAGAGCAAGTGGTCGGCGGGCGAGAGTGACAATAAGGTTTGAAATTACCTCTTGGATGGAGCTTGCATCACAAAGACAAGGGCCACAAAAGAGACAGGGGTTGTGTCAGGCGTGCACCCGTCCTGCACTCCATTTTTAGCAACACGGCACAAGGCAGCAAAGCGTTCAATCATGAAGAGGAGCTCAACACGGGAGGCCAAAAATAATGATTGTTTGTTCGCCATGCATGCACGTGTGCATATCTTGTGTGAGGGCTAAAAATAGAGCTAGGGATAAGCCGGGCCCTCTTTATTGCAGAGAAAGCTTTTAACCCCTTCACCCCCGGATTTAAGCGGCAAATGTGTGATTTTGTGCTTTTAGATGAGGACGGAAAGGACTGGGTGGACTATAAAAGAACAAGGCGACTGAGGGTTCAAATATGGACTTTAACCTTAAATATAACTGCTTATCCCACGTGGAATGTGCTGTATTAACTGTACTCTATACTCTCATGGACATTAAAACAATTTACTGACCACTGTAGTAGATATTTATACCACTGCTATCTCGTATTTGGAGACAAAGGCCATATTTAGGAGACATGAGGTTAAAGGTGAAATAGAGCTTTAAAGCCACCGGGATTCATTGAGGCATTGTGGCCAATGGGTAATTATTACATAATATCAGCAAGATATTGTAAATCTATAAACAATAACTAACTGAATTAAAGACCTAAGTTGGTTTTTGAGTATGGGAATGAATATCTAACAAATGCAGTTTAAAGATCCTATATTACACAAAATTGACTCTTTAAGTCATGTTATAATGTTGGTACCTCATCAAAAACATACCTGGAGTTGTGTTTTGTTCCATTCACACATGCTTGAGTAATCCTGTACTATTAGTCTGTCGACATGTCCAAAGCTCAAAATGCTCTGTTCCACCTCGTGATGGTATAAAGTGGTAATTTTACCCATTAACAGCTGCCTTTTACCTTTAGTTCAGTAAAGACGGGCCATTCCAGAGCTGAAATCATCCAAATGATTCTAGTGGTGTATGGGCATTCAAAAACACAGTGGTGCACTTCTTGTATTAACGCATGACACATCACAAGGTTGAACAGAGTGTTTTCTGTTTGAGATTAGAAATAAATATACAAGATTTGCGTGTAAAACATGTGTGAATGAAACAAAATACAACTCCAGGTATGTTTGTGATGAGGAAATTGTATTATAACAATAATGTAAAATGGGCCGTTTAAGCCGTATACATTTTCTCAAGTCAAAATATCACAATTTCAGTTTTGCTTGGGCATTAGTGCTTTGTTCAAATCACGAATGTGAGACAAATAAGTGTCCAGAGAGCAGTCCCATTACTCTGTGAGTGGGCCGATCGACTGTTGTGATCGACAGAGCTTTTTTAAGTAGCTGTCAGTCAATATATTGAGCGATCTGAAGACGGACTACTACACTTCAACTGGTTAGGGCCTTTACTCAGCTACACCAGTGTTTTCTATGAAAGCTGATGATGTTGGTTAGTAAAATCTACAGATCAATTCACTTTGTCAGATTTTAAGGAGACAGATTGCAATAGGGTGAATGGCAAGTACAAGTGACTAGCTTTGTAAAAATCACACTTTCCAATTGTTCATTTTTGTATTGTGACGGAATGTTATTAGAATATAGAGCATATATTCAATGAATATGATTTACATATATTGAGGAATCTATAATCACAATAAATAGTCAAATTGATTATCCCCAGAGACACAATAATAAATTCCCTATTGAAATTATGTTGTATTTTGACAATAAATCTAATCTAATCTGAACGCTATCTTAAAGGTGCACTGAGTAACCTTTCTGGTGAAGTGTCTGCCACATGCTTGTTTCCATGGAGATGTTATTGCTTTGCCTGGAAACTTCAGTATGGCATTTCACTTTCAGATGTCATCACATTTATTAAATTATACAGTCAGCGTTTCTTTTGCTGGAAGTACCTTGAAAAACATCCTGCCTTACTGTGCGCCACAAGCTTGTCTCTATGGAACTTCCAGGCAAAATATCAACATCTCCGAGGGGCCGATCAGATTAAACAGAAAAATGACACAGTGCAGCTTTAAGTCTTTTGCTTCTAAAAAGCTCTGCCCACTTCCGTGTTTTGTTAGACCCGTTGCGAGTTAAGCCGGACCACTGACCTGAGTTCACCATAATTAATCCACTCAGCTGTAGCTCACTTCTCAATTTTCTGCTGCGATCTTTCCAAACATGTCCTCCCCATCTCATCTGTGATCCAATCCATGCTGTAGATGTGCATACAAAAACCTGTGTACTCAGAGTTTTGGAGAGTTTATCAAAGCTTTTGGTTGAGAGACGCGTTCATAGCAGAGGGAACGACCTGCTTATTATTATTCCCATGAGATTTCCAAACAAAGCGCTGCCTGTCAAAGCCAACAGCTGAAATTCACGTGGAGAACAAACAGGACTAGGACACGAATGGCGATTTAAAATGTCAGATCCTCATAAGGAGCAACTCTTTAGTCTGTCCTTGTTTTTATGATGCAGTGAAGGGAGGGTGTGTTTTTTATTACAGGTGGCCCTAATAAACTTGTAAGATTAGGTTTTGGTCACGACAACAATTACCCAGGGAGTGGGTAGGAGCGGGCCAGGATTTCTTATCTAAAAGCTTTAAATAGGACACTTGAAAGGAGAGGCTGGAGCAAGCACAGCAAGATGTCTGGTCATCAGGTGCACAAGTCCGAAAACACGAAAGGCACAAAAAAAACATCCAAAGGCAACATTGTATTTGCAGTTAAGTAGAGCTGAACAAAACTGGTGTTATAAAATATTAAAATATGCATATTGCAAGAAAGAAATTATTGCAGTAATAAACTGAATTGTTATTTCATAGTTTCAAATTGCTGATGACTTTTTAATCACACGGTCTACTAGAATAGTATTGACAAGCATTCATTTGTTGCCTAAACAAACATATAATTCAAATCTTATAGAGATCGGTCAATACAAGGGGAAAAAAATATAAAAAGATTTGCCCAGAAGCTTCATTTTTTTCATAGAGCATAAAAAGGAGCACTAGTATTGTCCTAATTTTGCCTTGTTTTGTTCCTGGACTGGTTAAATTCTCAACTTTAATGGTTGCTTGTACTAATTTATCTTCTAAATGAATTGAACTAACCGATATATTAAAATACCATAAACATTTCACATAGTTATTGCCTATAGATTTCTTGCTCCCTTATTATGAAGGCCTACAGCTAATCATGTTTATAGTTTGGAGTCCTCTGCGGGCCTGTTGCCACGGCTCCGGGGGGAGAACCCTCCACCTGGGCGTAGGTGCAGGAGCATGTTATGAGCATGCTGCACACTTCTAACGTAGTGTTGACGTCAGCAGCGGTCCCAGTCGGCTCGTCTTCAAATTCCTCTGAGGGAGTGACAGTGTACGCGCAGATCAAGCAAAACAATGCTTCAAAGATCCTGCCATAGAAGTCCTCTGTAGCAGAACAGTTTTTCTAAAGATTTCTACAGACTACACTGACACAGGTGACCCTTCTCTGCATAGGTTTAATACATACGTGTGGACTTAAATGCTACTTATTGTCTTAAATATTATAGATTTGAGGTATATTATGAGAGTATGGTTAATATAATACAAGAAGCAAAAACTACAAGTTATTATAACAAATTATAGGTTTTGTAGCACTTTTCTTATCCCTGTAGGGAAACTGTCTTCTGCATTTCACCCATCCTTTCAGGAGCACATGGGTCACCTGAGGACCCATCTCCATGATCTTGTTCTTAGACTTGGTCAGGACTAGCTTAGCTGGAGGATTTTACCTATGGTACATGTTTTTGGGTTGATGGGGGAAACTGGAGTGCCCAGAGAAAACCCACCCAGACACACAAACCCTGCATATTTAGGCTGAGTTATTCTCACAAACAGAAAACACATTCCACCTTGTGATGTCATGTGATAATACAGGAAGTGCTCCACTGTGTTTTTAAACTCCATAGACCTTCACTAGCATTTTCAGCTTTGGAGATGTAGACAGACTAATAATAAAAGATTACTCAAACGTGTGAATGAAACAAAATACAAGTCCAATTATGTTTTTGATGAGGTTAGAACATTCTAACATGTCTTAAAGCTCACAAGAGTCAAATATGTGTAAAATAGGACCTTAAATACAAGCGGGTCTCCTCTCTACAGATTAGACCTGGTGGAATCATCTACTTGTCTTTGTGGAAATTTATATGTTTAATTCCATATTGTGGGACACTGCAGGTGAAGCTACAACATTTCCATGGAGGCAAGAAAAGTGGCATACTGTACCTTGAATATTCATCTTATTTATATGGGTAAGAAAGTTAGGACAGAAGGAAAAGTGGGTGGGGCAAAATAAGGCAAACGGAGAGCCAACATTGTCTTTTATATTAAACAAGAAGCATGCCTGGTCCTACAAAAGGAAATTCAAATGCGCTACTAAAATTAATTTCCAGCTTGGTGTACGGATTGTGTAGATCAGCGAACCTGACACTCTCCCTTTTGGTTTTATGCACTCTGACAACCATTTTTATAAGATCATCAAAAGCAGTGGGAGTTAGTGTTGTCAGCATACAGAAAGTTCTAGTCCTTGTCAGTTACTGTTATTTTTATGTTGTATTGTTATGTTCTCTGGCCACTGCATCAAAGTTATCTAATCTTAAAGTACACACTAATCTGACCCAAATGAGCGTGTTTATTTAATTTTATCTGTCCTGTGTAAACTCTTGTGTTGAGGCATTTTTAGCTCAGAATCGGCTGCTGCTCGTAACCTAGATACGGATGGGCCTTCGAGGAAAAGAGCACTATGTCAAGTTCAGAGGTTCACAGCCATAAAACGTGTGCACACCCACTCGTATCCAGTGCAGTAAAACAATAAAACGCTAATCCTCACACGTTTTTATTCACTTCCTTGTGTTAATTTTTAATTTTGAGAAATACGACAATGTAAAGTTCAAACTACTCATTCACAAATAATGACTAGCTGCACCTTGCACTTACTGCGTGTGTGTGTGTGTCTGCCTGTGCGAGTGTGAGTCAGGGAGGAGGGAGAACGGTAAACAAGGCCGGCTTTTCCTGGAAAGCTGCTGGAAGATGGAGCAAAACAAATGGCAAATAGAGGCACTGTCTTCTGCTTTATTAAGCGGATACAACACCTGAGCAGGAGCTTTTAACACCTGGCTACAAAGGCACATGGACCATGTACTGTTGTCTATGGGACAATATCGAAGCATAGGCCTGTCACAATAATTACTATATTGACTTATCGTTAAGTATATGAAAGCTGGAGCAATATATTTTGGGGCTCAATATTTATCATCATAGTTTTTATTTGCAATAATGTGGAGAATTGTAGTTTTTAGTAGTAATACGGTAAGATTTGAACTGTAGAGGGTTGAAAAGGTCACTTCTGTGGATAATTATTGGTTAATTTTGCTATTTATTTGTTGCTGCTCAGGCCTTTTAATGATATTATCATCTTGCATCCTTGTCTGTGTGGCATGAAGTAGTTTCATTTAGATTTGTAGCAATATATCATGCTTCAAAATTAGTTACTGTGACATGACTAACAATACAGACTTGTAATCAATTAATTAAAATTAATTTAATCCCAAGAAAATGTCCAACTCCAAACCACACGCTTTTACTGACAGAGGATTGGGTGTATATATCCTGATATCAATTAGAAAAGACTTCAGTCTCAATTAGAATTTGAGTAATTGCACAGTCCTAAGATTAAGTTGTATAAGTCAACAATAAAATTACATAATACAGATGACATAAGAGGTCATTAAAAATCTTTCAAACGCTCTTGATGATCTTGCTCATTTGAACAGAGTATCTGCAAGAGCTGAAGATATTGGAAAATTATAACTACTGCACATCACTACAGAAAAAGTACTTAATTAAATATGTCCCAAAAATTTGACATAATTTCGCAGGCCAATCATTTTGGCAATTCTTGTTGAAATAACCTTAAATTTTCAAAAAATGTATAGAAACAGATCAAGATTTTATAATTGTTTTATTTTTGTTCTGTTTTCAGGTTGAGCCATGCTGTCCACTCCCAAAGAGAAGTCATTTTGTGTCGCACAGTCACCCAAGACCTTCAATGCAGTCTGCAAAGTCTGGAAAATCTTCACCAACTGGCAAACAAAGTCCCATATTAAACTTATGATGTTCAGCACATAAACTATTCAGTTTCATTGAGCTAGACTTAATAGTTTTCAAGATAATTGCTTTTAAAAATTATGTCAATTTTTTTGGGACACTGTGTCTACTAAAACACTTAAAAGTACTTCCATTGCTCTGTATTTTAATTTCTCCATCTTCAGTGGATGCTAGGTCTAAGTTGTTTGTTTGTGGATCCATTATTACCCATTTACTAAGCATTAATATAACATATCATATTTTATCATCATATCATTATCACCCCAAAAATCAATACGTAGCATTGTTTTTCAAATGCTGCAGTCAGTCTAGTATTTGTAACAGACAGTGGTAGACCGCGTACATACGCACGATCAGGACTCCTACTGGAAGCCATTAAGCTCTATTAAATCTATAAACATTTTATTTATTCATCCTGCAGATAAACAGCAATCTTCTCTGTCATAGGATGTGAGTTTATGGTATGTCCAACTGTCTTATTGTTGTGTTCAGTGTTGTATCAAAATACACCACTAACTTCAACAAAGTGAAATTATTCTGCAAAGTTTAAGAGGGCAAAAGCGTAAGAAAATACTGCTAATAGTCTAAAACTACTATCACTTAAACAAGTATCCATATTAATAATGTCACATACACAGCACAGAAATCATTTCCTAATAGTTTTAAGACAAGTGTATGCCTATAGACTACTATAGAACCTATGTGGACGACTGACATACACAAAATTGAACCAAAGTTAGGATTTCATGATCTTGTACTATTATGTATATTAGTAATCACAATTTAGTGGGTGAGTTATAGATGGAATATAAATAAAATCATGACATTTGATTTCAACTACTTACGTATTTGTATGTATTTGTAACGTTTTGTGATTGTAACCATTGCCACGTATGAAACATTTTTTTTGCAGTTATTTCCTTTATCACATTTTATACTTAGGTGTCTTATCTGCTATCAGTCCTTGATATAGTTACCTTCCAAGGCTTCCTAGAAAGAGCCTCTTATCCCTCCTATGTTCCTGTGAGTGATTAGTATGGTGACCGGCACATGCGCCTAATCAAAGCTGTGTGTGCACCCCACTGTGTTCATTTTGGTCCCTTTTCTTTTCCAATTCCTCATGACGTCAGCTCCAGCACCCGTTTCATGCGGAAGGAAGGCGGCTCAAAGTGTCACAAGGTGCTGGTAAAGCCATGTTGGGAGAGACTGCATTGGGCCCCAGACAATCATGGGAAAGAGGTGAAGGGGGTCAGGAGAAATAGTTTGGGAAGCCTACTTATATGCGACATCAAAGCTAAACTCGAGAAACTCCTGGTGTAATCTATGAAGGTATTACTAGTGTATGTAACAGGTTATGGCGAAATTCAAAGTGGAAAACTACACATAAAGCTGCCAAGACAATATCCACAACTCCTTACAGGATCAGGTTTTCCAAGCAATTTTGTATAAGGTTTTCTGTATAATAATATATATATAGGGCAGCACAATATTGTGGTATTTTAAAGGTCCTATATTACGCTAAATTTACTCTTGTGAGTTTTAAGCAGTGTAAATATGCAGAATTTGTGTGTTAAATTAATGAATGAATGTGTGTGCATGCGTGAATGAAACAAAACACAACTTCAGGTTTGTTTTTGATGAGAAAACAACCTCATTACATAAATCAGAAACTGGCATAATATAGGCCCTTTACATTATAAACCTTTTAACCTCAATAACTTCAGTTATAACAGAACAAAAATGTACATGCCTTAATATAATATACTACTGAAATTCTGTGAAAATAAAAACTTAAAAGACAAAACCAGGACTAAATCAAGGGAAATTTGGGAAAATAAATGATTAGTTAATAAAATTTCCTTTATTAAAAATATTCTGTGTAAAGAAGCATTTTTGTCAGATGGAGAACCTTGGTGTTACTGTGAAAAATCGAGTTAAAATATCAATTACTGTGTCAGTCAATATCGCGATACTTTTGAGATATATTGTGCAGCCCTGATATATATATATAGCCTAATTGACTACATTAGTGTTGGTTTACACTTACATTGTATGAATGAAGTAAGCATAACAGTGGTTTTGTCACATGATAGACACACAGACTGATCAAGGGTTGGAGTCCCCAGAAAGGACATCTGATATAGGATCATTCAGGGCAACGACCTCCTTTTCTTGGCGACAATACTTGATATGTTACTTTACTTTTTCACCAATTTAAGTTTTCTTTAAGTTTAAGTTAGTTTTTTGAGCCACACAAACAACTGTCTCTATGATCCTGTTAGCTTGTAGATTTACTTGCACTGTCTCCTACCCTATTGATCACAGCAATAGCAAACAGGCAGCTAAACGGTCTTCTTTTTAGCATTGTGTTACGCTGCCAAACAAAAGTCTACAACAAACGTGTGGAGCTAACATGCTAAAGCTGTGAGCACACACGCTAATCACTTCTGTTCAAACACTGGGCCTGTTCACAGATAGGTCCACAACAGACTGTTATCAGCACGACCCTCTTTTGTCCACGCACACACGACAGCCCCTCAGCTTGCTGCCTTTCACTTTTCTACGAACAGATTTACGCCAAATGATATTTAATCTAAAAATCCCATGCAGGCTGTAATAAAGAATATTAAGTCGTGGATCAAAAACGTGCGTGTTGCTAAGCTCATTTACAGATTACAAAAAGGGAACAGGAGAGGGTCCCCACACGCACCAACAATGACAGGAGTTAACTTTTCTGATAGAGGGTCCGTCAAATGCTTTTCGCCATGGAGATGTTATTGCTTTGTTTACAGGTCAGATCTGTGGAGAGGCGACCCGGCTCACAGTCAGAATGCCTGTTTTTCTAGGTATTTTTGAGCTATAAAACTACCTGTAATTGACCAAATGTTATGTAGAGCTGTTGTTACACTGTGGAACATTCCAGGCAGAGTAGTGACATCACCATAGAAACAAGCAGGTGACGGACTCCCAACCAGTGTAACAAATTACATAGTCCACTTTTAAGTGCAAAAAAATGAAAAATGATGTTAATATGTTCTTTTCGGCGAACATAGCATTTTCAAAACAATAAGATAACATAATGATCTAAATATGTTATGTGTTAGCAGTTAATACCCCATAGAAAAATACCCCTCTTTAAATCACATTGTTTTATCCTAGTATGAAGCTAATGTTGTTTAATCATCATAACAGCGCATAAAGCCAATTCAATTTAGCATTACAGGGAGGAGCAACCAGCACTGATGCAACTTGAAGCCACAAAATCAATGCAATGACTCCACCCGATATGAAAGAAAATAAATAAATAAAGAACCCACATACAAATGAATTTTCCATTTGTTCGGGGTGTAAAAATTGCGAATAAAAAAGCGCTTTTAGACTGACAAGCGCCACAAGGCCGGCGCGTAGTACATCTCTCGTCCAAGGAGTGCATTGCGGGGCTGTCCGTCAAACTGGAAAAGCAACACCTCAAATTGACGCCCACACTTGGCAGCGCTCAGAGGACCAAGAATGTCTCCTCTTTTTTTTTACTCACAACACAGAGGCAGGTATGAATGGACTCGTAAGATTATAGCTGAGGTTAAGGTATTGCTATTTGTACTATAGCTATATATAGGGCTAAATAAATCAAGCATAAAGCAAAGGTAGTAAAAAAAATGTCTGAGCGCTTTCCACTAGTGTGACACGATACAAAAATTTCTAAAAAAGGCACTCTTTCTTTCTCTAAAATTCTCTAGAATGTGATTTTAAAGGTTAAATCATAGTGGTTTCAGTTATATTACCATGTGGTCATATATCTGTGTAAGCCTTCATTGGTCCATGGGCGTATACTCGTCTATGTGCTCTTATATTTGTCCTGATACAGCTCAAAATCATTCTAAACCTATTCAGGGAAGGTTCATTTCTATCCTGTGAATATGATTTTTTAGTATTGATACCTGCTCAAATGAGTATCTAGTTTAGCTCGTAGTTTTCGTATCAATTATTATCTGATTTGTGATACGTTTGAAAACCCTACTCTCCACTATTGCACAGAAGGGAAGTTTTTTGCTTTGGCAGCAGTCAGAGCTGGGCAGGATTTCAGAACGCTCCAAAAGTTATTATAATAAAATGATAACACGAGTACCTTTTCTGAAAGCCATTACTGAGCTATAATAGAACTAGGAACAGGTAACAAGAGGAACAAGACCAAGAGGTGAAACATAAAGTGTGTAAAAAAAACAAAAACGCTTGGTTGGCCTGCATGGTGTCTTGGAAAGAACTGAGGTAATTGTCTGTGAAAACTCTAAACAGAAACAAAGAAGACGCTTGGATTTCGAGTAATAGGCATGTGATGGTGTGGGTAAACTTCAGGTCACTGCCTCCGTATACAGCTCTATAAGGTTCATTTTCATTTGGGCTGCACGGATTTGATTAAAAAATGTAACTGTGATTAGATTAGGATTCTGTTCAAATTGTATATTGTAAACAACTCTGGGAGCATTAACATTGGAGATGTGAACTGCTGAACTGATAAACTAATACAAGATGGATTTTAAAACATGTTTGTAGAGGTCTAAATTACAGGTGTAATAAGAATTTTCAGTAAAGTCACAGGATATTTTGCTTGAACAGGGTATTCTCTAATTGTAAACTTTTGATTTGATAGTTTTACCAGCTCAAAAAGAAATTTCAATTAGGTTTTAGAATATGATGATTAACCTGCTCTACACGATCCAGGTGTTTTTATTTTGCTATTTTGTCTGTAAATAAATTCTTATTCGTTATATGGAAGTGCCTAGAAATTTGCCTCTATAACTATTAGTTTCATGCGCTTCATTTGACTGGAGCCAAACGCTATGGGTGACGTCACACTCCCTTAGTCCACTTCTTTATACAGTCTATGGAGGCAGCAAAAATGTATATAGTTAAAATTATGATTTTTGTTGTAATACAGCAAGTTCTAAGTTCTGTGAATTTAGATATTTCAACCGAAAGTACAGTTTAATTAAGAGGGAACAATGGCTCTCATCTGGGATTATGAGTATACAAACATTTTAAGACTAAAATGACGAGCCTCACAGCAGCAGGTACAAAGAGACGGGTGACAATTTTCCAATGTAAAAACCCCATGCTCACTTCCTATTCGGGTTAGCGATGTCCATTTGTATATAGTCTATGGTGGCCTCCCATTTGTATTAAATTATACTGATTGTATAGAATATTGTGCTGTCATCTGAAATGCAGAAATACATTGTCCAGCCCTGATTTCCACTCTGATCAGATCACACACGTAACCCCGATGCCCCGGCAGTGAGGCTGACATTACTGCCCTGTACAAACCACTCCCATCCGTGTAAAGCCGCGTGTATGCTGTGCTCTCTATACGCACCGTGGACTATTAAGTAAAGTGAATCTCTGGTATCTGGGTAAATCCCCGTGCAACTGTAGATGATATGATATGATTGAAATCTCCAGAGCAGCTACTTACAATGAGCTGCCAGTAAGGCTCAATAAGCAGAGGATCAAAACAACTGTTCTTTGTATAGGCTTTTGTTGTCATTACTGCTTATCAAAGTTATTACAATATCTATTCTGGACTTACAATGTGGTTATTTAGTTTACTGAAATTCACTTTTTATTTATTACATTTTTTTTTAGAAATTGCATCTTATTTTTTGTGCTGCATTTACTTTTAATTAGGGATGTGCAGAGTCGATATCTATCATTAAATAAGATAAGGATAAATAAACAATATAAATAAAAATGTATACAATAAAAATTGAACCTGAATTGAACCTGAGTGGCAACACTCAGGCCTCACAGCAAGAAGGTTGCGGGTTCGATCCCCGGGTCGCCCGGGCCTTTCTGTGTGGAGTTTGCATGTTCTCCCCATGTCTGGATGGGTTTCCTCCGGGTGCTCCGGTTTCCCCCATCAACCCAAAACATGCAGCACCCCTATGAACTAACATCAAGGACCATGACGTCCAACCTCCTGTGGGCTCACCACCCGCAGAGGGGTTCATAGGGGGGGTCAGGTGCTATGAGTATTGGGCAGCACGCTGCCCCCGCGACCCAGCTGGATTAAGCGGGAGAAGATGGATGGATGGAAAAATTCTATCTATCTCTATATTTTGGGGTTCACTTTTTATTGTGTGCATATTTTTCCCAGCTTTTCCCAGGCCAATCTACAAATCGATGCACAGGGCAGTTCTTTAGTCGACCAAAAATTTCAGCCCTAGTAGAGATTTTCTAAGATATTTTATTAATTTTCAACTCCAAACAGGCTGTAGTTTCAATGTATTCAGATGCGATCTTTGTTGCTGCTCTACACTGGAGCACAATTGAATATTTAATACAGCCTATTTCAGATCCTAAGTATTAAATCCAAGTGTAAATATGGACGACGACTCTTTGATAGTAGATCTGACAGAGAATATCATTGGTGTGGATTAGCAGAGCTCATTTTCCCGAGCTGCTTGCGAAGGAGACGCGATGTGAAGAATTAGAATGGGGCTGTGTAATGATAACTGTTGAGCCACGCTAATCCCAGGTTCATCTAACAATGTAATGCTCTTTGGTGGAGGAGAAAGTGCCAGAGTGGAGGAGCTGATGTTAAAGATCTAGAGACTCAAGATTTCGCAAGAACATTGCCACAATACGCCCGATGAAAATGATTTTTTTTGGTTTTGTTTTGTTTACATTTGGATTGGACAAAAAAAAGTGACAACTGCTAGCAAGTAGGGTTGTCAAAAGAATCAGAAATCAGATACTAATCAATATTAAAACTATCAAAACTAGATCTGTCATGATACATTGCTGAAGAAAATATAGAAGATAAAAGATAATATTGAAAAAAGTTCATGCCACTGACACAAAAACCCAAAAGCAGATTTAAACCACAAAACTATTCTAAAACTTCAATATTGTTAAAAAATAATGAAAAAGAAATCATCCTGGTATCAGAATCAGTATTAAGCATTGAGTCTATTCCTTAGTATTTAAATCAAGTTTGAAATTTTAGTATTGTGACAACAGTGCGTCCCATCTTTAGCTGATGCGTTGAAGAAGCAGAAGCAGGGGACATGGGACCACTAGTGATGGAGGTCCCCCCGGGCTCAGTGCTGCTGTGGTATTTATAGTGCACACAATCCCAGGTGTACAAAGTAAACACACTCCACACTGTCAGGTACCTTGCAGGAATCTAACCTTTTCATGTGCCAGCTGTATTTCTGTATCCTCCAAAATGCTCCCTGATTAGACGTCAAAGAGGGGACTTTCTTAATGAGCCCCCCTCCTCCTCTCTCTCTCTCTCTCTGCCTTTCTCTTTCGCCCTCCCCAGCTCATTTATATTGAATCAAACCAATTAACAGTAGTGCCGCCGAGTTTTTTATTGCGTTCCTCGTGTCTATGTTCATAAAGGGGAGGTTCGCGTATATCAGTTTGGCAGATATGAGGCTCCTCCGCTGTATTGGGGAAGTTAAATTCTCATTACACCGCAAATGACAGTTACAAATTTTGCAGAGGCATCCCGAAGCGCTGGGGCAGTGGTGATGAATGGTTGTTTCCGGGGAGATGAGGCAGTGTTTGTATAGGAGACGCAGAATTTTATAGGATTTGAAAATGACACTTGAAATCACGGTCTTTCGCACCGAGCCATAGACACAAACTTATCTACAGCTCTTTGGAGTTATAGTGTTACATCTATTCATCCAGGCAAACAAAATCACTTCTTTGACTGAAAAAGATAAAATGAATTTCAGTGTGAGTATAAAAGACTAATCAATTTCTAATAAGTACAGTAGCCTCCTGAAATGACATTTAACTAACAAGGTGGGCAAACTGTGTAAGGTTATTCAATAGGCTATAATGGTAAATGTCCCCAAAGCAACAATGAAAATGATTTTTTAAATAACCATAGCTTTGTTTTTTTCCTGAAGGCATGAGTCATGTAACAGCTAAGAACCACTCTGTCTTAGCTTCCGGCAGCATTGCCTATACACAAGCTGTTGTCATGGCGCAACTAAAAATTACATTTGCTAAATTATGCATCCATTATTCTTCCATTATAAGAAATACACATGGCCATGTATGAGTCACAGCCTGATGCTTGGAATGGAAATGAGAAGGTAAGACGCAACAGATGAACAAATGGGAAGAAAACAGGGATGCCAAGACTAATCAATCTTATTATTAAGATATTAAGAGATTCCACATTCACAAAATGATTGAAAAAAAAAAAAGATTTAACACAAAGATGATTTAAATTTGCACTACAGAACTTTTCTGGTGAAGGGTCTGCCACCTACATGTCTCTATGGAGATGCTATTGCTTTGTCTGGAAAGTTTCAGAGTGTGGCATTTAACTCAAACTTAAACTAATTTAAATACAGGTGTTGAAAACTGTGCACTCGTACATTAAGCAGTGTCTTCTCTCCACAAATCTAATGTGTAACTTGACCTGGCGGTGTCACTTGTTTGTCTCCATGGAGATAGATATGTTTAATGCCATGCTGTGGAACATTCTTGGCAAATCAATAACAACTCCCTGGAGACAAGCATGTGGACGCTTCACCGTATTACTTACATAGTGCCCATTTAAATACGTAATAAAACAGAACATTAAATACATAAATTATATCTAAAATTCACACAAGCTTAAAGTTGCACTACGCAACTTTTCAGAGCTTGTCTCCATGGAAATATTATTGCTTTAGAATGTTCCACAATATAAATTAAACTTCTCTATCACGAGGGACAAAAGTGAGTTACAAAACTATGCTACATTACAGTTCAGATTTGTGTGTCGCTCCTATTCACAGAAGGAATTATTCTATTTTTGAGCAATAGAAACACGTGTAATGAGAAAATGTTAGATGGAAATGTTTAATGTCACACAATGGAACATTCCAGGGAAAGCAATTGGTGGACCCTCCATCAGAATAGTTACACGGAGCACTTTTAAAAAATGTGACATAGAAAAAAAAAACATGCTTCAGCCCAAACCCAAAAGCAACAAACTTAAATCGAGCCATTCAAATACAGTCAAAAGCATAAACATGATAAAAATAAGTATATAACGGGGTCTTACCTGGATGGCTGTGTGAGGTCATAGCTGAGTAGTGAAGAATTGGACCACAGGGGCAGGGGGACGCTTGTGTATGAGATGTGATTGGGAAGGTTGAAACCGGGACAGTGTTAACCTGTCTGTGACTCTGTGCGCGTCCAAGTGTGTGTTAATGTATGTGTGTGTGTTAATGTGTGTGTGTGGGGTCCCTCAAGGCTGGAAACAGGAAACAGACGTCCAGCAGCAGCAGCCAATCCCCATGAGCCTTTTGATTTGGCTGCTCCAATCACAGCAGATTGTCTAGCACCCGTCCCAACCTGGCAGAGAGGAGCAGAGAGGGGCCACTTCAACATTTGTCTACTGCTGATAGACTACACTATATATACATATCAATTCTACATTAAAAAAGTAATAAAGCAGCTATAAAACAATAATTAGTATTAAAAAATGTATTTTCACAAGATAAAACAAGAAAAAATGTGGTCAAATTGAATTATTATTAAAATGATTAGGTTTAAGTATTGTTTTATTTATTTATTTACATTAAAAAGATAAATTCAGCTAGTGTTTTTAGCTATTTTAGGAGCATTTACATATTTTTAACAATAATGCTAAAAAACAATATTCACGTTTTTAACTGATAACTCAATATATTGCCCCATCGCAGTTATGCAATTACATTAAAGGGATAATTCAGCAAAGTGGACATCATAAATGGGCGGTGAGTGTTTGGATCAAGTCAAATGAATTCTTCTCAAGACAAAAATGTGGGGAAATTGTATGTTTTTCTTACTGGTAGAAAAGGGCTAATGGGAAAACCCCATTAGCCACGCAAACATGTGAATTATGAATGAGCACAAACTTATGAATTTTTAATTTCTCTGTCTGCGTTTTCAAAAATAATGCTCTCCCCTTTAGATTTTTTTTTTTCTATTTATGGCATGACTGCTCTTTTCTTTGTTTTAGGACAGTCGCTTATACGGCTTTGGCCTGCAGCATAAGTGTCACATGTAATTACTGTTAAAAGCCTGGAGCATCAAGTCGACTTGGGCTCCTCAAATAGAAATGGGGGTAAAAGAAAGTGCTGGAGGGTAGGAGGGGCAGATATGGTGGAAGAGGAGGGGGGCATGCATGTCGACGCCCTTTTGTGTATGTTGGCATAGGCCCCTTCAGAGCGGGACAAGTGGAAATGGGAGTGAGGAGGAGGGTCTCAAGACGCTGGGGCCAGACAGTGCAGCCCCGGGACAAAATGCCCCCCGAAAAGTCGGTCACTGCACAGAGCACGCACACTCTGAGCTTTGTGATGCAAGGAGGGCAGAAAGGAGGGAAGAGGAGGAGGTGAGGGGCAGAAAGGGGGGGTGAGGGTGAGTGTCATCAGGAGTAGCTCTCACTCTGGGGGGGCAGCATGCAACACCACCATTCTCTCAGGGCATCTCATGTGTCTCGGGAGGGGTGATCATGTGTGTGTGTGTCTGTGTGTGTGTGTGCGTGCGTGTGTGTGAGGCTATTGTCCCTAAAAAGAAGGACTCTGATGCAAGATGACAGATACATGGAAACAAGCCCTACAGCCCAAAGTAAAGCTACACTATAAACACAGACTTAAATGACACAATGGGTGAACACCAAATAGCATGCAAATGAGTCTTGAGCACTTCACTGTTTTGCTCTCCATATTATACAACTTATAATTCATGAATGTGTAACAGCTGCTTGAAATTCCTGTCACAAAAGGTGGGTACAGTTATCTTAACCCTGCTCCCTCACACCGGCTCTCAAACATCTCCAGCTGCATGTCCAAAGCGTTCAGGGCACATCTTTCCCTTTTCATTTGCCTAATACACTTTAAACAGGCATGATGTGCAGCTTTGATGTAGCTTTAACAGCCCGTTCGCCCCCATTCACAAAAAACATTGACGCATGCAGAGCCTTACCACCGCCCATCCCGAACCATTCACACACGCAAACACACTTGCACAGGCCGGAGCCTTCACTTCACGCCCTTTGGGCTAAAAACACCAGGCTTTACTCGCCCTGGACTCTCGGTGCTGTCTATAAGGTATTAAAGCTGAAGGCTTGGCCCTGCTCTAAAAATAGCACAGCAACAATCGGCGTAATAAACATCGCGTCTCCGGGCTCCTAGTGCCTTCACTTCCCGCCCGTACAGAGCAATAAAGCCCCTGGAAAGCTTTAGCTCAATGGTTGGGAGATGTTCGGGCTGCCCTACCGCACAGAGACGTGAAGCGGGCTGAAAGCAGCGCACAGAGGTGCGGGGAAAGCGAAAGCAGCGCGGAGCAGAGTGGAAACTTCAGCCGGACATTGTTTTGATGAATCCTGTCTGTGCATCGCATCCCTGCCTGAATATCAACATCAAAGCGAAGGATCGCTTTACATTTATCGCGAGAGGATCAAACTTACGTGCACAGCTCAGGAGGAGACCAGTAGTCCCAACATGTGTCCACAAAGCTTTATTCCTCTCCCATTTTACAGTCTGGGCTCTTCTCCGCGGAAAAATCATCTCCTGACAGATTCCGCCATACTGGATTTTTGTTACAGCCCCAGCGTCACATGGAGCGCCCCTGCATTCACCAAAGGCGGGGTTAGGCTGATCAAACTGTGCTCTTCTACTATACAACGTGATATGCGCGCACTGTTTGGGATAGGAGATGTGGCCGAGGGGTTGTGGTTATGCCTATGTCATAAATAAGGAAGCAGCCACTGGGCGTGTCCTACGTAAAATACAGCCAAGCCAACAATTTTCACTCTAATAATCCAATCATTACACTGAGGTCCTCTGAAGTGTCCATAAAGTAAACCACAATCATGAGATCATGTTCAAGTAAATATGACTTATTCGTGGTAACTAATAAGATATAATAATGATGATGGCTGGTGATTTAGTGGTCGTTACACTTTATTTTACAGCAGTGTTATTCTTTATAGGAAAACGTGTCTGTTGGATGTTTACAGACAAAACAATGTTGCCAACCAAATCTCCTTGCCCAAATAAGTCTAAATAAACCTTTTAACCACAAATTCATTCTATATGCAGCTGTTGACAACTGTTTAAGTATTTCACACTAAATAACAAATTATGAGGATATTACAATTTAATGAGTAGGATTAATGCAGCTCTGTGTGTGTATATGTGGTGTGTGTCTGCGTGTGTATAGCCAAGATTACTGCAACTGTAATATATGCAATAATCCCAGTATACATTTAATCATGCATTAATCTGCCTTTTACTGTATAATAAAGAAAAGGATTGTTAATTTGATTTAGTTTGTTGTTACGTAATAATTTATCTCTAGAAGGCAGATTAAACTAATGATATACAATGATAAAGTAATGAGACATACAGCCAGTAACTGAAATGATCTAACATTAATGTAACAGAGATCTAGTGCAATTACGCCCATACTCTGCGCACTACACAAACCAGTCGGGGCAGAAGAAAACAAATGTTTTTATCCAATTCTCGCTCGTTGCAACATGAAACGCCTTCCCCACTGGCTGCTCTAATCCAATCCGCCTTTATTTTCCATTACTTTCTATTTGATTTTGCATCTGAGCCGCCACCCACTGCTAAGGCTGCAGAACCGGGGCCTTCTTGGGCTGACTTGATTACTGTAATATGCTAACCAGTGTCTATACATCTCCACTAGACACATGTACACTTCACATGCCCGGAGCTTGGAAACAGTAGGGTGGCTATGCAAAATCATATAGGCTTATTTTTATTATTATTTGGGTCATAAAGGGCTCATATTACGCTAATTTCTGATCCATGTCATAATGTTGTTTTCTTATCCAAAACATAACCACAGTTGTGTTTTGTCTCATTCCCACATGTTTAACACACAAACCTTGCATATTTAGGGTGAGTTCTTCTCTCAAACAGTGAACACTCTGCTACACCTTGTGATATCATGTGGTAATACAGGGAGTGCTCCAGTATGTTTTTAAACTCCATAAACCTTCACTAAAATCATGTGGATGACGTAGAGATGTAGAGAGCCTAAAAATAAAAAGTTACTCAAACATGTGCGAATGAAACAAAGCACAACTCCGGATATGTTTGTGAGGAGGTAGCAGAATTATAACATGGCTAAACCCTCATAAGAGTCAATATGGTGTAAAATAGGACCTTTAATTGGAGTCACAAATATAATGTACACACAAAAGCTAAATGTGGAGTGAGAATAGACAACACTTACATTCTTATTTACCAGTAATAGGCCTGTTTTGTGAGTTATGTTTCAAAAGCTACTGTACATCCGACAAGTGGCATTGCTAGGCCGGTGCGTTAATTAAAATAGCATTTTAAGAATAAGATTAATTTCCACACCGCTTTTGTATTTGATTGGAGTAGTAATTATAATCAGGACTAAAATCAGAATAATTGCAGCACAACCCTATGAGGCAGTTCACTAAAGTTTAAACCTGAAAGCCAATGACAGAATCAATGACCAGTTTTCCCTATTCTTGTCATTACATAATTACACATTTAAAGGCTAAAACTCACTTTGCATGTTTTCTACTGATCAAAGCTCAGAGCGATAGGTTGCGCTGTGTTGCTTAAAGGCACAACAACGGGCCAGATGGTTGTCTACTTGACCCCGTGCCCTGTACTCCATCAATGTCCCCACTGTCACATACGCGCTTTGATGGCATCTCACCTTGTCTCGTTCCCATCTCCTATTAATCAAGCCGGCTCGCGCTTTTGGAGTATCAGTCAGGCCTGTTGGGACAGTTGTATCCATGGCAACAGAGGATTATAATTTGTGTGGATGAGGCGGGGAGCGTTGGGTTATGTAAGTCTTGGTCTTGGAGGCATCTCTTGTGCTGTTGCGCTGGAGTAAGCTGTTTAGGGCTCAAAGCTGCGCCACACTGGCCTTCTGTGGATGACACATGAGAACACAATGTCACATTTGTGTATTCATTAAGACTGAGTTATTATTAACCAAGCATAATAGATGAATTTGTAGTTTGAATATTCCGCTAACATGGGCGAATATGTGTATCTATACTATATGTGTAAGTAATTAAGCATAAGGTAGTATCTCTTTAATTATTAGAAAGTAAAAAACAAAGTAATATACATGTTGGAATGTAGGATGCTGACCATATTTAGTGCAAATATTAAATGGTGAGAGTAAATAAGTATTTTTACTTTGTCTGACTCCCCTTCGTGCATGCAGTGTATTTTCTTTTCTTTTGTAAGCAATAATATTTGTTATAATACATATATGACCATTGAAAAATGTGGACATTTCTTTGTGCTCTGTGTATGGTCAAAAAGAAAACAATCAATCACTCAAATACGTTTAAAATTCAAATCAGTACAGATTCATGGACTTCGGAGTGATAAAAATCTAGCACCGTCGCCTTAGCAATTAACAATTCAAATTAAAATATTGTATGAAGGGTCTTTAATAGTCACCTATAAACAGGAAGTTGAAACCCATGGAAATAGCATGGAAAAACAGTTTGATCCGTTGTAATTTTAAAGTGTGTGCTTGCAGTCAATTCTAACACTGCATGAACCATTTCTATTTTACGTAATAATTATTATTTTGGAGATTTTGGATAAGATTAAACAGTAGCTTAATAAAAATGTGGACAAGTAAAACTAGAGTTGTTAAAATGTTTGGTGTATTAGAGACATCAATACTAAATAAATGGTATGTGTCATTATTGGAAATCTGTAGGATATTTATACACTACACACACAACAGAAACAGCAACTATTGAGAAAATTGGACACTGTATCTGTAAACCTTTCCACATCACTTGAATGCTAGTAATTTTTATTGTTGTCATTCTAGTTGTCTATATTGCGTAACATCTTAATAACTAGAAGCACTGATGGACTCCATTTTGTATTGGAAATGCACATGTTCGTACATATATTTTTGTTTGTCATGTGTCTCTTTTGCCACAAACTAACCCTAACCCTGTGTGTCTACGGGCTCCTATGAAAGCTTGTGTCCAGGGCAAGGATGTGAAAGCAGGGATTAGTTTGGCTTATATTGCCCATTGCACAGCAGCACATTTGCAATTCAGTGAACATTGCGCGCAGGTTGCCAAAACGCTGATTATGTTAGCTTGACTTTTTGCATCTGAGGAAGGAACAATCATGGGCTGCCACTTCAGCTTTAAGTCCACTTAAGTCTGTCTGAGTGGCAGTGAAAGGGCTTAAAGAGAGCGTTGGGGGAGTGACTGAAATTACTTCTAGTCGTAGTTGGTCATAATAATCTTGGAATAAAGTGGGTTAAACGGTAAAAGTATTTGTACTACAGTGGAAGTAATGTTTTGATTCATGACTTAATAAAGAGTTGTAGTATTTCCAGTGTATTAACATGTAGATTCCAATTCACAGCGAAAAGATAATTTCGGGGATTGTAAACCAGATCCTATTATTTTTGCAACCAGGGTGAAGTATTAAACACACATCAACTGCTCCACTGTTGGCTCTTCCATTTGTTTAATGCATTTTCCAATTAATTTGTTATACTCTTTCTCAGGTTTTACTCAAGTTATGTTGACATAGCACAACGAAAGTCGAGATAAATACATTAAAGGTGCACTATGTAACTTTTCTGGTACAAGTTCAGCATGTGGTTGCCCAAAGAGATATGCAAGGGAGACTGATTTCCCTGAAATGTACCACAGTTAAACCAACCTTTGGATCAGTGGACAAACACTCAACAAACTGATCTACTGTCATACTTCATAGCTGTTATTATTAACTGTAAATCGCCCCATGTCTCCACAAATCTGACCTGTAAATTGCGTGTCTCCATGGAAATAGATAAGTTCAATATCATACTGAAAATTACAGGCAAAGCAAAATCATCTCTATGGTAGCAGACATATCATATATATGAAAAGTTACACAAGATACCTTTAAAATAACCCTAGAAACAATTAAACAACTAATTTAACTGCATAACCGCCAACCTCTGCAGAGACCCTGCGTCTCCTCTATGCCTCCCTGACTAATGGCGTTCCAAATATACTCCATGTTTCTGGCCAGTGGCTTGGGAGAGGAGTAGTAAGTCAACAGCTTGTATGGGCGCGCACAAACTACCGCTGTCCTACCACAGAGCACACTTGACACGCCGCCTGTGGACCAGAGCACTTGCCGAACACACACAACCGGCTGTTAGTGGTTTTGGAGGAGAGGAGCCGGCAGCCGCTTCTCTCGCCCTGTGCAGGACCGGAGCAGACCTCAGCGTCATGAAGACAGGCCTGGGGTGAACTGTATGTTAGACAGTGTTTAGTGTGGCCCCTATAAAGGTATAAGGGAGAGAGGATTACACGGACTATGCTGTATTTATTTGAGCCACTGATGAATGAGTTTGAAGGTCCTATGTTACGCAAAATTGACTCGTGTGAGCTTAGGGCCATTTTATAATGTTGTTACATCAGCTCAAAATGTTCAAATGTTCTGTTCCACCATATAATGTTATGTAGCGGTAGTTTTCAAGTTAACAGTTACCTTTTAACTTTAGTTCAGTAGTGATTAGCAGTTCCAGGACTGATTCAAATGATTCTAGTGAAAGTGAAAGTTTAAAAACACGGTAGCGCACTCCCTGTATTACCACATGACATTTCAAGGTGGAAAAGAGTGTTTTTCGTTTAAGAGAAGAATTGAGGATTTTGTGTTAAACATGTGTGAATGAAACAAAACAACTCCAGGTATGTTTGGGATGAGGAAACATTATAATATAGATCAGAAAATAGCGCAACTATTACTTTATTAATCCATGTTACTCTTATTTGAGTAGCATGGGTTTTTTGAGCATTTTTTAACTATGTTTACCATTAAATTTCCTGCTTAGCGTTTTAAAAATGTGAAGTTAGCAGAGATCTTTTTTGTTGGTTACACTACTACTATACTACTACTAATAATACTTCCACCACTAGAGAGCTTTGGATACAAGCTATATGTTTTTTTTTTTCATTTTCTTTTTAATATGCAGTGTTCCCTTCAATAAATACAAATACTACTACTACTACAACTACTACTGCAATATTTTAAATGAAGGAAATTTTTGGCTTGTCTCTATCTAGTTTATAAGCATTTTAGGATGGCCTATCAATAGCAGAACAATACTTTTTGAGCAGCATTTTGTAGTAAGACTGTTCCAACTTTAGCACAATCTTTAACTAACACCAACTTCTGATAAAGCTGTTCACTTGATGCTTAAAATATCTTACAAAAATACAAAAATCACACTTTCCAGGCTACGATTAGAACATTGCATTCTGAGCAGAAAAGAAAACAAAATGTAGCCATAAAGTGTTCTTGTTAAAAAGTAGCAGAGTCGGGGCTTCTTATGGTCCAGCCAGTTAGTCTAAAAGTTTCCATCAAAGCCTCTGCAAACTGCATGGAGTAATTACCTCTCACACAGCTAACGCTCCCAGGCCCTATTACTGATACTACTGTTTGTGTCTATGGGGTTTTGAAGGCGTGTGTGTATGTGCATGTATTTGCTCCTGGTCAGTCTTTCCATGTGTGTGCGCCTATAAAGTAGTCCAGGAGTTTTTTTTTTCTATTTTATTTTTTCAAACATAAACCAGTGCGCATGTGGAGTGATAAACCCCCAAAATGTTATGACGGGTCGCTCCCTTAGACTCCTGCTCTGCTGCTCTGATGACGCCACCGCCAAGCCCACCCAAAGTGTTGTTCCACCGGTAAAAATAGTCTCGGGGATTACAGATGCTAAACAATAAGATGGAAAAGGTTTAGAGGAGCAAAAATACACGGACTAAATATGTTTTCTCAGTCGTCCTCTTGGCAGCCATATTTAAATTATAATATTTATTCTTTGCTTCCACAGATGTTTAAATCGTCTCTCTGTGACTATTTCTCGTCCTTTCATTCCTCCCAAAGTCAACAACAAATTAATCTGTGTTTTCAAACAATCCTTCTCTTTCGTGGCCAATAAAATGTTATTTAAGTGCTAATTTTCAGACAGCATTAGTATTTGTTACCACTGTGCCTTAAGGAGCTGTTAAGCCCTGAAGAATTTCCTAAGACTGGCTTCACTGGGGACTTTGAGTGTCTTATGATTGACTGTGCAGCTTTCTTAAAAGGCTTTCGTGGAAAAAAACACACTCTTACTGGCCATGTTTTGGGATAAATTGCAGCAATAAAATGACAAATGCAATCTTGTAGATATTAAGACGACTCATATTAACATCCAAAATTTGTTGCAAGTTAATGTTGCAATGATGAGAACCCGCTAACTGGCAAAGAAATGGGCTGACGACACAAGGCGGTTATAACCATCATCATAACTTAAGTCGTATAAGTTTCCAGCGTTGGAGTTCAACGGCCTCTTCCAGCTTTATTCATAACCTAACCATAAGTTTATAAATCTCTCACTCAGCGTGGATCTCAAACGTGTTTCCACATCTCACCACATCATGGGATGGTTGTACTTTTCCAGTGAAGGTTTGAAAAGGAGGCCAGTAAAATTTATTTGGGCATGCAGTTCCTAAACCGTGCCAGCTGCGTATAGCAAGACACATAAAACCCCAACCCAAAAAGAAGACAAACTGTGCTAAGTGTTCATAAAACGTCTTTGCCAAGAGAACTTTGAATTGAGAGATTAAGGAACAGGACGACTGATGCTGCTACTGATCTTAAGGCAAATGCAGTGTCTCAGCACAAACTAGAGGTGAGAAATTATGTTCTGCTTCTACCACTGTTTTGGCAATAAATTTAATTTCATTTTAAAAGTTACAGTATCTTATTTAATTGTATGTTGTCTATGACCCAAAAATATTTCCTGTAAATTACAAAAATACATCTGAATTTGAGATACAACAAGTAACTTTTCTCTTAAAGGTGTGTTGTGTAACTTTTCTGGTGGAGGGTCCGTCAAATGCTTTTCTCCGTGGACATGTTATTGTTTTGCCTGGAAAGTTATCATACCAAGTTACATGTCAGATCTGTGGAGAGGCAACCTCGCTCACAATCAGAATGCCTTTCTGAATTTTTTTTAATCTATAAAATTACCTGTAATTTAATAAATGTAAGGTAGAACTCTTTAATGCCATACTGTGGTACATTCCAGGCAAAGGAATGACATATCCATAGAAAGGTGACAGCCCCAAAAACCAAAAAGTTACATAGTGCACCTTTAAAGGGTCTCCATGGAGATGCTATCTCTCTCTTGCTTTGCTCCTTGATATGTTAAAAACAGGAGTAGCCTCTGGAGATATGACTTGTAAATTGGCATCACCCACTTGTCTCCATAGATACAGATACATTTTATGCTATACTGTGGAACATTCTAGACAAAGCAATGCCATCTTCATGGAAAGTATGGAACCGACCCTATAACAACTATAGTCACATAATATAGCTATGGTAATCTATAATATGTAATTATAGATAAATGTAAAGAAAGTGAACTGTGAAAAGACAACAATGCATTGTTTTTTCTACGCGTTACACTTAAACGTCTCATTGACTTTTCTACAGTCAAACAGTTGCAATTTACGCCTTGATCTAAAGAGTTCTGTATTGCATACTGTCTAATCATGCATACAAAGGCCATAGGTCAAACTAACCATCCGGCACAGTCCAGAGATCATTAATTTACAGAGATTTTCTACAGATGGTCTTCCCAGACTTCATCAATTACACTCTAACACTCAGTCAAGTAGATCAGACTGGAGGTGGGAATACTTATGCACTTTAATTCTCACAAGGCAGAGGAAGTGTCCACCATTTTTAGTCAAAGTTCTGGTGTTAGAAGGTGAAAATTACCATAGTGTGACTGTGCAGTTGTCAGCGCTGGAGCCGAGTGATGATGAGTAATACGTGTCTGAACTTTCAATTTGCTGCTCACCACTCAGAGGGCCGCTGAGTGCTAATCATGGAGAAGTATGAATGGAGCATGGAGCCTCTGTAAAAAAGAAGAACGAGAGGTGCATTCATATTGTCTTTTTTATGTCAAGCCTGGTATTTTCTAATTAAAATGATTAAAGGTGCGCTGTGTCACTTTTCTGCTTGTTTACGCCCACAGAGGCTCTGCATGGAATGTTTCACAGTATGGCATTGAACTAATCTATCTGCATGGAGACAACGTGGTAACTCCACCAGGCTTAAGTTATAGGTCAGATCTGTGGACAGCTGACCCCGCTCATAGCAACAATGCATCGTTTTCAGTGTATTTTGGAGAATTTTTTGATAAAATGGTGACAGACCCCAGAAAAGTTTCATAGTGCGCCTTTAAATAAAACAAATATTATAGATCAGTTGTTCTCCAGTAGCCTACATACTATCATAGTTAGACTGGATGTAAGCGTAGTCTAAATAAACAGACTGCTTGAGAATAAATATGCGTTTTTAATTAACATTGGCATAATAAATACTGTGGAAAGCCCTGCGGATCCAATTCCTTGTAGTAAATAAACAAATGAATATGTTGTTTGTTTTTTTAATCAAGGTAAGTACATTTCAATCATTCTAATCGTGTCACAAAGAGCTAATTAGGTTGCTTGGTCGCTTTTTACAGTGCATGCGCTAAATAAACGGTGCCTTTTACATAATGATAGCATACTGCCATCATGTGGACACGACGGGGAACAACAACGCCCAATTATTCATTATGTCGTCATCACTGTGCGCCTTCCTCTCTCGTCGCAGCAACATGTGAAACAAACATGTTGAAAAATAGTTCTTCTGGCATTTAATACTTTAATAGTCCACTATATTTAGATAATAGGACACCAGGTATACGCGGGTAGTTACAGATTGTAGCATACGGTTTAACTGGTAAAAAGCGACATTAGCCTAGCACACAAGAGCATTAGGCTGTTTTGTGTACTTTTAGTTGCTATTCTCTAATACTTTAACATGGACAACGCACAAGAAAACGAGATCGCGCTACACGGAGACGAAGAAATAGTTGAAGTTATTGATCTAGACGAGACAGAGCCTGGCCCCGGTGAGTGAGCGACGTAAACAAACGCGTATTTACTCGTAATAACGCATGAGATCAAGTAAACAGCGCAACAAACCTTTGATTTGTCCCGTCAGAGGATTTGGCCGACGTGTTGGACGATGTGGACTTTGAGGAAGACCAGGGTAACGCGGACGATGAAGGCTGGGAGACTGAGGATGAGATGGAAGCGGATCAAGATGACAGCGAGCTTACATTTTCCAGTCATAAAGGTGCCTCAGTTTTGTTTGCCTTCACGTATATAATAGTGATTTGAGATTTAACCCCGTGTTTTTGTTGTTTTTTTCCTCAAGGTTCTGTGTTCTGTGTGAGCTTGGATCCTGTCACCAACACTATGGCTGTCACTGGGGGGGAAGATGATAAGGCGTATGTCTGGAGAGTGACTGATGGAGAGGTCCTGTTTGAATGTACAGGTGAGTCGACAATATTACAAGTTGTGTTTGTGACATTATTTTGATGTCCTGATTTCAGATGGAGCGTTTTTAAAAGAAATTATCAAACCTTTTAACTGGCAGCTATCCCTTCTGGGGTTGAATATTGGCATTACTTTTTGAAAGGTGAAGGCTTGTCACGATAAACACTATATTGACTTATCGTTCAATACATGACAGATGGACTCAGGAAGAATAGCATCAGCTTGTGTGCACTAATGGGGATCATATCAATAAACAATCAATGAAGAATAAATAAAAAAGGAGTTTTTTTGTTATTTTTGTTGTAATACGAGAACATTTGAGCTATAGATGGTTGAATAAGTAACTTTTATGGCTCCTGCTATTTTCTTGTTGCAGCTTTTCTTTTAATGATACTGTCTATTTAAAAATGGTTTACTGGAATTATCTTATGCTTTCTTGTTACTGTGTCAGTAGTTTCAGTATTATTGCTTCAGTATTATTGCTCATGCTTCAACATTTGTTATTGTGGCAGCCCTACTTGGATGCAAAAATAAAATTACCTTAGTTCATTGTGCTGACAGAGAAGCGATTGAACCATGTGCCAGTTTTTGTTTTATGTAAATAGGTTTAGTAATTAGAGAGATATCATGAACAAGGTCTAAATATCTGCATGGCAAATTCTCCAAAGTCTTGACCTGTCCTCCAGCTTAGTTTTAAACAGTGTGTAATGTTGTGATACAATTGTTATAAATGTTACCTGAACTTGAAATGTCTTTCTCTCTATCCCATAGGTCATAAAGACTCCGTGACCTGTGCCTTGTTCAGCCATGATTCGTCCCTGGTTGCTACTGGAGACATGAGCGGGATGATCAAAGTCTGGAAAGTGGAAACCAAAGAGGAAATCTGGTCATTTGAAGTTGGAGATCTGGAGGTAAAGATTTGTCTACTGTAATTCCTTTAAGACTCAATAATTGTTTTGCTTTTTGTAAGTAAAGAGTAGTTATTTGCTGTAAACATTATGCCACAGATCAAATGTAATCCCCCTATAATCTTTATTTAAACTGTTGTACATATTGCAATGTCAAATCATATTATTACAGTAAGTGAATAAGTAAACCCTGTCATTTTAATCTTTGCTAAATAAGGCTCTCTAACTTTGCTGATGCTTAAACTGGCCTTGTTTACCTCTGAATTTGTGATTATTTATAGTATAAACAATAGTGTTTAGAGTCAGTACATCTGAAAGCACTTGTGTGGAGCCCTTTTTATTGGGGGTGAAGGAATTTATGAGCAAATGAAGGATGACCACCGAGGGTTGTGGAAGGGAGCAGGGGGATCAGACAATCTCCCCTTCCCCGACCACTTTTGCCGAGTTGCTCTTTAGCTAGCCCATAATTGCTGAATTTAAGTGCCACGTGCTAACCGCTAGTTTAATGTACAGCTGAATCTAAATGAGGAGAATGATTTTAAATGTGTGTAAAGTAGCTGTTAAATTGCCCTGGTTTCCTCTTCCTGCTCTTCCTCCTCATTGTCCGTCTGCAGTGGTTGGAGTGGCATCCGTGCGCTCCGGTGCTGCTGGCGGGCACAGACGATGGGAACGTGTGGATGTGGAAGGTCCCGGCAGGAGACTGTAAAACCTTCCAGAGCACGGCGTGCCAGGCCACCAGCGGCAAAGTGCTTCCTGATGGTGAGACACTGGAAAGAGAATACAGGAAGTTTATACAAATGATTGAAGTGTTGATATGATGTCATAGATTATCTAAAGGGACTGTAGTTTATAAAAGAGTTCATTGCAAAAAGTGCTATTTGAAAAAATTGTCAAAGGCTTAAAATCATATTTAGCACTGTTTTGAAAATCATTAATATTGGTGGAATAAAAATATGACATCCCCTTTTCAGCAAATCCCCCAACTATACTGGTGTTATTAATATGGGAAGAGGATGGTATCAAAAAGGGAAAAAAACAAAGATATCTGTTTTTGCTTAAATTTATATTAAAGTTATATAATTATATAAGAGATATAGACTTATAATTACAAGTCTATATCTCTGCAGTTACTAGGGCAATTGACATGAAACAAAAAGTGGTACAAATTAGGTGGAATTTTTACTATACAGTGTAACTAATAGTGCCTTATTGTCATGTATTCTAATGAGATTTATCTTTTCTCCTTCAGGTAAACGGGCTGTGGTAGGATATGAAGATGGGAGTGTTCGTGTCTGGGACTTAAAGCAGGGGAACGCAATCCATGTCATAAAAGGTGATTTTAATTTCATGTTTATTGTATATAGCTCTGAAAACTCACCTGTTCAAAACTGCCTTTAAATAACTCCATCTCCTGTTTATCTGTTTGTTTCATATGTGTTTGTCTGTTCTGATCTATGTGAAGCATCTTTGAGTGTCATGAAAAGTGCTATACAAGTGTTATGTATTATTATTTAATTGTTGTCTAGTTATATTACTCCATTTCCATTTACTTTGTGCTGCTTGTAGGTCAGGATGGACACCAGGGAGCACTCACCTGCTTGGCTTGCAATAAAGATGGCTCTCTGGTGCTGACAGGCTCAGTGGATGGGGGCGCTAAACTCATCAACACTACGACAGGCAAGGTGGGTCCTGCAGTGGCATGATATAAGTATAAAGATCAGACTGAATAAGGACATGTAAACAAAGTTTGGTGTTCTTGTGGATAGGTGCTGGGAGCCTTCACTGCGGACGGAGTAGCCAAAGGTTCAAAAGATGGAGAGGAGGAAACCAACTCGGTGGAGGCTGTGGGCTTTTGCAACATGTAACGTAACAATGTGTATCATAAACTATAACAATCAGTAGTTAGTTACTATTACAAACAAGAATACCTGATAGTGTGATTGGTATTTCTAATTAAGTAGTTTTCCAAGAAAATTTCCACCAGATTTAAACCAGGTCCAAAACTGGACATTAGCAGGTCTAATCTAGGAGTAAACCAGGTCTACACCATGATTTAATATGTTGTAAGGAAGCCAAGCCTTAAGCCAAAGGAGGACTAAAAATTGATTAAACAAACATTCAGACAGCAGAGGAGCCCGCTTACCACCAGAGGGAGCGTGTACACCACAGGTTGAGAACCACTATTCTAACTGATTTAATTATTACGCCAAAAATATTCATTTTGTCTTCTTAATGCATTAACTTCTTAGGTTCCTTTCTAAGACAATGTAGCCAAGTGTATTTTTACCTTGTTGACATGTTTCGGCTGCTAGCTGCGAGCCATCTTCAGAACTGTCACCGGTGTTGGTGGTGACGTGTCATATATCAGCTGTTGTTACTTCCGGTAGGCGTGGTCAGCCTGATGGGACCTGCAGGTCGCCCAGACTGACCACGCCTCCTGTCGCCCGGTGGTCTCTGGAGGAGGGTGTCCCAGGTGTGTGAAAGGAGGAACGCGCCGTCGTCACGGTTGATGCTGTCAGTGCCTCGTTTCCTGATCTCAATGGCTTCCCTGATCCAGCGTTTGAACTTGTTGTTCTCCGATCCAATGACCCGAGCCAATAAAACCAAAGAACTCCGGAAGAAAACACAGCAAACCAACAGAGGGCAGCAGGAACACCAAAATACAGTCACGCTACCGTACATCAGAGGAATCACAGAACCCATCCAGAGAGCCATGAAAAAACACAACATAAGCACAGCAGTCAAACCACACACAAAACTCCGCCAACAGTTAGTACACCCCAAAGATAAAATACCACCAGAACAAAAATGCAATGCCATCTACGAAATCCAGTGCAAATCGTGCAATAAATCTTACATAGGGGAAACAGGCCGGGCATTTCACATCCGAAAAAAGGAACACCAAAAAGAATGCGAAAAAGAAACAGCAGGGAGACTCACCAGAACACAAAGAGACAAAGCAGAACAGGAAAACCTAAAATCTGCCATATCAGACCACTGTAAAAGAAATAACCACATTATGGATTGGGATGGGGCTCGGGTCATTGGATCGGAGAACAACAAGTTCAAACGCTGGATCAGGGAAGCCATTGAGATCAGGAAACGAGGCACTGACAGCATCAACCGTGACGACGGCGCGTTCCTCCTTTCACACACCTGGGACACCCTCCTCCAGAGACCACCGGGCGACAGGAGGCGTGGTCAGTCTGGGCGACTGCAGGTCCCATCAGGCTGACCACGCCTACCGGAAGTAACAACAGCTGATATATGACATGTCACCACCAACACCAGTGACAGTTCTGAAGATGGCTCGCAGCTAGCAGCCGAAACATGTCAACAAGGTAAAAATACACTTGGCTACATTGATTTAATTATCTCAACCAAAAGAACCGTTGAAAGATAATGTGTTTCAAAGAATTTAAGTCGACACTGTATTTTTTGGTTAGTCATTTCAATTTGCTTTTTAGACTGCCTCTTATTGCTGTGGCCTACCTTGATGGAACCCTGGCTATATACGACCTCTCCACACAAGTCCTCAGGCACCGCTGTCAAGATGAGGTGAGCTCTGAGTGCAAATATCAGAAAATATTATTAGTATTGGTAGTATATATATATATTGTTGAACTCAGTATTCTGTGTCTCTCACCTCCAGGCCGGTATAGTTCACCTGCAGTGGGAGGAGTCCTCTTCAGTAGTGTCCACGTGCAGTCTGGACGGAGCTCTGCGTTTGTGGGACGGACGCACAGGAAACATGGTGTCAGAGTACCACGGGCACACAGCCGAGATCCTGGACTTCACCATTAACAGGTAATATATTGTACTAATACTATCACTAAACTATAGCTAAAAAGGAGGCTGGAATAATTACTTAGAGAAAGGTTTTTTCCCCTTTGGGACAAAAAAGTTTATCTTATTTTAACTACTTTTAGGAGCACAGTTTCTCAAGCAATTGTAACTGTAAATGTCACTGACCCACCTCTATGTAAAATATTTCATATTAATCTGAATGTTATTTGATCCATTTGTGTGTTGTACAGAGAGGGAACCATGGCTGTGACCGCTTCGGGGGATAATCATGCCAAAGTCTTCTGCCTCCAGAGACCGGATCGATAAACTACAAAAGAAAAGACAAACAAATGTTATAAGGAACTCTAATAATAATAATAATGGCTCAGAGAAGAAATCTCTTCCTTCTGATTTTAAATGTGACCTGCTTTAGTCTGATTGTAGCATTCTAATTGCTGTGTTATCAGTTTGATTAAGAACAGGAATGGTCTGTCTGGATAATAATAAATGACTTGAGATTCGAAGACTAAATAAGAGTATTTACCAAACATGATGCATTCAAGCGTCATTTGTAAAATGATAAAACTCAATGCTTCCTAATATGTCTGTCTGGAGTTCACTATTTGTTTGTGGTTTGGATTGATCCTGGAGTTCATAGTTTGAATGTGGTCTGGACGGATCCTGGCAAATTCCTCATGTAAATACAGAAAGAATATAGTTTAAGAATAATTTTGCACCACAACTGTTATTATGTTATCTCTCTATTCCCATTTGAAAATAAAACCCCGTTGATGGTCTGCTTGCGTCTTTGTTTATTACTTTGTATTATGAGGTCTATTCTAGGTTACACTGGGAACAGTACGGAGCTTCATTTAATTCAAGTACTATTATATTTAGACTGGCTCTCAGATAGAAACCAGATCAAATAGTGAGTCAAGATGTACAAGTCCACTAATGCACCACATCTGTCTTGGTAGGACTCCGTATGACAGCGAGGTATTACTCATTTCCGAAATCAGTTAAGATCATTATATTTAAGATTTAACAAAAGATTAATTTCCTCCCTCTTTTTCAATGTTTTATTTATTTATTTTTATTTCCTGCTCAGAACAGGGACTGTGACTGTTACCTAATCTATACAGAAATTATTATTTGACAGAAGAATGATAAGAAAATACCTTTAATTTGTTAAGTTTTAGACTGTGAAAAATGTGTGTCGTAAGTCCATAGAAATATTTGTGCCGAACTTTTGGACAGAATTTTCCATAGTGATGTCGTCAATATGAAACTCAAAAGAAAAAGAAAACTCTCCACTTCCTGTAACACATCTTTCAACTTTTCTTTACAAATTGCTTCTTAATTGATATAAAAGTATTAATTTATGTCTACAACAACTATTATCAGACCAAATTAAGTAAAAAAAAGAGAGAATCATAAAAACCTGTCATACGCACTTTAAAATTATTCAGTTGTATCATAAAGAAGTGCCACTACTACTATGATTTACTAAATCATTTCATGCAATTTATGTTAAGCCAGGCGTATGGAGCTGTTGCTATGCCAGTAACACACAGTGTAGCATGAGAACATGACTGTATGTACACATTAGCCCTACTGTATATAATTATTAATCCTATGCAGAAACATACTGTGATAAATATGGAAAAGGTTCAAGGAATATTTTTTATAATTGCTTTAATGTGTGTGTCTCAGTCTTTCATTCTGGTGAGTCAAAGCAAGTTAATGAACAGTGGGGCTTTTATTGGTCACTTAAGAACGTGACTAACCCAAAGTTTGAGTATCAGTCATGACTAGTGACATGTTTGATTTAAAACACTGCTCTTCCTGTCTTCATCCTGTGTCTAAGTGCGTCTTCCTTGACTCTACCTTCCATTGTAGGTGTCCCACTTTTAAAATGTGGACTGAAATCAATCCAGTGTTCTTTAACGGTGCAACAAAGTGTAACTTTTCTGGTGGATGAACCATCACCTGCTTGTGTCCATGGAGATGTTATGGCTTTTTACCTGGAATCTTCCACAGTATTGTATTGGGCTGACCTGTTTTCATGGAGAGAAGCAGGTCACGGCACCAGGCCGAGTTGCAGGGCAGGTCTCTTGAGAAGTGATCCCATGCACTGTTTGGAAGAATGCATATTTGACAAGTTCTAATTTTAGCAATTCATGCGAATTTAATGGCATTCTGTTGAATTTTCAAGAAACATCTCCATGGAGACAGGGTGTCTATAAAAAGGACTAAAGTGACTTCTAAAGGAAAGGTTTTATGTACAATCAGATAAAAGAGGTTTAGCAAATTCCTTCCAGGTAAACCTGAATCCCAGTTGTGTGTGTATGTGATATGGGCTCTACCAAGTGAGCTACACTAACAAACATCTCCAATAAACACCTCAAATTTTGTTATAGCGTAGCATAAATACCTTTTCAGTGTAGTCCAGATGTTGATTTCTATGCAGTTTCCTGAACCCTCTCTCCCCACCTATAGGTAAAGTGATATAAATTCATGGTTACTATGGATAATGTAATAAGTACAACAGATAAGGTTAGTCTTACCACCCATTTATTTGTATTAGAATAAGAAAGAACATGAAAGTAGTTTATGACCATTACCAATTCGATTACAGCAAGTACAGCCTGTTCTAACAATAACAATGAATGTGAAAGAACAAAATCCGTCGCCTGCCTGATAGATCCTTTGTTCAATAGACTTTTTACGCATTACTAAGAAGACAGACCAATGTGATGTCATTTTAAAGTAGTTTTGGGGTCATGTAGTGATCATTCCAGGAATTATCTTTTGAATTGTGTATCTTGTTGCAGTGTCCTGTCCAGACTGTCCTCCCTGGTTAGCGTCTGGGGAACAGTGTGTTTAAAGCCATTATCTGACTGGAGCTCGTCCATCTGAGGCACCTGGTCCCCCCGAGCTATCAGTGAACAGTTCTTCCCTGTTTGGCTTTGACTCGCACTGTTTAAAGATGAGGCCGGGATGACAGCTGTTTTCAATCCATCTGTACACGTTGTTGTTTGAATGTATACACCCAAGTCAGGTCTGGACTAAAGAAAAGTACTGCACCGGTTCAAATATGTGTAACCTTCCAAGAGCAAGTTAAACATTGCTCAAAAATACTTGCATCATTACTGTGAGCGGGGTTGTCATTCCACAGATCTGACCTGTGACCCGATGGAGTTCCTTGCTTGTCTTTACAGTGATGGATAGGTTTAATGCAGTGTTATGGGACATTTCAGGCAAAGCAGTAACATCTTCATGGAGAAAAGTGGTGGTGGACACTGAACCAGAAAAGTTACATAGAAAAACTGGTGCAACGGTCAATATCCTCTTTTTCATCTTGAAGTGAAAGAATCTTGAAGTTATTTTTGTCCAGTACCATCAAAAAGCAGCTTGGTTATTTAGTTTGGCATTATTTTTATCTATCTATATATATCTGAGAAAAAAATCTGGTCTAACGTTTGTGGGGTTTTTTGCATTGCAGATTACTTTTCTTACTTTTTTAATACCCACTTATTCAATATTAAAACTTTTAGGCTGATTTTTACTGTGTAGAAGATAGATACAAAATTTAAATGTACCATCAGCGCTGTCTATCCCGTCAAATAATGTATCAGGTAAAGAAGGAAACACTGAACCTATTTCCATAAATCACATTTCATGTATTTTCCAGGAGCAGTTTGGAGAGTCTGGAGCACATGGACATTAGACTGGAATGTTCTTAGCTTATCACTGGGACCCTATGGCCAAGATAACGGGCCCTCTCCTTTTTACTATTTACTAATGAGCGCATAAACGTTCCATAACTCATATCATAAAAATACAAGAAGGCTCAGGAAAAAGCTGTGTTGTTGTGGTTGCCTCCTCCCTCTTGTCCAGTCCCCACTTCCCCTTTAAAGCATCTCAAGAGGAGGAACTGCCTTATACTTGGTCACTCTGTCCTCTGGGTTAAAAGGTGGCTCCAGGCATCTAAGGATAAGAGTAAACAGAACATGGTGGACTCTACAATAAGGAATTTTACTTTTTCCATGGCTTTTTGGTTATCTTTTGGATATTTGACCCATAAAGGTAATTACTTTATTAATGTATTCTTAAAATTGGAGTATTATAAGTTTATATATATACATATATACATTTCCTATTCATGGTTTAATATGGTTTTCAGACACCGGACTTTGATACCATAAACCTGTTCTAAGATTTCTTGCTGTCTTATGATTTTCTAGGCTTATAATTTTCAAGGTTACATTTTCAGTATAAACGGGTGTTTCTCCTTTCAGTAAATGTATTATTTTGTAACTGATAATAGCTACAAAAGACAAGTGTAATTCTAGATTCCCAGTCAATAAATTATTCAGTGGCAGTACTGGTTAGATCTATTAGGATGTAACGTACCCTGTGTTTTGGTTAAAAAGCAACTCAGTGCTGGCTACAACTGATTTCTCCATGTATGCCAACGCAAACAATTTGTGAAAAATATGCGCTGGATGCCGATGCTTGTCTGTGTCCATAGGAATCAAACTCAAAATATTCTATTTTTTGAACAGGGAAAGGTCCTCAGAGATTTTGTGCGTGTGTGTGTGAAACCAATTAATAGCTATGCATTATCATTACAAAAACATGGTATTATTTAAGGTTAATTTATATTTGGAATTTTTGTTCAGACTGTATCAGTAAATTATGAATATAATACAGTTGTCAGATAAATTCCAAGTTTTAAATTCAAATAATAAATTTAACATGACCTTTGTCCTTCTATTACAGATTAGCCTTGTTCTGATTGGAGCACCAAAAGAACCAATCTGATCCTCAACCATGGATTTGGAAGATGATATTCTCTCCAGGAAGGGTCTTATCTACTCCATCACGATCCCCCTCTCCACCTCCATCATCCTGGCCAACCTCCTCATCATTCTGGGCATCCTTTTTAACCGGCAACTCCACAACACGCCCAACTACTTCTTCCTGAGTCTCCTCGTGGCGGATATGTGCACAGGTGTGGCGTTACCTTTTGTACCTCTGATGGCTCTTAAGCGGGAGTTGAGCTTCGGTTCTTGCATGGTGGTCCACATCTTCCCAAACTTCCTCTTTTTGGCGTTCCTTTTCAACCTCGTCATGGTGCACTACGAGAGGTACATTTGCATCTCGGACCCACTTCACTACGGAAACCTGTGGATGCATAGGAGTTTTCCATTAGCTTTGTTTATTGTATGGGCACCTCCACTTTTGTACGCCTCCTTGCCCGCTTTTGGGTGGAATAACTGGACAGGAGCTGATTGGGACGGGTGCTGTGAGGATAGTCAAAGTTTAATCGCAAACTGTTCAACAAATGGTACCGCTTGTTGTTCCTATAAGAGAGTCTTCACCAATGAGTTTATCTATTTGGAGTTATACGGACTTGTCCTGCCTGCTATTCTTACGATCGCTGGGATGACCGGGCGCGTACTCTGTATCACCAAAGGACAACTGAATGACATTTGCCGTCTACATAGATCCGTGCAGAGAGGAATCGCGGCCTCAGACAGAGAGCAGAGGTTGAATATACGCTACACTCGATGCGTAGTGGCAGTGTCCCTCACCTTTTTAGCATGCTGGGTCCCCTACCTGATTTACATGCATGTGTGTATTGCCTTTTTGCTCAGTGATACAAGATGGAACTCTACCACTCACATAATCCTGTCGTGCACGGGGAATGGCAGCATGGCCGTGGTGCCCTTGGTCCTGGGCCTGTCCAATAAGCAGTATACTGAACCGGCGTACAAGCTCCTGCAGAAAATAAGGGGCAGAGTGAGGAGGAAAGCAAGGGACTCCAGTGAAGTTGCAGTTTGAGAGTACAAATGGAAGCAGTTTTGTCATGTTCAGTTAATAATAAACTTTGATGATAAAAGATTTAACTATATTTTTAGGGGTTACATGTGAACTACCGGTACATAATAGTTCAGGTAGCGGGGCCCCCAACTGCATGTCTCCATGGAGATGTTATGGCATCGACTAGAATATTCCACAGTATGGTATTCAACGCGTCTATCTTCTCTGAGAAAAGCAGGTGGAGCCAGCAGGCCAAGATACAGATCAGATCTCTTGAGTGGTGAGTCTAACATGTGTCTCAAGGTTGTTTGTTTAGAATAAAAATAGTAGCAATTGAATAAATGCAAGATAGGTAAGTTTAATGCCATATTGTGGAACATTCCAGGCAAAGCAATGAAACCTTAATGAATACTAAAAAAGGTGGAGTCAGGTTGAGTCAAGTTTTTTAGTGTTTTATCATCATATGTTACATTATTTAAAAGGTAAATGCATTTCTCAGTCAGTAACATTTGGTAAGTAACGGATGACTGACAAAGTTGCATAAACTGACAGACCTACTGTGAAATAATTTGTAGATTTTTTTTGTAAATTTTTAAGTAAATATTATTGAAGATTGAGTAGTATGTACACAGGAGGCATTTAGATTACACTGTTACACCATGTGCTTTTAAATGTAAACAAATACATCATGTGAGCGGAAAAGAGCAAGTGAATAGGCTATAGTGATCCGATTAGGAAAAAGGCCTTAATGAAGTTAAAAGTGAACAGAGTCTGACCTGTGCGTGTCACTGGGGCAGATGGGTTATCGGCACAGGGAGCCAGGGCCCTATTTGTTAAGTCTGCCTTGTTTAGAAATGGTACATGCAGATCTTTCCACACACAGCGGAGTAATCTAAACATATGTGACAGGAAAGACGGAGGCAAATGAGAGCAGGAAACTCAATAACAGCTACAACAAAAGACAAACTCACAACATTTGTTCGCATGGTTTATTCAACTATGTCAATGCAAATTAGTCATTTCATGCATTTTTACACAGTATGTAAACTTGTTTAAGTGCGTTTCCTCAGACAGCACAATGTTAGTTTTGATTCAAGGGACTTTATCTGTTATTTGTCCTGACAGATAGAGTGACATAAACAGAACAGAAAGTAGGTCTCATTTTTACATTTCATACTTGAAACATTCCCCAACATAGTCATAACCGTTTCTATATGCCACAAACAACAGCAGGGTCACATCAGGAACATACTAATACTTAAGGAGTATTGGATGTGGATTTAAAATACAATATTATAGAGAAGACTTAGTACAAATCGACCACCTGGGGAAAAAACAAAAAAACACCTATGACGTTTGTTAGTCGGCCAGATTAACATGTGAATTTGCATTAAAAACACTGAAATAGATTGAAATTTTGACTTCACATATGTGGATATTTTAATGTAACGCTGCTCCCTCTATGGAGTGGTCTTTGGGGCTCAGTCTTCATCTTCGTAACAGGAACTCTGAGACACAACCTTCCCATTTTCCACATCCACTCGGATCAGCACGCGTTTCTTAGAGGAGGGGTAGGGAAGCGGCGTTTTTGTTGGGCTAATGGGTGTTTGGGGGGTTGTGTCTTCGGACAAAGGTTGCAAAGGTGTCTTCTCTGGCGACTGTGGCTTCACTGGCGGCTGAGCGTCTGCGTGTAAGTAAGGTGGTTTTAGAAATCTGAGCAAAAGAAAGGTTTGATTTTAGTGGGAAATAAAATCATTACTGGAATGCTTTTACAAAATACTACCGTACATTATAATTTTGTCTGCTGCTTGTACCCTACTTTTGGTACAGTTTTTAGCTAAATCATGTTATTAACAGCAGTACATTATTTCTACCTCTAGAAGGCAGCCTAATATACACAAACACGCTTCATGTAACTTTACTATCTTGAAATAACACTAAACAAGAGAGCATTTCTTTAAAGGGGCAATATTACGCTTTTTTCTGATGTATGTTATAATGTTTCGTCATCACAAACATACTTGGAGTTGTGTTCATTTTCATTCACACATGTTTAACACACAAAGCCTGTGTATTTAGGTTGAGGTCTTCTCTCAAACAGAAAAAACTCTGCTCCACCTTGTGATGTCATGTGGATGTCGGGAAGTGCTCCACTGTGTTTTTAAACTCCATGTACCTTCACTTCATTTGGATAATTTCAGCCCTGGAATTGAACTAAAAGTAAAAGGGTAGCAGTTCACTTGAAAACTAAATGACATCACAAGGTGGAACAGAGCATTTTGACCTTTACAATTACATGCACCTCCTGTGGGCTCACCACCTGCAGAGGGGTTCATAGGGGGGGTCAGGTGCTATGAGGAATGGGCAGCAAGCTGCCCCCGCGACCCAGCCAGATTAAGCGGGAGAAGATGGATGGATGGACAATTACATGCAGGGTTAGACCATTAAAAAATGTGGTGAAAAGTATTCATATTGTCTTTACCTCCATTGCGCATTAGTTCATTCATCCTGAAAGAAAAAGGAAATGCTTTACACATTTGCATTTACATCATCAATTTACTTTATAATATTCTGTTACCTCTGCTCCTCTCCCTCCAACAGTTTGCGATAAGTGGCGATCTCGATGTCGAGAGCCAGCTTTAGATTCATAAGGTCCTGGTACTCGCGCAGAAGTCTGGCTAAGTCCTGCTTGGCTCTTCTCAGCGCTTCCTCCAACTTGGCCTTGTCTCTTAGGGCTGTCTCTACCCCCTCAGTCCCTTCAACTGTCACAATTTCTATCTCCCTCTTTATAGATACTTCCTACATTGAGAATACAATTGTTAGTGGTCATGTACATAATATTTAATCTTTTTTGGTGTTTTTTTGTCACTGTGATAAACGGACCCTCCTGATGAGTGTTTCCAGCTCTGCTTTGAGCCTCTCCACCAGACGCTGCAGGTCAGAGATATCCCTCCTCAGCTCACGCACTTCACTCTCACGTTTCCCAGCTGTGTAGACCAGTTCATCAATCTACAAAAGCAGATAAACAAGTTGAGCTCTGGGGATTATTATGAATGATTTTAAGGGATTGTTGCATGTTGTACTTTTTTCTGGTTCCACTGGTCAGCCTGGTCCCTTGTACGGGCAGCCATCTCCGCATACTGTCTCTTGGCGTTTTCTATTATTTCATCCATGTCAAGCAAGCGATGGTTGTTATCACGAATGATTAAGGTCTCATTCTGGATCAAAGACTGCAGCTCTTTGATTTCCTGCAGGAATGAAAAGACAAAAAAAAGTTATCAGTCGTGAGGAACAAAATATAGAAAAATGCAAGCAAAGATATATACTGACCTCATCAAATCCAACTCTAAGGAAATCCAAACTTCCCATTTGATCCTCCAGCTCCAGAGCTAAATCCACTGCCTTTAAGTGACCATCGTCTACTTCCTAAAAACAAAGAACAGCATTTTAATCTTTGCAATAATAATAATAATAATAAACTACAATTCAGAGCAAATAAAATGTGCTAATTTCTTTTATATAGATGTACCCTTTTGGCAATAATAAATTCATTTTCAAGGTCATTTTTCTTCTGAACTTCATCGTGGTACCTAAAGGTCAAAATTGATTAAAAGTTAATGGAGTATGGAAATAAAATGCATCTTATAATAGATTCTAAATGTAGTGGGACAGCTGACTTGTTTTTGGTGTCATCCAGCTCATGGTCCTTGTGTTCCAGTTCATCCTGCAGTTTTTTCTGGTCTCGGAGCAAGTTGGCAATCTGCTCCTCCAGCTCGCCCTTCATCTGCTTCACCACCTCCTCCACTTTGGCCTTGTAGTCCTCCTGCTCCTTTAAGATCTTCAGCTTTGTATCAAGCTTTTTGTTCTCATTCTCCAAGTGTTTCACCTGTCAACGAAAAAATGAATAAGGAATTAGAACAAAAAAATGGGATGTAATTCAGAAAAGCAAACACATGGTGGCGGTGTACATGCAGTGAGCACATTCGTGTAAAAAAAATTCCAAAAGGCTGTTTTCATGGCCTAAGGCTTAGAATAATGGCCTGCAATGACTAGACCAATTAGTCTGTGCGTAAAAATGTTCTAATCAACACATCAAAGAGCTTTGTTAGTTATTTGTATATTGTTATTATTATTATTATTAATTTATTAGGCTTATAATTATTGCATTTCAGAGGTAGACAACAAATTCGCTAAACTAACTTAACTTGTAACTAGCTGCAACTAATTTATTAAAGCGTAACGCATACATTTGTAAACAGATCGTGAAAATATAATACAAATACATTCTTATATATATCTTATTATACTTTCATGAAATAAATCTACTCAAAGCCAATGTCAGAAATGATAACTTTTCTTCATTAATTGCTTACCTTGTCTATAAGTTGAACGAACTTGTCGTTAAGCCCCACCATATCGTCCTTATCCTTGGACTTGCCCGGGACACTGGCGCTCCTCTTGCTGCCGGGAGCGTAGGACTGACTGCTGAAGTCTCCGGGTTTGGACATATTGCGTTTGTTTGTTGCAAAGGTACCTGCAGAGCGGTGAAAATACGCACAACGCCCCAAACAGCACCTTTTAAGGTGGACAGAGACCCCCCATCACCTCCCAACTCCCGGCAAGATATCCAATCACGACGAGCCAAGTGCAGCATTCCGGCGTAAAAATAAAAAAATCTACACGTTCAGCTTGAAAATCAACTCGAGCCCAGTATGGTCTGCGGTGGGGAGCCAATGGCATCAGTGGGGCAGGATTTACAGGTGAGGGGCAGGTATAAAACTTACCTGTGCTGGCTACAGTCAACAACTGCAGTCACCCGTCTTCAGACACAAACTGCTCTCATCCCAAAGACATCATGCCTAGGAACTCATCCGCCAGTGTGTACGGAGGGGCCGGAGGAAGAGGCGCCAAGGCGTCCGTGTCCAGCCTGGAGGGCCTGCGTAATGTCATGCGTAATGACACTGATCGGGACTCTCCTGCGCCCGTCGAGGCTCCCATCAGGCCTGCGGCTGCACCCACCAATAAAGCCGCCCCTCCTGCTGCCCCCGCGGACGACAAACAAACACTGCGGGGCCTGAACGACAGGCTGACCGGCTACCTGAACCGAGTGAGGCAGCTGGAGAAGGAAAACAAGGCTCTGGAGGATGAGATAGGGGAGATTTTGGCCAAGAGGTCAGCTCCAGATGGCCGCAACTGGGACGAGGTCCAGAAACCACTGGATGATCTGAAGGACAAGGTAGGCTATTGTGTCTGTATATTTTTATTTTATTTTTTGCCTAATTCGTTTTATTTTAACATGTAATCTAAATATAATTAATTTATGTCTCCATACAGATTAAAGAAATCACAAAAGAAAATGCCAAGCTATTACTGCAGATTGACAACACTGATCTAGCCAACAATGATTTGAAGAACAAGTAAATACACATTTCATTTCACCTTAATAGCCTAGGTAAAAGTGATTGGTGTAAATCTTACTGTATTTGCCATATCCAGACTGGATGATGAGAAGAAAGCAGTGAAGGCCATAGAGAAGGACTTGGAGGAACAGAAGAGGACCATTGATGAAACCAAGTTGAAAAGTGCCCATCTGGAAAAAGACATTGAGCTGGTGAAGACTGAGATTGAAAACCTGAAAGAGGACCACAAAGGGGTAAAAGTTTATAGAATTAAACATCATAATTCCACAAAACAAAAGTATCATTGTTTTGTGTATGTCTGTAGGATGTGGCTGACCTACGGGACAAGATTAAGGACTCGGAGGTTAAAGTTGAAATCGAGTCATCTGATTCCAACTTGGCAGAAGCTCTGAACAAGATTCGCGGCCAGTACGATGATTTGGTGAAAAAGACTGAGAAAGAAACAGAGGATTGGTATCAGAGCAAAGTATGTTAGTAATAGCTCAAAAAATCTCAAAGATTTAAAATATATTTTCGTTCATTCATACATTGTTTTATTTTGTCAGTTCAAGACCATCAAAGTTGAGGAGGCGAAAAACACAGAAGCCATGGTCAAAAGCAAAGATGAGTTTAAGGATTTGTCAAAGGAGAAGCAACTATTGGAGATCAAAATCCAGAGTATGCACACTACGGTAAATACACAATGGCAGAAAATACACATTCTTTAACACTCATGTCAGAAATGGGATACCTACACCTACAACTACACCCTGGGGGCAGTCTTCACAACCCTGTCATTTGCGCCAACCAGCTGGATTCTTTCTTTACATAACAAAACAAAAAATATGCCTCAACATGTCAGAATGTAAAAAAATATGTATGGGCTACATATAGGTATTATAACTATATTTTTCACAGATTTACAATTTGGAGCAGAATGTGAAATCGACCAGAATGGATTATGCAGTTCGTTTGGGTCCCCTGAACAAAAAGATTAAAGATCTGGAGGCTGAAGTAAAGGAGTTCAGAAATCAAGTGGAGAGACAGCTGGAGAAGAACAAAGACCTTCTGATGGTCAAGATGAAGCTGGAGGAGGAGATCCGCTACTACCAAGAGCTAATGCAGGGTGTCACTGCTGATCCTGACAGGTAACTAAACTAAATGTTACTTTTAAAATAAAAAATATTGCTTCCATGTAGTAACTGCCGCACATACAGTATCTGGCTTGTCCCTCAAAACGAGTGCTCTCTCCCTTCTGACAGCTTGGAGTTTTCATTAGACGAAGCACTGGATGAAGGTAAGATGGAGAAACGGATGAGAAATTAAAAGCGCACAATGTAGCTTTTCACATCTCCATGGGGATCTTATTGACTGGCCTGAAATGTTCCAAAGTGTGGCATTAAACTTAATTTTATTGGCGTCAAGCAGGTGACGGCGCCAGGCCAAGTTACAGGTCACATCAGACAAATGTATGGCAGCGGAACTTTCCAGACAGAGCAATAACATCTCCATGGAAACAAGCAAATGGTAGATCCTCCACCCATAATGTTGCACGGTACACCTTTAAAATGAAAAGTCTAGATTTAGTGAGCACCTAATCAATCAATTCTCACTCCACCAATGGGATAATAAACTAAACTGCACCATAAAACTGCTGTTGTCACCACTGCATGCTAACACACCAACTGTCTGGCGTATGAAAAACTGAAATAAATGTTGAAAAAGGTTTACATTTGTAGATTTGGTTTCCAGGTCAGCCAATACTCAACAGTGAACCCCTAAAAAAAGAAGCAGAGGAAGAAGTGAAGCAAGAAAGCGCCCCATCCGACAACAGTTCGATGCCACCAGAAACTGCAGCCAAAACCGAGACCCCCCTCCAAGCAGAAACAGCATCTGAAGTGAATAACACAGCTCCTCTGCCTCCTCCGAGCGACGAGACAAAGAAAGAAAAGAAAACTAAAAAGAGTTCATCTTCATCATCTTCCTCTTCATCGTCGTCGTCGTCATCCTCTGAATCTGAGGATGAAAAACCAAAGAATGAAACTGCTGAATAATACTATCATTTTAAAAAGCAATAAATGGCCAAAAGGGTGATTTTACTCGTAATTTCTCATGAAAGTTCTAAGGGATCTTGAATGTGTTGTGGCAATATAATAAATACTTGGAAATAATCACACTGCATTGAGTCATAATTTTAAAACATTTTGAGGTGTATAAATAAATGAAAATGAAAATGATTATGATGTCTGACCAAAAGAAGAAAAGCTTAAACTTAACTTACCTCCATTTGTTTCGTTTATGGATGTAATTAAGTCATGATACAGTAGATTACAATTCCTCAACGCAGCATTTATACCCTGACTTGAGCAGTACATTTAATCTTCACATAAAATCTCTTAAAAGCTTGTCAATGCATTGTCAGTGCAAAATTATCTGCATGTGTGTTTCTTGTACCACTACTACTAGATAGATATTTTGGCTTTAAGTCAATACCAGATACATGTTTTTTTCTTACAGTAACTTATTTTAACTTTTTTATTTTTTCCATAATAAATACAGGTGCAGATGGTCCTCTTTCATTTGCTCTTCCTACAAAGCATAGTTGTGACTCCCAAATAAGTCAGGTCAACATTTATTATTCCCTAAACTTTTTCAGGTCATGCTTTCCAAGTTAGAATGTATTTTTGTAGCCTTTATTGTTCCCCTATAGAAATTTAACCTCTGCATTTAACCCATCCTTCAACCATGCCTCACGGCAAATAGTTAGGGATTAGTGAGTGACCACAGTTCAGCACCTGAGCACCTCCACCTCCAGATTTATTTCATCAGTAAAAAAAATCATAAGTCAAACTGTGCAATTTATTGCAAATTGCAATTTTCACAAAAATTCACCTTTAGCCTGTTGTGTTTAAAGATTCAAAAATGTCCCTTAAATACCACAAGACACAAGCATATGACACATGTACATTGTTGTCAGTGTATCTTCTAATAAGAAACACAAAGCAGACAAACCTTTTGGAGAGTGATTTAATTTTCTTTCAAATGACAATGGTACAGACGACAAAGAAAGCACAGAGGAGGGGTCTGAAACATCCCATAGGAGGATGCCACGGGGTGAGGGGAGGGGCCAAGCTGAGTACCAAATGGAGTCAAAGATATCGTATCAAAAATGTCATATTTCATATATATATTTATATAGGACTAATAATTCTCTTTTACTATGCAAAGCAAGGAATGGCCTTTTTATCACAATGAGCAGTGGCTTTTCCTAAAGAAAGCCCACATTATTATTCAATACAAAACAAAGTGGATTTGTTGATTGGGGCGCATTTGGAGGCATCCTGGGTCCTGTCCGATGGCGTTCAGTCCGAGTGTGATGTATTTGGATTAGTCTGGAGGAAGGCGGGGCAGGCCTCAGCGGGAGAACGTTTTTCCACTGAAAGGATTAAGGAAAAATGTTTTTTTTTTTGGGTTATGGGTTAAATTTCATTTACTCAACAGTTTCCCATAGTTGTCAGCAGTGTATTTGTTCAGAGGGGAATGGAAATAATAGGATGTAGCAGTTCCATAGCAATGTGTTTTAAGTTCAGAGGAATCTTACAGAGGGCAGGGGCTCTTAGAAGATCATACATGATAAGAAGGCTTTAGTCCTAAAGAAAGCAGTAAAAATTCCAACGAGATACATTTTAAAACTAAATAAAGTCACACACACCCCGAGCACACAAGTTTAGAGTCAGATATGGAGATACGTACACACCATTGTTAACATTTTTCTAGAAGCACAAATCCAGGATCATCAATAGCAGTGATGTATTGAAGTTACTTACGAGATGGTCTTCATCTCTTTCTTTTCAGCGTCAGGTCGGGCACGGTTCAGCACTTTGAGGAAGTCTGACGTCTTGGCCCTCATACGTGTGTGAATGTAGGCCTAAAACAGAGCAACTTCGCATCAGCCACAAGGGAACTTAACCACGAGCTGTTTAAGATTTTCACATCTGAAGCTTCCATTTTCTATTTTCTCTCCAAAAGCAGAGTAACCAGAATGTAATGGACTAATTATACACACATTTCTGTAGTGAAAAATTTCAAAGTGCACTAGCCTTTGGTTTCGCAAACACTGATAACAGCTACCTATTATTGTCACAGTTTTTGTACATTGTTTGCACGTTTAACCCACCCACTTGTGTCCATAAATTTTTTCTTTGTCATAATATAGACTCCAGTCTGTCTGCAGTAAAGGGTGATTCTACATCATCCCTGATTCAGTACAAAACATCTCGGTTGAAAGTTAATAACATGTATGTATTATATCAGTGTTGTGTACAAAAAAAAACTCAAAAAGTTAGTTACTACACTACTGTGGAAATGTGTCTAAAATAAGGAAGTTCTTGTTAAGGAAGTTGAGGATATGCGTAGAGTACTTACCTTGGAGCACTTTATGTGGTAGTGCAGATAGTCCCTGAAGGTGTGAATGAGGTTGATGGTGTTGTCTCTGGCATTGGCATTGGTGTGACGAGGGAACAGCACTGCAAGTACAAGGGAAGCCATTATACAAAGAGTTAAAGGTGCAATGTATTCTAAGGTGGAGGGTCCACTACTGGATTGTCTTCATGGAGATGTTATTTCACAGTAGGGCATTAAACATATCTCCTTTGCGTTTAATTACATGTGTTTTATCACTCGAAAATAAATAAGCAGGGATGCTTCTCCTTCGAGAACCTGTCTCAATTGTGATTATCAAGTTTATTTCCATACTGTGCAATAAAGAAGACATAAGAATAACAGCTCCATTGGAGACAAAAAAGTGGATGACCCTCCACCAGAAAAGTTACACAGTACACCTGCATGCACCAACATGTGTATGTAGCCCAGATGTGGACAGGGCATGTTTCTTTGAATACAAACCAAAAGTGATGTATCCGATGTTGTCTCCGACTGCAGCGTCTGTGTCCTTCAGCTCCAGAGGAGGCTCCCTGTGGCTGAAAAGCACCTGGGGCGCAGTGTGACTTGCTCGCCGGCCCTCCTTGAATTCCTGTATGTGAATTAGGACTTCACTTTATTAAGTCTGCTTTGAGAACACGCACTATACAGATTTTTGTAGACAAAGAGGAAACTTCTGTCTTTGCTATAAGACAAAAGCATTCAGGTGGTAGGTGGTAATTTAAGGGGTACGAGAGTTACAACATGGGCCTTGGTGTAATACATACCTGTCATGTTGGAATGAACTGAGGCAGTTTCTTTGAGAATATGCAAATCAAATAATAATAGGTCTACAGTAAAGAATTGGTAATTAGGCAAGCCACAATGTAAATTGTTTGCGTAGCTTCTGTTTCTATAGGAAAAAGTAGGGTCTGTCTAGCCGACACGCACCTGCATGAAGACTTTGCCAATAATGACATCGTCATCATCTTTAAAGACTGTGCTGAAAACCACAGTAACTCTGTCCTTCTTGGCTTCCACATACCTACAGAGCAGAACATGTAGAGTTTTAGGCCAGGTGTACATAACAATCACATAAACACATCTCACTATGCAAAACAGCTCAAAAAGAAATTAAACTTGGTTTTAAAGTGACGTACATAGACTCGTCATCTCTGTAGTGAACAACGGCCCTCTTCTCTCCTTCCCTGCCTTCTTCTTGGAACTTAAAGTATTTCTCAAAGACAGATGCAAAGCAGTTCCTTTTCAGAATCCCTGCCTGGTGGATGACCTCATCTTTGTTGGCTGGTAATGCTTCCAGGTCATATAGAAGAGACACATTGTAGCCTGGCAAGCACAAAATGGTCTCATTACTGATCATTATATTTTCATCACAGACATCAAAGATTTTTATATATCAAACTTTAAATACAAAAATAGAATTCATACCTGCTTCAGGTGCAACCAAGAAGTTCCCATAGACTCTCTTGAGCAGCTGTAAAAACAAACAAAAAGTAATGCCTGATATCTTGACAAATGTGAAACAATTTTTTATTTGCGCAATGCCTATATTAATTTTACTCCTCAGAGGGAAATCTCGCACAAATATCTCTTTGTGCTGCAAAAAACAGACCTACGATTGGCACTATGAAAGAATCACAGTCAGTTCATTCACTTATCCCTCTGGACTGGGGCTTTAAAGAAAAACTAGTTGGATGTGAGCCAGTACATTCAGACAGTGGCCGCTGCAGTCAGCACTTCCTCGCTTGAGGTGACTCAAACAACTCACTTCCTGTTTCTAGCAGAAGGCTCAGCAGCTCATTTCTTCCTTACATGGCAAAAGAACTTCTATAACTGATATTAATAATTCTATTAAGAGTGTTGCATTTGGTCTTATCCAATATCTCTTTGTGAGCAAATCTAACAAAGGCATGTATGTTATTTTAGACCTTTGTACAGTTTGGTAGTGTACCTCGTCAGCTCCATGCTCCTGAAGCTCCTTATAAAACTTCAGGGAGATGCTGACCATCACTTTGGTCTTGTCCCCATTGGGGTTGGAAATGTGGTACAGGACACCATCAAAATCTGCAGCAGAGGAATAATTTATTAACAGCAAATACAAACATTATCTTTTTCCACTTTGGCAGCCTACACATTTGATCATGTAATCACTCAAATTAGCAATATGATGACATCAGAGGAATATACTTTATAAGTGTATGTGTTGTAGTTACTAATAGACAATGTTATTTATTTCGAAAGAAAGAATGGTTATTTCCTCATTATATTTAGTACAGCTGACATTATGTAACAAAGCTGTATTTACTGCCAAGGATGTACTTGTACTTACTACAGAAGCTTCATAATAACAGTGTATGCACGTACTCCACCAATAGTTGCATCAGGTGATAGTGTGCATTGTGGTTGTAAATTGTGGTTGTTTTTTTACCTGCAAAGGTCACTTCCACAGCCTCTGGCTTGGTTCTGCAGGAAGAAGATAGAATTACAATCTACAGCATAATAATAATAAAGGAGTGATGACATTTTATTTTACTGGTTGAACATATATTCGTTTACATACTAGTTATTTGAAAAATACCTGTATGCATTTCAATGACATGTACCTCAAAATATTTCTATAGAAAAACTGGGTTTAGCAGTGGTTGAAATAAGTGTCTTAAAAGAGCAGCGGCAGCAGGCTGTTAAGGGGGACAGACTTGACTCAACAGGAGCTTCGGAATGCGGAAGAGACGGACACTTCTAACGAGCTGTTATATCAGTGCTAGCCACTAAGTGCCAAAAGACTACTGACTAATATGATTTATATTTACAAATATTCCAACTGCAGTGGGCCACAATGCTACCATAACAGATTCAGTGTTAGAAGTTGATGCCTTTTAGCCTGCTAAAAAGGCTAACAGTGACTGTAGCTACAGTAACTAGCCAAAGGGCAGTGTATTTTTCAATCTACCAATATCTAATCTAATATTTATTTGTAGTCTTTAATTGCAAAATCTGCAGCAGACCTACGCCGACAATGCTGCATTTAATTATCTTTCCATCAGTGTTGTAAATGTGTAAAATATTCTTAATTCGTGGTAAACCAGGGCTTTGACACACCCCAGCTGTGGGCAAGACATCAGGGCGCAGCTACAAGCTAATGACATTTTAGCGAATAAAAACACAGCGTCAACAGTGAGACGACATTGAACACATACATGTTTTATTAATGACTATCAGACCCCTTGTGCACACCAGTGTAATTTAAATACTGCGCAAACCCTTTTCTGAGGCTAGCTAGTGTTAGCATTGCTAATCAGGTGAGCATCATTCCTTACCCATTGGAAGCGCCGTCGAACTTCAGCGTCAGTGTCTCTTCTATAATGCGGTTATTAATTTCTAAAAGGATCATGGTGGACGCCGAGGAGAGGGGGGATAATACTGGAGATTTGTTGTATAAACCCCCTTTGTGTCAAATTTCTGCGATTTTTTTCCACCCTTGACAGACGAACCCGCTTCCGTCCAGACCACTTCCGCCTGTCCACAGCGCTTCCGCGTATTTTACACTGAGCACACGGCGCAGATGAGCGCAGAGCGAGCACAGGAGCACACACACGAACCTGTGTGAAGTTAGCCTCACATCACATGCACGCGTACACAAAAATATCGTTTGTGCTGGTTTGTGTTACTTTAGTTTTTGAGATATGAACGATTCTTTTATAAGCCAAATTGGGGCCACCCAGCTCCCCAGGAAGCTTAAAAATGCTCCAAAACGTCCCAATCACAAATTGTTGGTGATTCGTTTGTACTTTTTGTGCTGCACAAAGTTTCGTTTGACCTTTTATGGTTCTTAAGATTTTGGCTGTTTTACTTTAGGCCGATGACGTCAACCCCAAAACATTATCCAGCCTCAAAAACTGCAGAAAATTATACGAATAGTTTGTATTTTGTTTGTGCTGCTTTATGTTGTGACCATTTTCGTTTGCGCTGGTATGTATCTAAAATTATTAATAATTATTTTTACAGCAATTATATGACATAATTTCCGGCCAACCAATGGCAGCAGGTTTAGCAAAACTCATAAAAAACAAACCCATCCATCCATCTTCTCCCGCTTAATCCGGCTGGGTCACGGGGGCAGCTTGCTGCCCAATACTCATAGCACCTGAAAAAACAAACCCCAAACTCATAAAAATATTATTCTAATTCCATAATTATAAAAAGAATAAAAATGAATAAATAATGGTTATTTCCTCATTCCACTACATATTTATGTAAGCTGTATTTGCCAGGGATGCACAGGAGGTTCACACACAGATGGTTTGTCATACACATGCCACTCGTTATGAGCACGCAGATTTGTGATTTGCCAATTTTATTACTAATTACTACATTAAATTATTAAGAAATCTTTTAGTTGATCGCATTTAGAAGCTGAATCACTCAGAAACACCTGTTATACCTTCCAGCATCTAGTGAAAAGGTATAACAATATCTAAAAACACTGGTTTAGTACATTTAGGCTGGTGAAACTGTCTCAAAATGTGTAAGTAATTAAGGATTCCTCTCTGTCAGTCTTTGGAGCCTTTACAACCCACCCTGACCTTAATGTATGTTTTGTATCATGCTTTAAAACAAGAGTGCATAAACACCTTGATTACTCACTTTAAAATGATCTGCCAATGAAACTATATGGAAGAGAACTCACTGTGCACAAACAGTCATTTAGTCCTTTGCTCAAGATTGATTTAGAAGAAGTAATTTAAAGGTCAATTTTTGCGTAATACAGGACTTTTCATTTTGATAGTTTTCTATAGAGTCTATAGATTTCTATAAAGTAGCTGTTTCAAAATAGAAATGGTTACTAGAGTGTAAGTGTTTCTGATTCGACTCTAATCAATATAGGACAGTACAGTTCTGCTGAAGCTCAAACTCAAAAATCAACCTAATTCCAAACAGTCTTAATTTAGTCATGTTACTCACAACACAATGGTTGGCAAGTTGACAACATATGACAGTAAACTATGAGGTGTGTGTACTGTGACTTTAAACCTGTGATGAGGTGATTTATGGAGACTGGGAGTAGCAGGGACGATACCTGTCTCTGAGTGCCTTCAGATTTACAAGAGAAGCTGTGTGGCCCTCCTCCTTTCAGCATGAGCCTGTTATTAGTCACATGTTTATAGTTTGACGGGTGTTTGCCAGGCCATTAAAGACAGGTCCTCCACTGATGCAGACGCAGATAACTAAATTCAGAGAAACAATGCAATGTGGGAAAGGAGCTGATTGCAATAGCAGCAAAGAGAACAAAGTGTTGCATTTTGAGAAAGTGCTACGACAAGAGAGACATCCTGAGCATTGCTACATTATTAGTGACTCAAGAGAAGTTGATGCAAGGTGCTCCTCACATGGTCAACCGTGTTATTACAAATGTTTTTAACTGGGTCAACTAGATTTTTGTGCCGAGTAAAAAATTAAGCTCACAATAACAGGTGAAAATGTTAGTAAATGTTAGTAAAAAATGTTAGAAATTGAGTGTTGTGTTTAAAATGTAATGTAAAAAATGGTCCTAATAGTAATTTGGATTAATGCACATGCAATATCTGAATGTGCGCAGCCAATTTGTAATACACAACATTTAAATTATAAAATTAAATTACAAATAAAATGTGTTATAGTCAAGTGATGGCTGATATAATGACGCAGGGATCTGGGGTAATATAGTATCTATATGATACAAACAGGATATTGGGCAAACTCTTTGAAAAAACAGTTGTATTTTCAAACTTCTTTAGTTCCTGCCCATTGTGGAAGTGGCTTTAGGACAGAAGGTAAGGTCATCTTTCTTGTCATCATAACAAAGAATCATGAAATATTTAGATTTTTTAACAAATAATAGTAACAAATTTCCTTCGGGATAATAAAATATCTAGTCTAATACTATGTTTTCCAATCACAGCCATGAAGTTCGAGATCTCTATTGATGACGATTTCCTCGACGATTTCCTAAATTACAGCAGCTACGACAATAGTACATCCTATACTGTGAACCCGCATACCATCACATGTGAACCAAAACTACTGGATCCTGCAGTTGGCATCACTATATGCGTTCTCCTTATTGCCATCTTTATACTGGCAATCCCTGGCAATGTCTTAGTGGGCTGGGTAATACGCACCAGCCAACAAGCCCTTACCCCATCGGATATCTACTTGTTCCACCTCACTATAGCGGACGGACTTATGGCTTTGACTATCCCATTTTGGGCAGTTGTGGTGGTACGAGGATGGCTGTTTGGAGAATTCATGTGCAAAGTTATTAGTCTAATTTTTGACACAAATTTCTACACCAGCATCTTGTTCCTGGCATGTATCAGCATCGACCGCTACCTTGTGATTGTGCACGCTAGTGAAAGCTTAAAAACTCGTCAGAGGATGTGTAGCCAGCTGTTATGTGTGGGGGTGTGGGCCCTGGGCTGCGCCCTCGCCTTACCCGCTCTCTTCAATGATGTTGTGAGACCAAGAAACGACTCTGATTGGATGGTATGCGACGATAACTTTTACATTGGAAATGCATCAAAATGGAGGATTTCCATTCGTGGATTTCGGCATATTTTTGGCTTCCTGCTTCCTCTTGGTGTCATGGTAACCTGCTACAGCATCACCATTGCCAGGCTCTTGCGCACCAGAGGTTTTCAAAAGCATAGAGCAATGAGAGTGATCATAATAGTAGTGATTGTGTTTTTGTTGTGCTGGTTGCCGTACCATCTAAGCATGATAGTTGATACACTTTTGAGGGCTGACCTGATTCCATACGACTGTACAAGAAGGATATCAGTAAACACGGCGCTGGGGGTCACAAACAGCCTGGCTCTCCTTCACAGTTGCATCAATCCTTTCCTCTATGCCTTTGTGGGTGAGAAGTTCAGGAGGAAAATGAGGATGCTGCTGCAGAGAAAGATGGCACAAGAGAGGATGTCAGTGTCAAAATACAGCAGGTCCACTTCTCAGACCTCAGAAGGCACTGGGACTGTCCTGTGAAAAGTTCAAACTTTTTTTTTTTTTTTTATAAAATCTTATAAAAGTCTTTAGATCAGTTTGGGCTAAGCTTTCCTAAGCTCACTACTGTCATCCAGTGGTTTATTTACTGCTTGCATCTGTATCATGTTGGAACAAGGAAATGCAATGTATTTTGTCACTAATGTAAAGCAGGTATTTACTTCCAAATGAAATAAACAGCTTTTCTTTGTGAGTTATTTGGTTATTTGTGATTCTGTATCTGTTCTGAACCTGGGTTTCTTAAAGATTTTAATTCCTTTCAAATTATAATGACTTTCTCTCTTTGTGAATTTTCTTTGGAGATTGGTGGGCAAGATCTGCTGATTTGCTTTATGCATATTTACATACATACATAAATATTTTATTTTGATAGTAGAACTTCTCTCAGTCGCACATTGGATGCTGCAGAAGGTGTTCTGTCTGGGTTAAAAAGAATATATTTCATAAAAATAACATACTATTAGCACAATACAAAAGTCAGCATAAAAGTCACCATAATTGCACTAACTTAGTGCTAATAATACTAGACATTTCTCCAACAGATGGCGTAAAGGAGACGTACTCAATGCCAAAACCACGTGTCTAAAGTAAACACTTGTAAAATTACAGATATCTTATTTTGCTGAGCATAGTTCATTGTCTTTTCATGGAAAATGAGTCACAAACTAGTTAAAATATCAGCCATTTTTCAAAGTTAAAATGTACCCATACCTGCGAAAAAACAAACTTTTCAAAACAAACTTGCGCAACCATGACTTAAGACTCCATATCCCTGAAATCTCAGCGTCGTGCTGCGTTCAAGTGGTCCTCGAGAACTCGACATATTTGCGTGTCTGTACCATGGATGTAATAAGAGCTGGATAAGGCACGCCCCCTCTGTCCGTGACCGCAGATTGATGTGTGGCCGAGTGAGATATTGCAGCCCGCGGCCCATGAAAAATTCTCCCATAGAAGTACAATGTATTTTTTGAGAAATCAAACTGCCCGTGTTCGGCTGACAGGGCATCCACAGCTTTCATAAAGGTTGGATTTTGTAGGGATTCTTCTGTATTTTTACAATACGAACTTTAAAAAGGTTTTAATCGTCAAAGCGCCTAAAAATTAACTTTGTAAAAGTTAGCCTAGCCCCGCTCTAGCAGCTCGCGCTCTGATTGGTCAGAACGGCGTTTCTGACGTCACAGCCCGTCAGACGTTGGGCTGCAAACAAGGAAGTAAATGCGGAAATGAAAATCTTTTTTGCGGTTATGCGCCAATGAGCACAAGCCATTGAAAACAGGGCGCCATCTTGGATTCATCTTCCAGATTTCATTATAGTTCTATGTTCTTTACCTTGGGAAGTCGGGATATTGATGTCACCCGCAATGAAATCACTAAACCCGTTCATTAACAGCATTCAAAAGAGCTAATCAAGGCCAAGTATTATTATTTAAGTAAGGCATATTCTCGCCCCACTCTCTGTAACTGCTACTGTGAAGCTCGTCACATTGGTCTCAAAATGTTCGTATTAATCCGCTCTACGCGATACTGACGTTTTTATTTAACTATTTTGTCCGTTAAAAAATCCTATCCATAATATATTCGCCCCTGTAACTGCATAGTGAGCTTCTTTTGAGTGCATAGAACTATATTTTTAATATAGGTCCATGATTAGGTGGCGCTGTCCTCGCTTAGTCCACTTCTTTATACAGTGTACGATCTATGATTTCTATGAGTCCCGAGTTGTTTTTCCTGCTTGAGCGAGCGTTCAAGTGCATTTTTCACAACTCGGAAATTTTTTTCTTCCCGAGTTCCCGCAGATCACATGAACGCAGCATGAGCGTCTGAGTGAAACAGATTCTGATGCAAAGCACGAGGTGAGCATTGTTGACTTGCACTCAAATATATCTGAATAGAGCCCTAAATCAGCGGATTGTGTAGATAGGTAGCGCCGATCTGACAGAAACAGAATAGATCAAATATCACTATTTCTGTTGGAATTGCATAGAAGTGTTTTATTGTGACTGATGCTACTTTTAGCTACACAATCTAGCTGTTTTTTGTCTATAAATCTCCCTCGTGTATAACAAAAATAAAAACATGTTAATATAAAGATCTGGCCTGTTCAGCTCTCAGTTTTGGTCTCTGTAATAAACACCCTGTATATGGCACACAGCTAATACATAGGTTATAAGAGAGGCTACTGCATACTGCCGGCTTACTCACAGAGAAGCCAGTGTTACACTCAGTATTTACATTCAATGTGGATTTAAAAAAAAACACACTGTTTTTCTCTGTTAAGCCACAAAATTAGACATGTAAACATGTTTTTCTGTAGTCTCCATGCAGTGTTAAACTAAAAGCCTTTCTGTCTTTTCAGGTGAACAATGACAAAGAACTCTGGATAACTCTGTCACTGTGCAGTGTGAATTGTCACAAAGGTCAACGTTTCCCTTGACAGCATGTAGCATTTTAACTAAGCATGTAAAATGTTTTAGTGTGACTAGCTCATTTACTGGTATGACATCTTCGTACAATTATAATTTGTATTCAGCTTAGATTTTGAAGTTGAATGTAAGGCCAGATTGCATCATACCCCGTATGTGGATTTAACTCTGAGAAGCCCCTCCATCAGTAAAGATGGTAGCCGAAGACCCCAACATCAGCGGAGACGAGTTAGATGGGGAGAAAAATATGAAATTGCCAGGAGTGAAAGATGGAGATGCAGAGCTGGCCATGTGTGCCTCAGATTCACCTTCATCTCCTGAAGTTCTCCAAGAAGAACCCAGAAAGTGGAAGTTGTCCGTCATCTTTTTGTGCGTGTTTGGATTTATGTCTTCCATTAAGCCAGGGGAGCCTTTTATTACGCCAAATCTACTGAGTGTGGAGAAGAACTTCACCAGGGAACAGGTATGGAAAAATACAGTTACCTTGACATTAGTTTTGTGTTAAGTCCAGCACTCCTGACACAGTTTAATGAGTGCGCTGTGGTGAGTTTGCTGATCCAACCTTTTACGGTCAAAGTTCAAATTTTTGTGTGGGTCAAAGAAGAAACAAGTCTTCAGGAGTAGGAAGTTATATCACACCTGAGTAATTCTAATCTGTAAATAATTTATAGATAGCTTTAAGCAAATATAACCAAAATGATAGCATGTTGTTGCAGTTGTACAATGATTCTAAAGAGGAAAACACCTTTAGACATATGTAGTGTTGCAGCTTTGCTTGTTTTGACTCACATTCCACAGGCCGATTGTCCTGGTGTTGTTGGCATGCTTCACAGCTGTGCTTTGTTACTGATGAGATAAAAACAAACAACTGTTCTGCTCAGTATCTTGACCCGGACATCTGTTATAAATAAACCTTAATTATAATACTAGTCCCTCAAACAGAATAATTATGAAATTTTAATATATTTAAGATATGTTATGGTAAAAAAAGAACATCAATAGTATGCCTGTCATGATCAATCATTTTGAAGCTCGATATATAGCTGGAGTAAAAATATATTCGATAAGTTATAATATTGAGACAAAATGATGCCACTGACAATATCCCAAGAGCCGATATATACCACAAAAACTATTCTAAATCTACAATATTGCAAAAAATTACATTTAAGTTCTTCGTTTGCATTTGTAATGAGTCATAGAAGTTATTCATTCAACCATCTACTGCTCAAATCTTACTGTATAGCCAAAAAAATAACTATAAATTTCCAAGTAGTACAAAGAAAATGTACACACCATAGTACTGACCCCAAACAATAACGTGCCATCTACCACATATTGAACAATAAGTTGACGTAGCAATTATCGTGACAGCCCTAATCAAAAGTCTCAGCATATGATGTTAACTAAATTGATGTTACCAGATAAGAGGTCGAATGGAAGACCAAAAAGGAGATTTATGAATGTTGCGGAGGAGGTCATGGAGTGCTCTGAGAAAAGAGAATGGCATATTAATAAGGAAGGCGAAGGTGATTTGTTTTGATGAGGAATAGTAGGACAAAAACTCTGCACTATGACAGACAAATCCAAAAGGAGAAACTAGAATAATGAATTAGACATTTTAGGTTTGTATGTTTTTGTATGTTGTTGACTGTTGCTTACCTGTAACTGATGTCTTTTGTGTCCCAGGTGACCAATGAGATCACCCCTGTGCTCACCTACTCGTACATGACCGTGCTGGTGCCCATATTCCTGCTCACCGACTTCCTGCGCTACAAGCCTGTTCTGGTCATTCAGGGCCTCAGTCAGGTGGTGATCTGGCTTTTGCTCCTGTTGGGCAGCTCCCTCCTACAGATGCAGCTCATGGAGTTCTTCTATGGCATCACCATGGCCTGTCGCGTGGCCTATTCCTCCTACATCTTCTCGCTGGTCAGCCCCACCCTGTACCAGCGTGTGGCCAGCTACTCCCGGAGCTCAGTGCTGCTTGGCGTGTTCACCAGTTCAGTTTTGGGACAGTTATGTTTATCACTGGCTAACATCACATTCTACACCTTAAGTGGCATTTCATTGGGCTTTGTAAGCTTCGGTTTGCTGCTCGCGATTTGTCTACCCTGGCCGAAGCAATCGCTGTTTTTTAACCGCAGTCAGGAAAAAGCAGGAGAGGTGGAATTGGACAAAATTAATCCTAAAAAATATTCAGAATCAAGGTGGAAGGACTCGGTGTTAGTACAGATGTTGCTGGAGCTGAAACATGTGCTCAGGATGCCAAATTTGAGGCTGTGGTCACTCTGGTGGATCTTCAACTCCACGGGGTACTACCTGGTGCTCTTCTATGTCCACATTCTATGGAACAAGGTCTACCCAGCCATAGAGAACAAGAACGTGTATAACGGTGGAGTAGAGGCCGCATCTACTTTATTAAGTAAGAGTTTTACATTTCTAAACTTAAAGGTGCAGTGTGTCACTTGTCCAGTGGAAGGTCCGTCACCTGCTTGTTTCCGTGGAGACAAGTGCACCCGGTCTGCTTTTAAATCACTGGAGATTTGTATTTGCAAACAGTTTCTGACCATAAAGATAAGTTGCATTATGACATCATTATTATTATGCAGCTCCACACAGCTTGAATGGCCAGGCCAGCTTTAACCCTCTTTATTCCATGCACAATTACTGTGAAATACTACACAGTAATTGTAGATTTGGCAGACAAAGAGACTAGGCAGTATCGCGAAATCATAACTAAGTATGGCCCTTATTGTTTCAGACTATTTTTCCTAAAACGCCTGACTAAGATGACCTCAATTTAAACAGAAACTGTTTCTGAATCCTTTGGAGCTCAGACAAATAGCTGTCCTCTAACTGTACTCTGACTCTACTTTAAATGAGAACAAGCTCTACACAGAGGAAAGTTAGATTACAAATTTCGTCTGAATTTTTTTAGATAAATATAAGACTAGGTTCAGCTGGTGTCCCTGGGGAATGGCCTGAGAGAGAGTAGATTGAGCATTTGTTGGGTCTTGACAATTTGCTCAACCTGCTTGTCTCCAGGAAGATAGTCAAATAGCTACATGTCAGACTGCGGAACATGACAAAGGAATAAAAGCTCCATGGAAAAAAGCAAATGGCAGACCCTCCATTAGAGAAGTTACACAGTGCACCTTTAATAGTAAAGTTTGTGAACATGGACAAAGCCTGAACCACACCAGTGTCATTTAACACACAAAAAAATCTGAACTTTTTTTTTTTTTTTTTATTGATTCATTTGATTTGATCAGATACAGACAAATGATGGCTTGTTCTCTCACGATAATTCGCTCATGATATTGTGTACATTATGCTATGTTTAACTTTTTAAATATATAGATTATCTTTGAAAAATGGAACTTTTGGGTCTAGTGACTAATTGTGATAATTCTTGTATGAATTTGAAGGTGCCTTGACATCCTTCATTGCGGGCTATTCCAAAATCCGATGGAACATTTGGTCTGAGCTGGTCATAGCGGTCATCACTGCGGTCCAGGCTGGACTGTTATTGCTCATGGGGACCACAAACAACATCTGGGTGTGCTACATCGCCTATGTGCTTTTCAGAGCCTTCTACCAGTTCTTGGTGCCTATTGCAACGTAAGATATATAATCTAAGAGTGTTTAAAAAGTGCATTGTGTAACTTTTCTGATGGAGGGTCCATCAAATGCTCGTCTCTGTGGAGATGTTATTGCTTTGTCTGGAATGTTTCACAGTATGGCATTAATCCTTTCTGGGCAACGCTGCTCAGTCAGAATGCCTGCATTTCTAGGTATTTTTGAGAAATAAAACCTTCTGTAATTGAATCAATATAGGCTAGATCTGTTTAATGTCATACTGTGGAACATTCCAAGCAGAACAGTGACACATCCATAGAAACAAGCAGGTTACAGACGCCCAACCAAAAAGTTATACAGTGCACCTTTAAATTGTAATATTGTTTCTCTGGTATTTTAATGTTTATTATTCTTTTTAGATTTCAGATTGCTTCATCTCTTACAAAGGAGCTTTGTGCTCTTGTGTTTGGGATCAACACTTTTCTTGGAACTATTTTGAAAAGCATCATTAATTTAATATTTTCTGACAAGAGAGGGCTGGGGTTGGATGTGCACTCACAGGTTAGAATCCGTTTTTTCTCCATTAAACTTATTTAACTTAATGTAAACAAGTATTAACAATCCATTCAGAAAATGTAAAGTTGTGGTAAACTCCCAGTTGAGCCAGTCTGCCAAATACTAGTAATGCTGATGTACCATTTCTTGTGACTTATGATTGAGGTTTTTTTTTGTTCTTTCAGTTTCTTGTCTACTTCATCTACTTCACCCTACTCACAGTGGTGTACTTTATCTGCGCTGCTGTGGTCATAATCCGGCACTTTCGTAACCGGCCTGACAGAGGAGGCAGGGCCGCCCAGCTGTCCACGGAGCTGACCCCAGTGGCAGCCAGTTCAGAGACAGAGCCGCTGTCAAATGGCAAATGTGTCAAGTCTTAAAAATATATTTTCATTATTTTGAGCAGAGTGTTAATAATAAGTGCCTCCTCTGCCGTCAATGCACTTGTGATCAAGGATTTTACAAGCATACATTTTATCTTTTACGGCTACCGTGTTGTTTTAGAGGGGCATAATCAACACGCCTACATCAGTATTAGATGTTAGATATAATTTTTAAACCTGACCAAGGCTGTTAAAAATGCTTATTGGTACTACTGATACTACTGTATAATAATAATAATGTATACTGTCGATCAACACAGAATGCAGTTCTCTCCAACTTGGTAGTTGGAGGGCATGTACTGATGTAATTGTTGAGTTTCACTGTTTTGACTGTACAACACTTATTGATACTTTGTAGTGACATCACACTGGGGGTATTTTACATGTATCTATTGGCAGAATGTTCAACACTTACCATGGTGACACCATAGGCAAAAACTGTCATAAATGTTTTAATATAATCATAAAAATACAAAATTAATCTAACACATTTTCAAGAGCCTGTAATCAATTCAAGTGTTCATTGTCCTGTTAAGGAGTTTAATTTTCATCAAAATGGTGAGCTTGCCTTGTGAATTTACGTATGTGAGAGACTTGCTTAAGCGCACAAAACATCTCATCTGTTGTACTTCCAACGAAGTCAGTTCTATCTGGTCAGATGGTGTGAAAATAAAGATCAGTTTAAGTCTGAATTGAGTAACAGAGCTTCAGACATAGCAGTGCTTTCAGTTAGCTTCACACCTCCAGAAAGGTTGATAACAGCTGCAAAGTACCAACAGGGATAAATGACAGAATCTTTTTAGAATGTATTTCATTTTAATTAACTTTTTTACAGGTTGTTGTAGGGCATTTATTGAGCTAAATGTAGTGTTTTATTTTGTTTTGATTGTACATTATGCTGGCTGGTGCATAATTACTGATACGCACCCCCTAATTTGCTGTTACTAAGTTTTTCTAGTGTTTTTCTATGGAAAAAGGGCTTGGACAAAATCACTTACCGGTAGTTACTTTGTATCTACATAATTCCCTGAAATTCAAAACATTTATAGTCATTTTATTACTTGGAATACAGTGCCAAAATAGTGAAGCTCCTCCTTTTTGTGGCCATTAAATGTTCACCACAGCAATAATTCTTACAAAATAATTTATACATATTAAGTGTCACACTGCTGCATAAATTTAAAATGTGAAGTCTGACTGCTGTATGCAAATCAATCATATGTTTTACATTCACTAATAAATAGTTGTTGAATTAGACTACAATATTTTGTCTACTACACTGACATGAAACCAGAAGCGTGTTTACGTTTTAATAGGAGACACTTTCAACAAAACTGTAAGGCTTCTTATGAAAGTAAATATTGACCTGTTAAATAATGGCGGGTGAAAGGCTAAACCAAATTTTCACTATAAAACTATACATACATTTGCAAAATTGAAATTTTATCGCATTACTGCCATTTCAAGTGTTACTATGAAACAATACCACTGCTCATGCAGATACTTCCGAGTAAACATTGGGTTTCTAGCCGCCTTTTAGATGGATTAGAAAAAAGCAATGCTGCCCTCCAGTGGCTTACATTAAAAGTGAGCTAACCTCCAACCAAAAAGACTAGTACATTCATTAGTAAAATTGGAGTACATTATTTAACACTCACATATAAAAGCTTTATACTGTATACTTCAAAACATAGTTCCATTCAGTGCATGTTTAAGGTTCCTCACTTTTAAAATAGAAAAATGGCACGTTCTATAACAATGGAGATCCTGCCAACTAATTATGAACATTATTTCAGATGAATCCATTTTCAAACAGTGACAATGATTTTGTTACAGTGGCAACAAAAATAAGAAAGTGAAAGACAAAAGTTAAAAGTTAAAAGTAAGCAAACAAATCTTCATTTCATCCCACGTTAAACTTAAACTATCTAAAGCGTAACTTTTCAGGTGGAGGGTCCATCAGATATTTTTCTCCATGGAAATGTTATTACTTTGTGTGGAATGTTTCACAGTAAACTTTTCTTCATGAAGACCAAAGCAAACCAAGTTATACGTCAGATCTGTGGAGAGGCAACCCCGCTTACAGTCAGAATTCCTGTTTTTCCAGGTATTTTTGAGCTATAAAACCACTGTAATTAAATAAATGTAACTGAATAAAGGTAGTGTTTAATATCATACTATGGAACATTCCAGGCAGAGTAATGACATCTCCCTAGAAACACGCACGTGATGGATCCTCCACCAGAAATGTAACACAATGCACCTTTAAGACAAAACCCTAAACTCCAAATGCCCTTGAAGGCACCGACAGGAAAACCACGCTTCCAGTTACCGCCTACTGTTATAAAATGCAGCACCCTCAGAAAAGTCGACGCTACTCATCAGATGGTTTTCTTGTAGCAGCTTTGTAACATGTTCCTCATTAACGGGTTTCGAACATGGAGTTCCTTTCTCCTAAAAGCAAAACAATGGATATGGACTATTCAGTGCCACTACACAATTTAAATGAGTGGCCTACCTGGTTGTTCATCAGCATCTTGAGGTTGTTGGAGTGAAGAACAGACACACAGATATAAGTTTAAGTAAATTTACTGTGTCAATTTCATGGAACTATTAATTAATTGTAGGTGCAATAAATGGAGTAAAAAAAACTTACCTTGGCTTTGCCTCTTCTGCCAAAAGTCTAGACACAAAAAATAATGATTTTTAGAAATGGATCATACATTATTAATTGTAAATTATAGGCATTTACCAGCTTGCCATGGCATTGAATCTACAGAAGGCAAATGTGTGTGTTAATAATTTTACAAGCAATTGAAAAGCATACGCGGTGTAAATTATTCATACCTTTTTGAAAGAACCACATCCCTGAGGATAAACATAAAACTACATTAGACAAGACAAATAATAATACTAATATTATTATCATGGTTTAGTTATGCAGTACCTGATTTAACTCTGTGAGCCAAAACAACCGCAAATACAGCAGCTACAAGGCACACAAATAGTACAAGCCCGGGCTTTATCTTCAGACCTTCATCAACTGTTAAACAAAAAGTTAAGAAGGCTTAACTGTGCATCGTCCACAAATTAACAATACAGTATAAGAAGTAAGAAAAGAATAAATTGATTAGCAAAGACAGATAAGTGCCATTTTAAAAAGTGATGGGCTTTTTAAGAAATGTTTTCAAAAGCCAAATGTATTTTACTGCTATCTAAATATTATTAGATCCGTCCCTGATAAAAGCCACTTTGCATTACTCTGATTGATAATATCTGTAGAAGACAGTAACAAAAAACATACTTTTTACCAATTTTGCAATCTGTCTTTCAATCTTATCTGTTTTTGCAATTGAAGTCTTCATATGTAGAAATACAAATGCTTACAACAGCAAAGACAAAACTGTAAGTAAGGAGTGAAAAAAGAATACAAACCTGGAGGTGAAATAAAAGGATCAGCAAATGGATCACTGCTCTGAAGACTGACGGGGTTCCTTAACTCACAGATAAACTCAGGTGCTGTACTCCCCTAAAATCAAAGACAAAAGATGTGTGTTAAATAGTTAATGTAATCATCACATAAAAATGATTGAATAAAAAAATACCAGTGTGATTTCAAACTGTTGATTTGATTGTTGCTCTGTGTTGTTGAACTTCCATGTATAGGTGGGTGTGGGAGTCATACCCGCTACATCCGCCTCACATGTCAAATTGCATCTGGTCTTCTCCTCATTACAAGAACTAGAAATTTGTGGTTTTGGGACTCCAGCTGCACGTAAATAATATTCAGTGTATCATTAAAGGTCCGTTATGCACTTTTCTGGAGGAGAATCTCCCACTTGCTTGTCTCCATGGAGATGTTATTGCTTTTCATGTTATGTTCCACAGTATGGCATAAATCCTCCAAGAGAGCAATGCCACTAGGCCAAGCTACAAGTCAGATTGGTGGAGAGGTGAGTTTTCCACGGAGTTGGAAATCAAGTCTACATTTTTTTTAGATTTGTCATAATAAGATTTCAATTTCAAGACGAATGAATAGGTTTGATACATAATACAGATTTCTCTATTATCTATCAATGATCTTTCTGATAATGCATGTTCTCCCCGTGTCTGGATGGGTTTCCTCCGGGTACTCCGGTTTCCCCCATCAACCCAAAACATGCCCGCACCCCTATGAACTAACATCAAGGACCATGTTGTCCACCCTCCTGTGGGCTCACCACCTGCAGAGGGGTTCATAGGGGGGGTCAGGTGCTATGAGTATTGGGCAGCACGCTGCCCCCGCGACCCAGCCGGATTAAGCAGGAGAAGATGGATGGATGGATGGATGGATGGATGGAAGATGGATGGATGGATGGATTATATTCTGATAAAGCCCAAGATCATTCTAAAACTGTCCAACTGTTGTTGTTAGCGGTGGTGTTTTTTTAAGGGCCTATATTATGCTATTCTTTATGTTATAATGTTGGTTCCTCATTACAAGTTGAGCTTTGTTTCATTCACACATTTAACACACAAACCTTGCATGTTCTTCTGTTAAACAGAAAAAATAAATTTGTTCCACCTTCTGATGTCATATGGTAATAGAGGAAGTGCACCACTATGTTTTTTAAACTCCATACACCTTCACGAGAATAATTTGGATGATTTCAGCCTTTTTTGAGGAGATAACAGCATTATAACATGGCTTAAAGTTCACAAGAATCAGTTTGGCATAATATAAGACCTTAAAATAATATCACCTGTAACTGAAGATGGGGACATTTAATGCCATAATGTCAAACATTCCAAGCAATTCATCCCCCCGCCGTGTAAAGAGAACGTTTCCTGTGCATACTCACGCATAACATTCAGTTGTATTACATCAGTGAAGCTTTTCCCATTGATCTCAACAGTATATGCTCCACTGAACAGAGGAGTGACTTTGTAGAGGGTTAGCTTTCCATTTGAAGAATTCAGGTAAGTTTGTCCTGAAATTAAAAAATATGCCAGTATGACCTTGTGACTACTTATAGTTTGATACAAGTGTTGGGGAATACCTCGAAAGTACGAAAACTCTGTGATATTGTTTCCTTTCTCCCATTCCACTGCTAAATTATTGTTTTGCTTCCATATGACATTGTTGAGGTCTGAGGGGAGCGGACTTGGAGGTATCAGGACCACGTCTTTTCCTATAATCCAGTCGAAAGTCACTGCATAAAACGAAAGCCCAAGTATTATTTGGTGATTTTTGAGTACTGACTTGCATTGCTATAGGCTACATGATACATAATATCTCTTGTTAAAGTAGCAAAACATGCCAAAGACTGATCATGCTCATAATCCATACTGGCTTTGATTTAATATGACAGTTCATGCATTTCATTTGACTATGACTACTATGCCTTATGCTTCCCAATAGGCTATTAATATTTTATTACATATGCTAGTTCTAGCCTGCATTTTTAGCAAGTGTTGCTTTGGATAAACCACGCGTGGCTATATAACAAATTTGACACTCCCATCCAAACGTCGACAACACTTGCACAACGTTCCCAATATGCCCAACCAAAAAAATGAACACTCACCTTTTTCTGCGGATTCTGCAGAGAACAATGTAGACACAAACGCACATAAAAGCAGAGTGAACCACGACGTCATCCTCTTCAACATGGAAAACTAGAGTGAATCTTATGTACAGGATTGACTCATTAAACGCTATTAATGGACAACTTGTTCAGTGCTACATGCTAGCTCCAAGAATACCTAGAAGGCTGGGTCCGATGAAAGTAAAAGTAACGTCTTGCTCCGTGATACAGCTTTGAAAAGTACAACGCTACTATTTCAGAGCAATACAAAGTTTAAGTGTTGTTATGATGCGAGCAAAAAGAAGAAATAATTCATGTTCATCTTGAAGTTGGTCGACTTCTTGAATGAAAGAAAAATCAAAGTAGTACTTAATAGCGCCCTCTATTGTTTAGTAAGAACAGAAACGCCCCAAAACTAGTTTCAGTATGGTATGACTTAGTCATACAGTACTAGCCTATAAACTTAACAAGAATCATCATTTGCAATGTTATGAGTTTTAATGCAAGATAAGAAAATGGCTAAATATGGCTATGTAGCCTGTAATTTGTGTCAAATATGTTACATTGTTTGTGAGTGTATTTTTACATTTTAACACACATTACTTTTAAGCATAACACTTGCCTGATACAATTAATGCTTTAGGCGTTAAATTATAATGCTTTAAATTATACATTATATAACGATTCATGAAAATACTCTACACATAAGCTGAAGCTTCTGTGGCGCAGGAGGTGCAACAAAGTGTGTTGTTGACTAAACATGTTTACAGTTATTAATTATGTTCCTTTTGGGTTGAGTGGTTCCACCTGCAGCCACAGTCCCCCTTCAGCTCGCAGCACCAACTGAGGAAGACGTCTCACATCAGTGGCCCCTCCATCAGGGTTCACTCCAGGACGAAGGCGAAATCTAAGCAGAGTCAACGCCACCACGACCCTCATTTCTGCCAGGGCAAATTTCTGTCCAATGCAGTTCCTGTAGACATGCACGATTACATTACCATTACATTCCATTGAACTGTAGAGTATTTAGTAAATGATAATGGAACAGTACCGTGGGCCTGCAGAAAAGGGAATGAAAGCAGATGACGATTGTGCTTCTCTACTGTTCAGGTCAAAACGCATTGGATCAAACTCCTAAAGAAAAAGAAACATCACATATGTGTATCCTGTATATTGACAAAAACAATTATTTTTCTTCTTACATGGGGATTGGGCCAGACAATAGGGTTGTGGTGTGTGCCATAGATACTGACCAAGCAAATAACACCTAAAGTTACAAAGACAGAGATATTATATTGCTCTTGCTGTACAAATGAACAAAATAGGTCATAGTGTGTCCGATTACCTTTAGGGACAGTTCGGTTTCCTGGCAGTGCCATGTCTTGGGTGTATTTCCTGGTGACAGCCTGAACTGGAGAATGGAGCCGCAGACTTTCTTTGATGCACATGGTGGTGAAGGGAAGGCTTGTCAGATCCTCCCTACATAAGGTAACACACACATACATAAGTTACATAAGACATAACTTCATAATTACAAATGTTGTTTGCGTTCTTACCACTGAATTTCTTGGCTGTTCCGTTCTCTTAGCAGCTCCATCACTTCCTCTCTGCATTTTTCTTGGTAATCGCTGTGGCGTGCTAAATTATACAATGTCCAGCAAATTGCACTGGCTGTTGTGTCATGCCCTGTAGAAAACAATGTAACTCTACATAGTTAGCTAATATCCTTATTTTTCTGCTACTTATTAAGAGAAAGAGAAATATTACCTGCAAACATGAATGTATTGGCCTCAGCTAGAATCTCCTCATCCGATAAGCCTTGTCCATCTTCATCCTGTAAGGAAAACAGATACACATGTACAGGGTGCATTCTCATCATTCTAAAATAAACCTGACCTGGCCTCCACCTCAGGTTTAATTAGTGGTCATGTGTCATAACATTCTGCAGGGCCTATAATTAAAAAATGAGCTCCAGGACAGGTCAGGATTTTATGGTTAAAATTGCAGTTAAAATGTCGTAAAGCAATTTTTTCTCATTTTGTGTGTATATATAGTATTATAAGTAGGGCTCAGTATCACAGGGTTTCTTGCATTACATATTGTTGTTTTTTAAAGGACCAAATACCTTTAAGCAACAACATATCTCTGTTTAATGGGAATTCCACTAAATAGCACGCAACAAAATTGAAGCACTGTCACACATTTTTTTCCTAAAAGATACCAAAAAATACTCTTGGCAGTATATTGATACAGCAGCCCAAGATAATTATACTGTATCACTAAATTTACTATCACAAATTATCGCTACTTCAATATTTTTTCACACCCCTAAGTATTTCATGAGGAGTTTGTGGTGCCAAGACGTGACCAAAAAATTAACAAACAACAATTAAAAAAAAAGTGTGGCTTAACATTTGTGCTTTATCCAGGTTTTTATTTTATCTTACTTCTCTCCCATTGGAGTAATATAGGGCCCCTTTTGATTGTGAACTCAACCTGTGATCTACTTCTACAGCGTATATACCTGTGCAGACAGTATAATGTCCACAAAGTCTTTCCTCCTGTGTGCCGCCATGGACAATCCACCCTTTGTCTGTTGACTGATGAGTGCACGCCGCTTCTGAACCACATCTCTAGTATAGCTAAAATGGACAGGTTAGGTATAATTTACATCTTAACTTTTAAAAATAAACTATAATGAATCTAACCCATGCACAATGCTCAATGCCCTCTTGAACCGTTGGCCTTGCTGTGTCTTCCAGTAAATGAAATCCCAGTGATGTAACATTTTAAGTCTCCGTTCCATGATCAGATCGCTCATCTCAACAATGGCGGACACATAATCGCTGGTGGATCTGAAATGTTATAGAATTCATGTCATAATTCATGCATAAATATATGTGCTGAGTGTATGTTAAAATGAAGTGTCTTACTCCTGACAGTTGCTGCTGTAGCTAAAGGCACATTTGAGTAAACTGTCCAAAGTCATCAGAGTGAGGTCATTGAACATCTCTATATTGTTACTTCCATTCAGTATCATACGCTGCCACTTTTCCTGAAACAAGACGATTAGAGAAGAGCAGATGAACACCATCAGATATACAAAACTAATCATCATCATGTGTTTTTCCTTACATGCATGATGTGGGTTGAGGAATTAAATGTGACTATGTAGTTTTTCAGAATGTCAAAATGAAATGCAGGGGTTAGCAGACGCCTTTTACGAGACCACACATCACCATTACTGATCAATAGACTCTCTCCTGGAACATACAAGTTTGTGAAGTTGAGAGGACTGAAGAAAAAAAGTCTACCAAGATTGAAACGACTTACCCAGCCATGGGCGCAAGTGGTCATAGATGAGTTCATCTTTTACCGTGATACTGCCTAAATAGATAAAAATGATGATGCAAACATTTTTACTGTCATTTTAATTTCATTTCTGCACAGGATATATAAGTGACAATGATTACCAGGTGCCATGAGCAGAGGTTTGACAAAGTTTGGGTGGAAAATCCTAACCAAGTGATAGAAGGGCCCAAAAAACCAGCTACAGGAGTGCTTGTAAGTCTTCACCAATGCATCTACCTGGAGAAGACCTTCCTCTGTGCTCTGCATCTAGATGAAGAGAAAAAAAAAATATATATGACTTTTTTTGCTTGGTATATCTTGCAGCTGGAATAAGTACATTTTGTGCTCTGTCCTTGGTGCAATATTACACCCTAAGAAACAGCTTTTTTTTCTAATGTATTGCATTATAAATGTTTACTGAAAACACTGATCCTACCTGGCCCAGATGCCCTATCAGCCATGAGTGCGTAGGCGGCTTGCTGAAGCAGGACAGCTTGTGTGAGTACCAGGCATGGCGTACCAATAGATTTATGGTCCAGATCACAACAATTGCCCCTAGTCCTGCCCCTACCACAGCCAGGATGTGAGAGGGGCTGTAGAACCTGATGAGCACACCCAGAGAACCGTGAAGAACAGACATGCTGGAAAAAAGGCGAAAACACACTGCCAAAATGTATGTGCCATGAGCTACAGTTGTAAAGAGAAGTTAGTGATGTTGAAATCCAAACCCAACCCTTCTTAATTGTATCAACAGGAAAATGTTGAAAACATTTGAAAATGTGCCACAACGTTATTTTGATCTTGCTTTGGACTTTGGACTTTGGACAGCAACGCTACAGCTAATACTAGAACTCACCACTAGATGGTGCTAATGTTTCTAGGCCAGTGTGACACGCCCATCCACACACCTGAGAATTAATGAGCAGAACTTCAAGGTTACAAATGTAAAGCCAATGTCAAAATAACACCACAAAAGACACTTGGATCTGACTTTCTTTTCAGGTAAGATTTTACATTTGTTAGGGGAGATGTTTTGAGAGAAATTAGATCAATATTTAGCCATACACCACCTATATCAAGTGATACGGACTACTTTTTTTTCACCCAAGTTTTACAATATGGAGGAATATAGTTTTTATTCTGCTTTTACATAATATACATTTCAATTTTATGCGTCAGCTAACCGGTTACAACTTCATTGCTTACCTGTATACTTGTCCAGATTTCCATCCTGATAATATGAATGAAAAAACTAAATCTCATGAAGTGTGTTACAAGAACTGGAGTGTCCTCACTGCTTCAACTCCTCATCGCAGTTCTAAGCACCTCTGGCTACCTGTGGAGCCACATCACCCTGAATGTACAGAGAAACAAGATGACAAGAGGGGTTGTAATACTATGAAATCCAATGAACACCTTCCATCTGATGTTGTTGAGGAGCTCTTCTGTCCCACTCTGCCCTCTGCTGCTCTGGCCCCTTTGGCCCTTGGAGCGTACACGGGGTCCCACACCAATGTCCTCAAGCAGGGCTATCTGGGAAAGCAAGAGCAAAAGCACAGAAGATATTTTGTCCTGAGAGCTGGTAGTCACTCCGGGCCGAGTCGACTTGAGTGGTACAAAACACAAGAGAGGTTCATGGCAGTGGAAAAGTCTGCAGACAAAGCAGGGTTTTCTGGATCTCACAAGCAAGGGTAAGAACTAGTGCTTATGTGGCCCCAAAGTTGTAATCAGTGATAAGTGTGTTTGTATTTAGGGTGATTTTCCTGAGGTGCTGCCTCAGTGTGAGTCTGATCAGAAGCTCGGGAAAAGACTACAAAGTTGCCCTGTATGCTAAAGACCAAACCATAATATTTGTTGGAAAGGATGAACAAGAACAACAAGAGTGGTACAGTGCTATTAAGGAGCAGATGGAGGAAGAGATACAGGATACAGATAGAGAGGGCTTTGATGAAGAGGACGCAGGTTACTGCACCTTACCCCCGGCTTCCTTCTTTAAACAGGTCGGCAGCACAGAGAATGTTTGTGACTGTACATAGTTTTGGATTTAGCTCTTGTGTATCCATAGGTGTGGCCGGTCACCGTGAAGCCCAGAGGTCTTGGCCGCTCCAAAGCTCTCACAGGTGAGATCCTTCTATGTCTTACGGCCTCTTCTCTGGTCTTAGTACGAGTGGGCCATGACCAAGAGCTGCCCTCAGTTACACTGCCCCTGCTGGCTGTGCGGCGCTTCGGTCATTTGGATGGATCTTTCTTTCTGGAGCTGGGCAGATCTGCACCTCATGGGCCTGGAGAGATCTGGATGGAAGCAAGAGAGGAAGGTATTTAGAAACTGTATAAATGTATAAGGCTGATTGATTTTAATCTGTCTTTTTCTAACTTGACAGGAAATGTGTCATTGGCCCAACAGATTCACGAGGTTGTCCGTGAAGCAGTGAGGGCTCTAAGAGTTATTCCAGACTTTAACTGGTCCTCAAGTCCTAGTAGGAGCAGTGGCTCTCTCTCCCACAGCCTGTTTGCCCTAAAGCGCAGTCGCCCAAAACAAAGGGAGAAGCAGGGCCACTGCAGACCCAACAGTGGGCCTCAAGTCTTATGTGGAAGCCTGCACAGTCACAGCCACAGTGACCATGACATGGAGGAGACACTAAAACCAGACAGTGTGAGAACAGAGCCCAGCTCTGAACCAGAGACTGACGGTTACATGGAGATGAAGACTGAGCATTCTCTGCTCAGAGAGGGCCCTGGGTACACACTGATGACCCCACAGCTCAGTCAGAGCCTCCATCAGGACGACTATGTGTCCATGACCAGCCCACAGAAACGGGCCCTGACCAATCACACATCACTCTCTTTTCTACAGACCTCATTCAGGTATAATCCTGTTTTTCTGTTAACAATGATCTCTATAATTTCTGATCTTCTGTTTGTGTAGCTCTGGCACAGATGTACAGACACCACCACCTTGGACACTGTTCTCAGGTGAACAGTCAAACCCAGGAGCAGTGACTGTGTGCAGCACTTCCTCTCCCATGAGGCAAGCCGGGGGACTCAGACCCATCTCTCTGTTTGGCAGAAGCTCTTTGGAAGTGGTCAGCCCACTGCCCACACTGCAGCCGTCTGCCAGGAGAGGCCTGCTGTCATGTCTGCCAACCTGTCTAAAGCCAAACAGATCATAATGTCATCACAAACTGATGGGGAAAGCAGTTTGTAAACAGTATTCATCTGTTGATTGTGAAAGCCTGTTTAGGTTATTTTACCACAGGAGCTGCATAGTCTGCGTTAGAGGTGGAGTTTAAAAAAAAGTGTGAGATTTTACTCTCCCCTTTGATACAGTGTGTTCTGTGATTTTCCTCTTTGAACCACTGCTGTAATGAGAAAATAAAGCAATATAAAAGCATACTTTTGACCAGTTGTGTGACAACTTTAAAACATAACTTGATTAATCATAGAGGTCCACTTATTTGTATGTCAGTATTGAAACATGACGAAATGACAAATAACAGAGTTGCAATACCTTTGAGAGAAAATATATCTCCCTAAACTAGTCATGTTTATAGTGACTGTTTCTCATTTGTGCAACAGCTCTTGTACAACTATAACACCTGTGAACCAGAGGCACAGGCCAATCTGAGGTGTAAAAAAACAATGATGCAACAGGTGAGTGACAGCTCTGTAAACAGCAAATCTGTGTTTGTTTTCAAAAGAGAATTTCAAAAATTTTAACGATAAATATAAAACTGGTAATGAGGCCATTTTATATTTACACACTAGATATTTTATACTTAATAAAATATCTACTTTTATTAGCATGTGTAAATGCGTGGTGTTAATGAAGGCAGAGGTTAACACAAATGCCAGATTAAGTCACGACGACAGATTTTAGATATATTGCTGAAGAAATTAAAAATGATAATATTGAAATATTATTGAAATTTATTATGCCACTGACACACTAACCCAAGAGCAGATTTAAACCACAAAAACTATTCTAACCCTAAAATATTGTTAAAAAACCATGAGCTGCAATAAATAAACAGCAGAAAGAAGCACTTCAGTACTTTTTAGCACTTCATTTTGTATCTGTAGTCACAGAACTTATTTCAATTCAGTTATCAACGGCTCAAATCCTCATACAGTCAAAAAATAACCAAAACTTCCCAGTAGTGCAAAGAAAATGTACACATGATAAATAATGAATCCCAAAATATGTAGTCGATAAACGAGGTCAATATAGTATTTAACCTGACAGGCCTATGTCATATTCCATCTTAGGACAAGTTTTCTGTTGTTTTGTTATTCCACTGCATTTATTTATTTATATATTTTGTGGTAAAAACTTTATATGGTGAAAACATCTCACATCATGAAGACCATGTGACCTTCCTCTCTGGGGTCTTTGAGTTGCTTATTGACAGCAGATAAAAGAGGATAAGTGGCCTGCTCCTCAGTGCGTTCTGATGGAGGGCAGTGGGGGCTGGTCTTGGTGCTTCCCTCACTTGAACAACTCGTGCACACGTCTGCAGCAGCCACACTCCTCCACAGCACTCCTCTACACTCTTCTGGCTCTGGTCTCTCTGCTCACTGTGGCTCTCAATCTGCTGGTGATTGTGTCAATCTCTCACTTCAGGCAGCTGCACACACCCACCAACGCCCTACTGCAGTCCCTGGCTGTGTCTGACCTGGTGGTGGGGCTGCTGGTGATGCCTATAGAGGGGGTACGGCACATGGAGATGTGCTGGCTGCTGGGCAGGCTCCTGTGCGCCCTCACTCCTTATGTGTCCTACTGCCTGCTGTCAGCCTCTTTGGGAAACATGGTGCTTATCTCCATAGACCGCTACCTGGCCATCTGTGACCCCCTGCTCTACTCATCCAAAGTGAGCCTGAGCAGAGTGCGAGTGCTCATCTGTCTGTGCTGGGCCTGTTCTCTGCTCTATAACGGCTGTATTCTGATAGGACACCTGAGCCAGCCCGAGCGCTACAGCACCTGTCACGGGGAGTGTGTGGTGGTCATTAGCCACACCGCAGGGACTGTTGACCTCCTCATTTCTTTTGTCACACCATGCACAATCATGGTTGTACTGTACCTCCGTGTGTTTGCAGCGGCTGTAGCTCAAGTACAAGCGGGCCGGTTCAGAGTAGCCTCAAATGCACAGGACACAGGCCCCAGAGTGAAACGCTCAGAGAAGAAGGCGGCCAGAACTCTGGGCATTGTCATAGCAGTGTTTCTGATGTGCTTCTGTCCTTATTACTATCCTGCCCTCGCAGGCGAGGACACTTCTACGAGTCTGTCCTACTATGCACTCTTGTCCTGGATTATGCTGCTGAACTCATGCATGAACCCTCTGATTTATGCCATGTTTTATCCCTGGTTCAGAAAAGCTGTTAAACTCATCATCACGTTCAGAATTTTACAGCACCACTCGAAAGAAGTTATTGTCCTCTAGGTGGCGCCAAAAGAATATGTCTAGTCTTATTGCAATTTTAGCAATGTTTGAAGTTTTAATTTCTAAATGATGAATTCACCCTTTTCAAATGTGTACATAGTCTTTTTACAAGGTATTTGTTAACCTGTGAACTTCATAATATTATGTTTTATTGCAAAAGATAGAGCTGGCGTTAAATACAGTAAAAAACAGTCAATGACTAAATGGGTAAATTAAATGAAGCCTTAGTATTCTAAAAGCCTTAATCTGTAATCAGTAAATGTCCAGCTCCACTATACAAAAGATAAGACTGACTGTCCCATAAAGTAAACAGTATATGTAGTCATCAAAAAACCTCAATTTGTTATTTCAATGTTCTGAAAATGTATTCACATAGAATTTTGATTATAAGCACAGATGTAGTGCAATTAAACTCTGTATTTATGCTTTACCCGATTAATCAGAATCCTATGTTGTGTATGCTCCTTGCTGAGATCACATTCAATCTTTATTTGGCTAAAAAGCCAGTGTGGTAAATATTATATAGTGTTAAACTACATTTTTAGAAGATGCTACTAAAACCGCGTGGGTTGCTATTCATGTCACTGATGCATTGTGCTTTATTTATTGTGTTGTGTTTGCCAAATTGTACATAAACAGACAGTGACTTAATATATTTGTGACAGATTAAGACTAAATAAAACTCAATAAATGTGCTACAGCAATACCAACTGTGTTCATCAGTCTTTGATAATATTTCTCCAAACTTACTCAAAATATAGAGGCTTATTTCCAAGGCGCAGGTATTTTCTGAACATTACAGCATTTGAAGACCTCAAACGTTACAGAACCTGTAAAACACAAAGAGGAAGATCAGAATCAAGAAATACACCTCAGCCCTATTGAAGACTGAAAACTGCTTGTATCACTTTATAGTCTACAAGATATTTTCTTTATTACATCTATGTGTTTGGTTGGTGAATTTTAGTTTTGGAGTTTATAAAAAGGTGACTACATGCATGTGACTACAAGATTACAAACTTCAAACTACTTCATAGCTTCATTGCTTTGCCATGTATGCAAGGTTCATAGTGTGTATTGATTCATAATTATCATTTTAGCAATAATTTTCGCTTGTTTATTGCATCTTTGTTATACATTTAGAATAATAAACAATTAATTTGAAACAAAGTGAGGCCAAATTTAGTTGAGTCTGAATAGATGATGACAAATTGCATCATTGTCATGAGGGGGGGTGAGGGCAATAGATCATGAGGATAAATACAGGGCCTATTTTGAAGTTTGTGTTAAGTCTCTGATGGAGGGGAGTGGGGGCTGGTCTTGGTGCTTCCCTCACTTGAACAACTCGTGCACGCGTCTGCAGCAGCCACACTCCTCCACAGCACTCCTCTACACTCTTCTGGCTCTGGTCTCTCTGCTCACTGTGGCTCTCAATCTGCTGGTGATTGTGTCAATCTCTCACTTCAGGCAGCTGCACACACCCACCAACGCCCTACTGCAGTCCCTGGCTGTGTCTGACCTGGTGGTGGGGCTGCTGGTGATGCCTATAGAGGGGGTACGGCACATGGAGATGTGCTGGCTGCTGGGCAGGCTCCTGTGCGCCCTCACTCCTTATGTGTCCTACTGCCTGCTGTCAGCCTCTTTGGGAAACATGGTGCTTATCTCCATAGACCGCTACCTGGCCATCTGTGACCCCCTGCTCTACTCATCCAAAGTGAGCCTGAGCAGAGTGCGAGTGCTCATCTGTCTGTGCTGGGCCTGTTCTCTGCTCTATAACGGCTGTATTCTGATAGGACACCTGAGCCAGCCCGAGCGCTACAGCACCTGTCACGGGGAGTGTGTGGTGGTCATTAGCCACACCGCAGGGACTGTTGACCTGTTTGTCACCTGTGTGGGCCCATGCACCATCATGATTGTCCTGTACATACGAGTGTTTATCATTGCGGTCTCTCAGGCACGTGCAATTCGCGTAAGAATCGCCTCAACAGCCTCTGTAGGAACAATGGCTAAATCGTCAGAGAAGAAGGCAGCCAGAACTCTGGGTGTTGTGATTCTTGTGTTTCTCATATGCTTCTGTCCATACTATTATCCTGCTATTGCTGGGGTGGAAATATCAAATAACTTGTCATACTTCTCTATTCTGTCTTGGATTATGCTGCTGAACTCATGCATGAACCCTCTGATTTATGCCATGTTTTATCCCTGGTTTAGAAAATCTGTTAAACTCATCATCACATTCAGAATATTTCAGCCCCACTCTAGAGAGCACACTTTTTAAACATTTTAATAATAATGTTCATGCAGTGACAAACTTGTGAATATTTGTTTAACAAAAATCATATCATTTTCTTCACTCACCTAATATCTTATTGTACATCAGCAGAGCTGCATTCTTGTTAGACACGATGCTGAAAAACAGAACACAAATGTTCAATAACTATGTCTAAATCCTAATTTGTAAAACTATAACTATATGAAATGAATTGGAAAAACACATGTTGTATGCTGTTATTTGGATTCACACTGAAAACAAGTTAATGTTTTAACTAGTGTGAAGTCTTTAGCTAAGTAATGAAATAATGCATGGGCATGGCTGAGACTAAAATTAACAATATTGTCTGTCAGATAATAAAACCAGCTTGTTTTATGTTTTGTGCCATCTGTAGCTTGTACATAATTTCCCCAATTAACCCTACAGCATTGCTTTTAAAGAACTGTTGGCTTCCTTCTGGAGCAGTAATTACATAATGTGTATTATTTGACAGTTTCTTTATAGCATTGCCTGAGCCATAATGCTAGATATCACAGTGTTATAGTTGTGACTTGGTAAATCATTAGATTTCAATATATAAAACACAGCTCTATAATGCAAATGTGTATAGTAGCATAACTTCAATATGACCATTATTACCCGTATTATTTCAAATCCACTCTTTAATCATGGGAGTCATCAGGGACCTCAGAGAGATCCAGAGATTTCCTGAAGGCACCACATATCAGATGAATGAATGACTGAATCAAGTTAATAATGCATAAAAGGTAAGGCCAATATTTACAGAAAACAATGTATTGATACTTTCCAGCTGATGTCATCAACATTCTGTGGGGGTGTGATGCTAACTATAGACACTGCTCTGTCTGAATCTCTGTTACTCAAGTTAGACTTCAATCTGAGCTGTGCCTACAGCATTCACTCTCTCACATTTTTTCTTGAAAATTAAACAGGAACAACACAAGTTTTCAGACAACACTAAAACGTTTTTTGTTTGTCTGTGTTTGCTAATGTGTGCATTGTGTCACCATGGTAACTGCTCAACGTTCCAACATAAAGATACACATAAAACACCTCCAATGTGATGTCACTGCAAAGTATCAATAAAAACTCTTCAAATGCACAGTGTGTTAGCAGTGGATCAATAAAGTTAATCATATCTTGAATATCACAGTGCTTTCAACTGCATGGTTTTGGTCAGGGCGATATGGATTAAGATTTTTGTTGTTATATTTTATTTTTACTCATTACAAATAAATATTTTAATGTAAGGTTCCTGAACATATACAGACTTTTAGTTGGCAGCATTTAAAACACAAAAACTCTTCTTCAAACTACATTCTTTTACTTCCCCAGGATGGGCTGATAGACTAAATTGGTTGAAAATCTCCAAGATGAACATTGCAATCGACTAATCTAATGGTTAGATTAAAATGGAATCAATTGCACAGACCTGGCAGTTACATGAAAAGCCCAGTGACATATCTTTGTAAAGCGCACAGAAGAGGACACCAAACATACTCTGACTCTTGAATACTGGACAGTTTTCCACTGGCCACAATCAAACTGTTGTGTTCTGCTGCAAAGACCCCTTATCTCCTGTGGCGCTCAGGCCAGACTCATGATAAAAGCTGCACAAGGACAGCGGCTCAAATGTCTTCACAGTCTTGACCAGGACGGTACTAAGCGGCAGTGTCATAAGTGAACATTAAATATCATTAAATATTAAAATACGTTCATATTAAATGAGATTTTAAAGTTAACATTTTAACTTTGAAAGAAGTATTTTATGTAACCTTTTACAAAAGAGAGCAAGTACTGTAGTTGCTTCTGCTGTCTTAGTTTTCTATGTGAGTCAAGATCAAATTAATGTATCAGCAGTAATGAGGAGTAATATAGATATGACTTTACATCTATCTTTGGATCTATCAGACCTCAGTGGAATATGATATGGCAGCTTTCTAACTAGTCTGTGAACACTTTGGTCATTCAGTTCACACAATGAAATGGGGAAAGCAATGAGTGGAATGTGGAGTTTGGCTGCATGGATTTGACTTAAAGCGTAGTGCATGCAGGCACTTGCCACCATGTGAGTGCGGGCCGTGCGTCTTTAATCCTGACGCGGCTGCCAGTGACTGGCTCACAAATCGGATGTTTTCTCATTCGAGCGTTTCCCAGACACACCTTTCTCTCCCACAGACACAGCAGCCCAGGTCCCTCTCTTCCTCTAATTCACTTTAGGGTTCCTGGTGGGTCCGTCTCCCTAGGAGAAACTAACAGCACAATTAGGACCAAATTTGCACTTTTCAACTTCTTTTTTATCTCTTCCTGTGTGACACCAAGACAAACAGCTCAAGGGCATGGTTAGGGAGGTATGTCAAGTAAAAGGGAGGTGAGGCTCCAAGGTGTACCAGTTCTGTGAACAGAAAAAATGCTTGACTGTAAAAGCTATAACTTTGGGCAGACAGTCAGTTATAAGAGATCTCAGAATTGGCATTGACATTACTACAAACTGCCACTAAAAACACTCTGTACACTGTACCTAACCCTACAACCACAGTATAAAATGTATATGATGTAAAATAAGGCGAGAAGTCCATAAGCTAATATCCTCCACAATACAAGCACAATTCTTGTGTCTCACATCAGTAACCCCGCCCACGACTTGGTACAACCCATCCATTTGTGTCATTTTTTCTCATTCACCAGACAGGACGCAGACAGGACGCAATCCCACACCACATGTGTTTGGATTGGAATATAATCAGACAAGATTTTGCAACTCCTTTGGGAGCAGGATTTGGGAAAAGCCTTTTCTTTTTCTCTGCGGTGTCTCTCCATGAGGCCAACAGGAAAGTTTGGACAGATTTAGAAGCCAGCAGAAAGGAGTTCCCTCAACAAGACGTGCTTTTACCTTTACCCTGGACAGGGATGGGATTAGTGCTACCAGTGTATGAGAAGAAACAATATAGATAAGGAAAGCAAGGACGAGCACATGTTTGAAGGACGAGGAGACAAGGGGATAAGTTAAGGTTTAAAAAATAGATTCAATATAAGGTCAAGGACATATTTAAGACATCCGAGATTCAAGAACAGAAAATACAACCTGCTACGGCTGCCCCTCTCTTTGAAGCCAGACACCTGACCTACAAAATAACTGGAACGATGCATACAGAGCAGTAGCAGAGGAAGTAGCTGCTCCTAACACAATTGCATCTGTGTTCGCTACCATTAAGTCATCATGTTTTATTCAAACCTATTCCCTAATACAAACAACCTGCGTCGGAAGAGCAACTTTGTCCCAGGGTAGAATGAAGAGAGGAGCAAAACGGTTATGTACCCAGTCTGATATCCCCCGCTGCTCCTCCCTGCTCCCACCACGCTCTGTGTCTCCTGTCTCTCCTGTACGTTGCATGCATCAGTAATACTATTCACTTCCATCGGCTCACTATGTGGATACCAGCCCTGCTCCTATGGATCCTTAACAGCAGCCACTTGTGCTCAGGACAAGATTATACAGACTATTACCAAGCAGGAGCCACTGAGGTGAGGCTTTCCTTCAGCATCTGATCTTGTATGGCTCTTTACAAACAATTCAAATAAATGTAGAAAGTAGAAAGAATTGATACCTGGAAAACTTCAATAAATTGGGTTTTTCTATAAGATGTTCCAAAAGCCTTCAAACCTACAAGATAGAAGAGGCTACATGTTTATGATTTGCCTTTTAGCAGCACATGTATACAAAACAGGTGGGTTTACGTCAAGCTTAAAAGATGGAGTAAAGCCTGGGACTTCATGTTTCGTGTTACTGGTTAAGAAGAAATAATGTTACTGTGCACATGTCAATAACAATTATAAGCTCTTGTATTATGAAATCATCACACAAATGTATTCTACATAATAGTAGGTTATTTCATTTGTTTAAAATGGTGTTAGCCTGGGCTTCCAGCCTTACTTTAAATACAGTTTAGGTTCCTTGCAGGAAACATTCATGTGCTCCGAGTACTAACACAAGCATTAGTCACAACTGACTGTGGATAACTTAAAAGCTTACTACATCAAACCTCTCACATAACAAGAAGTAATAATAAGGGTCCCACCCTTGTTTGAACAGATACAATTGCTTAATGCATTGTATATGCAATACTAATCTTCTCATTGACCAGATATTTCACTGTGAAAGTGTAAATAATCACAAAGAATTACTTGTCCACCATTATGGGAAAAAATATTAATTTCTCTGCAGGTCTAGTGCCTCTCACAGTAAACTCCCATAAGATGCAGGTACTAATATTGCATTCAATATTACAATTATATAGACTCAAGTTCAGGGGTAACAGGAGACCAAATCCATTTGATCAAATATTCATGAATATCATGGGCAACTTTATCACCGGATGGTTTTTTATTACATTTTAATGATGATGATTTATTGATTAGTATAGCAAAAGTGGAATGACTAAACTACTGAGAAGAAACAGCTGATATGACAATAGCTTTCCTGTGAATGGGTATGTGGAACCATTAGCGATAACATTTGGAATAGCCTAGTACACATCTGAAAACTGGAGGCCCTATGCAATCTGTGACCTACAGAAGCTTTATGTCTGTAAACTTGGTAGTGGTTATTAACTCAACACTTGCATGTGTTAAAAATACAATTACAAAAAGTATTATTTCTAACATATTGTTAGAAATAATACTTCATTATTTTGGACTTAGGGCCTCATTTCCTAGTGAACCAATGTGTTGGAGACACTTTTTTTTTTTTAAATTCCATCGGTCCTCTATTTAGAGAGGTTGCTGGCGCTAAGCTAGCGCAAGTCAATGGGCACAGTTAGCCTGCCACTAAAAACAGTCTTACCTACTCCACAGTGCACCTGAGGCAAAACTGTCGATGTAAATGTCTGTGTTGATAGAATAATTTTAGAAGTAGAACAAACCTTGCATTTGAAGGATTTATGTCTGAGTAGCAGTAGTAGCGAATTGTACTTTCTGATAGAAAGCTTGGCACTGGCGGACTGATATATGAGAAAATAGTCCCTTCAACATGCTACGATTCATGCTACGCAAGATTAGTTTTATTTTAAATATTATTCTATCAACATGGGCATTTACATTGACAGTCTGGCATAATAATTATTTTGCTTTGGGTGCTTAGTGGAGTGGGTAAGACATGCGCTAGCCTAGCACCAGCAACCTGTGGAAATACATGGACTAAATATTTTAAAAAAGTGTCTCCACACGTCTCCAACACTCTGGCTCACTAGGAAATGAAGCCCTATGTCCAAAATTCCCAACTGTCCCTTTAACGACATCTTGACGACAACCTTTTGCACTGGTCTATTACTTTCTACCAAACCACAAAGCAAACTGAAAGAAAGGTACACAATTCTGTTAAGTCCAACCTAAATGCCAACTTGAGCAGGGCAATAAATTATTTTATAACAAAGAACTAGGCTACAAAACATTTATTGTAGTATTATGGCATTGGCCACCATTAGGCTATACAAAACATAGCTTACTCCTATAAATGCTTCCATAAAACACGCTGGAAGTTTTTTTTTATTTTTTAAAGTTAACAACCACTATAAGGGTAAATTAGACTTACCTTTAGCTTCTGTACAAGCTAACGCAGTTAACGCTACCATTTATCCAATTATACTTCCATCCATTTAACCTAGCCATTTACCTACCATGGATAGCCTAGGAACAAAATGTGAACTAACTTGCTCTAAAAAGATCGAGCGTCAATTTAACCTGCAAAAATGCCTGTAGTAGATACTTATAACCAGTAAAGCAACTGGAAGAAATGCTAAGTTGGCCAGTGCTAATTTCTTGTTCAAAGTGTATACAATTATTTGATTATCTTTAACATAAAATAATAGGTGTGTGTATATTATATAAGGCATTGTTCCTTACTGGAACCTAGATAAAAGAAACAAAACCAACACAGACACACAAAAGAAAAGTTTGCGTTCACACTTGTCCTGATTTAGTCCTGGTTGCATCCCATTGAAGTCCTGATGTAGTCTTGGTTTAGTCCTGGTCTAGTTCCACTGGTTTAGTCTCAGTTGAGATTCATTTTGATGCTGTTGTTTGCAGTCCCCTGTTCTGACAGAGGATGATTTCAGCACAGTGTCCAGTGTGGATGAGCTGCTTCAGCTGCTTCTCCCCGAGTATAGTCTGCTGCAGCACTGTCTGAGGAAGAAATCGTGGCCTTCATCTTTTTCCTCTGCTGTTCCTCCACTGCAGCCTGATGATGATCTGTGGCGTCCAGAACCCGTTTATAAATTTGATGGAACATTAGGAGGTAAAAAAAAAATCTCTTAAGATGAACTGCATACAAGAGTGAAGTAGGCTGCTCCAACATGTTTGTATTGTAGTGATCCTTGAAGAGATCCAAAAAACTTCATGCCAGCCCAGAGAAGTGTGTGTTGAGGTTTCCAAAGAATACCCTGACTCCACAAGCCAGCTCTACCTCCCTCGATGTGTGGCTCTGCACCGTTGTGGAGGATGCTGCAACACTGAAGCCTTCTACTGCACGAACACGAGCCATTCTCTGGTCAATAAAACAGTGAGTCACAATGATCTGACTACTGTGCATGTAAATGATCCTTTTGCTTGGTAGACATATTGTCTGCTGTAGTCAATTAACTGCCCGGACTTTATAATATTTAATCATAAAAGCTTTGCAACATGATCATCATGGAGTTTAACTCACTGGCTGCATATGCATAGCCTACTATAGAGCCAGGTTAGATGATACTTTGCCTTTTTTCTTTGCTTGCAACAAAAGCATAAAAAGTATGTAAAATTACTGAAGTAATGAATGTTGCAGTGTGTATACTAAACAATAGCCTAGCACTTCAGTACATTTCTTCTTTTAGCTAATGGAGCTTACCCCACCCCGCATGGAAAGAGCTGTAGTCATGGTAACCTTTGTCAACCACACTTCATGCGAGTGCTTATCCAAGAGGCCTCTGCACAGCATCATAAGAAGAGCCACAGACCACCTGTGAGTAAAACCAGGAAACTTGGGTTCATTTATGACTGGACCTTTCATACGATGTCTGTTTGTTTGTAGGTGTTCCCCGCCTGACATTCCCTGTACTGCAGGCTCACTGTGGGACCCCGTCAGCTGCATGTGTGTCTCTATGGACACCATCAACTACTCCCAGCGAGAGACAGGTAAGAAGAGATATACTATTAAGGTACAACGTGTAATTTTTTTGGTTGGGGGTCCATCACCTTCTCATTTCTATTGACATGTCATTGCGCTGTCTGCTGTTCACAGAATGATATTGATATATATAAACAGCTCTATTAGAGGTGGTTTTATTGCTCAAAAATACCTAGTAAAACAGGCACTCTCATTGTGGCCTCCCCACAGATTTGACCAGTAACTTGGTTTGGTTTGGTCTTCATGGAGATAGAAAGGTTTAATACCATACCGTGAAATATTCCAGACAAAGCAATAACACCTCCATGGAGAAAAGCATTTGACGGACCACCACCAGAAAAGTTACCTTCACCTTTAAACCACTGTCTATATTACTTGTTGTACGGATGTTTGAAAATATTTTTGGAGTGCCTATAAAACTACAGCTAATCATTGCTCTCGCTCCTGCTCAGAGGTTCTGGACTCTGGCTTGCTGGCTCTGTGTGGGCCTAACAGAGTTTTGGAGGAGTCGACCTGTGAGTGTGTGTGCCGAAACGGCCTCACTGAAGCCAGCTGTGACCTGGGCTGGAAACTGGACCATGACACCTGTAAGAGACACGCAGGCTACATGTTCAGTACCGGTTACTTCAGGTAATAAAATAGTCTTTTCTACAGGTGAATGTCAGTGTGAGGGTCCGGGGGAGGGGAAGTGGTGCCCCCCTGGACAAAGGTGGGACGAGGATCTGTGCGGTTGTGTGTGTGATGCGACGTGCCCCGGCAACCAGCCCCTGAACCCTGACACTTGCCTGTGTCAGTGCAGAGAGAGCCCACAGACCTGTCTACGGCAAGGCAAGAGGTTCAACCCAAACACATGCAGGTGGGTCCTCTACTTTGTATAGGCCTGTCACCATTACAAATTTTGAAGTAAGATATATTGCTAAAGTAAATACATGATAAATAATTTTATTGAAACAAATTTATGCCACTGACACAGAAACCCAAGAGCAAATTTAAACCACAAAACCTATTCCAAAGCTACAATAAATAAATAAAAGAATGAAACACTTACATACTTAATTTGCATCTGTAATGTGTCAGAGATTTATTAATTCAACTTTTACAGCTTAAATCTTATCATATAGCCAAAAAACAACCAAAAGTCTCCCAGCAGTAAGAGTGTGTAAGAAACTATACACATGATAAACACTGAACCCCTAAAATATTGTTCCAGCTTTTATATACGAACGATAAGTTGATACAAGTATCATGACAGGCCTAGTTGTATGTTAGGTATGATCCCTTTCCAACCTTAACACTTGCAGATACACTTACAGATACAGATAGCTCATATAGATTTTGGTAGGTTTTTACACCAGAGGCCCTTTTGGACACAACCACATACAGTAACTGGAAGGGCAATGTGAACCTTTAGTGAACTGTCCAATTTGGGGCCTGAGCTCAAAGCTATTCCTTCTTCTGAAAACCCAAAATTACATTTACGCCGACTGGCATAAAGTCATGTCAGAAATTGCTCTTACAGCCACTTAGCCGGCACATATGTAATAAAACAGAAGCCAAAAAAAGAAGCTGATACATCCAGAACTCTCAATGGACATGTCAAACATTCCTCAGACAGAAAATATCTCCTTACTGTTTCCGTTGCTTTGGTCTCCCGGCCTTTTATGGAGATTTGGCTTTCCTAATGTGCACCCATGTTGTGTGCACATTTCATGCGTGCTGCGGTTCCCACAGGCAGCATGCTGTGGCCCGCTCCTCCTCTGACCTCACGGCCCTGCAGAAAGAGTAAACTTGGTGACAGGATTTTGCATGTCACTGTATACTCTATTTAACCCAAAATTAACCTTAAAATATGGGAAAGTTCAACCAGATCAGAATATGAGACTGCGATTGAGTCCAAAATGTAAGCCTAATTAATGTTTTCTGACAAATTCAAACTGTAACTCCCATATAGAGTGGACTGGATCAGCTATTGGAGCCTTCATTGTTGATACATAAATTTTCCAAGAAAACAGAATTGCGCATTTCCATGATTTGATAGGGGACAACTAACAGCATGTGGGTGTAAGGATTGAAAAAAAAAAAAATTAATGGCATGGAAATGAAGGGCTCAGCATTCTGAGTTCTGTCTCAGCAACTAGCAGACATGATCTGAGGATAAGAAATACTTAAGTGTTATGTGATGATTCTGCCAATTTTTACAACTCCGGATACAAAAGCGATAGCCTATAATTAGGTTGATCGTATTATTTATTTTTTCAAAAGACACAATTTGGTTATCTATGGTAATTTTACCACAAATTTAACAGTATATTTGTTGTGCAGTTGCTACAGGCTACCATGCAGGAAACCCAGACGAGTGTGCCAGGCGGGATTTTACTATAGCCACCATGTCTGCCAGTGCATCCCCAACTACATGAGGCCAGAGTGGAACTAACACAGCACTGGAGGATGCTACAGCAGAAGTTCCCGGAAAGTGATTTGCTGATTAAAACTTACTGGGATGTTTGATGCACTTGGCCCTGTGCCCTGTGTAAATACCACAGTGGTATCTGGAAGCACCCGGTGATACCTGGGGGCGGTGTAAAAAAACATGACAAGGAGGCGGGCTCGTCCAATCAGAGGAAGCTCTGCGGCGGCGTGTTGGAGCAGGACGCTAAAGCCCCCATGGCAGCATGAAACGGAAAGTGGAATAACATAATAACAGCGCCTGCTCCATACTTTCACCAGACTGTGTTAAATACGCTCAAGGCGACAGCAAATGAGATATCTGAGAGGATGTATTCACTACACGCGTAACATGATGTCAGTGCATGTCTTATGTAGAAATGATAGGCGTGTGGCCCATCCAAGTACAATACTGTATTGTACATAGATTTTTGCTGTTCTGAAGGAGACTTAAGAATTGTCCACATTTTCAAAGCTTAATTCTTCACCATGATTATCTGCAGATTCTAATTATTCTTTTTGAGGCCTTCAGTCACCATTCAAGTATCATTACATTTGGGAAAAACTAGCCTTGTAATTTATGTATTATGAAATGTAAATATTTTATTTAAAATTTGTGATTGTTAAATGTTGTATTTAATGGAAACCAAAACATTCCTTTGTAAATATTGTTGCTAGTAATTTGTGGTACAGCTGTTGCAATTCTAAAGTTCTAGTTAAAGATAAGTAAGTTTATTTAGCCTGGCCAGACAAGATTATGCTTTTCCCAGTTTGGATTTGCCAGGCTAATAGTTACTCTCAAAAAATAAGGACTTGTGTATGAATAATTTCCCCCAGATTTAAAGTTGAATACCACAGCATTAAACTCCAGGGTAAAAGTGTGAACAACACTGGGGTTTAACTATGCTTATGTACTATGTAGAGAAATAAAACCATTAAACAGCCAAACATGGAACATCTAGTTTGGTGCATGGGCTTGGTTATAAAGTGTACACACACCTGTGCAGTATTCCCATGGTATCTTGTTTCAGGCCCCCTCTTCCACAGCCCGGACTGTCTGCTTCAATAAAACAATATCACAGTGAAGTAAAGCAGAGGCTCTTGTGTCTGTCCTTTACGATCTGCTGGGCAAAGAGGATCATGTAGTGACTTTCAAATTCAACCATGACATGCAGATTCTTCCAGTGAAAAATTTGGTTTAGACGTGCTCAGACTGCCTCAAGCCACTACGCATAAATACCAAGGTCTTTTGAGTGCACCTGGTTATGTCGCCACTGCAGATCATCATTATATTATTAAAACAATTTAGAGTGGAGACAAAATTTAAGGACTATTACGATAAACACTCAATTATTCTGCTATGACTAGAATTAGAATTAAAACTAGAATTAAAAAAAAAAAAGTTTGTGTAAGAGATTTTATTTTTAGATAGTAAGACCAAAATATAAACCCAATGCCAACACCCTTTACAGTGCAAGCTATTGAAACTCTTCAAATATTTACAAAAGATAGAAAATAAAACATAAATAAATAGAATGATGTGGCTCCCAGTAATACTTACAAAATATGGTGCCTTAAGGTGACCATTTGTGTAAATCACTTGATGCTCTGGTCTTGGACATGGCCGAGATAAAATGTAGTTTACAATTGTGGCTGTTCCGTTATAAAAAATTAGCAAGAACAAGGAGCACATCCATTATGGTTATTGCCAAAGTAAGAATAATTGTTACATGAATACAGTAATAAATACATATATCATAAAATGTACCTGATAGAAAAGCCACCTGACTAATATGACTAATATGCTTTCAACAATAGAGAATGTGAAGTCTGCCCTCTACTGGACATAATGACTCAAAGGGAAAAAGTAGATGAGACCTTCTTTAACCCAAGCACAGCTGCAAAAATACAGTTAGTTTTTAATAAAACATGTATAATAAAACCTTCATAAAGAAGATGCAACAATTCTGGAGCCACTTGAATTTTAGACTTTGAGCCTAAATACTGTGAACATGAGCATGCATAAAAGGCTAAAGATGTAAGCAGAACTAAACAAGTGCAAAAAAGCAAAAATAGAATCATTTTATGGCTTACAGATGCAAAAATAGAAATCCCAGTGATAGATGAGCAGTCAGAGTCTGGTTTCACAGCTTTAGTCCAGTTTTAAAGCCACAACATTTCATGTAGAATCCCTGTGAAGGTGCTAGACACAGGTCCAGAGCAGGCACTTCAGCACTGTTCAGTAGTCTCACAGAGCGGCTCATTATTGTCTCAGGCTGCAAGTCACGTACTGCAGCAGAAAACTCACGCTTTAGTAGTCTCTTCTGCCATTTTCAGTTTAAAAGCACAGTTACCGAGGTTGTCCTATGGAAGAGTTCATTCAGGAAGCTTAAATCCACCATGCAAAGAGGAAGGTGGATCCAGATTTCCGAAGACATTCAACTGGTGCCTGGAGAAAAACAAAACAAAATTTGAATATATGACAAAAACAAAGTAAAGTTTTTTTAATACCACTCCAACAGAATTTAAATCCAAACTGACTAGATAATTTTTAACCCTTATTAATAACACTGCATCATAGGATACCCAAATATTGAATTTCAATCCATTTCCTGTTCCCACCTATTCTGAGTATCCTCACCCTCTTAAACCTTACTACCATAATTACATATGAGGAATATAAGGTGAAATAAATGATTACATATTTTGCCATACGAGAGCAAATGTTGTTATGCACTCACCCTCGTCATCAGAGTCAAATCCAAAGAGGCTGGAGCACTTCTGCTGGAGATGCCACTGCAGCTCCTGGTCGCTGCTGAATGTGGTGAAGCAGTTGGCGCAGCGTTGTCTTTGCTGGGAGACCTGCACTGTGGCCTCGGGGGTTTTGGGGACTTTTCGGGACGTCCCAAAGAACATGGACATGTCTTTTCGCCGTTTGGGCATGACTGTGAACCTCTCCTCCAGGTACGCGGTGGCTGGAAGACGCATGTACGGTTTCTTCTTGTATTCGCTCAGAGCTTTTTCAAACGTGGCCAGTGGACTCTCCTCTTCCACCGGCACAAAGTCAAATAAACTATGGCCTTTTAAGCAAGTCTTGCCTTCTGCTTTCTTTGGGATTGTTGGTTTAACTTTATCAAAATATTTTTTCTTTGTATTCACATTCTTATCGCTACTACCTTGCTTATTACTCGCCTGGCTGTTTCCGTCGGTGGGTACAGGTTCACCGTTGACTTCACTGGAGCTGGACACGGACACTTCTGGATCAGTTGTTTTTAAAGCAATTTTACGAGATTTTGGGTTGACAGTTTTACCTTCTGATTTTGACTTTTCTTTTCTCATTTTCTTAGAGGGTTTGTCATTTTTAATAGCATTTCCAGGTTTCTTCTCAATTTTGATTTGCTTTTTCTTAACTTTCTTTTTTGTCAAATTGGATTTCATTTTAAGATCTTTTTTTTCCCGTCTAATTTTAACAACTTTGTCTTCTTCTTTTGGCATTTCGTTCATATTAACACACAGCGAATTAGCAGCAGGGGGAGAATCTGTAGTTTGCACTTGGTTTCCTTCACTGGTGGAATTTTCTTCAACTGATGCTGGCCTGGCCTCCTCAGATTGTGTATCCGATTTCAACTTTTTAGACGGTGAATCATCAAGTTCATTTTTCCTTTTTGATGGACTAAATTGATCGGTTTTGTCCTTTTTGGATTTGACTAAAGTTTTAAGTGCAGATAAAATTTCATTTTTGTTGCCCAATTTTAACTTTCTCTTCTCACTCTCCACAGACTTCTCATTCGGACTGCTGGATGTGCTTGTAGATTCATTTGTAGATTGGACTGAGATTTGCATAGAGTCACCTTCAGTTGTTGTAATCTCCGCATCTTTAAGCTCAACTTGTTCAGTTTTTGAGGTGGTAGCAGAAGATTGGGTTTCTTTCTCATTTGTTGCCAGATTTGTACTTTCCATCTTGCCCATAATTAAGTCTGCAGCAAGTTGCTCACATTTCTTAATTTCTGTCATGTTTTCCAACATGCCGTGATTAGTATTATCCATGGATGTTCCTGCTATTTTTGTCAGTGCATTGTCTTCATTTGAATCTTGCATAAATTCTGCTTCACCTAGAACAGCGGGTGGCTCAGTGGCATGGTCAGTAGTTTCAAGCCTCAAGTCTCCTCCTTCAGCATTTTGTGGTGATGCTACATTTTGATCTATGGGCGTCACAATAAGGGGATTAATGGGGATATTTGAAGAGGAAATTGAGTCAGACATGTTGGAATTTTCTTCAGTAACTTTTCCTGGCACCACTTCATTCACATCATCTGTATTTACAATGGTGGCGTAGTTTACAGAAGAATCTGTTGTGGTCATTTTTATTTTCTTCAGCTCTGAATTGTCCAAATCTGCTGCCAATTCTCGCTCACAGTTTTGAACCTGGAACCCCATGTCTTTTTCTGAGGTGTCTAAAATGTTTGTTTCCGTCACATTTTCCAAAACCGGTGCATGTTCATGTTCCTCTACTTGTTTATTTTGTGCTTCATTCACATTTTCAACAACTACATTTGACATTTTATCCAGTTCACATTGAGACGCAACAAGCTCCACAGTATTAGAAGTCTCCTCTTTACATGTGACCAGTTCCATATCTTCTGAAATGTCATTTGAGCTCTTGGTATCACTGACTGGTGCCATACTAGCAGTTGTGTCTGTGGTATCCATATTTGCATTTTCCTCCATGACGGGACTGTCCACAACCGGAGCTGCAGGTTCAACCATTCCAGCACATTTTGTCCTTTCAGAGACAAAATTTGATTTTCTTTTCAAAATCTTTCCAGTTGAGCGGATCTCAGCAATGCTTTCAGGCTTGTCAACTTTTGCTTTGTGTCTAGCTGTATTTTTCTCACCCTCTTGTTTTCGATTATGGACTATGGACGTTTTTGATTCTTTCTCTAATTGAATGCTTTTGGTACTATTGTTTAGGGAGGTCTTTGCTTGTCTAGGAGGAAGAACTTTACTAGATAAGCATTGTTTTGATTTGTTTCCCTTCTTTTGTAATGAGTGATGCAATTTGCTATTTGGCTTTCCCACTGAAGACACAATTTTGCGAGTAATTTGCTGGTTGTTCGTTTTGTTTTTGATAATTTGCCTTTTTCTTAACTTTTGCAGTAGCCTTGTAGCAGCAGCAGACTGTGCGGATAACTTCTTTTTGTGAATAGCGGAATCTTTTGTCTTTTTTGTCTCATTAGAATGTGATTTGCAGATGGAACTAGAAGAAACATTTTTATTCGACTTGTTCTTTTTAGATTCATCCTCTTGTTTCTCTTGCTTTACTTGGGTCCTTTCTGGCTTTTCCTTTCGCGTTGCTTTCGACCTTTTGGAGTAGTGGTCCTTCTCGTGCAGGATGAGTTGCCATAGACAAATGAAGAGCTTGGGACAGCCAGGGAGGCAGCACATAGCCTGGAGTGGGCTGTGCTTTCTTGCGTGTCTCCTCATCTCGATTGTAGTTTTAAACCTGGCGGTGCACCCTTTATGAGGACATGGGTGACGTGGTACGAATCTGTGCCTTTCCACATGATGCTGGAAATGGTCAAAGCTATACAATACTCGTTTACAAATGCTACACTTGTTGTTTGACATGTGAAAAGCCAACTCCAGAGGTCTTGTGTTGGAGTAGTGGTCCTCCAGTGCGTGGTACACAAAAAGCGCTACTTGGTTTTTAACTGTGAACCACTGGCATCCGTCCACTGGGCAGAAGAGTTTGTCCCGAAAATCACTGCTTTTATTGATTTCCCATTGTTTCTTTACTTTAGATTTCTTCTTTTGTTTAAGTTTCGGTTCAGACGAAATGAGTACAAGCTCCTCTTTCTCAACTTTAACAGCAACATGTTCATTTCCAATATTTTGATCAATTTCATGACTTCTTTGTCGTAGCCTTGTTTTTGTAATTAAAGTGTCGTTCTCTTTCCTCCTTCCAATATGTCCATTTTCTTTATGCATTGGGACTTTACTCATTGAAAGCCCTTGTTCTTGTTGCGTAGTGTGTCGAAATGTGTAGCCAGATCTTAATTTTCTGACTGGTGGGATTGGTTTCTTTTTCCTCCCTCTTTTCTCATTCAACGCCGTTTTGGTCTTGCTTGACATTTTAACATTCCCAGTTTTATGTTTTTGTTTCTCTTTGGTCCTGGGTTTTTCCGGTGATTTGGCAGCGGTCGGGTTTTGGAGCTTCTTGAGCTTCTCCAAGTGGTTGGACAGGTGAATCATCGCTTTGAGGTCGTTTCTGAAAGTGACCCCGCAGAACATGCACTCGTCTTTGCGATAGTGAAACATGGCGTGCGCTACCAAATGACGCCCTTTGACATCTTTGCGACAGAAGTGGCAACAGAATTCCAATTTGGATTCTTCACATTCTGGCTGTGGCTCCATTGGGTCAAAACCATCATCTTCCCAGGCTGTATTTGAAGGAGGACCAGATGTTGTCTTATCCGAATTATCCTTCTCAATTTTGGACTCTGTAGGGGCACTCTTAACTTCCACTGTGACGTTAAGGTCCTCCTGATTTTGGGGCATTTCAGTTTTGATTTCTGTTTCTACTGTTATAGTAGGCAATATGTCTGTATTGTCAATTGTTGTTTGAGTAACATTATTTTTTGCTTCCCACTTAGACGTGCTGTCAACTTCCACAGTGGGTTTGTCTTTTGGTTCCAGACTATTTTCTGTTGAAATTAAGTCTTCTTCTTTGTTCGTTGTCCCATTTACAAGAGCTACCTGATTTGTAGCTATAGGATCCTGACATGTTGGCTCCTCATTGCTGGAAATGGGAGGAAGAGGATTACTAATTTGATCCTTCTCAAGTCTTGGCACATTTGAGTTTGTATTTGCAATATGTTCTGTAGTGGAAAGGGTTTTCTCTAGTCTTGGGGAGTGCCTGTTTTGATCAGCAATGTTGACTTCCACCTCAACGTCCGACTCCAAAATAGCTGCTGCCAATGAAGCCGACGGAGTGATTTTGGGTTCAATTGCTGTCTCTGCGTCTTTCATTAAGGCGGTCTGTTCCGGCAGCTCACATTTTTCTTTAGAGCTCCTGAGAATTGTATCTGTCACTTGTGGCGTTTGTGATGAGATGGTGACTTTCATCTCCACTGCAGATTTGTCACTGTGCTGCTCCTTATTTAAGGGGTCTAGTTGTCCTGAAGAGCGAGTTATAGTTGAAGATGAGCCTTGCGTTTTTGTCCAGACCTTTTTCCCTTTTGGTTTCCGGGCATAACAGTGCAGGGTTTGAAAGAAAGAGGTTGCATCTTGTGCTTTGAGTACAACTTCATCTCTATAGCTGGTTTTCTCCGGCAAAGTTTCTGAGGGAACTTTGACAGTTGGCTTGTAAAACAACATTTGGGGCAGGCCTCTGTGTCTGTTGCAGGATTCATCATTAAATGTACCCAATAGTTCATTATCTGGCAACGACAGCTCCAAAACCACTTGTGGAGCAGTGGAGTCAATTTGGGAGTCCGATGGCAATTCTTTTTGTTGTTTTTTCAAATTTTCCAATTCAGATTTCGCTTTCTGTTTTGTGTTGTTCTTGACTACCGCATTCCTCCTTCGAAGAGGCAAGTATGGTAAACTTGGGTACTGCCTCCGCAATAGTGGAGCATTCTTATCTAAAGTTCCTGAGTCTTCCAAAAGCCACTTTGGAGTCCTGATCATGCGTTTGGCTGGGACTCTCTCAGAAAGCCGAGTGGTGCGCCTATTTTCCCAATAATCCAAAGCTCTGTTGTGGTGTAGTCTGTCCAGCTGCCAGAACGAAGAGCGCCGCATCGGTTCTGTAGACGAGTCCTTCCATTGCTTTGTACCTTGGTTTCCCTTCTTCTTCAGGGGGAGGTGTTTATTCAGTCGAGGTCTTCCTACTTTCTTTGCAGGAGCTTTATCTTTGCCATCCTTTTGTTGGTCCCCTTTATGCAGTTTCTTTTTCTTGGCCACTGCATTTTCCTTGGTGCTTTTTGATCTGCTTGATGAAGAATTGCTCTCTTTGCGGTAGTAGCTAGGGACCCACTTTTCTTCCATGATTTCTTCTAGAGCAGCACTTAACACTTTCTCATTCATAAGTTTCAAACAATTTGTCCGCAAAGCAATAAGGTTCCAAAACTCTGGGTCAAAATATAAATCCTTCTTCAGAGCCTAAAAAACACAAAACAGTAAAAAATTATTACAATGATACTTCCATACCAGGCAGCCATATTTGAACAGGCACTTACCTGCAGCGTTTCAAAGCGAACACGATTTCCAATGGGACAGCAGTCAACATGATATTCCTGATCAGGATGCATATATAAAATATACACCATCTTATAAGCCTCGACAGAGCGCTCCAGAAAGAAAACAAGGAGGGCACAGGCACGGCAGATCTCCAGGTCATTGGGCATGAGGCTCGCCATCGTTTTGTAAATCAGAGACTTTGTGATGACATCACAAGGAAGACAAGAGCGCAGGGCATTAGCACATAGCTCCACACAGAACTGTACACCCTCTTCACTCAACTGGAAAAGACAAGAAAAATAAGTATTAAATGAATGTATGAAAACTATTTCTGAAATTAACTTTCAAATTAACAGTTCACCTCATGTATTATGACACGAATAAATGGAAAAATAGCATTGACATTGGTGGCAGACAAAATCAGCTGTTCACACTCTTCAAGAAGAACTTCTTTTGATGTTTTTAATCGGCGGTGAAGTTGTCCCCATATAGAAACCAAGTCACTGAAAAATAAAGACAAATTAAATATTATTCAGAGATATTATTTGAGCCAAATATTGTCTCTTACCACAAAAAGTGCATGCTTCCTCTACACAGCTGTAGAGAGAGAAATGCTCTGCTGAAGTCCAGCAGCAGCTCATCATTTTCTTCACTCTCCAAACTACATAGAAAGTGCACTGCATCTTTCCCACTGAAGTCCACTAACTGAGTAAACAGGAACAAGTGTAATGCACTTAACAGAGTAAAAACATAAAATAAAAGGTGAAGGAATCTATTTATACTGACCTCCTCAAGTAGGCACTCATGCTGCGCTGTTTTGTAAAGCCCAGTGAGGTAGACCTGGTAGAAGAACAAGTGCTGTCCGACTGAGGGATGCTGAGCACAACACTTGGCTAGGGCCTGAGCCTCAGGAAGCCGCTGACACGACAGAAGGTAACGCACTCGCAGCTCAAAGAAAACAGGAGGCTCAGAGCTGATGCATTCTTCCACTATGAGAAAACAGTAAAAACATGTTATACAAAAACAGCACAATGCCACACTAGCTAGAGAAAATATCATGTTTTACCTTCTGTCTGAGGTAAAGTAGATTCACTGAGAATGGCATCTAAAGTTGGGCTTGCCCAAGGCCCACCAGCTCTAAGCAATCGCTCCACCTGAAGCAAGTGAACATTCTGATATTTCATAAGGGCCGAGCAACATTCCTGAAAAGAACAGACGGAATAAGTAAATCATTCAGTTTTTTGGGTTTAGTCAAAATCATTGATGATTTCTCACCTGGAATGTAACAGTGATCTTTTTTAAAGGATCTTGATCAAAGTCCTTCTGGTCAAAGAAAAGCAGCAACTCAAAAATACTTCTGCAGAGGAAACACGTGTGTTCAATACATCATTCACATAAATAATCCATAGCTGTGCTTGGGTAAAAACTGGAGGTTTTGGGTTGTCTACTCACAAGGCAAGACTGCTGAGTGTACGGAGTACGTGATCACAGGTCACTGTGAAGAACACAGAGGCCTGGGTGAAGCAGCAGAGGGCCCTCTCCAGGATCCTGAGCTGTGGCAGTGGGACCTTCCAACGCGACGCATAATATTCCACCAGCTACAGACAAAGAAACAACACAGATGTTGAACAGTGATGGTACCATGTGGCTCGGTGATAGAGCAGCTGTGCATGTGCAACTCGCATATAAAGTAAAAATATGAAATAAAAACAAAGAGTGGACACTTAGTAGTATTGGCACCTGGACAAAAGCTGCATGGATTTGCAAAATGCAGAATGAATGCTATTCAGTCACATAAATGCCTTGTAGACTTGTAGACAGTATGTAGTGGATGCTCCTGCACAGGGCTGCCTAAATGTACAGCACATGCCCACTTGTCATGTATAACACAAACCACTGCAAAGTCCAATGCTAAAACTGGACACTCCCCCAACAGTTTTCTCCTACGTCTGTTCAATGCTATAGCCTACAAGGCACTCGCAAACTAATGTCTAAATACACTGTTTTACACCACTTAAAGTCCTTAACTGTTCAACAGAGCCTGGAGACACCATCTAGTGTCTAGTCCATTGTAGAATTGGTGGCCATTTGATGTAGCAAAATAAACTTTAGCTAAAAAGGCTAGGCTACACTAAAATAATGAAAAGTATTTAATAAAACAAAAGAAAATCGTAGTATCCTTCATAGAGACATCAACTCAGTAATATAGAAGAGTACTGCGTAGTAAATAAGCGGTATATAGACTATTCAATTATTAAATAAAGCTTAAGATCCACTAATGAACACAACTTTTGAGTCAATGCTGGCTAGCTGGATCTGGATCTAGTCAGAGAATTTGCACTGTTAGCTAGCTAGTTAGCCATGTAGCCAGCTTTGTGACAGTTTAAATAGTGTATTCACAAGTACGCACAAACAACATCGTGTAAATATGATTCTTGGTGCGACACTAATACCGAAAAGTCATTGCCGTAATGTGTTTTATCTTACATAACAACACTAACGATACTTGTTAGCCATCCCAGGGCTACAAGTAGCAATCTTGTGAGTTCTGGGGGAGGGGAGTCGCTAACAATATGCACTCCTATTTGTGACAACTATACTGTCACAGGTCTAAAATAACATTTCTTACCTTGCAAAAGCTCGAGCAGAAAGGTTTGCTATCGGCTTGTAAATCATTGTACGTGAAACGGCTGAACAAAGTCTGTAATTGTTGTTCAAGCCTCTTCAGGTCGTACACAGTGCTCTGCTCCGCCATACTGGCTGTCTAGCCCTGCTCGTAGCAGCAGCACAAACACACACGCACCTGACCAGCACACTGCACTTTTGCACTCACAACACTGATTGGCTCCAACAGCGTGCAGTACCCGGCGTGTCGGCACTAGCGATTACACTGGGCCAAACTATCCTTTAATTTAAGCCTATCACAACAATACAGGGACGTCATCTGTAGTGCAATGCATGCGCCAACACATGGCAGGTATAAACATGTTGATAAATATCATTTAACCTCCTAAAGATTAATTTTTTAATTCATTTCATTTTATTAATTATTTATTACATTCATTAAAAAGATCACATTTTTGCATTTAAATCCAGACACGTCCAAGCTCAAACTGTAAAAGAAAACAGCCACATCCTCTTCAGTGGTATTTAGTCTACAGCTCACATACACACTTAAGTCTGATTATCTCACAGATTATCTCACAAGTGTACATAGCCTATACATACAAAAATGCAGAAAATAATAACAAGAAAATAATATGCCTATATACAACAGAAATTCACATATTTAATGTAACAAAATAAGAGATGTATGTTTATGGATACACAAGGCCACAATGAGCAGTAAAGGTACTTTCTAGACAAGACTTGTGAAGTCAAAGCCATGAGAAATGTAATATTCAAAGTAAACACTGCCCTCTACGTTTCCACACAATCTTCAAGTAGCATCAAGACTTTTTGATCCAATTTAATATAGAAAGAAATCAGAAGTTAAGCTATTCTCAATGAAAATGAAACCTTCAAACATTGCCTTTATGTCCTCTAAACTACTTGTATGTTTATAACAAAAAGTTTTCTGCCAGTCACATCTCATCAGTTGATTCTGACATAGAGCGCTCTCTCCTTTCCCGATGTGTGACAAAGTTGAGCAGGTCCACAGCCGTTACCACACCAAAAACCATTTGCTTTAAGATGGGGGAGCCGTCTGTCAGGTCTGGTATAAAACAAGTAGGGAAATATACGTGAATAGTCAGATCAAAGAAGAAAGTAAACATTAAATAAAAGAACAGAACTATTATGATATTATCTGACAGTCAAACATGTTATAAATTACCTATTTAACCATAATCTGTAGCAAATGTTCTCTTGTTCCATCAAACAGTTACTAGACTTAATTATTTATGTAATGGTGGACAAAAATGATGCGAGTACAGGTTATTCAAATTCCTGTCTAAATTCTGCAGTCTAGCTTTAACCATTCTTAGGTTAGTAGACATAATAACAAAGCCGCATTAAATATGCATATAGAACTTGACCAAATGTTATGATTACCGAGTGCAACAAGCATTTTTTTTCTATTGGCATTTTCTAGTTTAAATGAACAGTTATTTAACCACTAGATGGGGCCAAAGACAAAACTTTAATAGTTCACGGGCATGCCAGTATTTCATGCCAATAAACTTACATTGAATCTGTTCATGCACGACCAGAGCAAAGTGGTCAGTCTCCAGAATGCGTGATACTTTCCCTAAGTTGTCAGTCAGATGAACCTGAGAATTAAGAAGTGATTAGAAACTCAATACTTTTTGGATGCTTAAGCTATATAAAAGTATAAAACTTACTTGTTTGAACTGTTTGTAGATCACTTTACTGACTGGGTCTGAGATCCTGATTTTCCCTGCAAGAATGGAGGCCAACATGTTCCCCAAAGTCACCATCCCGAGGATCATACTGGAGAGAGGCGCAAACATGACTATAGACAGCACTAAATATACAGATATCTTTTTCTACTTTAAAAAGGCAAACTAACCCTGCCTCGTCCACTACAGGGGCTTGATCGAATCCTTTCTCTTTAAGGATTTTTATTGTCTTTTGGCAGGTGACACTTGGCAGTACAGTGAGCGGAGCTGACAAGTTCAGACCCTGCAGCTTCAGGTTCCACCACCTGCAAAAAACAGCAAGTTTTATTTTTGCAAACAAACTTAACACAGGACACTAAAAAGTTCAACACATACCAAGGTTTTTTCTCCATTAAGTCCTCCTCACTCAGGAAGCCCTTCTGAACCATCCACTTGTCACTTAGAAACTTTGACCTTAATGAGACAAAAACAAATTATTATTAGTTTAGGCTTGAAGAGTTTTCAAGTTGCTGTTAATATTGAGTTACTTAGACCTGGGTCTGCTTGAGTTTGTAACTGAGTATCTTACATGTAGTTTCGGATAGAGTCTGGCAAGATCACAACACAGCGCTGGCCTTCTTTGAGTTCTTTGGCAACATTCACTGCAGCAGCCATAGCCGTGCCAGAGCTGCCTCCTGTAATAGAATTTTAGAAAGGTTAAAAATCTTGCATTACATTCTTGAAGAAGGCCATTATTTAAAAAGTGGTAGCATTTACCACACAGCAATCCCTCCTCTCTGATCAGCATTCGAGACATGTTAAAGGACTCCTCATCGTTGGATTTGTACCACATGTCAATAACCTGTAAAAGCATGCCACATTATGTAAACTTAGACTTAGCTTTATTGATCCACAATGGAAATTATTTGGACACAGTAGCTCACATATCACATTTTAATAACAAAAGTGGTAATAATACATTCAAAATAAGTTGCAAAAATAGCAAGAAAACTGTTTAAAAGTAGCATGAGGAAAAAGTGCTGAACTCACTGATCTGTCAAGCACTGTAGGGATAAAGTCGTACCCGATGCCCTCCACCTCGTACTGGGTTTTGTCAGTTTTGTTAAGCTCCTCAGGCTCGGCCAGAATAGAGCCTTCTGGGTCAACCCCAACAATCTGTTAAAAAAACAAACCATTCTTTAGCAGACAGAATAGAAGCCTGCTTAGTGCTGTCGAGCACTGGTCTGGGTGAACTCTTAATAAACTGTGACAAAGCATGAGCTGGCATCAATGCACAATAGGGTGGAGTGAAAAAAACTTTTTTCTAGATAATTTTTGGATAGTGATAAAAAGTTGCTGACACATTCAGTGAGCAACATACCAAAAAAATTAAGACATTTTGAAGCAAATCTTCAGTCTCCACATCGGACCTGAATAAACGACCAAAATCGCTAATCGTTAATTTTGTAAAAATAAAATAATTACTTGTGTGTTTTACTAACCTCTCTTTTTGTGATTTTGGTTAAAATAGCTGTTTATTCAGCCGTTTATTCAGGTTTGTTGTGGAGACTGGAGATTTGCTTCAAAATGTCAAATTTTTTGGTACGTGACTCACTGAATGTGTCGGCAACTTTTTATCACTATCCAAACATGATCTGGAAAAAAAAGTTTTTTTCACTCCACCCTAGTGCACAAAGACAACATACTTTGATGTTAGGGCAGCGTTCCTTCAATTTACGTGCGATGCCTGTAATGGTCCCTCCTGTTCCTGCACCGGCTACCAGCATGTCAATTTGACCTATTTAATATAAAAGAAAAGTTAAATTGATGTTTTCATTTAGAATGAGCCTATAATTTGACAATGCACATGACACACCATCACACTGAGCCAGGATCTCCTCAGCAGTGGTGTCATAGTGGGCCAGAGGGTTGCTGGCATTACGGTATTGGTCCAGGATGTGCGAGTTTGGGATCTCGTTCTTGAGACGCCAGGCCACGCCCACATGAGACTCGGGGGAATCAAAGCGGGCACTAGTGGGTGTGCGGACAATTTCAGCTCCAAGAGCTCTCAGAACATCCACCTGCACACAGAATATGGTATTTTAGTGCCAATGAAAAAAACATGAACATGTAAAGCATTAAAACTTCAATCTTCACCTTCTCCATGCTCATTTTTTCAGGCATAACAATGATGCAGCGATAGCCTTTCACAGCAGCAGCCAGAGCCAACCCAATTCCTACAAAGAATGCACATTTTAGAATATAACTAACTAAAAGCTCCCTGGATGATTTCAAATGGTCAAGCACCTGTATTTCCAGAAGTTGGCTCAATAATTGTGTCGCCAGGTTTAAGGGTCCCCGCCCTCTCTGCATCTTCCACCATGCGCAGGCTGATCCTGTCCTTTACACTGCCTCCAGCATTGAAGAACTCACACTTCGCCACTGAAATAAAAAGCAAGATTTAAGCAAGAGGAGACATGTTGAGAAATTGTTTACCAGTGAGTCACATCCTCCAAAAAAAAAAAAAAGAGGCTAGAGAATAACTCACAGATTTCACATTTGAGTCCAAAAGCTTTGGTGATCTTGTTGATGCGCACAAGGGGAGTATCTCCAATACGGTGAAGAATCGTTGGCAGAATAGATGGATTAGGTGGTCTGAAAACAAAGTGGGACAACAGTTGTTAAAAAACTGCAAACAGATGTCAAAATACCTGGAATTCACCAGACACAGAAAACAAGTAAAGCAGGTAAGAAAAGGGTTACAAAGTTAGACTGACTTGGGGACATGGGTGTGGGGAGAGTCTGCTTTTGAGCCTTCGATGCTCCAGGTGCAGCGGCTGGGGAGGTCAGGGCGGATCCATTTCCTCTCCACAGCCCCTGTCTTTGTGTTGATTTGAATAGTTCTGCTGGCGTCCTCTGTGGATGGCAAGTCCTGCTTAGACTTATCCACACCGTTGGCTGGGAAAGGCTTGGTGTCTCCATTTATGATCTTGGTGGCGTGTGGGCACACTGGGCTCTCTTTGGACAAAGGAACTGATGGCATGATTTTACCTGAAAGTAAGCAAAAAACATATTAATCAAAGGCAACTTTCAAATGAATGTAGCACACTATTCTTGTTAGGGCTGAGCAAACAGTTAAACAAAACAATATGAATGTTGTTATGCAACGAGCCGTTGGGGTGTGTTTTAAATCATTAGAGCAAAGTCATGATGGTAAAACAAATCAAACAAGCTCTGCCTCAAATGTGGATCTAGACTACGACTTGAGTAACATTGCCTCATTCACTCAAACACAACTGAAACCAAAGAGCATAACAACATAATAACAAGGAAGTTACAGATTTGCAATCTGTTTAAAAAGGAGTTTATCTTATCTTCAACACTACTATAAGGATAAGTTAACTGCCAATAAGAAAATTCTCTTTAGGAAGAAATTGGGAGCAAAGGATACATCTGGATCCAAGTGAGTGAAGTTCAGTGCCATTTGCTCATCTTAAGTTGAGCTTTACTAATAGAAAGTTCAAACAGGAGCCACTAAAAGCAGTCCTCTAATGAACAATCCACATAATCTTGCTTGAATGAACAAACCAATATTTACATTTTGTGCTTTTAAGAGGTCTATACACTGTTCATATACTGAATAGGACTCAGACCATATACATGTTAAGAGCAACACATGAAACCTGAGCCGATAAAGGAGATCAGCTTTTTTTTTTTAAACAGGAATTAACTAACTTCAACAAATCACCTTATTGTATTAGTAACACCAGGCAATTGAATGTGCTTACTAGGAAGTACTAAAGATTTTTCTATCTGATTAAGTGGTGGGGTTTAAAATCTGCAATGGTATGCCAAGAGCTCATACATATTAAAACTTTTACAAGGCTAAAACAAAAGTGGGTAAAGAAAAAGATCACACTAGAGACTACCCTACTCATCCAGCCATGAGAAAAGGGGACAAATGTGAACAGCAGGAATGTTGGTTATATAAAAACAACATGTAAACGTGAGGGGTCTGCCTGGGTCTCACGTTCGCACTCTACCATGAGGTCAAGGCTAATTATGGCAGCTTTAAAGACTACTCTCAGCTCTTGGCATTGCAAACACCGTAGTACGTGGGGGCGCTAATAATAAACGCATTTTCCCCCAAGATCAGCTAAGGAAAAAGTCCCAATCACCAGTAAGTATCACCAGTACAAACCATAAAATCACCAGTAAAAACCATTAAAAAAAAAAGCAAACGTACGATTTCATTTACATCCGGTTGGCTAATTCTGGTGTTGGTCAAAAACCCAGTTACGTAAGAAATCAGATCCACGTAAATCATAATTGTCATCTCAAGGAATTGTATATTTTATAACGACAAAACACACATTTGTAGATTAAAGCCTCGTAAATGTAAGTGATGCGGTTTATAGCAGGTCTAGACATGAGAAGAAAAGACATGAGACTGAGGAAAAAAACGGATCGCTAAGGTTATTCAGGGACAACTGAGGAACAATCTGCGCTTTTCAAATCCCCCTGAAATAAGACTGCAATCACTGGTACATCTGTGGACTTTTTTCTGCTGAACTGAAGCTATTTTTGTTGGAGATGCGATCCAGGACTGCGCAGCGCATCATTGCATCAGACTGGTGACGGGTATGGGGTGCATGAGCGCATTAGCGGCTCCATATACAAGAATACACGTGTTTACATGTAGCTAGATCTACCCCCACCCGATTCAGATGACAGCCCGAGAGCATCTTTTCACTCACCTGATTACTGAAGGCGACAGTGATGAATGACCCGAGCCGACACAGACGCAAGCGTGAGCCTCGGGAAACACTGCGGAGTGCTCAACTTCCGACAAAGCCAGCAGTTTTCGTGACGAAACACGTGGGTCAAACGAGGAGGACGTGGGCAAAGTTAAATGGCTATATCCCATTGGCTGTGACGAGGGCGTCTGTTTGGTCTAAAGGGCCAATCGAAAAGGCGTTTTCTCAATAAGGTTTGGGAAAACGCAGTGGTGTACAAATAAGTGTTCAGCATGTGTTTACTTTTTATTGGCACATGCAACTTGAACCTGGACGCATGAGACATCTTGAAAGCTTCACATGTTATCAGTATTATGCCTCTACTCTTTTTCCCTGCCACAGAACAAAAGTAATATTTTCCCCACAATGCAATGAAATAATATACTGTAATAATATTACTAAAAACAAATATAAGATAAAAAAAAAAAAACAGAGTTACAAATCTGTTTTTATTGAGAAAGCGACACAAGCTTGATCTTTAAAAAAGGGAATAAAAGGAAAACAGTTAACAATTCACAAAAAAGAAAATAACTGTTGTTACAGCTATGGATAATTGGGCAAGATTTTGGACAGTTTTGCTTCCTTTAGAATCTTCCAGAGCGCTCCCGATCCCTCGATCTGCGCTTCTCACGGTCCCTCCGCCGATCCCTGGAGCGGGAACGACGCTCCCTAGAACGAGAGCGAGACCTGTGCCTGGTGCGACAACAAACATTTAGTTTCAGTTCTTTTGGACACTTTTCTTCAAAGCATATTTTAAACAAATCAAATACATGTTTTACCTTTTCCTTCGCCGTCCATACAACTCCCTTCGAAGTTCCCTTGAAATAGGTTTCAGATGCATAAAATTGCAGAATCCACCTCGAGTGCATTCCCTGTTTAACACACATGAACAGAAATGGTTAAAACATGCCAGGCCATCTTACCAATCCCCACATCTGAACCAAGCTCACAGTAAACAACCAGTGGAAAGTTACTGCTGCACTCATAAAAGGAGTTCACAACAACAACACGAGGATAACATTATCTCTCCACTCTTGGTACAAAACATGACAGTGACCAGATTGGTGTGGTTATTTACTTTGATCTTTACTTAGAATTAGACAAATTTTATTGATCCACAAGGGAAATTACTTGAACAGAAAATGCACACAATACACAGAACTGATTGATGATCAGTATGATTTATGAGTACTCAGAGTCAAATTGAGATGTTATGGCATCATGTTCTCCAAATTTTTACTTTAGTTTTGTTACACAACACATCATCACCATAACAGGGACAAGCCTAGTGAGTGCCAAGGCTAATGTAGACAAAGTGTAATTTCAACATGAAATAAGGGAGACATTTATCAAACAAACCAGTATTGAACGATTCAGTGAGAAGAGTGAGAAAGTATGTTGAAGATACTGACCCCATTTCATACTGCCGACAGCAGGCTTCCCTGAAGTCAGTGACAGGGGACAGTTCTGCGTGGATGGGCTGCGCATTAAACCACCGGTTGTTCAGGTCCATGACTGCTTTCTCTGCATCTTCCTCACGACGAAACTATATTGCAAAAGTCCAATTTAGGATCGAAATATACATTTGTGAAAAAAAACAAGCATCAACAGTTACCTTAACATAAACATTGCCCACGAGGTGATCGCCAAGGTTGTCACAGACGTTCATTTCCTCCACCTCTCCGTATTTCTCCTCCATTTCTGTGAATACCTCCTATTTAAAATACTGCAGCATTAGAACACAACATCTACAAAATATTACCTATTATCTATTTAATCTAGACAAGTTTATCTACTTTGGGACACTTGGTCCTTTGACTAATAGATAAGTACTGACCTCAAAGAACTCATCGTAGTGCTCCTGCATTTCCACATCGCTGACAGCACCTGAAAAATGTAAACAATGCAGTTGAACACAGTAAGACACAGCATAGTTTAAAAGTGACAATTAAAACTGCTTAGCACGGACCATCTGCAGGAACAAAACATACTGCTAATTTCTTTAACTGTCACCAGAAGAGATTACAGTTCTGTGACATGTTTCATCAGCGTATGGGCCGTAAACCATGCCAAACAGCATGTGGACAGTTACTAAGTCCAGGAAATGACATGGCGCACCCTGCCCTAAGCCAAATTAGGTCCAATCCACTGGGATGTGTTATTTTTAAATCAAAAGCAGTCAATGCCAGAGGGTCCTGCAGATAAAGGGAAGACTTACAGTGTAAACCATCGGCAGACTGGGCAGAGATTTCAAGGTAATGAAGGTAAATGTTCAAGAGGGGAATGGTCTGAAATACAAAACGTAAACTTTTGTGACAAAGATCCACCAATGCTTAGAGCTGGGGAGGAAAAATATGATTAGAGTTTGGAAGGGTGACAAACTATACAAGAAGTTTGGAATGGTTGCCATATTGATGTGCTTTTAAATATGATTTTTTTTTTTAAATCCTGCAAGTCATTGTGAGATGCGTAATGATAAAAAAAAAAACCCGTGAAGGTAATATATCAAATTATTGGCAATACGGTTAAACGCACAATAGTCTTATTAATATCAGCATCAACCAAAGGATGCTTGTTTACTCTAAAACTAAACAACCACTTTTCCCTACTTATGCCGGGCATTCATTGTGAGATTTTTGGCCCTTTTATAGAGCCAATTTTTCACTCATCCAATGAGTTTTGGCTTAATCACGTGTCGTGCTTCATGTATTATACATGGGGTACCTCACGACCAGCTCCCGATCGGCAACCATAGGTTGCAAGAATATCAAACCTGGTTGAAATTCAGTCGCCTCTGGTAAGGGTTTAGCATTGTTGAAGTAGTTCATATAGTGTGAGAACATCATGAGCTGCAAACTTTTAAACCCTGCAATTTGGTCGTACAGTTTCAGCTGGGGCTGAGTGAAACGATCAAAAATATTGCACAGTGTATGCCCGGCATAAAAGGGCCTTCACAGATGAGCGTATTGCTTCATCATCATGAATGTGTGAATGAATGGTGTTTATTGCTGCCTAAATCTAATCAGAGATAACATATCTCCAGGTTAACAAACGGAAGTACCAACAACTAGTTATATAACTACTGAACAGCCACATCTAATAAATACAATTTCTAAACAATACTTCCAGAGATATGTTTTTACTTACAGCGAGAAGCGTCTGCTGTCTGGGCACTGTTCTGGGGATTACGGTAGATGTTCTGAATCAAGATCGTCTGCAGAAATCACAGTTATAAAAAGTACGAAATGTTAAATTAAAATATATGTATGAGGACTTTTTGAACTTGGACACAAATGAGAACAGCATCATACAACATAACTTAAAACACAGACACGTTTAGCACAGGGTCTCAGGATACCAACCTGGCTGAAAGTTGGTTTGTTGTGCAATCGTGAGCAGCGGTCACCATGTCTACAGGCTCCAATTTTGAAGTAGAAGGAACAGTTGACTCTAGAAAAAATATGGATAGATCAGTATCAAAACTGTATAGTGCTACACAAGAACAAATACATCACCGAAGATAACAAGATGGCAGATTTATGAGCCATTACTACAAAAGAAAGTGTCTAACCCGGGGGTGGACTGCATTAATTACCCATAAATTGAAACTTTACCAATCAAAGTTTTTTGTTTTTTTTAATCAACCACTCCTGTTTAACTCTATAGAGCGTTGAAGAGACCAGCTGAATCACGCATATGAGCACTACACAGCCATAGCACAGACCTCGTTTTGCATTAAAGGGTTGATGTACTGCTCTTAAATAAATACTACCCAGTTTTGCATGTTTGTCTATGTAAACATTATAGCACGCCCCGTGACTTTCAAACGTGAGCCGTTTTAACCATTCCCTCCAAAAGCGTCTTCTGCTGCTCTCCACTGGTGGAACAAGACACGATCAGTCCGCCCACTTTGCTACACGCTAAACTGAGCATGCATGTGTCAAATAACGCTTTTACGAGACCCACAAATGAGCCACGGGGTGAGAAATAATTGATAGTGCGCTTAGGATTTGCAAAGCACGGTACCGTGAGGTTAGCTGAGGCTCTGGGAGATCGCTTCAGGTTTCTAACGAGCCTCATTCAATGCGCTAGCATCGATGGCCCGAGTAAAGAATCTAGCGGCACATCGGGCGCATAAATACACATAATTAGGTTTAAACTTGTAAAACAACGTAAATATTCTGTACACTTATAGCTGGTTCACCAATTTCAATGTTAAAACGTTAAATTAACTTACTTGTCTTTCTCAGTGCCGAAAATGGATGCCAGGTACTCCGCCATTTTCGGCTCGCGGAAACGTAAGGCCGTACGTCACTGCGTATGTACGTAGTGTAATCATGGGTCTACGCCACGGTCTATGGTCTGCGCATATTTGTTTAGTTTTGTTTTTTAATTAAAATGTTACGATGTTTATTATTTGCATTTTTTTCTTCACGTGTATGTTAATGATCTTGTAATGTTGCATTCATTTTAATTTTTTGTTATTTTTTAAATTGGGTCTGCATATACAGTCTATGGTCTGACTCCGCATCGAACATGGATCACCAGTTGGATGCGCTGTTGCTCAATAAAAAGGGAATAGGCAGAAAAATGAATACATTCTTACCATAGACCGTATATATGAACACATTTATATTCATTGATTGATTTGATAGGGATGGTGCATATTAGTGAGCAGCATCTAGAACAGTTACAGTGGAAATATGTCAGATTATAAAAGAGGTCTGTTGGCAGGTAACACAAAAGAACAAAATATTTACAACATACAAAACATAAAAAATAAAGTGATCCAGAACTTCAAACATTAGTTCTATAGCTATATTTTATTAGATTTATTACCTCCAAAAACATGTCAAAGAGCCATGGTTTCATTTATCTCTCAATGCATGTCCACTGGTTTTGGACTGATACTAACCACATGTTTTATTTAACTGTCACACTCTCTTTAATACACACTATAAAATCTTCCATTCAAAAACCACAGCGCTCATGCAGGAGGCCGCACTAGTTTGCAATGTGTAGGTGAAAGGTATGGAGAGGAAGTGAACATCATATACTCTCCAAACATGATCAGCTAAAACATGCGCTAAAAACCACACACTTTAAAGGTTCTATATATGAAAAAATTACTCTTGTAAGCTTTACATAATTAAAAACAGACCTGGAGTTGTGTTTTGTTTCATTGACAGTTCACATGTTTGCGTGACCCTTAATTATTCGTCTGTCTTCATCTCCAAAGCTCTCTTCCACCTTGTGATGTCAGTTTTCAAGTTAACAATTACTTTTTTCCTTTTGTTCAGTAGAAATGGGCAATTCCAGGGTTGAAAGGATGATTTGTGAAGGTCTGTGTAGTTTAAAAACACAGTGGAGAACTTCCAGTATTATCACATGACATCCCAAGTGTTTTCAGTTTCAGAGAAGAGCTCTAAATGTGCAGGGTTTGAATGTGAATGAAACAAAACATGACTCCAAGTATGTTTGTGATGAGGAAAAAAATGATAACAGGTCAGAAAATAGCATAATATGGGCCCTTTACAGCAAATAAGTAAGGGTTTGATTTAATATGGAAAGCCCCTATATGACTAACGTACTTATATTTAGTGTACATGCTACAGTAGACTTCAGTCTCACAAATGTACTTGCCCTCCCTCTTCTAACCCTGTGAGAAACTCTTCAGGTAGTGAAAGAGGAAGGAGGCAGCAGCATCTTTCTCAGAACCTTTAAAATGTACTCAGAGGAACATCTCCCTGTTGGATTTGTTTAAGGCCTGGGCGATTTAGCCAAAAAATTATATCAGGGTTTTTTTGCACACCCTGGACGATTACAATTTTAATCAAAGTCAGAGCAGGGACTGCGCATCTTTCAAACAGGGGAAGCTCTTAACATTTTCATTCTTATCATATGTAATAATTTAAGAAATTGTAAATTGTTGTCTGATATCTAATTGTAACGGCACAATAACCCTGCTTTGTAAGTAAAAAAGTCAGGAATAAACTCGTTTCATAATAATCCTCAATTTCACAATTTTGAAATAGATTTTTCACAATTTCAATGAATAAAAACTCAAATTAATTAGATTAATTTGAGTCAAATTAATTAGATTAATTTGAGTCATTGCCCAGCCCTAATTAGTTGCTTGTGTCACATCATCAAATCTTTATCGACAGAAGACAAGATGAAGGTTAGCCATCGATGGACCGCCACACTGTTTGTGATGGCAGCGTTGTGTCTGACTTTGAACGCTGACGGTAAGTAGAATAAAAATGTAGTAGTTAAACATAGCAGCTATGAGCAATCTTGGTTTAGGTTAAGAATTCTACAAGTTGTGGGAACATTATATGATTCTGAAATATTTAGGTCTGTTATACATCGGCTAACTGTTAACAGTGGCCTACCTTCAATTTTAAAATTTGGCCAATTTGCACTGGTTCATTGTTCTAAATATATAGTATAGAGTTCTTAGGCAAGAATGTAAAGTGCTTTGAGTTAATTTGTTCCATAGTGTGAGGGAGGGAGTGGGGGAACAAACATTTAGTTTTTAAAATATATAAATTAATTAATTAATTAAAATCTTTGTTTTGACAGTTTAAATTTTTTTTGTCACTTTCTGAAATTATAGTAGGTAGGTTGCAATACAATACATAAGTAAATAATAACTGTACAGAATATTACACTGTGCTTTATGCAGCTTGCAAAATTATAATACATCTGATAATAATAATAATAATATAGTGATAATAGTGTAAATTATTCTCTACAGGTGAGAAATGTGAAATTGGAATTAAAGTCAGCCGTCACACGACCTATGAGGCCGTACTTGGAGGGCGACTGAGGATTCCCTGCCCTGTACGATTTTGTAACGGATTCACTCCGACAATCAAATGGTTTAAACTGGAAGGACAGTTTGTAGAACTCAACTTCAGTGACAATATTCAAACAGAGTGGATGGAAAACAATTATGAGGGGACACATTTTTTAATATTTAACAACATCCAAACCAGAGATTTAGGATCAGTTCATTGTCGAATTGGAACAGATGTGAGTCACACCATCAACATTACACTGAAAGGTGAGATACTCTATTATGTTGGAATTATGAAATGTTCAGTAGTGTTTCCTTATATGAACAAAAATATATCAATATCTTTTAGGCGACAATGTGAATGACACTTTCCAGACACATCAAAGTGAGTTAAGTTTATTTAGTCATTTTCAAATTTACTTTACGGGTGTTTTCTTTAATTGTGAACCTTGCTGTTTTGCAGATAGCACATCCACTGACAATAATGACAACAGTCATTTGTGGCTTTACCTGTATACTACTGTGGGGATTGTAGGAATTTCGACTACTGTAGCAGTCATATCTGTTTTATTCGTACGAGGATGCAACGGTAAAACAGATTGGTATGATGAAATATTATTAATTGTACTATATTTTATAATAGTTTATGTTGTTAGCAGGTGAAACAAAGAAAAAAGCTCGAAGACAAAACCAAGTAAAATTTATGCCATTAACTGTAAATTTATCATCTCACCAAACCAACAGGAAAAAAATTAATTCTCTGCTCTTCTTCAGAATGACAACATACATGGATGGATGGAGGGAGACGGACACAAGAGCGAGTGGACTACTGTTGTCTACACAGTTTTGAACCATCAGCGCCTGGCAACTGCTGGCAACTGCTTCTATCAGTCCAGAGCGGTAGTGAAATAGAGGTCCGTGTAGGCTGCCATCAAGGTCTGCTATTATTGTACTAAGCGACTGTTTTTCATTTTCAAAGAACCTCTAGCAAAATTCAAAACAATGCTGTAAAATCCCAGAAAATGTTAAATATATATAGCAAGAAATATTGATAACAATTGATATAATGATGATATAATGTTTTTAACCATTTTGATTGAATGTGATATGATTAATGACCTAAACCTTTTAGCCTATACTGGCACAGCTTTTTTTCTTTTTTCTAAAATAGCTATGAAATCATTAGTGTTTATTGAAACAGATGAATATCTCGATATTTGTCTTGTTCTGATTGTTTGCATTCCTCTGTTGGCAATTATATTCATTCATTATAAATAAATGTGATAAAAACATATTTGGTGCAATAAAATTCAGAGTCATTTGCAGTTGATAACAGACTGCTGGCCTTTGAAGCTTTTTTCTTTTTTCAAATGACCTGAAATGTACTTGTGTAATCCCACAGTCATCCTGGTAGGTTCCAGAATTTTATTTTATTTTATTTTCCTCATATTGTGGAACTTTCAAAGGAATGACATCTCCATGGAGACAAACAGGTGCTGTACCCCTCACCAAAAAAGAATCTATAAAAAGATATAATCGAAAGTCTGTACTGTAGACCACAGCGCCTTTAGCAGGAAACAGAATGGGCACTTGAGAAAACATTGTTTCACTCATGCTCCTGTTGTTCTTGAGCTTTGCGTTGTAACACTCTAATTTCCCCATTGTGGGGCAAATAAAGTATTATCATATAATATCAAGGTACTACAAATGCATTCAAAATGCATTTAGGGTGTCCCATATTTTTGTTCTATATAATACCTAACACAACACTGTGCCAGCAGAGGAAAGCTGTAAGGCCACAGCACTTTTGTACAATAAGTGGCTATAACTACAGTTAGGTAGTGCAGTATAAGGACAAGAATACACAGGAGTTTAAGTGACTACAGTGTTTATACAGTGTATTATATTATTATATACAATAAGTGACTATGACCATCGACCTACAGTTATCTACAGGGCAGCTTATGAACAAATAAATAGCAGGTAAAGTGACTTGTGAATGTGCCAAATTTCATATATTAATATCATGCTCCTCCTAGCACATATATATATATAAAATATATATATATATATATATATATATATATATATATATACACACATATATATTTAAAAAACGCATTTCTCACCTTCCACGGTGGTTGGTCTCTCTCACCCTCATCAGCTCGGGTCCTCTACCAGAGGCCTGGGAGCTTGAGAGTTCTGCGCAGTATCTTTGCTGTTCCCAGTACTGCACTTTTCTGGACTGAGATGTCTGTTGTCCTTCCTGGGATCTGCTGCAACCACTCATCCAGTTTGGGGGTCACGGCCCGAGTGCTCCTGATCACCACAGGCACCACCGGTGCTTTCACCTTCCAGGCCTCTCCAGCTCTTCCTTGAGCCCCTGGTATTTCTCTAGTTTCTCATGTTCCTTTTTCCTGACATTGCCATCGCTCGGTATTGCAATGTCCACCACCACGGCTTTGTTCTCTCGCTTATCCAGAACCAGGATGTCTGGTTGGTAAGCGAGAGTGATGGCAATGTCAGGAAAAAGGAACACGAGAAACTAGAGAAATACCAGGGGCTCAAGGAAGAGCTGGAGAGGGCCTGGAAGGTGAAAGCATCGGTGGTGCCTGTGGTGATCGGAGCACTCGGGGCCGTGACCCCCAAACTGGATGAGTGGTTGCAGCAGATCCCAGGAAGGACAACAGACATCTCAGTCCAGAAAAGTGCAGTACTGGGAACAGCAAAGATACTGCAAAGAACTCTCAAGCTCCCAGGCCTCTGGTAGAGGACCCAAGCTGATGAGGGTGAGAGAGACCAACCACCGTGGAAGGTGAGAAATGTGTTTATATATATATATATATATATATATATATATATATATATATATATATATATATATACATATAGATATATATATATATATGTGTGTATATATATATATATATATATATATATATATATATATATATATATATATATATATATAATCATGTGTTTGTGGAGAGAGTTTTAGTCATGTAAATTGTTGCTATAGAATGATACAAAAATAAATTAAAATGCTTATACTTAAAATACTTAAGGGTTATCCCTTTAAAATAGCACACATACATTCAACAGTGAAGGCTAAACACTCATAATCGTACATTTGGATTGTAAGTTTGGGCCACTGGTTTCCAGTACTACATGTTAAAACATTTGAAAAAAAAAATCAGCTTCCTTTGATTAGAACTCAATTTTTTTGGCTGAAAAGTTATTTTAAAGTAGAGACTTGAAGGTGGTAATCTCATAGTATAAGGAGCTATTGTTTATAGTAGCAGTATACTAACAGCCTGCACTACACTACATATGGCTCAGAAATGCTCTTAGGGTGTGCTGCTCACACTGGTTTGGTTGAAGTGTACCTGGTTTCCTGCTTTTGTGAAGATGTGAATGTGATTTCAAAACAGATTCTAATGTGCAGAATCAAACTTTAGAAAATGACCTGTGAATCCTTGGGTCTGCATCACAGACGTATATATGGTCTATGGTCTGCATCAATCACAGATTACCACTTGGGGGCGCTGTTGCTCTCTCTCTCTATATATATATTTTTTTAATCACAAACAAGCCACGGTCTTAAATCATGTCTGACTGAAAAAATAACCCTGCATAAAATAAAATGTATTTGAAGGGCAGTGTGCATATTAATGGACATCGCATTATATTAGAGGTACTGAATCTGTTGTTTCTAGGCAGGTAAGACAAAACAAATTTACAAAATACAAAAAAAAAGTTAAAGAAGAGCCAGAACTTCATACTGATCAAACATTACTTCTACAACTATATTTTATTCGATCCATAACCCCCAAAGCATGTCAAAGACCACCAAGGGCCATGGTTTCATGCATCCCTGAAGGCACGCGCATTGGTTTAAAACAAGCCTTTAAACTGGTTCACACATTTATCTACTCGCTGTCCACATACCGATGGCTCTGAGAGATAGTAACCACACACTTTATAAGGCCATTTCACTGTCACACTCTCTTTAATGCACACTGTAAAAACTTCCTTTCAAAAACCACAGAGCTCTTGCAGGAGGCCGCACTAGTTTGCAAGAAGAACATGAAAGGTACGGAGAGGAAGTGAACGTCACACTCTCCCTAAACATGATCGACTAAAACATGCGCTAAAAACACACTGTTTAAAGAGGGTCTGATTTAATATGGAAAGCCCCTATATGTCTGCTTTCATATTTGTATATACTGTGCATGCTCAAGTAGACTTCACTCTCACAAATGTACTTGCCCTCCCTCTTCTAACCCTGTGGGAAACTCTTCAGGTAGTGAAAGAGGAAGGAGGCAGCAGCATTAGTCTCAGAACCTTTAAAATGTACTCAGAGGAACATCTCCCTGTTGGATTTATTACTTGTGGCAGATGATCAAATCTTTACCGATACAAGACAAGATGAAGGTTAGGCATCGCTGGACCTCCACACTGTTTGTGATGTCAGTTCTGTGTCTCACTTTGAATGCTGACGGTAAATATGTTTTATGCTCAGTCAGTTACATGTGATTGTATTATTTACAAAATTTAAATGTAGTCGTTAAACAGTACGGCCTATATGATTTTGAAATCTACACCTATAGCCTATACTTCACCTTTTATCCTATACTTTGGCTGGCCTACCTTCACTTTTAAAATAAATAAAACTAGGTCTATATGCACTGTTCGTTGTCTTGCGTAGGGTGGCTCTTATGCAGGAATATACAGTGCTATGAGCTAATTTGTTCCATAGTATGAAGGAGTGAGTGGGGGAACAAGCATTTAGTTTTGCAAAAAAAGTTTTAAAAAATCTTTGTAACTCACCCACACATGTTTTGCCAGTTTTGCAAATATTTTGGCACTTTCTGAATTTGTAAGTAGCATATAGAATACACATGTAGTCCAGCAAAACCATACATAAGTAAATAATAACTGTACTGAATATTACACTGTGCTCTATGTGGCTTGTAAAAATGTAAACAGTGATAATAGTGTAAATTATTCTCTACAGGTGAGAAATGTGGGAATGAAATTAAAGTCCGCCGTCACACGACCTATGAGGCCGTACTTGGAGGGCAACTGAGGATTCCCTGCCCTGTACAATTTTGTAACGGATCCACTCCGACAATCAAATGGTTTAAACTGGAAGAACAGTTTGTAGAACTCAACTTCAGTGACAATATTCAAACAGAGTGGATGGGAAAGAAGTATGAGGGGACACATTTTTTAATATTTAACAACATCCAAACCAGAGATTTAGGATCGGTTCATTGTCGAGTTGGAACAGATGTGAGTCACACAATCAACATTACACTGAAAGGTGAGATACTCTATTATGTTGGAATGATGAAATGTTCAGTAGTGTTTCTTTATATGAACAAAAATATATCAATATCTTTTAGGCAACAATGTGAATGACACTTTTCCGACACATCAAAGTGAGTTAAGTTTATTTGGACATCTTTTTTTTAGTCATCAAGTTTTCTTTAATTGTGAACCTTTCTGCTTTGCAGATAGCACATCAACTGACAATAGTCACAACAGACATTTGTGGCTTTACCTTTATACTACGGTGGGGATTGTAGGAATTGTCATTATTGTAACAGTCATATCTGTTATATCAATAAGAGGCTGCAACGGTATGACAGTATGGTATAATATAAATAGGATTCTTGTATACTGATACATTAATTGTTGTTGTTGTTGACAGGTGAAACTAAGAAGACTCAAACTGAAAACCCGGTAAGATTTATAGCAACAATCTTTTACATTTACTATTAGTAGCATTATTACTCATTTAGTACTTTTATGATGACTAACAAAAATATCACTGTACATATCCTTATATCACTATACTAACAACACTATTATTTCTGGTACTTACAGTATATGGACATCCCTATGGTGGAACAGCCCGTCCATCACTCCAGCCACCACACATTACCCAGAAGTCCCCGTGAGCCCCCACCTCACCGAACCAGCAGGAAAAAGCATTCCCCCTCCGTGCCTCGTCAGATGGACAATGATTATGGACATAGACCCAGGGACGAGGGCAGATCTGTCGTATACGCTGCTTTGAACCATCAGCAACTGGCAACCGCTTCTTCTCGACCCAGGGCGGTTGTGGAGGAGGTGTCTGAGTACGCTGCCATCAAGGTCTCCTAAAATGAAGGACATATTATTTTACTATTTAAGTGACTGTTTTATCCCTCCGAAGAACTCCTGACAAACTGGAAATGTACAAGACCAGACTGAGTTCAAAACAGTGCAGTCAAGTCCCAGAAACGATCTGTTATGATTGAAAATGATTTGCATTTAAAGGTTCTAAATGACACAAAATGTGAGCTTTAAGCCATCAAAAACCTCATCAAAAACAAAGGTGTTTTGTTTTGTTTTGTTTCATTCACACGTTAAAGTAAACCTGCATTATCAGTCTGTCTACAGCTCCAAATAAGATAAGATAAGATAGGACTTTATTGACCTCACAGTGGAGAAATTCAACAGTCACAGTAGCTCCAGGACAGTTTAGTGCAAAAAAGGGGGAAAAAGTGTGATGCAATCAAGATAAACAATAATAAAAATAGAAATAATAAATAAAAATCTCAAAGTGCTCTGTTCCGCCTTGTGATGTCATGAAGTGATGAAGTTTCCAAGTTAATAGTTACCTTTTAAATTTGGTTTAGTAGAGATCATTCTAGGTCTGAAATCATCCTAATGATTTGAGCGAAGGTGTATGGAATGTAAAAACACAACGGAGCACTTCCTATATTACAACATCAAAAGTGGAAGTGAGTGTTTCGGTATAAGAAAAGAACTCAGCCTAAATATGTGGGATTTGTGTATTAAACAAGTCTGAATGAAACAAAACACAATTCCAGGTATGTTTTTGACAAGGAAACATTATAGCATAAATCAGAAAATAGCATAATACGGGCCCTTTAAGCTCTTGATTGATGGTGATATGGATGATTTACTTATAGGTAAACACTATAATGGACTTTCGTATTGTAATTGCATCCTCCTAACTTTAAAAAATGGAGTTTTTACAGTGGGATCCTAAATAGCAATCATTAGTGTTGTACCTTTATTTGGAATATCACTGCTACTTTCTGCTGTTTAAAATTTTCTGCAGTCTTTTCAGTAGTTTTTAATTATAGACCTTAAATATAATATATACATTTTTGCATATGTCAAAATTGAATGAATAAGATAAATTCATTGTAAGTTAGTCAGCACATTTGTAGAAAATATATGAATTAATCTCCAAAACAGCTATTGCTAATTTGAACAGGATAGTTTGAACTCTTACACAGTAGGCTAACACAATCCACCACCAAAACAGTAGTCTGTGTAGTCTCTTTACATTAGACACTATGAGAACAAGCAGACAAATCCCAAATTAGGATTTAATTATAGAAAATGATGAATCTACCTGGAATTAGAACAAAAAACAAAAAAAATCCAATCAGCAAGAAGCAGGGAATAAGTCAAAACGTTATATTAAATTATAGAAAAAGAATCGTGGAGATACATTTTCATGAGTGTGTGAAAAAAATCTACTTGAACTATGTGTTTGTTTGTGTATGTTATCCAGATCTTGTAATTTATGTATTTTCTATCAAACCTGAGTGTCTAATGAAGGTTACGGGGCAAATGTTAATGCTTTTATATTATGATTTATGAATGTAGTAACAGCATATTTGTGCAATAAAAGTATGATTCGTTTGTAGCTTACGGAGTTTAAAATCCTTAAGTTTAGAACACATTTGCTTTGAATATTTGTCTCATGATTTGAAGAATACATCGTACATAGATCTGATAGCCCTTAAAAGCCTCCAAAGTGGACATGTTACCAGGTATGCATTTCAGACCACAATTTCTTTCACAGGAAGTGGACCCTGTGTTGTGTTTTAGCAGTGAGTTTCACAGAGGCACAGTTCAGTTGGAGCCATGTCTGTCTATGTGACCATCTTCATACTGTCCATTATAGGAGCCCTCACCCTGCCTCTGTGTGCTGACTGTAAGTGTGGTTCTTTTAATGTACGATATTTTTCATCTTTGTGGAAAAAAAGATAATTGGGAGAACAATTATCTTATAAACTACACATCTGCAGAAAGATTTTGGTCTTTTTATTATCTCCTGCAGACGAAGTTTCAGACTGTGAAATTGACCTGAAAATCCACCGTGGCACACATCATTTGGCATCTGTTGGAGAAGGACTGAGGATGGCCTGTCCTGTCCAGTTCTGTGATGGCACCGCTCCAACAGTCACCTGGTTTAAACTGGAGACAGAACATAGGACACCGGTGACCTTGAGTGAGCGAGTTACAACAGAGTGGACGGTGACACATGATAATAATGGAATACTATTTTTGAGCTTCCATAACGTGCTAAGCAGAGACTCAGGACTTTATTGGTGTGAGAGTGGATCAGACGTGAGCCACCACATCCAACTTTCTGTGGGTAAGAGCTGTGTATTTTAAAAATGAAATGTCAATTGCGTATAATAATGTTGCCTTATTTAATAATGTTTAACAGTCTGTGAAACTGATGCCAACCAACACAACACATTTTATAATGCTACCACTGGAGATAAGCTCACGATCACATGCCCTATATGTGACTACTTCCCTCCGACAGTGGCCTGGTTTAAATATGAAAGAGGACAACATCAAAGTGTAAAACAGGATGGTCGTGTCACAACAGAGTGGGAGAGACTTAATAATTCTGATGGAATATCCTCCTTAATCTTCCAAAATGTCCTCACCAAAGATGCTGGGGAGTATTACTGTGAGAGTGGATCACATGTGCAGCATAGCATTGTAGTTTCTGTTGGTAAGAATAGGTGCTCTTACTTTAACTCTAACTCTAACTGGATAATCAAAGAAAATTTCCCCTCGGGGATGAATAAAAGTAATTCTGATTCTGATTCTGATTCTGATAATCAAACTTACTAGATTCTGCTGGTACCTGCTTCTCTGATGTGACTGTCTTTGCTGTTAACCTATGCAGTCTGATTTAGGAGTGTATTTGACATTCTTGGTCTACAAAAATGCCATTCCTTTCTGCTGTTATAAACCCTACAACAGTTACCTGACCAGCCAAAACCACACACTTTAATAAAACTTTACAAAGACGAGTAAATATGGAGCTAGAATCAACAACTGAAGCATCAAACTATTACTTATCTCAGGTGAAAAGGGGATATATTTTGTTCTGAATGTTACAACAATTTTCAAGACAAGATGGCTTCGGCATTTGAGAGAAATGTGATACAAAAGAGCAGTTGTGGTTGGACAGTCTCAAGTTAGACCACAGGTTTTTCATGCTTTATGATCCAATTCAAACAGAAAGAAATGGCTGGTCAGGTAACTACATCATTTTTCATCATTTTCATAATTTTTTCTCTTACAGGTTGTGAAATTGACAGTTATCACAGTTATAATTCTACAGTTGGGGATAAATTGGAGATTACTTGTCCAGTCTGTGAAAAAATCCCTTTGACAGTCATCTGGTACAAAAATACTACTGAGGGGTTTAAAAGAGTGAACTTGAGTGATCGTGTGAAAACCACCAACAACAACAACTCTATGCCATTTTTAATCTTCCACAAACTCCTCAGCAGGGACTCAGGGCAATATCTGTGTAGTGGAGGCTCAGAAAATCATACCATAGAGATTCATGTCATTGGTAAGGGCATCTCACACCTTTATATACATGTCCTTCATATGTGATTTCTAAAGGAGCATCTTTGTTTCACTGCAGACTCTCCAGCCCCTCACTATGACTGGTCCTTTTTGTACCGCTCAGTTGGGTTGATCGTATGCTGCATCATCATCGTCTGTGTTTATGTTGTCCTAAAGAAACGCAAAGGTAATGCATTATTATAATTACTACTACTCCTGCTAAATGAAGTGTCACGTTGTTCTTAATCTTCAGATGCTGCAGTGCTCAAGGCTTCAAATGTGAGAAGTACAAGTACAGACCCTCGTCACGACAGCCTCAATGAGCAAAATCATATGTACGAAAGTTTCCTGTGATCAGTCTAAATGTCAGTCCGTATTATTAACCATTCAAAGTGTATTATTTGTACAGTAATATGTCACTATTTTCTTAGATAAATGACCCATGTATGTTTAAATGGGGTATAAGTTCTGAGGGTTCTAAATACAGGCAGAATACACTGAAGAGGAAGCTGAACTTAACCACAGACACCTTACCTTCACTTTAGTGGAAAGATAAAATGTCACCAATCTGAGTGTACTACCCTCAAGAAAAGTGTTTTTTCTTTCTCTTTTTAAAAAGTGTTTTTTGTGCTGTTAATGTGGGGCTGTAGTCGACAAAATAAATTCTTGACTGATTGACTGGAGACATGTCCTGCAGATCAGTTAGTCGACTAAAAAAGGCAACTTTTGTAATAATAATAATAATAATGCATCAGTTTTATACAGCGCTTTTCAGGATGCATCTTATGCATGCATGTTATGCATCTCTATGCATCTGTATCTATCAAGCTGCACTCACAAGACTACAACTGCACAGGAGTTCATGCAAAAACAACAATTTATGCATAAAAAAGTACTAGGAAACTGTATTTATATAAAGACAAATTCATCTTTTACATAAAGATACCAATAAATGCCATATCTTGAGCTAACTCACTCGCTCACTTCTCCTTTCTGCTTTTGTTCCGTATAAATTCTTATAATCTAAACAGAATAAGTTGACTAACATTAATTTTGATTCCATCGACCAATTAATCAACTAAACGACTATAAGCTCACAGCCCTAATACAATGAGAACCCAAGTTGTTGCACTTGTTGGAGATGCATGTCACAGTAGTACAAAATATTACTTAAAAAAACAGGTTTAATGCAAATACACAGTCAGCCACACCACACCACCACTTCACTCCATGATCCAGGAAATGTTACTTTTCACTTCTGTTTTCAGACAGCCCAACCACAAACCTAAAACTGAGTGAGTGGAAAATAGACTGCATAAGATAAGAGAACTTTTAGGCATATTTGTATCAGAATGGGGGGATTTCTGAAGAATATAATCCGAGGGTCTGTTTACGTATATGGGTGTTTTGGGTGTGGTGGTGGTGGTTTGAACGTGCGAAAAGCTAAACGCAGACACCTGCACAGTGCACCCTAAATCTGAAAGATGTCCGTGAAATAGGCCCGTAGAAAATGTTGCCATCCAGTGACCCAGATGCAAAGTTATTTACCTTTCACCTGTAGGTCACACCCATTTCTCTGGAGCTTATTTTGGGACGCAAACTGAGTTGACCTTTAGCATTCTTAGTATTAGCCTGATCAGAAAAAACTGTCCAATCAGAAAAATGGGGGCGGGGAATAAGCCGAGAGGGAACCAATCATAGAAAAGGAATCGCGGAGATATATTTGCATGAGAGAAGGAAGCGCATGGCTCAGGGTTGTCAGGCTTAAGTGACCCAATCCGCACAAGAGCGTCTGTATTATATATTGAGAATGGACAATGTTACGCTCCCTTTTCACAGTTTTATTTATACCAACCATCCCAGTTAGAGTGTGTCCCAGTTTTGAATTTTGAAAGTCTGGTCCCTAGATTTGCCCCCAAAATTCACTAGGGTTATTCTAAAATCAATACATTTTACATGGAAAATAGTTCTGAGAAAACCGCACATCTGGCAACACTGACATAGCTGCCTGGAAACATTCAGTCATGTTATTTGTCCTATTAAAATGTGTGTAATTACTTTTGTTAGAAATACAACAGGTACAGGTTTATTCTCACTAATTCATGATGATTATGATAACTCCATATGGAATCTCCAACAATATGGCATTACAGATATGTACAGTATCTACATGGAGACAAGCAGGTGCCACCATCAGGTTTAGGTCAGATCTGTGGAGTGGCACTTTACGAATGCATGTTTTTCAAAGGATTGTTTAGCATAAAAAATGCCTGTTATTGAATAAATGCTATATATAAGGTTCAGGCCATACTGTACATTCAAGGCAAAGCAACAACCTCTCCATGGAGACAAGCAGGTGGTTGACTTCTTACTAGAAAAGTTACATAGTGCCCCCTTAACATAACCAGAGCACATGGTTGCATTAAGTTTGCCAGGTGTTCAGGTCTGACCACACTTTCCTCCACAGGAAGTAGCCTCGGCCTGGTCACCGGAGTTTTTGTAGTGCGTTTCACAGACGCACATTTCATTTGGAGCCATGTCTGTCTATGTGATCATCTTCACACTGTTCATGTTAGGAGCCCTCACCCTGCCTCTCTGTGCTGACCGTAAGTTTTTTAAAATATACTTTAGTACTATTACTACTACTACCATACGTGCTAAGCAGAGATTCAGGACTTAATCAGTGTCAGAGTGGATCAGATTGGAGCTATATCAAACTGTCAGGTAAGAGCTTTGCACTTAAACATATCAATGAAATTAAAAAAATTAATTATGTAACTTTTGTGGTAGAGGGTCTACTACCTGCTTGTCTTTATGGAAATGTTATTGTATTACCTGGAATGTTACCCAGCATCAAACATATACAGTATATATTTAGCTTTTTTCCTTATGTATATTATTGTTCAAAAAAACCAAAAATAAAACATTTGTATTTGTACTGTGAGTGGGCATGCCTTTCCACAGATCTGACCTGTAACTTGGCCTAGTTGCATCACCTGCCTGTCTTCATGGAAATACACATATTATGCTGAATTGACTCCTGTGAGCTTTAAGTCATGTCAACTTATAGTGTTGTTATCTACTTGTTTTGTTTCATTCAGACATGTTTGAGTAACCCTTTATTATTAGTCTGTCTACATCACCAAAGCTCAAAATGCTCTGTTCCACCTTGTGATGTCATAAAGCAGTAGTTTTCAGGTTAAAAGTTACCCTTTACCTTTGGTTCAGTAGAAATGGGCAATTCCAGGGCTGAAATCAACCAAATGATTCTAGTGAAGGTGTATGGAGCACTTCCTGTATTACCACATGACATCAAAGTCAAAGACTGTTTTCAGTTTCTTAAATATGCATTTGCGTGTTAAACATGTGTGAATGGAACAAAACAGGCCCCTCAGGTATGTTTGTGATGAGAAAACATCATAACTTTGATCAGATAAATAGTGTAATGTATATGGGTCCTTTAATGCCACATGATGGGACATAAGCAACATAATAACATCTCCATGGAGACAAATTACATAGTGTATCTATCAAAAATGTGTCTAATAATGTTGTCTTACAGTCTGTGGAGCTGATATTCACCACTACACAGTTTATAACACTACAGCTGGAGGGGCTCTAAATATTACCTGCCCAGTTGACCACACACCGTCAACTGTTTCTTGGTCTAAATATGAGTCAGACGACCTTTTACCTGTGAATGCGAGTGATCGTGTGAGTACACAGTGGACAAGAACCAACAGCTCTCACGGTATATCATTTCTAATCTTCCGCAAAGTCCTCAGCAGTGACTCAGGGCGATACCTGTGTAATGGAAGCTTTGGAAATCATACCATAGAGATTCATGTTATTGGTAAGGACTTTACTATTACAGCTCTATAACACATGAAGTATATACAGTATCTCCCTACTGTAACACTGGTACGTACATGGCCTTCATATGTTTTTAAGGGAGTATCTTTTATTTCACTGCAGATCCCCTAACCCCTTACTGTGGCTGGTCCTTTCTGTACCGCTCAGTTGGGTTGATCGTATTCTTCATCATCATTGCCTGTGTTTACGTTGTACTAAAGAAATGCAAAGGTAATAAATATTTCTATTACTACAACTACTAACACTACTAGTACTACTGCTACAACTACTAGTACGACTACAACTACTACCATAAATACTACTACAACAACTACAAGTACTACAGCTACTACTAATACTAAAGCTACTAAAATCATTTCATGTTGAGCTTCAGATGCTGCAGAGCGCAGAGATGTGAAGGCCTCAAATGTGAGAAGTACAAGTACAGACCCTCGTCACGACAGCCTCAATGAGCAAAATCATATCTACGAAAATGTTCTGCAATGGGTCTAAATGTCAGTCCATATTAATAATGTACAGTTTATTAATATGACCCATGTATACGGTTTATTAATATGACCCATGTATACGGTTTATTAATATGACCCATGTATACGGTTTATTAATATGACCCATGTATACGGTTTAAATGGGGTAGGGGCTCTGATGGTTTTGCAGAATACCTTAAAGAGGAAGCTGAACTTAACCACAGACAGTTACCTTCACTTGAACTGGAAAGATTCAGTGTGTCACCAATCAAAGTGTTAAAGTGAATTTTAACACCTCAAAAACTTTTTTGTTTTTGATTTGAGAACATGAATTGTTCATCTTGTTCTGTTGGAAATGTATAAATGTGAGATGAATAATTTCCTTTTGGGGGTAAATTAAAGTTACATGAATTGTTTCCTTCTTTTTTAACACTCCTTTACATCATGCTCAAAACAAAGAATAGAGCAGGCAGACCCCTTCTGAAAGGGGTTTAGAGAGACACAAAATCGAAAGCTGAATGAGTGGAACATATTAGACTGAATAATATCACCTGAAATGTCTCAGAATGGGGGAATTTCTGTATTTCAGAAAAACACAGTAATCAGAGGGTCTAATTTCCCCCGGGGACAAATAATTAAAGTTATGCAAATAGCATTTTCCCCTTCTTTTTAGCAGTACAAATAGTTTATGACTTTTACGTCACTGGTCAAAACAAAGAATAGACAATCCACTGACCACTTCTTTCCAAGACAAAATCCAGTCACCTTTCACTGATTTTACAGAGTAGACAACTGACTGAGTGGAAAATATTAGTCTATATGAGATAAGAGAATTTGATTTGCCTATTTGTGTCAGAAAGAGGAAAAAAGAGAAACTTCAGAATTTCAGAAAAAGATAGTAATCAGAAGGTCTGTCTGAGCCTGTGGGAGGTGTCACCCTGGTGGTTTTAAAAGTGTTAAAATCTTTTCCACCTGCACTCTTCTTAAACCGATCTACATTTGCATGTTGGTCACATATTTTCAAGTATCAAAATGACTAATCAGTTAGTAAGTAAATAAATAAATAGAAAAACTGGATGAATTTGAATGCTAAACTGCACAAATAAAATTAACAGCCTTGAAGTTTAAATAGGCCGTGTGTACATTCACTCAAATACTACAAAATGTCGCCACCTGTTGGCTGACATGCAGAATTTGTTTTTTCACAGGTTTAATGTTTTTTCCAATTCTGACTTGTTTGTGGGGGAAATATTTAACACAGTTTTACATCACTTAAGTAGCAATTTGTGGAAAATAGTTGAAAAGAAAACAGGAAATAGCGCTGAGTTCTAAAATTAAATACCTCAACCTAAATGCAGAGTCAATTCAGTCACAGTTTAACAAAATAAAGGTGTTTTTTTTTTTTAAATAAGTCTAATCAGAACTATTGTGAAATGTAGGCCCTTGTTAACCTTATGTTTGCTATAGGTAACAGAATTGGAACTACCTCACGTCTGCTGTCCATGTCCAAACAGGAAATGTTAAAATCTTACACATAATGATACTGACAATGTTTTGGTGAAAAACTATGTTAAACTACGTTCTTTAATGGGCCTGTGTTACAGTATTTTCTGATCTATGTTATAATACCTGGGGTTGTGTTTTGGTTCATTCACACAAAACCCTGCATATGTCGGAGTTGTTCTCTCAAACTGACAACACTCTGTTCCACCTTGTGATATCATGTGACGCATGTAATGCAGGAAGTGCTCCACCGTTTTTAAAATCCATACACTTGCACTAAAATCATGTGGTAAAAGGCAGCAGTTCACTTGAAAACTACTACTTCATGACATCACAAGGTGGAACAGAGGATTTTGAGCTGAGGTGCAGACAGACTAATTATAAAAGGTTACTTAAAACACAACTTCGGGTATGTTTTTGAAAGGGTTTCAACATTATAACATGCCCAAAAGCTCACATGAGTCAAGTTTGTGCAATGTAGGACCTTTAAGCTACACAATAAAGCTTATTTCTGCTGGTTTAGGCCTGAGGTGTGACAAACCCAAACCAATCTGTGGTGTAATATTGAAGAAACAAGACCTTAACTTTACAATAATTTATTAGTAGAAAATAAAATATTATGATTATGGCTAACACTTTATATAAATAATACTAACAAGAGCTTGATCTGCAGATGAAAATAAAAAAATATTCTATTATAGTGACTTCATTATAATATCAGCTGTACACACACATCAACAACAATACGGTTCATACTGACTCTAGCTTTGACCACAAATGATCACAAGTCAACCACCACTTTTATTGTGCCTGTTGTGAAGCTAGAATAACTGCTCTAAGCTTACTCATAGCAGCATTATGAACTTGTTTGGTTTAAATGAGCTTTTTGCCATCTCAGCATAAATAACACGATAAAGTTAGTTTTGCAGGTTGAGGTTGCGTAGGTGTGGGAGCCTTCTCTTGAATGCCTTCTCTGCTCTTCAGTCTGGGTGCAGCAGTTTTTGTACATAGGTGAAAAGGTCAAAACAGCATCTGGCCCCAAATCAGTCTGTAAAAGAAAAACAACAAAGTATTTTTTTTTAGAAAATGAACATTTCAAACTAGAAAATGTATTCTTTTTAGCAGAGAAATGTGGGTAGATTATGTTTATGTAGATCCAAGTCGTAGTATGTTTCATTTAGAAAAAAAAACAGTAGGTCAAATTAGATCCTAGCTTTGAAGTGTTGGACCTTAGCATTCTGAGCTTTTGCCAAACTAAGGAATAGTTGACATGGTATGAATCTGAAAAAATAAAATAAGGTCTATTAGTAAAAACAACATGTTAACAGTTAGGGCAATAAGATATATAGCTAAATAGTTGACTTTTAAGTAGTAGTAGCAGTAGTAGTGGTCGTAAAATTATAAGTAGTTATTGAAGTAGCTGTTGTAGTAGTCGGAAATGCCAATTATTTGTCTCCATGTAGACTGACATGTTAAAAGCCATATTGTGAAACATTAAAAGGTCCTATATGACACAAAATAGACTCTTGTGAGCTTTTGGCCATGTCATAATGCTGTTATTTCATCAAAAACATGCCTAGAGTTTTGTTTTTTTTCTTTCACACATATTTAACAGACAAACCATGTATCTTTAGGTTAGTTCTTTCCTAATTTTCTCTTTTAAACTCCGCACACCTTCACTAGAATCATATGGATGATTTCAGACCTGGAATCTCCAATCTCTGCTGAACTAAAGGTAGCTGTTAACTTAGAAATTAGGGCTTCATGACATCACAATGTGGAACAGAGCATTTTGAGCTTTACACAGACTAATATTAAAGCATTACTCAAACATGTGTGAATTAGGAAACATTATAAGGCTCTCTTAAATCTAAGATTCTCTCTACAAGCAAGTATGAAGTATTTTTTCTATGCTGGTATTCAAAACAACAGTGCACCAAATATAGTAATTACATCCAATCTCTCTGACACAAAACACTGCATGCTCCTTAAAACAGTGACTGTGCATTCCAAAACAATAATTAAGTGAGCGCCACACCTCCAAGAACATGTGGCAGCAACGCGAGTCTTTTGAAGGCATTTCATTCCAAAGCAGTAATGCCTGTATGCAGCCTGAGTGTTTAACCATATGGGCTATACTGGCAAATGGTAAATCACTCACCGCTGTGTCTAAAATGTACTGAAAATAGTAGCGCAGGTGGAATTTGTTTTACATTTGACTCCATGATGGACCGGGACCTTTATTTGTACTTTAAGCTATTCCGGAAATACTTTAATACTTACACTGCAAACTATTTGAAGTATGATTCAGGCTTACTAGTACTATGTGCTTAATTAAAGAGGGTATTTTACTTCTATGGGGTATTAACTGCTAACACATAACATTTTTAGATCACCAGGTTACATTTTATTTTGAAAATTATATATTCACCCAAAACTATGTATTAACATGTTTTATAAATTTCAGATTTGTTTGTGATGCTCGAGTCTCACCTGCTGCTCCCCCTTCAGAGCGCTATCACAGCACAATCAGCTCATAAAACTACTGCACATCGCATCACGTTTGTCAGAGTGTTGTGTACCGTCAAGTAGTTGGGCAGAATCTTACAGCTAACCATAAGAAGGTTTTGAATAGGGCCTGGGAAAGATTTTTAAGGAGTTAGGATTAGGATTATTTAAATTAATTAATTATTATTTCATAGTATTTAACTTGTTTATGTTGTTGTAAGGCGAGCTTGAATGTCCAGAAAGAAAGCACCTAAGAAATAAAATGTATTATTATTATTATTATTTAGGTAGGTAGCTTAAGTAGTTACTAAGCCTGAATCAGTCTCAGAGATGTGTAGTACTTCAGTAACTTCTTAAGGAAATTTGTACTTTTCAGGTACTTTTCTAGCATACTTTTACTGTTTGATAATATCATTGTTGCAGGACTCTTGCGTGAGTAAAAGTAATTTGTAAATCAGATGTTAGACCCGGACAGTTACACTTTTAAGTTATTCATACTAGTAGTGGTAGTATTCCAAAAAACTTTCTTACTTTTACTAGAGTAATGTTTTGGCCTACTACTTTGTACTTATAATTGAGTAATATTATTTTGAAGTACCCTTGCTCCCACATGAGAAGAAATGTTGGCTACTCTACCCCTTAATAAACTATTCAAACTTAATATGAATAATGTCTTTCTTCCTGCTTTATTATCAAGTTCATTTCTCACTGACTGCACCGTTACCTCCAAGTGTTTGTCAAAAAGGATACGACCAACTCCCCTCTGTTCCAAATTCCTGCCCCGGTTTAGATTAAGGTAGGGCTGAAAACACTAGATTAATTTATCTGTTGTGTTTGTAGTCGCGCCATCATTCTGCTTTAAATTAAAACTCAGTGAGACTCATAGATTATAGTAATTGTCAGAAAGAATGGCATGTTACTGGAAGGATACATAACCAAGCACCCATGTGAGGAAACACTTACGGGCTTGGGTTGGCCTAGACTGGGGTGAGATACGGTCAGCCAAGTACAATAAGCGCACTTGTTTGGCAACATGTGAGGAGGGACTAAAGTGAAAGTGGGCATATAATAGTTTCTGTGCTCTTATACTTGCTCAAGGTCATTCAGGAAAGGTTCATTTCTATTTTATAAATGTGACTTTTTTTTTAGAATTGATACCTGCGCAAATGAGTATGTAGTTTTGCTGTTTCGTATCAATTAATATCTGATTTTCAATACTTTGGACAACCCTACGCCCAGTGACTTCATCACATATGACATACAGTATGGGCAGGCTAAAACTGTAGCGTCATATTCCCATAACAAATGGCCAAGACGATTCTGGGTTAAGCCTTCCAAGCCTCCCAAAAAACTAAATCTTGCCAAAGCACATGCCAGCGCTGTCGAGTCTTTGGGCAATACACTCCACCCACGTTTATTCTAGAGAAAAATAAAGGACATCATGTTTTAATGATAGAATGACTGGGGCAACTGAGAAAAATAAACTAAAATGGATAAAAAATAAATGAATAAATAAAAATAGTACCCTCAAATGGTCAATTATTACTTGTGGATAAATATTTTTATGATTTTGTGGCTACTTTTGCTTTGCTAATAGGCTTGATGTCTGCAAAAATGTCCCTGCCAGCTACTATAAACGCACAATGAAGGATTCTTCTGCGCTCCACATGTTTCCCACTGCCCTGAGACCTCGGCTGCTTCGTAGTTCTTTCCTCGCTACTTTCTCCTTGATTCTTCTCCTCAATTCTGCAGGAAATGGGTGAGGAAGTCCCACCCACAGAGGAGATAAAGCAAGAAGAAAGGATATAAACTCCTCACTGAGACCAATAAAGTTTTAGTATTTTAATCTGACGTCTGCCTCCTGAAGCCTCCCTCAGGTTTACTTCTTTCTTCTGTGGTTTTCTTCAGAACACCATTTTATATTGACACACTTGACTGACAGCTGAAGAAGGGAGGATCGAGGAGACAAAACAGGGAGAAGGAAGCGAGGAAAGAGAATTGAGACACGGCCCTCGACTCCATCTGCATTCAGTCACATCAACTTCCTGTTTTCCTTCACTTGACCATTACTAGACTGTACAAGCCACACAGCACACAAAGAACTGTCTGTTTGGCTGCCTACAATTCTATTCAATATCTTTTTTTCCAGTGCATATGCCAGGCTTTGTTTTTACTTATTACTTTGTTTGTGGGGATAGCACGTGTGGTAAGTATTCGTCACCATCACCTTTATGAAGAAAAGTTCAGAGGAAGGTTGAAAACTCCAGGAGGTGAAGCCAAGTTCTAAATATAAATCCATGTATGCCGTTCCAAAATGCAGGGACGATTTCTGCAGAATGAGCCCATTTTTTGACAATTTAGCTTTAATTTAACTAAATAAACCTGTCGTCATTTATTTTTATTAATCAAACTTAACTAACTGTGTAAAGTAGACAAGCTTTGGCCCTAGTTTACAGTAAGGTTTCTATGTTACAGTTACGAATGACCTTTTCTTCACATCTTCTGCCCATGTCCAACCAGGAAGACGAACTTAAACTAAACTTCACCAAAATTGTCCAACTATGGAAAACTAGGCACAATTTTTAATGAAATCTTAAATGAAATTGTAATAACAAAATTTTAGAGAAATGTGTAGTCACAAGTACTATCAATTCAATTATAGGGCTGTGTGACATTCAGACTATGTTATTGTCTCCCCACAAGGACTGTTGATGTCTGTCCTCTTTGCCACCACTGAGAAAAACATGGACTTCCTTATCTCATCAAACAGAAAGAGAGGGCGGGGTGGAGAGGAAGTGGCAAATATAAATCATAATATGGTCACAGAAAGTATGTTTTGGTTAAGTTGACTTTGCTTAACAAAAATACAGTGAAAGTCACCAGTGGAATTGCTCCTATTGTTTGACTCGACTGGGAAATAAAACTAAGGCCACTGCCTCAATAAAATGAGTCAGATTTTGTTAACAGAAAAATGTGAAGGTTGGCATTTTACTGGCACAAAAGTTTTCACACAGGGACTATAACGGAAACAAAAACTTTAGCAAATTGTTGACTAGAAACACCTATCCTGCCAAGTCCATGTGGAATATCACACGTTGAGCTTTGACCTTTTACCTTTTCCACGTGTTCTGGAAAACCTGGAAATTTTTAGTTTGTTATCACCACCTTACTCTCTTTTTACTCACACTTCCAGGATGTCCTTAAGTCTAGCTTCTTCTATTTTAGGCTACTGCTGGGACCTGTTTGTCACACTTACAAGAGGTCCTTAAACGGGCCCATGTCACTCCATTTCAGATCTGCGTTATAATGCGGTTCACATTTCATCATTCACATTTAACACACAAACTGCATATTAAAGCAGAGTTCTTCTCTCAAACAGAAACCACCTTGTGATGTCATGTGGTAATACAGGAAGTGCTCCATTGTTTTTAAACTCCATACACCTTCACTAGAATCATTTGGACAGGTGGAACAGAGCATTTTGAGCTTTGGAGCTGTGACAGATGAAAAAACCAGGATGACTCAAACATGTGTGAATGAAACAAAACACAACTCCAGGTATGTTTTTGCTGAGGGAACAACATTATAACATGGCTTAAATCTCACAAGAGTCCATTCTGTTTAATACAACACACCCCACCAAGCCACAAGATAAACAACTTTATCTCAGTGTGACTGTAATGTCTATTGGGTTATGCATCTATGCTGCTATTAAAATCTTGTATGAGGCAAGTGGCTGTAACTTGCGGAGTTAAAAATAAAAATAGAGTTTGTGAAACTTCGGTGACCTTACTGTTATGAAATGCGGCTTTCCACTTCCCAGCATGTCTATGGTGAGCTCTTGAGAACTACCCTGTCTATGAAGAATGCGGCTGTGTTCAATTCAGTCAATATGCAACAGCCATTTAAAAGCCTGATTATTAGATTAAGGGTGCACTGTGGAACTTTTGCATCTTGCATTTACTCAATAACATGGGTTTTCACTGAGCTACAAACTGGGCTTGCCTCTCCACAGATCTGACGTGTAATTTGGCCCCGTGGTGTTACCTTCCAGGCAACATCTCCACAGAGAGAAGTCCTCCATCAGAAAAGTTACACAGTGCACCTTTAATGAGAATGTTTATGCTTCCAGATACGATCCATTGTCAGACCTTCAGTCATTTTTCCACAAGTCTGTATTGATTTTGCATAGGTCTTAACCCAGATGCCCTTCCTCACACAAGATAATAATCTACTGTATGTGGGTTAGCTTCCTTATCAGTTATATTCAACATTTTTACATTTAAAATAGATATGAATTGTCATGGCAACGGGTCTAACTTTTCATAGTAAATCTCAAGCCCATGGATAAAATAATGTACAGAACATGAAGCAGAATCTATAGCACAGTAATTGCATGGTGAAAGGATAGACTGTATAAAAAAGTGGATTAAGAAAGTGTGTCACTCATAGCGGCTCCAGTCAAATGAAGCTCACAGAGGCTAGCGGTTACAGGGGAGAATTTGGAGCCAGTTCCATATTAGGAATAGGAATTTATTTAAGTAGAAAATAGCAAAAAAAAACAACAAAAAAAACACCAGGATCATGTACAGTGGGTCAATACGAATATTTTAAGGCCAAAATGACGAGTTAGAGAGAGATGGGTGACGACTTTCCAATGTAAAGTCAATTAGAGCCAGAGTCGATGGAGCCAGAAGCCCCCCCATGAACACTTCCTATGTTTATGGATAAAACTAGCACGCCAAAGCAGTATGAAGACTTTTAATTACCAGTAATCTATATTTTCTTGGTAATAATGTAGAAAACAGGGCTGCAAAAGGAATTAGTCCCTTGTTATCGCAGTTATGAAACTATGATCATTCTCTTATCATGCTCTTACTGCACTGGTAGTAGCAAAGTAAAGTACTACATGAAATAAGGATTTGACTTACCATCGTTGCAGACAAAGCACTTGCAGAGGCAGCCGCACAGACAGCTCAGTAACACAATTACCACTCCGCACACGACGAGCAGCACGGTCAACGTTGAACCCACTGACCAAAAAAAAAATAATAATTAATTAATTAAAAAATATATATATATATGTAGGCATTTGGAGTTGAATCCAAAACTAAATGTGTCATTTCCTCTCTGATATCTTTAAAGACCCTGCTTTGCCTGGAATGTTCCACTTATGTCATTAAAGGTGTCTCGTCTGTTGAGTGAGAGTGCAGAGTTTTCCGTGTAATGTCATACTGTGGAACATTCTAGGTGAAGCAATACACCTACACAGAGATAAGCAGTGGCAGTTACATTAAAATAGCAATAATTCTGCCAGGATAATACATAAAGTCCATACCATTTGGCAGAGAAACCGCAAGAGGTTTTTCCAGTCCAGGATGATGAATAATACATTTCACATGACTGAGCGCTTCTGATTTGAACAAGACTGTACTGCTCTCTGTAGTCGTCCCATCACTTTGGTTATAGGAGTAGTACACGGGATCTCCTAGTGTCTGATTGTCCCCCCCAAAGTCCCACTCAATCCGGGCTGAAGGTTTGGACTGAACACTGCAGTTGGCTTGTATGTCGCCGGACGGGAGGATCACGTAGTTTACCTCTGGGGTTTGTAAAACTGGAAACAAAGATAAGATAGATTACCAGTATATTCTTAGATAAAATGTTAAAAACATTTATTTTAACTTATCTAATGCAAATGACTACTAAACTACCATCATCACAGGCCTTTAAAATGATGGGTGAGTGCAAGTTGAACGAGGATTATGCAACGTTTAAAGGTCCTATATTACACAAAAATTAACTCTTATGAGTTTTAAGCGATGTTATAATGTTACCCCTTCAAAAACATACCTGGAGTCTTGTTTTATTTTCATTCACACACGTTTGAGTAACCTGTTATTAGTCTATCTACAGCTCGAATTATTTTAAAATAGATCAAATATTGTTAATACGAATATAACTATACGTAGTGATGATTCTTACCATAGACAGAGAGGCAGGTCATTGCGCTCTTCGTCCCATCTGGATACGTATGAAACTCACAAGTGTAGCAAGCCTCATCCTCTAGCTTCACTTCCAGTATAGACAATTGCGAATTGCCCAGACTTTTATCCAAACTAATTCTATTTAAAAACATCTCTGCGATGCTAAAATGCCCATTTTTGGAGTAAGATGCCATTATAGTTCGTTTCTGGCCGCTCTTCTTCCACAGAACTTGCTGAACTCTTGATGGCAACGTGTATGAGCAGGAGAGACTTGTGGATTTGCCGGCGATTGCAGTGGTGTTGCTTTTGTGGTCCACATTTCCTGGGTGATTAAATAAAAGCATGTGTCAGTGGATCAGTGAGTAATGATTTTTAATCCCCTCCTGTGGGCTCACCACCTGCAGAGGGGTTCATAGGGGGGGGTTAGGTGCTATGAGGATTGGGCAGCAAACTGCCCCCGCGTCCCAGCCGGATTAAGCGGGAGAAGATGGATGGATGGATTTTTAAAGGGGTGAATCACTGTTCAGTGCATCTCATAGTAGGTAACACCTAGGGCAATAAAATTTCAGAGGAGGACACGCCTTGGTGAGCTGTAAGGGCGGCTCTTGTTTGTTTGGAATGAAAACTGTAGCGTTTGACCGTTAAATTTCAAATGTCAGAATTGTATGACATTTTTCCTTCCATATTTAAAATGAACTAGCATTTCCCTCTTGGAACGGCCACAGTATGGAATTATACCAGGGCAAGTAAAAACTAACAATAAAAGCGAATGTGATTGAAAAACGCAAGACGGAAGTTTGACACCATATATGGAATATTCCTGGCAAAGCAAACTGCAATAAAATCTCTGTAGCAACACCTACTGTGCAGCCGTCTGTCTTCACCAAGTAAAAAGATAAACTTTTATTTAGGAACAAATTTGGAGCCGGGTTCCATATTAGTAATAGGAATTTATTTATGGACAAAATAGCGAAATAAAAACACCAGGATCATGTAGAGTGGGTTAATATGATATTTTACAACTAAAATGAGAGACGACACATTTTTCAGTGTCAAGTCAAGTAGATCTGGAAGCACTACATGTTCACTTCCTATTTTAATGAGGCTGCGAGAGGGTTAGCTATGTTCATTTATATATTTATACAGTCTATGCTGGCAACTGCTAAGCCAATCGAAAAACTAAATGAGACCCTTACAATACTCTGGGTTGGAGTAGCGAATGACGAGCCACTTTAAAATGTGATTGTCGTTTTAAATCAGCAGAATTGCATGCACGCCACTTTTAAAAGCCAATCCAAACATCTCCTCACCCGTAACTGAAACACAGGTCTTTCCTTGTTGCGGACCACCTGGAAACACATCGAATATGCAGACGTAGCAGCCCTCGTCCTCTGGCTTCACCTCCTTTATAGCGATGCTACTGAACTCGGGATGGGACGAGATGAGGTGCACGCCGGGGTCTTGGAGGATAACAAGAGCAGGAGGTTTGTATGCCAGCAGGGTTTGTTTGTGTTTGTTGAGCCAGCGGACTTGACGGACGCTGTCGTCAGGGGCAACAATGATGCCACAGCTGAGGTTAAGGGGCTGGCCCACCTCAATGGTAAGGGTGGACGGAGCAGTCACCACACCTGGGAAAAAGGAAAAAAAACATATTTAATTTCATTTTTGATTAACTATTTGTCAGTTAAAATCAGTCGTCCAGTCTACTAATAATTCTTCAGCTTGTAACAGACATTAACATTTTAAAGATCTAAATCAGGAGAGTCCAAACTTTTGTTTCACCATATCAAAAAATATTCAAAGCAGATTTTAAATAACTTTGACAGAGCTACTGCACCTTTAACGGAACAGTAATTTTAGCTCTGTATGACAATGGTGTGTGACTTTATGTTGGCAGAACTATTTACTTCTATGTTAATTTGCAGTGAAACAACAAAGTAAAATGCAACAGAAATTGGTTGATGTCATTTTTAGATTTGGATTGTTATTCCCAAAAAAGGTAATAAATGATCGTCTAGTCATCCTGCATGTTTTGAGGATTACTACACTAAGTTCCAACACAAACGTTTGTAGGTAAAGGGCAAAAAAGTTCAAAGCAAATCATTTCTTTTCTGCAGGATTCCTAACATAGTTTCAGTATATTGACAGGTGACGCATTTCTACATGTTTTAGTTAAAAATATTTTGTTTGTAGCTTTTTTTTCTCCAGATTATCGCACATACCTAATGTCTGGGACACAGCCAAAACTAGCAGGCAGAGCAGCAGACAAAGGGGCCAGGCCGGCGGACACATCGCAGTCCTCAGCTGGTTACAGTGGCTACAGGAATAAAAAAAAAACCAAAGCCTTAACCTCACCCAAAAATGTCTGAGCGTCTAAAAACAGCACCAAAGAGGAAAGTTGTGGTAGACTTACTATAACAGTTGTCCGCCTAGTCCCACCACATTACATGAGCAAATTCACTCCAAGCTAAATATGAGCAAACCAAAGGATAACATTAGTTTCCGTTTTTGCTATCTATTATCAAAAGAACATGATTTAACTTTTCTGCTCTTTTGTCTGCTTGTCTCATGAAAATGTTATTGTTATGCCTGGAATGTTCCCCAGAATGGCATTAAACTTCCTTAATTCACTTTCAGGTGTTTTTATTGATAGTGTCACCTGCTAATCCATGACGACTGCAAAATTTTGTCTATTATTTTTTACAGATATATATATATTCCAGGCATAAATAAAACTATTTCATGGAGAATAAAAGGTTTTCAATCATCTACCTAAAAACAGTGTCCCTTTAAAAAGGTCCTACATTACACAGAACTGGCTCTTTTGAGCTTTGAGCCGTGTTAGAATGTTACATACCTGGAGTTGTGTTTTGTTTGTTTAAACTTCTCTGCTCCACCTTGTGATGTCAGGCAGTGGTAGTTTAAGTTAACATCTACCTTTTACCTTTTGCTCAATAGATATCGGCAACTCCAGGGCCTGAAATCATCCAAATGAGTCTAGTGAAGGTGTATGGTTAGTTTAAAATCACAGCAGAGCACTTCCTGTATTACCACATGACATCACAAGGTGGGAACTGAGCGTTTTCAGTCTGAGAGATGAACTCATCTTAAATATGAAGGGTTTATGTGTTAAACATGTGTGAATGAAACAAAACACAACTCCAGGTATGTTTTTGACATCAAAATAACATTATAACGTAGATCAGAAAATAGCGTAACATGGGCCCTTTAAGCAAAAAATGCAAGAGAAACTGTTTTGTACAAGGTGTTGCTATGGTAAACAACCTTGAAGCGTAAAACAGGCTACTGCTAGCGGATCTAACGGAGATTTTAATGCTAGTCACGCAGCATGGTCCACACAACAGTAAACCCCTAATTATGATGCAAGACAATTAGGGGGTCACTTTGAAGTCTAGACAACGCTAAGCCCTGAGATTTCAAAACAGATACTTAGGTGGCCCTCCAAAAATTATCCAATGATGCAAGATGAGAATTAGTTACACAGGTAAGGTTGGTGTAAATGTATTGTAAAAACGCTGGTGGTTTCTCTGTAAAAAACAAAAAAAATCATAAAAAGGTGTGATAAATTTTACTAGCTCGTATCAAGTTACATGGGTTTAAGCTCCATGGACTTGGGTTGAACTAAAAGGCAAAGTGACCAGTGCATTAAAGGAATACCAGATTGTCGTGGGCCAGACCTCTAAGATTTAAGGGTGTAATTAAATGTTTTACAGTGCTGGGCTAGCATCTCGTTTGACACATGCTGCCCGCTTCTGTTGGGCACCACCACTACAAAGAGATGATCACCCACAGAGGAAAAAAATAGGAGCCAGTGTGGGCACAGCTGGTTTCTGTACACGTGTCTCATATTTGATTTTTGTCTGTGTGTGTGTGAAAGTCATCTCTTTTGAACTGTTCCTTAAAAGGTGGACTACGTAACTTTTTGGTTGGGGGTCTGCTCTGGAAAGATCCACAGTATGACATTAAACTGCTCTATGTTGTATTTATTAAATTACAGGTGGTTTTATGGTTAAAAAATGCCTAGAAAAACAGACATTCTTACTATAAATCATTCTCTACAGATCTGACCACTAACTTAGTCTGGTTTGGTCTCCATGGAGAAAGGTTTAATACCATACTGTGAAACACATGAAGAAAAGCATTTGACAGGCGCCCCAGCAGAAAAATGACACAATCCAACTACTGGGACCAGATTTCATTTTCATAAAAGAAAAGAATATTTTTCTTTCTAATTTGTATGTATTTTTATCCTGATTAACAATGAAACACCACAAGAATCAGCACAGAAACAGAGCACGCAACACCAGTGAGAGCTTTGTTATTTAATTATTATTGTAGTGCAAAGTTTATTTAAATTATGTATAATTACAAGGAGTAAACACTCCCACTCTCTGTTTGAATAATTTTAAATAAACCTGAGCCATGATTATATCTGTCTGTGATTCATTTGTAAACTGAGTTCTCACATCAGCTTCTGTCATATAAATAAATAGAAAAAGAGCCAGTCTTTTGAACTGATTCAAAAGATTTGGATCTGAAAGTCCATCACTGGATTTCTTTTTAAATATAAGTCTTATTTGTCCTTAACACTTGTCTCACCTTTTTGTGATAAAATAGAATGTAGATAAGCAATCTATAGTATTTCCCAGCCATTGGAAGTGAATTTTAGGTCTATTTGCAAATCAGATGATCTTTGTATTACTTTTAAATCATTAATGTTTCTGTGTGATCCTTTAGCCATACAGTTCTACTTAAAACAAGAGAATATAATTATTAATGATAATACACTTAATTGCTAATTACTAAAGAAATAATGGCTACTCAAGCTTAAAAGTTAATATTAATTAATACTTGAACAGGCCTAAGTGAATATATGAACTGATCACAGTGGCTACATGAAATTAAATAAACACTGCACAGGCAAATTAACATCAACTGCCAATAATCATAGCTTAATCAAATCACAGGTACAGCCTCTGTCAGACCTGTACAGACCTCAGTGCTGAGAAAGGCCATCCATCCATTTTTTTATATACCATTAATATAAATTTATTGCCAGACATTTGAGAAGTCAGTCAGGTTACAATGAGTACGAGGAGTTGGACTACTCTTTTTTTTTTTTACTTTAAATTTTAAAGTGATTTTTTAGATTTTTAAAAAGATTTTCTTTATGTAAATGAGTCTAACTTTTGGACAGAATTCACCCTTGTGTGACGTCAAACTCTACTTCCTTTCAATTTAATTTTTCATATTCATTCATTCATTTCATATTTTCAGTTTTTCTCGACAAATTGCGTCTTGTTTGTGTAAAATTATTATTTATATTTAGAACACCATTATCTCACCAAATTAAGCACAAACTAGAGAATGATGAAAATCTGTCCTATGCACTTCAATAATAACATCTCTAGTGATTAATTAAATGTGCCTCAGCCTACAAATAGAACTGGGACATGGAAGACTAAAATAGCTCGTTATACTCACGCTGATAAGAAATCTTCGCCTTTCCAATCTCTACACCGGTGTCCTACGCAGTATCTCGCCGAAAATCGTCGCTTCTTCAGCCAACATTGTGGTGCAAGTACCCGGGGGCAAGGTGCTGATGGGAGTTAAATAGAGGAAGCCACTGCGCACCGCCTCATTCCCGGATTTCTGTGGAGCGGAGGCCACTCGGGGCACCGGGAATAGGACAGTGGAGCCGTTCACACCAGATTACGTTTTGTGTAAACAGTGACATCTGTCGGTTTGTTTTGAGAACCGCTTTGCAGGTGCATGACGCGTTTTACCGGAGTGAATTTTTCTTTGGAAAAACTCAGCGGAGGTGGGCTCCATTTCTCGCCGAGAAACAAAAGCTGGCTTTGTGTCTCACAGATGTAACGATGTCTGGTTAATAAATGTTCTTAGGTGTTTTTCTCTACATTTTTTCTTCCGGAGTAACCAGAAATGTAATGTCACTAAAGTAAAAGTAGCCAAGTAGTAATTACACAAGACGTAACATGTGATTTAACCTAAAAATTAAAACCTTTACACTCTTCTACAAACAAGAAAAACATTTAGAAGCCGAGTAAACGTTTCAGATAATTTATCAGGCTAATTTACGCCAAAACAAATACTTCCTGCCCAGTAGATGGCGACACTCCACAATCATAACACTTCCGGAAGTACTAGTAAGTAGAGACTTGCCATTTGCGCATGCGCCAACCGGTTCCCACGCTTTTGTAGTTTTTCCAGATTTCTGTAAAATAAACACACTTTACCTTGATGGCAGTGAGCTATCCCACGCCGATCTACTCCCATGCGGGCCGGGGGGAATTTAGCGAGGTGTACGAGCCCGCGGAAGACTCGTTTTTGCTGATAGATGCGCTAGAAAAAGATGCAGAGATGCTGAAAAAAAGGAGGTAACGGAACTAGTAGCTTTACATCCATATACTATCAAGTTAAGCGTTAAATTGTGGTTAAATGTGGTTCATTCTAGTCCAAGCGTGTGTTTGGAAGTTGGCAGCGGCTCTGGAGTGGTCTCTGCGTTTTTGGCTTCTGTGCTTGGGTCTGCAGCTTTGTACATGTAAGTTAACCCAACCCTCAATTCACAGTTATTTAAAGCTACTACTAAAATAGCACAATATTCCAGCATTATGTGCCCTTACCTTTGTTTTGCAGTTGCACAGATGTGAATGCCGCGGCTGCAAAGTGCACGGCCAAAACCTCCACATGTAACAGTGTCTCCCTGCAGCCTGTAATCACCAATTTGGTAAGATTTTAGTTGAATTTACTTTAATTGGTGTAGAATCTTGGGTCTAATGATTCGTCTCTTTAGGTAGACTGCCTTTTGCCTCGCTTGAATGGCAAAGTGGATGTCTTACTGTTTAACCCTCCCTACGTGGTCACGCCTTCTGAAGAGGTAAGTTAATTGATGATTGGTCCATTTGTGGTCTATAGTCAATTTAAAGGTGCACCATGTCACTTTTTGGTCTGTCGCCTGCTTGTCTCTTTAGGGATATTTGCCTACAGTGTTCCATTCTAATTACCTGTGTTTTTATTGCTGGAAATATACATGGAAAAACCTGCAATCAACAGTGAATGGGTTCGTTTCTACTCAGATGTGACTAATAACTTGGCCTGGTGGTGCTACCTGCTTGTCCAAAGTTATAGATTTAACTCTAAAATGTGTATTCTAGACAAAACATTTCTATAGGAAATCAAGAAATTTCCCCTACATACTATTCTGAAATCCCAGACACTGTTATATTGTTTGATAGTATAATATTTGCATCAGTTGACCAGCAAAATAATGTTCCTATGACCAAAACACGAAACCATATTAATAACGTAATACTTTTATTTGACCACAGGTGGGCAGTTCAGGCATAGAAGCTGCTTGGGCTGGAGGAGAGAGAGGAAGAGAGGTTGTGGACAGATTTCTACCTGTGGTCTCAAAGTTATTGTCCAAAGAAGGGCTGTTTTACCTTATTACCATCATCGAGAATAACCCAGGTGAGTATACAATGAACACAAGTGGTTTTCTTTTCTTTAAATCTTTCATAAAAGTGAAGTTTTGCCTTTTTTTCTTACCAGATGAGATTATCAGTATACTGGGGCAGTGTGGGTTGAGTGGAGAAGTCTGTCTGAGCACAAGAGCTGGAAATGAGCGACTGTCAGTGCTGCGGTTCAGGTGGAGAGAGGGAGCATAAGCCTGGCTAAAAGGTAATTTATAGTATTAATGTATATACCATTTCTAAAAACAAAAACAAATTCATGTAAGCAGCATTTGAATATTTAATCCTTTTTTTATTCTTAGCCATCTTGTTACAGTGTTATGAATTTGCATTTTATTTACCATTTTATCCTTAAGGTTTGGCAGTATTAGAATGTGGGAGTAGTTTTTTTTTTTAAACCGATAACACCACATGGTAATATAAAAGAAAATACTATTATTTAATGTTGAAAATGACCTTCCTTAATATCAAATTCAAGTTTTAATACCATGACGACACTAATACTTACAGATAGAAAAAAAACCTGATATAGAACGCTGTAATCTAACAGTAAAATGGCATTTTTTTTTTTTCTATTTTTACATTTTATTTTTCATGCACCTCTCAGTAAACTCAAAATGGAATGTTTTTAGTGTATTTAAATCCCAGCCTAAATCTACAGTACACCTGAATAAAAGACACTTGTTGAATTGTCTACAGCTAATGGTCATACTTAATGTTTTGTATTTATGTATTCCAGGTGATGTGTCCGTCTTCTCTGAGTCGCACGGTGCCGCTGGCCACGAGCTCCATGGCGGCTGGAAACGCAAGGTGCTCTGCTTCTTTGATCCTCTCGCACAAACTCTCCTCTGTGTCGCTACTGAGCACCGGCACCGCCTCCTGGACAATGATGGCACCTGCATCCACCTCCTCCTATACACGTGAAGACAATGGGAGTACGTGGGAGAAGGAATTGTGATGATATCCTAATACGATGAAGTACTTACTGCTACAAAGTGGACCGTGCACCCGCTAACCCGCACCCCAGCCTGCAGGGCCTGTTTCTGGGCATTCACTCCCTTGAATGATGGCAGCAGAGAGGGGTGGATGTTCAGTAGCTTTCCTGTTAAATGTAAATACAAAAACGTGACTTTGTTGTATGGTAAATTAAATGAATAAACTGTAAAATATTTGGAGTAAATGTTATCCGTTTACCGTTCCATTTTTTGACAAAGTTCCCAGTCAGGATCCTCATGAAACCAGCCAGACAAACCAGCTCCACCCCAAACTCCTCCAACACGCGGTCAATGGTTCCATCGAACTCTGCTCTACTGCCGTACAACTTGTGGTCCACTACCTGTTTTATTATAAACACATTTCATGGTGACATTTCTGTATAAAGCAAGTGTAGCTAGAAATACATATAATACAGTGCATAACTTGTATTACATCCACACTGGAACGTAAGCACGGTTTGTTGACCTAACAAATCTGCAGTTAGCCTAATTCTCACTACTACATTCAAACGTTTCCTGACGCAGCAGTTAACAGGCTTATGGTTACTTTATGTGTATGATTTTGGCTAACAAGTGCATCTCTCTGGATATTTTGTTTAGATTTTTGACCAAAACATTCCATTTTTGGTATATGATCTGTTATGTTAAATATATTTTAGAGGTGATGCTGTGTTGTTGATTTTACCCGTGTCTGGATGCCGGCCAGTGCTGCCCTCTTGAGGCCTTGTACTCCGGGTCTGTTTGAAATCACCACGACGATCTCTGCGGCACTGGAGGGCCGGCGGGCCTGCTCTATCAGCGCCTGCAAGTTTGTGCCTAACAAAACCATATCCAAGAGTTAAAGCGTCACACGTGGACATTATCATACTTCTTTTCTATAAACATTTGAGCTTCAGACCTGTGCCAGAGATCAGGACTCCCACTCTTTTCTTTATGCGGGGCGCGCTGTTGTCACCATGGCCATTTTTCTCCAGTTTGACATCTGCTGTAGTGCCCCCTTCTGAGTTTAGCAGGCTTTGCTTCAGATTACGAACAACCACAGTCTCTGCACCTAAAATACAAACACATTTTTAAAGACTATCTGTGTAACTTTTCTCCATGGAGCTGAAATGTTCTACTGTGTGGCATTTAGCTTATTTATCTTCATGGAGACAACCAGAGGGGACAAACAAGCCAGGTTATAAGTCAGATTTGTGGAGAGGCGATCCTACTCACAGAATACATTACATATGAGGTTTTTCTGACAAAAAAACATCTTTAATAGAATGACGGATAGTATTCTCGACTGTGTAATATTTCAGGCAAAGAAATTAAATCTCCATGGGGACAAAAAGGAAAATTTCATCTTTAAATTCACAACCTACCCAGCTGCTTTTTGTCCAGAGACCCCACTATCCAGGCCTCTTCGTAGGCTTGTAGCTGCCGCAGGACTCTCTGAGCATCCAGGGGGGCGACCACCAGAACTGCCCCCAGCCCACAGTTAAACGTACGGGACATTTCCTCTTCGCTGAGACCCCCTTCTTTGTGTAACCAGGAGAACACACGGGGGATGCTCCAATGGGACGCATCTAAATCACAAAAATGGCAGTAAATAAATAAGAAATTCTTCAATGTTGTCACAGATTGTGTTAAATGTGAATATACCAAGATCGACTGCCAGCTCAGGGGGCAGCACTCGGGGTATATTTTCCAAAAGTCCTCCCCCTGTGATGTGAGCGTAGGCTTTCACTGCTCCACTTTTCAGTATCGGCAGAAGCAGGCGACTGTAGATCTTTGTAGGAGTCAAAAGAACTTCACCTGGAAATAAATAGTATATAGAAATTTCAGATAATTGTAGCAGATATAACATTATGACCACCTGACCGTTATTTTCTTTTGTTTTGTTTGGCCTCCATTGAGAACAACTTTAGCAGGGCAATGTATTCAAATATAATGGCATAAAACAATGCAGAAGACTCAGGCTGCGCAATATATCTAAAACTACATGTATAATGGCTGACACAACAATCAATATTGCAAGAAAATAAACAACACAAAATTCTCCATATGCATGAATTTGACAGTTTTTTGTTTCAATAAAATGTAAAAAAGGCTTGTTATAAGTCATACTCTAACCTTGTTTTTAGATTTTGACATGTAGAACTAGTTATTTAAGGAATGAGTTGTTTTTTGCTTAAATTTAACTGAACGTATTCTGTCAAAAGTGATCAAATGTGTCATCTTATTGTCATGTCCTGCAGCCCAAATGAAAACCATAAGGGACACTGACAATCTATCACTTTTGGAGGTAAAAACTAGTGAAAGTAAAAGATACAAATGAGGGATATTGAGTCTAAAATTATTACTAATATTATAGAAACTGATTAAGTCAAGTCAAATTATTGGGACAGGCAAAATCTAGGCCAAATATTTCACTTTCCTTCTGTTTCTTTGCGCTACTTACCAACAGTCTGTCCCGGTTTGCCAAAAGGGGCGGGGGAGCTGTACGTGAGGTGTGCGCGCTCCAGGACTTTGCGGACCAAGCTGAAGCCGTTGCTATGGACACCAGATGAGGCGATCCCAATCAGAAGATCACCCTCTGCGATGTCCCCAAGTCTGGGCAACAGCGCCCCCCTCTCCACCGCTCCCACGCAGAACCCAGCCAGGTCGTATTCGCCAATGGGGTACACGCCGGGCATTTCAGCTGTTTCACCACCTGGACATTACACAAATTAAACTTAATAGACTTCAAAAGAGTCACACACACAGTTATGCACAAGTTAACATTGCTTCAGTTCAGAGTATTAACCTGATTTGAGTAGCGATGACAACTTTGGGACAGATAACATTTGTGGGTGTAGATTTTTGAGTTGATTTAAGGCATTTCTAGCTGCTTTTACAATAAAATATGTAATGTTTTTGGTGAATGTTCCACCAACTACTTGTTTACATGGAGAGGTTATTGCTTTGCCTGGAATATTAAACCATATGGCATTTAAACTAACCAGGAATCGTTTTCTTTGCACCTGACCAAGTAGTCAGATCTGTGGAAAGGCGACCCTGCTCATAGAAATAATGTGTTTTTCCAGGTATTTGTAAACAAATTGTAAATTGTTAAATAGAAAGTAGAAATATTTTTATAGATTAAGCCAAATTTGTCACGAAAGCTCCATGAAATTTTCTTATTCCTCTGACAGTGATAATTAAGTCTTAGTAAACTGTTTGATTTTAGGTCAGTATGTTTCCTAAATTGAAATCTTACAAAACTACAAAATTATTACAGTACATTTTAACTCCTGTAGGTTTATTTGTGAACCAAAATAAAATTTATTAAGTGAATCCTTACCCAGCAGAGCACACCCAGCCATCTCACAAGCTTTAGCGATGCCGCCGACCACTTTAGCGGCTACGTCCACGTCCAGCCTCCCACAGGAGAAGTAGTCCAAGAAAAACAGAGGCTCCGCCCCCTGAGCCAGAACGTCATTCACACACATGGCCACAAGGTCCTGCCCAAGACCCTCGTGCTGGTTACAGGCCTGCGCTATCTGAAACATGGGGCGGAAAATAGATATAGACTTTCAGGCACAAAACTAGAACCAAAAGCTAGAAACGTTTTATTGTAGTCACAAATAAAAGCTGTGAACGTGTTAAATGAATTACTGCAAAATTAGAAACAAAACAAAACAATGTATGGATTGAATGTACACAAATTATACTAAAAAGGTCCTGAATGAAACTTTACTGGTAGACAGTCTAGCCCTTCTTGTCTCCATGGAGATGTTACTGCTTCCTTTTCACAGATCTGACCTGTAACTTTGCCTGGTAGTGTCATTTAATTATATTTGTTGGACAGTCAACAAATTCTAATTCAGAAAGATATAATAAAACAAATGGCAAATCATTTTCTTTAGTCAAATCAAATGTATTTAAATAGAATCAGTGTAAAAGTCGCTTATGTGTGTGTTCAGACTAACTTTGCAGTATGAGCGATCTTATTACACACATGAAAAATAAACACACAAAAAATCAAAGCTCCAAACACAGTAAAACTAATGTACCTTGAGTTTGGTGCCCACTCCATCAGTGCCAGAGACCAGGATGGGATCAACAAAGCCTGCCGCCTTCAAGTCAAACAGCCCCGCGAAACCTCCCAGCTCCGCGTTACAGCCTGTCCAATGAGAAAACACTCCAGTAAGTCTCTGCTCCATGACAGATTACACCTCACAACTCCAATCCGAGCTCGTATATCAACTGTAGGAATATCAGGACTTTGACTACCAGAGCGGGCTGTTGCTTTTGCCAACGGTTTGATCAAATCCACCAGTTTGTTACCGGCCGCAATGTCCACGCCACTGTCCTTGTACGTTAGGCCTCTGTAAGAATAACATACACATTAAAGATTCACCATGCAACTTTTCCAGCATCTCCTGCTTGCTTGCGTTAACATAGAATTGCTTTACGTGCACTAGAACTATCCGCAGTATGGCATTAAACTTGTCGATCTCCATGGAGACAAGTGACTGGTCAGCACTGTTAAAAGGCTTACAGTAAGAATGCACAATGTTCAAGGTGTGTATACGCAATGAAATGGAGTAAATGCAGGTTTAATGCCAGATTGTGGAACATTCCAGGCAAAAGTAATAACATCGCCTTGCAGACAATCATGTGGAGTACCCTCCACCAGAAAAGTTACATAGTGCACCTTTAATATTTAACATTTGAGTGCATTATATTGTTAAATTTATGGTGCTGGTTTATAAACTATAGGTTAAAAGTGTGAATTAATTAACAACAATATAATGTCATATGATCACATGGTTCATTTTTATTAGAAAAAACAAGGACTTCCAACATAAACAACTACACAGTTCAGTTAATGTTAATCTTTTGGTGTTTTGACCTGTGTTGGTTCAGGTAGGAGATGGCCCTGTGCCCGATATCATGTCTGTACACGGCATCGGGAAAACCAACCGCCGCCACGCCCTTATTGGCTGCCCCCAGAGCCGCCTCCAGAGATGACTGGACGGCTGTGACTGTTAGGACACGCCCACCGCTAGAAACTACAGCCCCGTCTTTGAGAGCAGTGCCCGCGTGGAAAACCTGGAGTCCCATGTCTTGAACTTGGGAAAGACCTGAAAAACACAATTTCACAATAAGGAACATTTTTTATTAATTTGTATCGATTATTATTATTTATTTGTTTTAATACCTTTGATTTCTACTCCTTTCTTATATGAGCCTGGGTATCCTGCACTGGCCATGACCACAGTGACTGCAGAGCTCTCCTGGTGCCACACGGGGGCGTTGTTGGCCAGTTTACCGTTGAGTGTGTTCATAATAACTTCATACAGGTCTGACTTCAGCAGAGGCATCAGCACCTGTGTTTAACATGCACAGTCAGTCAGAATAATACAAACTTTATGAACAATAGGCTGATTTTCTGAGCAGACCTGGCACTCGGGATCTCCGAACCGACAGTTGAATTCTAAAACTTTGGGTCCGTCCTTAGTCAGCATCAGCCCAGCGTACAGAACACCTAATCAAGGATACAGCAGAAACAGTATAAGAATATACATACAAAGGTACACTGTTATGACGAAAAATGACAACGTATTATTTATTTAGAGTATTGCTGAAACAAGTTAATCACTTAATCATTTAATCACAAATAAACAATTATTGAAATGGCTACAACTGATTACTAATTTCATAATGTGGAGAGTGGTCACAAGTAATTCCCACTTTAGATCCATCAAATTAAGTAAAAATTTCATATTCACAGGTCTTTTGTAATGATAAACAATCAATTAATCATAAAAATAATGACTGGATTAATGGATTAGCAAAATAATCGTTAATGACAGCCTTGATTTGGAGTGTTAAGATTTAAGAGTAAATTTTCAAATGTTTGCAAAATGTCATTACTTAGTTCATATTTCGACACTTCTAATGCACAACTTGAGTTTGGATTTTAATGTTCATTTATATAATGTGAACTGTAACATTCTTGGCATCTTATATACTTCAATTTCCATAGTAAAAAGTAGCAGAAGGTAGTAAAAATACCTTGATTCTAAAAGCGTACAGTAGCTGCCAACTTTTCCAAACCAATTCTAAAAGTTGAGTTAAATTCATGCTGGCCCCATGTCTCCTGCAGACAGATTAAAATAGCTGGTCCCATGGTGAACTTACCCACGTAGGGCGCCCCCTCCTCCCTCATCCCATCCACGGTCTTCTGTAGCACGGTTCCTCTGATCTCCTGGAGCAGCTCCTGGCTCACCTACGCACCAAACCCCGAACCAGAGTCACAAACCCAGCGTGAAGCCTATTTTAAGCCCCGCTTCTGTATGACTTAACAAAGGGGGAAAACTTCTTCAAGGATTCTGGGTAAGTTCAAGTGAAGGTACCTGAGGGGTGGGGCAATAGGCGCCCATCCCGCCCGTGTTTGGCCCCAAGTCGCCGTCCTGGAGTCGCTTGTGATCTTGGGCCGGGGGCATGGGAGAGACTGAAATTCCATCAGTGAAGCAAAGACACTAGAAAAGACAAAAAAAAAAAAAGACTTACTGCGAAAAATGTAATGCGTTCATATTACGCCGTTTTCTGATCTATGTTATAATGTTGTTTCCTCATCAAAAACATACCTGGAGTTTTGTCTTGTTTCATTAACACATGTTTAACACACAAATCTTGCTTTTTTAAGGTTAAGCTCTTCTTCTTTCACTAGAACCATTTGGATAATGTCAGCTCTGGATCTGCCGATATCTACTGAACTACAGGTAAAAAGTAGCTGTTAACTTGTAAACTATGTCACAAAGGTTACTCAAACATGTGTGAATGAAACCAAACACAACTCGTAACAGCATTCTAACCTGGCTTGAAGCTCTTAAGAAACAATTACAATTTTCTGTGAATTGATTTGAACTTACAGACACTTCCTCGCCTTCCAGTAGCTCCTCCACAACGACAGTCTCCCCGGCAGATCCAAACGCTCCATCCTGAAATAGCATAATTCACTTTAACTACCTAAGAATGGAGTAATTACTGTCTATAGTGCAAACCACTCAAGGTGCAATCAAAGTGATTCTTGTGACCAGTTCACGCTCGCAGTTGAAAAGCTACCAAAAACGGATGAAAGAGCAGTTATTACTCTGCTGAGAGGGCTAAGAGCTACTCTGACAGCTTTTACTGAAATAGAATTAATTGTTGGCTAAATATAATCTCACATCTTTTAATTTGGACAGAAATGATCATTTATGCCGGTGCTGGAATAATGCAGATATTGAGTGAAATTATAGTTAAAAAATAAGGGTGCGTCAGAGCAAGTTTCTTATTTTCAAAATGTATTCAGTTCCGTTACTTAGAATCTAATATTATAAATTATTGATCCTGACTGCAAAACATTAGTCGTGTAGACCATTCTTTTTTTTTTTTAACCAACATTTTACTTATTTATTTATACAGTATAGATAGTGTAGATTTTCTGGATAATTTATTTTGGCTTCAAAATTAGGCTTCGTAATCTATAATATAGTATACAATTTTTTTTTTAACAATTCAGGCAGAGGGAGAAGAAAAGGGGAAGGTGAAAACTAATTTTCTGAGCACTGACGCCTCGTATGTCGTACAATGCAAGAGTACTCAAACATGCATGAATCTATCAAAATAAAATGTTGATCAAGTTAATGATGCAAACACTGTTATTAAATGGTTAAAAGCTGATGAACTTTTTAATTATCATCATCTGAATCTGTGTTGAGTAAAGAGTAACATGTGTTGTACCTTCATGATGTCCAGGACCGCCTGACAGGCCTCGTCCTGGTCTTTAGCCACGATCACCCCTTTGCCCGCCGCCAGCCCACTCGCCTTCACCACCAGCGCTGGGAACGACGCCCTACAAACACAACACACATATTTACACACGCAAACACAGAGTCAGTGAACGCACCACGAGCCAAACACAGCCCACATCTGGAGCAGACGCTGTGTGGCAGATACACTGTACAGATGTGTCTTTGAGAGCCATTAGCAGAGCCAAATTTGTCTGTTGGGAGACAATGACTTTAGAACGGGAATAGATGGCAACTGTCGGGGAACACAGCTGTGCCTGAGTCAGGGCCACAACCAATCAACCACCAAAGAATTTTAGACTTTTCAATTGGCTTCTGTAGAGGTGACATTGATCCAGTATGGTAAACTTCAATTATAAAACGCATTTGTGTCTCATTTTGTACCAGGCAGATGGACTTAGAAGGCGCTGTCTGATTTTTTTTGTCTTTTAAACCTTTTGCAGTGGTCCAGTGTTATTCCTGCCAAATCTTACGTGTTCCAAACATTCTAATTATTCACAACAATGAGTTTCCAAGTGCTTTTTGCAACTTTCAGACCCTGTTTTGCCATCACAGTAAGGCTATCAACAACAACAGCTAGCATGCTAACACATGCTTCCTGATTTTTCCTGTAAATATATATGCAGCAATAAGGAAAGACTAAAAATGCTGGCTACTAGACTACACATTCACATTTCACAACAAACTCAAGTGCATTGACTCCAATATTCCCAATACAAGATAAATTCTACTGGAAAAATTAGGGGAAGATTTTGCAATGTTTTGTGTTTATTTTCCTTCTTAGAAATATGTAGATTTATTGTTATTGCATTATCTATAAAGTTATTTGTATGTTTTTCTGGTTTAAAATGCATAAAACTTCTTTGTTCCACCCTTCAGAGATACACCAAGCATTCTAATAGTGGAGAAAAACATAACAGCTGGTCATTGATCATTATAGTGTCAACACTGGTGTACGATGCTCACGTCCGTATGTATTTGCAGGCCTCCTCCGCGTCGGTAAATGAGCCGTAGCGAGCTGTGGGGATGCCGTGGCGCTCCATGAAGGCTTTGGAGTAGCTCTTACTGGCCTCCAGCTGAGCAGCCTTAGCAGAGGGGCCAAAACAGGGGACCCCCGCTGCAGTCAGGTCGTCCACTATGCCTGCAGGTAACACAGAAGCAACAGGGACAGGAGCATATGTGGCCATGGTGAAAGTCATTCATCTAAAGGCAGGGACGTATTCAGGTCAGACGCTCTCACCTGCTGCTAGGGGCACCTCCGGGCCCACCACCACCAGCCCCACGTGGTGGTCTTTACAGAACTGGGCCAGGATGCTGTGGTTGCTCACGGATACCTCTGCAAGCACACACACAATACAGGTAGGAGTTCATTAAAACATTTAACTAAAATGGACCACAAAGTTTTCTAAAGTGAAAGTTTGGATTCAATATTACTGGCTTTTCTAAAAAATCAATGGTTTAAACTCAAAAAATAATTTTTTTTTTTTTTTTTTTAAATCAGAACTTTGAGACCAGACAGTCATATTAAAAACCATAACATCCAAAAGTAACATTTTGTCCTATTATGTATTCAACATTTTCTAGCTTTGTCAAATCTATTCATAATTAAACGGTTTCAGCACAAAATAATTGTAGTTTTTTTAACATTACTAAGGGGACTCATAATAGTTCTGATATAGATCTAAACCTTCAGAAACTATTCAGAAAAAAGTCCAGTTTTGTTTCGATACTAATCATAGAACTGATTTATATTTGGCAAAGATATATTTTTGTTTTTTGCGGCACGGTGGCTGAGTGGCAACACTCAGGCCTCACAGCAAGAAGGTTGCGGGTTCGAACTCCGGGTCGCCCTGGCCTTTCTGTGTGGAGTTTGCATGTTCCTCCCCGTGTCTGGATGGGTTTCCTCCGGGTACTCCGGTTTCCCCCATCAACCTAAAACATGCCCGCACCCCTATGAACTAACATCAAGGACCATGACGTCCACCCTCCTGTGGGCTCACCACCTGCAGAGGGGTTCATAGGGGGGGTCAGGTGCTATGAGTATTGGGCAGCAAGCTGCCCCCGCGACCCAGCCGGATTAAGCGGGAGAAGATGGATGGATGGATGGATATTTTTGTTTTATTAATAGTAGTAGTAAAAATATAAATTGATAAAGTATTTCATTCTTTTAAAAATATCAATTTCATATGCAATAAACTGCATTTTACAGAGATTGTATAGAGTTATAGAGTTGGAAAGAAAAAGCTTGAGAGTTTTTCAAAGGATACAGATTCTGACAAATGACATTGAAAATATTGAGTAAAATGTTAAATATATCACACACTTATTCAGAGTGGATGCCGTTTACCCGAGTTGCAGATCTTGCCACAGTTCGCCGTGCCTGCGTTACCGGGGGCGACCAGCACTTGTTGTATCTGTGGAGACTGGGCCAGCTTCCAGGCCAGAGCATGTTCCCGTCCTCCACTCCCCACGACCAGCACCTTCTCCGCCATGACACCTGCGGACCACAAAAAAACCCCACATCCGAAACCCCTCTGATAAGTAGCAGTCGTCCCCGTTTTAACGACATGCACACAGTGACCTATGGAGGCAGCGCATGGCTAAGCTGACCTTTCCGCACACTATCTTGTAAGGCCACACTAACAGGGATTCAATCAACCAGAACAAAACCCAAGGCAATGGCTTAGGGGGAGGACATTAAAATGGAACAACTGCGCCATTATCACAAGATATACCGTAAAACATCGGCTCTGCTACTCCCATAATGCATTGCGCAGTCAAGTCTTCATTTGAGGGAACAGACAACGGGAGTATAAACATGTTTTAGTGATTAAATTAAAGCTGGAGTGTCTTTATAATTGGAAATACAAAGAATGTTAGACACTGGGGTGTACTCTGCGGTGGTGTCAACATGTGGATCAATGAATCGACAGGGAGAGTTTCTCATGTAGAAAACTGCTGCCAAGAAAATGTAATTAGCAATGGGACTAAAACAAGAGACATGGAAACAATTACAACATTGCAGATAGGATTTTGCCATTTGAAATAATCTAATGCAAGCTCAGAGAAAAGGGAAAACTGGTATCAAATATCAGCGTTTATCCATGAAAGTTTACTGGTTTGGATATCGGCTCCAAAATATCAGTTCTGATGATATCCTGGTCCTGATGTAATAAGATATTTACTGTTTGTCTCAGTGGTTTAACTTTTATTCATTTATGTTAAGTTATTCTGCAGTTACTTGTGGGATAAATAACAGCTACATAACACATTTTATCACATGTGTACAAGCAAAATAAAGTCGGCAGATACTCAAAACTATAGTATTGAAATTGGTGTCAGAACAGAAAAACATGGACTTTTCACATATAGGCTATATTATTGACCCAAATTATAGTCTGTGTGAAAAATAGCTATAACAATGAGTCCTTATAATTTGAAGATATCTTAGAAATATAAAATGGGTGTCATATAAAAAAAAACTGCAAATCACAGAAGAAGTAATTACATTCATAAGTATATAATGGCAAGGCGAGGGAAATTTATTTGTTTAGCACAATTCTTACACAAAGTAATTCAAAGTGCTTTACAGAATACATTAAAATCACAATACAAACAAATTAAAGCATAAATAATCATCATAAAATTAAAAAGCGAGAAACATTAAACTAGATAGAATATTTGTTTTAAAAGGTCAATTATTCATCATCTGAACCCCATGGATTGTGTACAAAGAATTACGTCTACCATATTTTTCTATGCTTCAATTTGTAACCAAAAAGTAAAATTATAATAATGATTTTAAGTTAAGCAAAAATAATAAATTTCATGCCCTACTATGGCTTGCAACATTACTATAAAATGTATAGTTTTATTCTTGCCTAAACCCCCAACTCAAATACATGTTGGTCAGAGTTCAAACCCTCAGCGACCCATAACCTGTGACTTCACTGTGCAACTCTGACTTATCAGCTTCACAACTGGGTCAATTCTACACTTTAAACTTTCAGCGTGAGGACAACAGCACAGAGAGGAGAGTGGAGTAAACAGATCCACACTTCTCACCATTAGTCCAATCAGGCGCTCTGATTGAAAGCACACAGGCACATGAGGCTCACATGGCTCACTTTAGATAATACGTTTAACATTGTCTCATTCTGCGAGCTCCGATACGTGTGCTGCTGGTTTGGAATTTTGAAAACACACTGAGGGACATTGCTTTTTGTTATTTTTTGCATTTTGTTTAAGTAATTTTAATCTCAAGAGCCATACAGAAACCATAAGACCTGCATGTAGAGAAAATAATGTGTTTTCATTTTTTTCCCAGTGACATTCCTTAGTTAAAATCTGTTGTTTAAAGAAGGCATATTTGTTTGTTTTTTTTAGATAATTATTTTATCATTTTCTGAGCTTTGAATGCAAGACAATGCAAGATTACTTTAGCATGCATGGATCAATCAGAAGTGTCTACAACTTTGAGCAAGTTGATAGTGAGGGGAAAACATTATACCATGGTTAAAAGCAATATATAAAACAATACATTTTAAAATCATAGGGTTGCCTACGATCTTAAACTTCTGCTCTTTTCCATTTTAAGTAGTATTACGCATGCACAGCCAAAGCTTAGGCAATTTTAGTTACAATCCCTATCTTGCAAATGGTAAAATGTCAATGTCAGTGTTGTTTTGTGCAGAATTGAGGTAAATATTTGACGTACAGAGACGTAAGCATCGAGGTCACTCACCTCAAGAGTTGTTTGTAGGTGGGAATGTGCTGTGCAGTGTCCTGGTCCAGCTGTGTCCTCCTGTGTGCCCGGTGTCCCGCTCTCCTCTGTCCTCTCTGCACACAGACAGAGGTTTAGTTATCACGCCGCGTACTGAACATCCACTCACTCCACCGACCTTTCACTCATCAAACTACTCACGGCGTAAACAAACTACGTGCAAAGTTAGTTAAACATGGCGCACTCAAAAGCAGCTACAGTGATTCTTACGGTTTTCATTGATAAAACTACAAATATCAAGTGTCTTACCTTGAGTCGCCGATGTAACTTTTTTAAGCACGTTTTTGGGATAGTTCAAGTCAGGACCAGCCTCTCCCGGATATCAAGTGCATCATGGGAATTGTAGTTTTTCATCTGAATACGTCCTTCGAATCAAACGGTGGCAACATGTTGAAATTTTTTTTAATGAATGGTGGGACTGTGGGAGTATTGCAAAACGAATAAATAAATCCTTTTCACAGTTAAAAATTTAACTTCCTTTTATTTTTTATTTTTTTTTACAACTAAAGAACTGTTCAATTTTTAGTATAATAATTTATATTTTTCACCATGTATACAGATTAAATATTTAGGTAAATGTTAGATTGAGTTACCATATTAACCAAACTATTAAAAAAAAAAAGTTACTTGTAGCATCTATGTAATTGATTCCAAAATAGCCAAAAGAGCCTAGATGTGCATGTGCTATCGTGTGCATAAAAACATAGGCCCTGGGTATTTCTGTCCAAGGGAGTCGACGAGGGGGGCAAAGGGGTCTGTTGTCCTGGGTCCAGGGTCTTAGGTGCCCAGAATCCAAACTTTTGCCTATAGACTCTTTTAGTGTCAGTAAACAGTGATGACAGAGGGACGATTGCGCACGCATTTTGGCAACAGAAATATGGCAGAACTCAGCGGCTTGTCAAGCTCTGTGAAAGGATTATCGTAGAAAGATCATGACTATTTCCTCAACAAGCCGACTTTGACAAACGGTGTCTGACTGCCAGATCCTTGTGCGATCAGTGAGTAAAACTTTAGAACTTTAGTCTGCCGGTGGAATATCGATTCTGACAACTGCACACATAACAACCAGATATTTTGGTGCTGGAAATGTTTTTATCTCCATCTTCTGTCTGTGTTCAGTCTGAATGAATCGGGGAACAATGCTACTTCTGTTGCCAAAATGCAGTTTTTATTTTTTTTTATCACATCCGCTTTAAAAGAGTCTATTAATTTCTATCAGAGATGGGCCAATATAAGCTTTGTTTCCCTGGGCCCCCAAATTTCTGTTGACGGGCCTGTTTCTGCCTGTAAAGGCATTTAAAAATATATTTTCAACATTAAACACCACACCACGTATTATTTGGAAGAGCCTTTAAAAACGGTCAATCATAACGAAGCACATATTTGGTAGGACAGGAGCTACTTACTCAAAGTGGCTCTCCTGCCTGAGTGGGATATTTTAGAAGAGCATCACACATCTGGCTCTCATATCACTTCTGTTCGCATGTCCTCCTGTATCTCCATAGTCCCATCATGTTTAATACCACAGCCCTGGATCAGATCTCCCTCTCCCATAAGAGATTCATGTAACGGTTCTGAAACATGAGCTGGAGCTGCCACTTATCGCTTTAGACAGAAATCAATACACTCTCAAAGTCAATGTGAAAGTTAAGCAGACAGCTGTGTGCACTGGTTATAATAGAGAATGATGAGAGCCGCCACGCAGGTATTCCCCTGTCACTCCTCACAGATAATACTGTCAGGGAATATATTTAGACTGAGGGAGACGCAGGGGCAGGAACAGCCGGGTAAAGATGGTCGTTTTGCTTGAATTATTTATTTGTTGACATATTGACTTGAAAATAGTTGTGTTCACGTTCTACAGTTTATCATTTCAGACAAAGTGCAGGGGCCTATGTAACTCAACAGAAGATATGCTGTGATTGAAACAAATATCCACAATGTTGAACCTTTTGTTTTGTTTGTTTGCCGCATCTATGCAATTCCTTTTCGTTCCACTTTCAGAAGCTTTTGTGAAAACAGGATTTCACTCCTGACAGAAAAAGCCATTGAGCTTTGTGTTAGATTTTGTTTTGTGGATTACAGAGATATTAACCACAAACCAGGTCAACAAATCTGCATCTGTTGATATTTTGCAGGTGATGTTTTCAATATTCCCTGGGGTGTGAAGCTAACTAGAGGTACTGCTCTTTCTGACACAGGATATGAGTTATTAAACAAGACTCTCTCAAATAACATTACAGTCACAGGCTCACGGGAATGGGCAATAATTTTTCCGTTAGTCACTCTCACCTTCTGTTCCACACCTAAACAGGACCAGGAACGCTCATATTCATCACAGGCTCCTGAAAATGTGTTGTGAGCTTTCAGATGTAGATCTTAAAACTTTTTGTTTTTGGCTGTGTTTGCTAATGTGTTCATTGTGTCTCCACTGCAACTGCTGAACATTCCACCATAGACATATATACGCAGACCATCCCTGGGTGATATCATTGAAAAGTGTCCATTAGCCTCATGCCACTGGGAGGTAGAAAAACATAGTAAAATTATCAGTAGTAGTAGTAGATCTTAAAGCTACTATTCTAAATGGTGTCAGTCAGATTCCATTTGGGAAGGGCATCTGACACAAAATGTATGATAAACCAACATAAAAAACACAATAAGCTACTTGCCCAAAATCAGAGGCTTGGGCCACAAACCGAACAACCCTGAGGTTAAAACAGACCATTGAAAAACAACAGCAGTGTATTTTGTTTGGCAGAAAATTGCACTCGTAGCACCATACGAAACACCACCACACTTTTAACAATCCTGCCTTTTTGCTGAATAAATAAGGTGTTGAATTTCACATTTGGTGTTGGAGGCGGTTTAAAAGTCTGCACACAGAGGCAGTTCAGGGCTGTTGAGAAGTTCTTGTCCCGTTGGAGAGTGGCGCTCGGCGAACAGAGTGATCCCAGACTTATACGCAGCTGGAATGGTGATGTGAGATGTTAGCTTGGGTCCTTGCTCTTCCGCCATCCGCTTCACTTGACCTGGAGTCAGACGAGTAAATTATACTGAGTATGTAGTTTGAATAAGGATTTATATTAATCTGACTTTTGGACTCTCTTTGTACATCTTAGCTGGTCCTGCATGTAGATGTGGCTGTTAAAGCACTTCCCTTATGGAACTTCTTTAAAGGTCCGATATTACACTATTTTCTGATATATGTTATTGTGTTGTTTACTTACCACAAACCCTGCATATTCTCTCAAACTGGAAATACTCAGGAAGTGCTCCACTGTGTTTTTAAACTCCATACACCTTCATTAGAATCATTTGGATGATTTCAGCCCTGGCATTGTCAATAAAAAACAGGTAAAATGTAGCTGTTAACTTCAAAACTACCGCTTTATGACATCACAGGGTGGAACAGAGTAATTTGAGCTTTGGATGTACACAGATTAATAATAAACAATTATTCAAATATGTGAATGAAACCAAGTAAAGGAACAACATTCCAACAAGACTTAAAGCTCACAAGAGTCAGTTTGGTGTAATATATATGCCCTTTAAACTCTGATATACTTATTGGTAAGAAAAGTTTCAAAACGGTAGTCATCTGGACAATGTTTATGAAATGGAGACGTTTCCACTTCCATCCGGTAGTCATTTTCAATTTGAAGGTACTGGACTGAGAAGTTAAAAATGCATTCTGCCTTGAGCTGGATTTGCTTCATACTCTTTTGGTGCACTGTGGAGAGGAGGAATTGAACCAAAGCTAATGTCAAGGCAATCTGAGCACTGACAAAAGGAATCTTATACAGGAAGTATGAAAAAACAGGGAGCTGCAGTGATTATCCAAGATGACATTTACTCAGAGGGGGAGTACTTACATTTACTTACTAACTTTAGTAAAAGTTTTGGTTACTCTACCCACTGTAAGAAACTCTACAAATGACAAAAGCTTTATGGTGACAATATGAAATGATTTGAACATTTGTATTTCTTGTACTGCTTCTTCAGATATGATTTTGTTTTTCTCATTTTTGTGTCTATACTTTGAAAATACCTGATTCTGTGCATTATTTATTTCCTTAAAATTACATTAACTTTAAATTATAAATCAGATGTAAAGTTCTGACAATTACTCTTTAAGTTACTCTTACTTGAGCAGTAGTTCTCACAAATACTTAATTTCTTGAACCACTACTTTGTACTTGAGTAACATGATTTTGAAGCAACATTATGCTTATTTGTGCACAATTTTTGGCTTCTCTACTCACCCCTGCATATGCCAGGAGAAAATAGACTACATATTCAAGAACAAACAAATTAAATCAACTTGAATATAAAGAAATTACAACTCCAGATATTTTTTTTTTCATGTGAAACAATACCACACAACGACAAGTAAAGTAAAAATATGATAATTGAGCATAATACAGGACTTAAGTAGTGACCTACCCTCTACATCCAGGGTCTTCCAGCGCGGGTCGGACTGGTTTTGGGAGAGGTCTGATAAGGAGCAGTCTGGGGTCAGTCGCTGTAACACGTCTTCTCTTCGCACCAACAGAACCGACTCGCTGCACAGACGCTCTTGGACTTCTGATTCACTCACTGGAACACCAAAGCACAATTACTCAAAAGCACTTCAGAATTTAGAATTAGCAAAGTGAACAAGGCACACTGTCCTGATAGAGAAATACTTCACTTTGTATGGAATTGAATTTTGTACTTTATTCACTGAGCGCTCTGATAATGAAGTCCTCACAGAAGAACTAGCTCTATATCAGATTAAAACAATGTATAATTCCCAAACTTTGAGAAAATAAATGATAAATACTATGCTACCACAGTTTTCATAGAGCCAGATCACAGTTTTGACTTTTAGCACGGTCCACGTACACCTTGTATCGTTATATTACCTTAAAGATGTCACTAGCCATCTGTTTCTTCTGAGAGTTCACACTTGACTAAAAATTGATTAGATCCATCTGTCAATCACACGAGCATGACTGAGGCTGACCAATGGGGGAAGAGATGGGGAAAAGCACTGACTTACACTTACAACAGAAAAGCACTGAATCAATATCACCAAACAAGCACCATCCTATAATATATACTGGTATGTTTCACAAAAATATAATCAAACATCAGCATACAGTTTGCAAAATGTGTCACACTATTTTTATTCAACTATCTTATCTAAAAATCAGCTAATATCAGTAATCTATGATATATAATCTATGTCAGTACACTTTAAGTAAGATTTTCATACCAAGTACACCTCAGAAAACACTGGCCTTTCCACATTTAAACCAGGTCGAAACAGGACCTGAATTGGTGCTAAATTATGTGGACTACATCACTGCACCTATAACCAAGAAACGATCCAAATTAGGACCAAAAGGTGAATTATTTTACTCAAAATGAAGCAAATATTACAACTGAGAAGAACCACCTCCAGCTCAACGTGATGAAGACAAAGGAACTGGTGGTGGACCTGAGGAGGACCAAAGCTGCTGTGACCCCCATCTCCATCCAGGGGGTGAGTGTGGACGTGGTGAAGGAGTACAAGTACCTGGGGGTGTACTTAGACAATAAACTGGACTGGAGCAGGAACGTGGACGCTGTTTACAAGAAGGGCCAGAGCCGCCTCTATTTCCTGAGGAGGCTGAGGTCCTTTGACATCTGCAGGACAATGTTCAGGATGTTCTATGAGTCTATGGTGGCCAGTGCCATCATGTACACTGTAGTCTGCTGGGGCAGCAGTCTGCGCATGAGGGACACTAATAGACTCGAGAAGATCATTAGGAAGGCTGGACATGTTGTGGGGGAGGAGCTGGACTCTCTGACTGTGGTGTTGGACAAGAGAATACTGGACAAAATCTGGACTATTCTGGACTCTCCCTCCTACCCCCTCCACAAGGTGCTGGCCAATCAGAGGAGCTCTTTCAGCCATAGACTGCGGCTGCTGCGCTGCTCCACTGAGAGACACAGGAAATCTTTCCTGCCTGTAGCCATCAAACTGTTGAATGCTGCACTTTAAATCACAAACTACTCTATCCTTTTTATCCTATTCTCTGCTCACACATGTATATACAGTCATGTTAAAAAGTTTGGACACCTCTGATCATTTTCAAGATTTTCCTTTATAAATCATTGGTTGTTCGGATCAGCAATTTAAGTTAAATATATCATATAGCAGACAAACACAGTGATATTTGAGAAGTGAAATGAACTTTATAGGATTTACAGAAAGTGTGCAATAATTACTGCATGTGCATAAATTAGGACACCCTTGTTGTTTTATTGATTTTAAGACCTTTATCACTAATTATTGGAACACAAAATTTGTTTGGTAAGTTCATTGACCCTTGGCCTACATACACAGGTGAAGCCGATCGTGAGAAAGGGGATTTAAGGGGCCAGTTGCAAGTTGTTCTCCTCTTTGCATCTTCTCTGAAGAGTGGCAACATGGGAGCCTCAAAACAACTAACCTGATCTGAAAACAGAGATTGTTCAACATCATGGTTTAGGGGAAGGATACAAAAAGCTAGCTCAGAAATTTCAGCTGTCAGTTTCCACTGTGAGGAACATAGTGAGGAAATGGAAGACCACAGGCACAGTTCTAGTTAAGGCCTGGAGTGGCAGGCCAAGAAAAATCTCAGATAAGCAGAGCTGAAGGATGGTGAGAACAGTCAAACTCAACCCACAGACCAGCTCCACAGACGTATGACATGATCATACTGCAGATGGTGTCACGGTGCATCGATGAACTATTCAGTGCACTTTGCACAAGGAGATGCTGTATGGGAGAGTAATGCGACGGAAGCCTTTTCTGTGCACATGCCACAAACAGAGTGGGTCTGCTAAAGCACATTTGGACAAGCCAGCTTCATTTTAGAATAAGGTGCTGTGGACTGATGAAACTCAGTCCACAGCACCTTATTCTAAAACTAATGAAACTTGGGTTTCCTCCAGGTACTCCGGTTTCCCCCATCAACCTAAAACATGCCCGCACCCCTATGAACTAACATCAAGGACCATAATGTCCACCCTCCTGTGGGCTCACAACCCGCAGAGGGGTTCATAGGGGGGGTCAGGTGCTATGAGGATTGGGCAGCAAGCTGCCCCCGCGACCCAGCTGGATTAAGCGGGAGAAGATGGATGGATGGATGGACTGATGAAACTAAAATTGAGTTATTTGGACATATCAAAGGGTGATGTGCATGGTGAAAGAAGAGCACAGCATTCCAAGACAAACACTTGTTACTCACAGTAAAATTTGGTGGTGGTTCCATCAGGCTGTGGGCCTGTGGCCAGTGCAGGTACTGGAAATCTTGTTAAAGTTGAAGAATAACTAACAATGTTCAAGAATCAGTGACAAAGTTGAAGTTGCGCCAGGGCTGGATACTTCCACAAGACAACATCCCTAAACATTGCTCAAATTCTGCTAAGGCAGTTCATGCAGAGGAACAAGTACAACGTTCTGGAATCTCTCATCTCAGTCCCCACACCTGAATATTATTGAAAATCTGTGGTGCGATTCAAAGCGGGCTGTCCATGCTTGGGCACCATCAAACTTGACTGAACTGGAGATGTTTTGTAAAGAAGAATGGTCAAAAATACCTTCAACCAGAATCCAGACCCTCATTGGAAGCTATAGGAAGCATTTAGAGGCTGTTATTTCTGCAAAAGGAGGATCTACTAAATATTGATGTAATTTTTCTGTTGGGGTGCCCAAATTTATGCACATGCCTACTTTTGTTTAAGTAATTATTGCACACTTTCTGTAAATCCTATAAAGTTCATTTCACTTCTCAAATATCACTGTGTTTGTCTGCTATATGATATATTTAACTGATATTGCTGATCCGAACAACCAATGATTTATAAAGGAAAATCTTGAAAATGATCAGGGGTGTCCAAACTTTTTCACATGACTTTAGTCGTAAATATGTCACTGATGTAAATACATTCCCAGAGAGAGCTATTTTATCTTTTATCTTATTGTATTTATTCTTATCTTGTTTTTGTAACTTGTTTCGATTTACATGCTCTTGGTCGGTTGCATCTGTAACAAAGAAAATTTCCCCTCGGGGATGAATAAAAGTAATTCTGATTCTGATTCTGATAATATAATAGAAAGTACTTCACTTTAATGCTGAAAATCCCATTCTATTGTCTAAAGATTCTGCATTGAGTATCGAGTTTATTCCTTCCTTTTTCCTTAAACCCACATGTGCTCGTACTTGCCTACATCTAAGGGGTTGGTCATGAACACCGCATTCTTCATGACCCCGAATATGAGCTGATGGTGCCAGGCGTCGGGCACCTCCTCCCCCTTCGGCACGGCCCTCTGCATGTTCATGGTTGCCACGGGAACGGCCCCTCTCCGGACCCAGTGGGCGAGCCATCGGACCAGGGCCACGCGGCGGGGAGGGTGCAGGTGGAAGAAGCGGCCGACCACTTTCCCCGCGCTGGCCTCCTCTGCCCCGGAGATCAGCTGGGAGTGAGTGGCACCTACAAAGGACGGAAAGACGCTTATATTACTTTATACAGGAGTGTGTAGAACAGACTTATCGCGCCAGATGCACTTCCAGTTGAAGTGAGGTGTCTTGCGCCACAAAAGTATGTGTTCGGAATTGTTATGTATGTTTGTATGTGTTCAGAAATAGTTTTTATGTGTCTGTGAAAGAAAATTATTGCAAAGTTTGACTAATTGCTGCCATGGCCATTACGGTGAGCTTGCATCTCCACAAACCTGAAACATATTTTTTGGACTATAAGTCACTCCAGAGTATAAGTCGCACCAGTCAAAAGATGCACAATGAAGAAGAAAAAAAAAACACATATACTGTATGTTGCACCAGACTATAAGTTGCACATTTGGGGGGGAAATTTATTTTAGAAAATCAGAGATCAAGAACTGACATTTCATCTTGAAAGGTGAGTTATAGAAATGACAGTAATAAAAAGAACAATCCATGTATCATTTATTCATTCGTTTTTCAATATAGAATCAAAAATAAGAAAACGAAAAAACAACTCTTTTCTTTATTATTTGTCTATAAAACCAAAATGAAAAAACAGATGACTTTTTTTCATTTTTGATTCATATATACGACTCATAGATTTGGTCTATGAACTGTCAGTGTGAAAAATGTAATATATAAGTCGTACCTGAGTATAAGTCGCAGGACCACCCAAACCCTGAAAAAAGTGTGACTTATAGTCCGAAAAATACAGTAATTGCAAATTGTTTTAAAAATTGGAATTAGAAATGTTTCCCAACTTTACAAATGCAGCCCTGTTACTTTTCACTACTACCTCTGCGCGCCATGCTCTAAATCTGTACTATAAGCATGTACTGATGAAATGTAGATGCAGCTTTTTAAACGACCTTGTCATTATTTACTCGTCAGCAGAGATATCTTGGTTATCATCATTAGTAAAGTAGTCCATGATCTGAATTACAGCGCTTTAATTAAAAGAGATGTCACCTTGGCGACACAAACGGCTGCCTTTGGTGTTAGTGACGACGGCAGTAATTACACACAAATAAACAGCCAACGATTTTCAGCCTCCAAGCATTAATTAATATTCTTCATACTTTCCTGTTTATTTTTGTATCTCCTCAAGATACCGCTCTATTATCCTCACACATTGCACAAGCTGTTTTGTATGTGAGAAGTGGCACACATGTTGTTTTCTCAGATTAATTTTAGAATAAATGAATAATTGGTTTAATAAAGGGGGAAAGGGTAATTAGCGCGATCGGTTCATATCATGTGAAAATTAGGTGTTTACGATGTTTTGTTTGGAATGGAAAGAGAGAAAGTGTTATGCATGTGATAAAACTATTAAAATGAAACCTTGGCAAGAAAGTACACAAATACATTATTAATATCTGCAACTTAAAGTGAGGAAAACTTGTTCATTTCAGAGTATTTTCGTATTAGAATTGCACAGGAAGTTTAACGCAAGTACAAATGATCTTGCCTCATCTTTTGGGGGTAATATGGGGTAATGCTGAGGTTAGAGTTCCCACTGGCAAAGAGTAGACCCCTCCCGAAGCTTTTAAGCTCTTTTTAATCGCTTTGGTGTGACTAAAAATATTTTTCAAGAACTGCAAAATGATTCAGGTAAAAGGTTTTGGGACAAATCTTTTAGAATGTAAAAAAAACAAAACACTTATAAACATTTAACGCTTCTATTCATCATCAGGATACTGCTCGAGGAAACGTACAATTATTACATATTATGAGACCTATGGGACAATTTGTTTTTGTTGTTTTTTAGAGGCAGAGCATAGAGTTGCTGTATATATGGTGCAATTATGTACAGAGTATTAAGCAATGTTAGAAGTAGCATAAAAATATATACATTTAGCATTTTCAAAAGTGTACTTTTTAGCTATTTAAATCAGCACTTTTACCACAGAGGTTTTGGATCAGAATAAGCTTCTACTATTACTAATACTATTAATATTGTGGTGTGGGAGGGGTTGTGTTTTGCTTATTCATTTCAATTGTTTTAAGAAGAGGGTCACTCATAAGCCTTCTGGGTTTTATGACCTTTCCTGCACTGTTCTGTTATTACTTTTACCTTTTGTGCTTATTTTTTGTCCCTTTAAATGTTGAATCCACACACTAATACAAAAAATAAATAACTAAAATATGTATGTAATATTATATTATGTATGTGTGTATTTTGTTAATGGACTTGGCTTGATTTTCAGTCCATTTTCTATCAAAGGGTTAGAGTTATGTTCTTTTTATATATGAGATATAGCTTGAAAATTGAACTAAATGTATTAGGCAAATTGTGAGAAAGAAGATTCCTTTACTCTCTTATCACTGGAGACGCTCAGTAGCACTAACCCTATAATACTCCAGTCTGTCTTCGCTGAAAAGCTGCTCCGCGACATTTTGAGCTGATAAAATATTAACACACACAGCTCCCATAAGTGCCAATATCTCCAACCCGGTGCACTTTTTATTCCAGGTAGCACTGATGCTGATAGACCATAACTCCTATGGCGAATGAGATGGGAGAGTATCTTCTATTGAGCTATAAAACCAGCCGTTGTCTGCCTCCCTTCCCTGTGTGACAGCTGACTGCTCCACCACGCGCACACAAATCCACAAAGTACCCACTCGAATTAGACAAAGAGTTTTATGCCTCTCAAAGGAGACGCTGTAATTGACTTTTTCAGCTCGGTTACACCATTTTTATATCGACTTCGCAGACAGTTAGTTCAGGCTGTCATCCAGGAGCGAGAATGAGGGCGCTCTTGACTCTGCGGATTGAAGCGAGTGGAAGTTTGAGTTGAACACAGCGTACGTTTGTGTCATTTGTTTTATGCTTGTGTATTATAAAGTGACAATTTGCATATGTCTATTGTTATTGAGCAGGATTTCAAAGCCATATCGCTAAACACTCAAGCACATAAGGGGAAACGCTACAGTTTATATTTTGTTTTGTTTTTTCAGTTTTTCAGATCAGTTTGGTCTCTCATCATACAAGCTTTCAATCGGAAACCCCAAAGTTGTCTTGCACTGAAATGTGTTTTAGATTTAATTTAACTTGCATCCATAGAGTTATATGGAACATTGTAACTGCAAAGGCCTTAAAGTAGCACCTAAACACACCAAACTTTACAGTGTTGTACTTGTTGTAACAATATTTTGAAATGTACAGAAGGATTTTTTAGTATGTAATTCCAAGTCTGAGTTATTCAAGTTTTACCAAAAAAATTAGGCAAACTTAAAATTGTTAGGGCAATTTTCAGTAAGATCGAGTTTACTCAAAAATAAAGATATCCAAAATGCCCTTTATATATTTTAGTCTCTAATATGACAACAATATTCACATAAAATTACTTATTTTTATATAAAAACATTACATGATGAAAAACTTCTAATGCAGTTTTTCTTACTTTTATGTGACTAAACTACCGAAAAAGTTTCAAACTGATATCTCTAAATTTACATTTTTTTTCCTACTCACCCTATTCCACAGCTCTCACTATGGAGTGGTGTTTGTTGAGTCCCCCTCCCCTTGCTCTCTGCGTTAAGTCACTCCCCCTTCAGAGCGCTATCACAATACAATCAGCGTGCATCCCGCTAATGAAACTACTGCACACCTCATCAGGTTTGTCAAAATGCTGCATATCATTTTGTCTCATGTTTTTTTTAATATATATTTATGGAGAACGCATTTAGGCTTGTGGGCTGAGCATTGGACAGAAACTTAGAGTGAACCATGAGAAGTGTTCAAATAGGGTCTGGAAAAGATCGCTAAATTACTGACAAATGCGTGAATGACATCTAAAACCTCTTCAGGCATGTTTTTGATTAAGGAATAACATTTAAATTTTTAATAGTATAACAGACAACCTTACAGCGCATAAAACAAAAAGAAAAACTGTATTATTAATCTCCGTATGTTGTATTGGCTGTACCTGCTTCGCTCCTGGACAGTAGATAGTCGGGCAGAGGAGCCTCATTCCTCCTCAGTCTGGTTTGCACACACCGGTCCACCTGCTCTGGGGCCGCTTCTATCCCCAGGGCCTTGAGCACGTCCACTACAGCTGTGGCCCCACACGCAGACACCCCGATCTGCAGAGTCTGCCTCTCCACGGCCTCCTGGAGGGTCCACAGCATGGCCCCCTCTGCCTCCACCTCCTCATGTTCTCCTGGGACAGCCTCCATCAGGAACAAGCACCTGAGCAACAGCAGGAGTGGAGGGCTGTTCAAAATGTGTTGGTACTAAAGGGGGTTTCTATAGGTTAGTTAGACCTGGTTAGATCAAATTTGGAAACGTAAAATGTGAGTTTAGAGCAAAGAAACACATGACAGAATGAAATTAGTTCCTCAAGGCCCAGAGATTAAAAAAGATAAGAATGATGATGAATAAGATGAATATTTAATACTATTTTAAAGGTGTACTATACAACATTTTGCTTGGGGGTCTGTCACCTCCTTGTTTCTATGGATATGTCACTTCTCTGTTTGGAATGTTCCACAGTATGACATTAAAATTGCTCTAACTTACATTTATTCAATTACAGGAAGTTTTATAGCTGTGAGCGGGGTTGACTCACCACAGATCTGACCTAACTTCCTCTGTTTGGTCTCCATGAAGATAGAAAGATTTAATACCATACTGTGGAGCATCTCAGACAAAGCAATAACAACTCCACGGAGAAAAGCATTTGACAAACCCTCCACAAGAAAAGTTACACAAAGCACCTTTAAAAAGCCTTTAGCTATTACAATACAGACAATACAAAGTGTGGCAGGGGTGGCAGCACTATGCAACCTTTCTGGTGTCTGCTTGTATCCATGGAGATGTCATTTCTTAGCCTGGAAAGCATTTTAGACAAAACCTTAACATAAATGGAGGCAAGCAGACACCAGAAAGGTTACATAGCACCTCTTGAATTCTGTTTTACTCTTGCTTTACTATAGTTTATCCCTTGGTTTATAGTAAGTAAGTAAAGTTTATTTATAGAGCGCTTTTCACAAATAAAACTTACTTACTTGGTTTATAACTGGGTAATGACCTAGTAGTAGTAGTAGTAGTAGTAATTTATTTTTTTCGAGCATATGATACTTGTAGTACACAGAATATGTACAATGTCATTCAATTTAAATAAACAAGGTTACACAGTAAAAAAAAGAATGGATATATGGACACAAATACAAATATATACATATATATACATGCCCGAAAAGGAGTGGGTAGAAGTAAAACTTATTATATCCCACCCCTTCTCCCAAAATTAGTAATGATCCTTATTTTTGTTTATACAAACCTGGTCGTTCAAACGTGTTTTAGTCCTAGTTTTTAAAGTCCTTGTGTACTTAAAGTTTAGTCTAATATGTTATCAGAATAACAGCAAATGTAAAATAGATTTAGAAGCGAATTATGCTAATTAACTGACTGCAAATATTGTTTAATCAGGCTCATATGGTGCCTTCAGCTATAAATAATTGTATTAGCATATGCTTGGTAATACAGTTGGCAGGCTAGCATAAACCTGTACCATTTACTATAAGAACTGAACAGATGAAGTGAAAACCAAGCTATTACTGTAAATAAGTTAGATTTTTGCTCACCATTCCCATGTAAACAGTGCAAAGGAGGCTCCGCAGTGCGCATGCTCAGTCCACACGTGCGCTCATGTTCGGGGCTGTTGTGACAGTTGTTCACGGATCCAATACAGTAATCACCACCCCCTGCTGGCCACAGCGAGATAATGGGACACGGGTCATTAAACACAAGCTGCTATGCATTATGGTATGAGCGTAAACCAAGTGATCGCAAACGTGCACTATAGCGAGTTTTTAGTCACTAGTTTTTTACTTTTTTAAAATTCTTTATTTAATTTTGACAAGACATGTGACAGCCAAGGCAGCCTATGTGCAATAAATAAATAATGCAAACGAAGTAACAAAACTACATGAGCAAACGGGACGGGTAGCTTTATTTACACGCCCATGTTAAAGGCATACTAAACAAATATTTTACATCATGTTATTACTCGCTACAAAATTTCCTGATATTCAATTCACAGCTTACAGTATTTATACATATCTATGCATGCAAAATATATTATAATTATAGAAGCAATGGTTGTTTTGTATTATTATTATTATTATTTTTTAATTTGTCCCACAATGGGAAAATTGCACTGTTGCAACGCAAAATTCAAGAACAGTAGAATAAGAGCATGCCATCCAAATCAGATCAAGATAAATAGTAGCTCAATTAATCCGTTTTAGTTCGATTATGCAATATGATAATTAGTTACCATATTGTGTTAGCTGAATGTGTAGTGTACTGAACTAACCGAACCTTAACACACTAGTCAACTCCTCATATTTGAACTTAGTGATCTGCGGTCCCAGAAGTGTCCAGAAGATGTCAGTGTTGCTACACCACAGAGCCCTCGTTCTCGGCTTGTTTATAGACAGACTATGTCAGTGTTGATGCTCAGTGAAGGAGCCCTGAGGCGTGCTGTATGTCACTGCTGCTGCCTGCTCCCATCTCTCTATGGAGATACTTTTATTTGACTTAGAGGCAGAGGAGGGGGAACTCAGCAGATCGTAATGCAAAGATAGTAGCCTATACAGCAATCAACTTCAAAAAATCAGACTTCAACTCACAAATCCGAAATAAGGTGTAACTTCACTTGGAGTTGATTAATATAGGGAGAAAAAAATAAAGAAATAGGGTTTTGTAAATATAAGTTGCGTTCGTGTGATATTCTATAATCCCTACAGAATAAAATTAAGCACAGATCAGAATTCCATGGTGGAATTTGCCATTAAACTTTCACATTGCAGATTTGGTGACCTGGTTGGTGGTTAATATCTCGGTAATTACTGGGTCTGTCCACATGAAAGAAAATCTAGCACAAAGTTCAGCGTCTTCTCTGTGAGTACAAGTAAACAAAAGGGAAGTCATTTTTTCATAATAGCTTTGAAAGTTGTGCAGTTATTCAACCCCAAAGACGTAATTGTTGTCAGCTGAAAGGACTTTAAGCCTTGGAATTCATTATATGGTAAGTTTGTAGAGCCAATTGCTAACAAATAATAATGATAAGGTTCAACATTTGTGGATTTCAAGTTCAAAAACACGAGATCTTCCATAGAGCTACACGCACCCTCGTTCACCATATGAGTATGACATAATCAAATTCAAAAACATGAACGCAACCCGTTTTTCCTTGTTTTGACCAGAAAATCAGCTCACCTTGTTTTGTAACAGATTCCAGATATCTTATAAGGTCAATGCACAATCATGAGCAAGTACGTTTTGTATTTAGTATTCTCATCACTCCTCCATCCTCTTCCCTGGAAGCTCTTCTCAAGGAGAGCATGTGATTAAAAGTGACTGAGTTTTAGCCCATAATGTTATCCAGAGGAGACAAGTAGACAAGAAATCAGAACGTCAGAATCTTCAAATGCTTAGGATTAAAGTCTAAATTCACCTTGCATTCAAATTTTGGCTTTTGAGAAACATAAAACTCAATGTTATTTTGATATAATGACAGAGGAGATGAGTCATTTTACCTGGCGTCACGGTTTTGTCATGCCCCTGCAGAAGAAATCAGAGATAAATGATGTTTAAATGTACCAGTGTTCTGCTGGAGACCAGTGGGGGCATTGTCTTACACTGTCAGAACTCCAGCTGGTATTTGGCACCGCCAGCTCAATAAAGTGGGCTTATTATTATTATTATTATTATTATTATTATTATTATTACACTAAGATAGATAGAAGATTCACAAAACAGAAAAAAACAAGTGGTTGCCAATAAATTCAGATACATAAACCTACAGTTTAAATTAATATGTGAACAAATGGAAAAAAAATCAATATAATAATAATCAATCAATAAACAGTAATACCAGATTTGCATAATTTTAGATAAATAACTAAATAAATGACCATTTATGCTCACATATTTAACGCCACAGTACGCAACTTTCTAGCCCCAAAATAAACTACAATAAAAGCATATTTTTCCATTTTGGTTGCGTTTACTGTACAAGACAGAACATAGAAAACCATGTGTCCTTCCTGTGAGTGGGCTTGCATCTCCACAAACCTGACCTGGAGAAAGGTCTAATCCTGCTTGTTCCCATGTAAATATTGTTCCTTTAACTCATATTTATATTTCACAATATGGTATAAAACATATCTATTGTATTCCTATGAATGTTCTGAAGTATAATTTAGTATTTCTATGGAATCATGCAGGTGACATGCCACGTTACACACTGTATAAATTGCATATATTCGTGAAAGTAGATACAAGGTACTCATTACTAAATAATAAAATACATTTTCCTCAGGTATATTATTTTATTTTCTGGTAATTAGTAAATAAAACAATATATTAATGGTAAAACACAAATAATCTGCTGTTATAGCTGGTACATGACTTCATACTTGTGGATGTGATGATTGCCTGTTCACACATTCACAGCATCGGGTCTCTTCAGCACATATATCACACCGGATGCTCTTTTCTTTGCTCTGCTCTTTTGCTGCTAAATGACATAGGTGACAGATTATAATGATTCACTTATACATACGTCTTGTGAATAGGGAAAACATTTATGGCATATTTTTTGAAGTACAAAACACTGCATTGTCATTTTAGAAGTAGTTGTCAGCAGTAGTCTGTAGCTGTCTTTGGATATTGTTGTTTACATGCAGAAGGCTCACTTTGGTTCACTCTACACGACAGAGACACGACACTGCAACAAACAGGGACTTAGACTCATGACGCAGTTTCAATTTGAAAGAAATAAAACGAAAAGAACATCGTTTTTGTTGGAGGAATATGATCAATGTGTTGGAAAGTTAAAGCAAGACCAGTCCACTACTCCACTATAGAGTATCTTGAACTGTTAAAGGTGCATTATGTAGCTTTTCTGGTGGGTCCGTCACCTGCTTTTTACCCGTGGAGATGTTATTGCTTTGCCTGAAATGTTTCACAGTCAGTGTTGGGAGCGACTAGTGGCGCTACATTTTCTGTAACAGAGTCATCTAATTAATTACACTCCCCATCATTACAACACTGTTATCGTCACTGGGAAAGCAGCACGTTACAGTTGGGTTGAATGAGGCGCTGTGGTGTCAGGCTCCATGCAGCCGACAGTCACACATCATCAGCAGGAGCTCATGAGACAGCAGGGCGGGTGATGATTGGCTAAGAAGTTGGGTGGGTGGAGTCTCTGCTCACGCTGCCTTCTTGTTTTTTTCCTGCACACTTCTACCTAAATGAGACAAACCAACACTATTTCTCCCTCACTGAAATAAAGAGGAAGAATGTGTGTGTTAAGTGTACACTGTCCCCTGGGAAAAAAACTTCTGTCCGGATCTGCCTCCAGTAACTCAAATCTAATGAAGCACCTCACATCGTCACATGCTTTGTTATTTCTAAGCTATGGCCAGTTGCGATCTGTTAAATATGAATATATACATGCTGAAATATACTGTTTTATACTTTATAGTAAAATGCCCAACACGGTTCACAGTTTGGCATTAAACCTTTCTATCATCATGGAGACCAGACCAGGCCAAGTTACAAGTCAGATCTGTGAAGAGTCAACCCCGCTCACAGCCAGAATGCCTCTTTTTGTAGGTTTTTTTGAGCAATAAAACCACCTCTGATTGAATAAATGTAAGGCAGATCTGTTTAATGTCATATTGTGGAACATTCAAAAGCACTGCCTGATAACAGCCCCCATAAAACATCATAGCCCACTTTAGATGGTGTGACAACCTTAGACAAAACGAAACTCAGTAAACATCTGTAAAACCAGATATTCTGCATGAAAAAACAAGTTAAGAAAAACTTAGAACTGTAAATGAGATGGTTATGTTGTTATGACTGTTTGCTATCATGCGTGCTACTTTGCTTTGGAATTTGTTTGTCTAAGGTGGTATCCCATAATGCTTTGTGAAGTGATGTAACAATCTATTTTAGCCACTGTGAAAAGTGCTATTCAGGTGTAAATGCTTTGCTATGAATCCTATTTGGATGACTGAGGAAAATGTATCTATTGTTTAATACTGCCCTCTTGTGGCTGGAGTCGGTATTTTAATAAATGTAATCAACTGAATCCACGTTTACATCCTCTGTTGGGTTACTCTTTGTTTAATTAACTGAATAAGTGAGCATGGCTCATCAGGCTCTTCATTTTGGTCTTAAAATGTTCGTATTAAGCCCCCTCCACATGATCCTAGTGCTTTTATTTCAGTATTTTGATTTTCGTAAATCAGTTCAAATCAGTATTCCTAGTACGGAACTCTGGTCCAAATTCACCCCTATCCATTTGACTAAATTAAACATATTTAAGACCTGGTTTAGCTATAGTTTAGACTGCAAATAGTCTAGATCTAGTAGAACTCGGAAGGCCAAATATTTTCTTAGGTGATACTCTGTGAAGTTCGAGAAGCACTGATGTAAAAGACATTGTATGAACATATTTTTCTCTTGTCGAGAAAACCATTGAATCAACTCACCGCAGTCTACAATCATTATTCTTGCATTTCATACAAACTGCCTTAAGCTCAGAGTTATTAACTGCATTCGCGATGTCGAGTCATATAAGGTCCACACCACTCTCATCTACGACACCACGCAAAATGACTCAAACTCTACACTCGACCTCCGAAAGACTTCATTTCTCCTTCCTGTGCATTAAAGCAAACAGCTGGGGGCACTTTCAGATTGTTTTTATATTTTTCCCAGCTAGCGATACAAATATGCTCCATTTTGACGGCATCTATTCACACGCAGACAGTGTCATTACCGGTGATGGCTCCTTTCCCCCAGCTCTAGGATATAACTGGTTTTAATATTGAAAAAAAAATGCTTATCACAATGTTAAAGTGTTAGCTAATCCTTGCCCAAACATAAAATAAAATGGAAAATAAGTCAAGCTTGCGGTCGCCCCCTAGGAATAAAAAGACTATCTGTATGACCTCTCAGATACGGCACTACAGGGATCCGTGGGATTAGCTAGCGCCTCTCAGGTAAGCTGATTCATAATAAATAGCTTGGAAAATAGCCGTAAAGCTACATTAGCATTGAAATGAGGTGGCAGGTAAGTTTTGGGTCAGCGAGAAAGACGCCATAGGGATTTGAGTGCACACTTCTCCGCTGTCCCTTCAATATCCCGGGTATATGCGCTAAGACCGCTAATGTCAACAGCTCTGACATCCGTAAACGTTAGCATAGGGGCCTGGGGGTAGCTTACAAAGAGCTTTAAAGTGAGATTCGGAGAGATGTCAAGAGCCATGATCCAAAGATATAATGGTATTTCGTAGGTGAATTGACTAAATCTCGAGTGAAGAGATTAAATGGAGGTGCAATCAGACCTACCTGGTAATTGGCAAGGATGTCCAAAATCTCCTGCCAAGTTTCAAGATCACGTATCCTGTACAAAAAAGCGGAGTTAAGAGATAAGTTTGTTGAAGGGCCTATATTACGCTCTTTTCAGATCTACAGTATGTTATAATGTTCTTTCCTCATTACAAACATACCTGGAGTTGTGTTTTTTTCGTCTCTCAAACAGAAAACACTCGATTCCACCTTGGAAAGTGCTCCACTGTGTTTTTCACCTCCATACACCATCAATAGAATCATATGGATGATTTCAGCCCTAGAATTGCCAATATCTAGTGAACAAAAGATAAAGGATTGCTTTGAAACATACCAAAACAGAGCAATTTGAGCTTTGGACATGTAGACTAAATAAATAAGTAAACTAATAAACAAACTAGTAAAGAAATGACGGGTTACTCAAGTGTGAACGAAACTAAATACAACTACATGTTTTTGCTGAGGTCGCAGTATAATATGGCTTAAAGTTCACAAGAGTCAATTTTGTGGAATATGGGACCTTTAAACTATTACAACGATTAAGGTTTGATAATTAAATCACTAAAGTCATAGATTTTTGTGCTTAAAAATAGCTAAAAACTTGTCCTTTTGTGGTTTGTGTGTCAGTGAAGGAAGGTAATGATCAGTTTGTTAGGAAAAATACATGAGATATTAGTGGTGGAGGAGGCTCTTGGTCCTGATGCTGTTGCGGAGATTACTGTAGCAGCATAGACTGGAGAGAAAGAGGAAAGACGGGAGAGAAAGTGCATTTATGTGAATGGCAGTGCTTTGACAAAAGGTACGAACCTGTTTGATAATAATCCACTTCCTTATACATTCTGAATTACATTTTTATTACTTAAATGTTTGGAGTAATACTTTAATGGCTGCTTATGTCAAAATAGGCCACTTAAACAGACAAGTTGATACGTGGTTTTTCAGTTAACAGCTGCAGCTTTCTTTGCTTTCATTACGACAGCATGAATGCATAATGTCTGCACAAGTAACAGTTCTATTTGGTTCAATATTATTCCAAGGGAGTATCACACAGACTGAAGCTATTGAGCTAAGTGAGCTGCTTCGAAACTGCTATAGAGAATACATGCAGAAATGTTGAATGAACAAATATGCTACACAATTACGCTCATGGTAACGTGTTATGTAGATGCTAAAAGATAATGGAAACTTATTTTGGGGGGGATTTATTCTTTAACACTAACTTCCTGTTTCTTACCATTGACTCATCAACTACCCATTGTGGAACCTCAAGTAAGTGTGGTCAAATTTTCTTCTCCCACTACTACTACTCCTACTTCTACCATATATTTAATCAGTGTCATCTTTAGAATTTTGTAACTATGCTAGCGCTGTACAACTATTATAATTTTTCCATTCCATTTTCTCTTTATTTCCTGTCAGTCTAAATTATGCTGTGAGGCGATTATGATTACACAAGCCACTCTGTATCTCGCACACAGGGCTGTCAAAGGGCCTATTTTTCATTCAGCCTATTCATCAAACTGTTGACTGCACCGTGACTTTAGCCAGTACGGCCAATCAAAAGCCCTCCACCGTCTCACTGTTCCTTTGTATCGGGGGCCATTATGCACAGTTCAATCACATGTGGACCGGGAGAGGCCACGCAGAGCCTCGGCCGGGGTACACTTAGCTCGCCACTTCAGCCCCACTCAAACCACCAACTCGAGCAGGAAGGAAATACAATGCTACGGAAGAATATATGCATTTAAATCTATTCAGAGTAATACCTATGTAGTAAAAATGGGAATGTGATCTCTAAGTATTGGAAGAGTTTCCTTTACTTAAAGAATGGGGATATTGAATTGAATTGGAATTTGATTATTCTTAGTCAAAGCAGGATTCATGAGGCCTTTGTGAAACATGGCTTTACTAGAATTAAGAGTTTTTGGGGCACCATCTCAACTAATATTGAGAAATATTACCAATACAATATAAACAATTACCTATGTTAATTAATTAATTAATAATTAACTGAGCATTAGATCTGAAGGTTCATAAAGTTCTTGACATGACAGTGACTCCTATCTGAATAACGCATCACACTGATCAAGTAAAACTGTGGTTTATGAATATTTATTGACCAAGTTAAACAGCAATTAAATATGAAATATGCAAATGAGTGCAGGTTATCCTAGACTGGTATCTAAGATCTGAGACTGAGTACAACTTAATTTACAACTTAAGCCTTTCTGTGACAATTTTTGTGCAATACGACCAGACAGAAGAGCGTGGAGTCGATGTCCGGCGATGAGTCCTTTGTGTAGTCTCCTCAGGGTTGGTCTGGTCAGACAGTAGAACTGCTCCTGGGACGGCTCCGGGGGCTCTCTTGCGTTCCTGGGTGATAACTGAAAGAACATGAGGCAGAGGTCACAGATAGGTCCCTTCTGACGCTTTCTCACCTGAGTTCCAGCGGGAAAACTGGCCAATGGGAGATAAGGGGGTTTTATGACATCGTCTCACGTTCCACATTAACACAAAGTATGCACATACCATTCACATGAATTTACAAATCAACATTAAATCACAATCACTGATGACAGTTCATAGAATGTTCAAGTTCATTCTTCTTTTCTCTGAAGAAGAGTCTCTGTTTAATTGTTCAATTAAAATCCAAGTGTCTTTTTTAAATTGTGTCTCTTGCTTCTAAAACACGTCAGTTAATCTTAATATGGGTGCCAGCTCCAAGGTCCTGAGAGATGAAGAAAGCTGCAGCCTAGAGTGGGGGACGCCGAGGTCAGCAGGGCCAAAATTCCATGGATGGACGTTTATGATCCGTGACCACATTTCTTCCTCAGTTTTCCTCAATCAAAATGGTCACATTTAACGTTGTGATATGACAGATTCACAGGCCATGGACAGTATCACTGCACCTCTTCCACATTGTAAATACAAGTAAAGAGTCAGAGTAGCTGATTTAAAGATCCTATATTATGCTAAACTGATTCTTGTGAGCTTTAAGTCATGGTTTAATGTTGTTGCCTCATCAAAACATCCCTGGAGTTGTGTTTTGTTTCATTCTCACATGTAAGTAATCCTTTATTATTATTAGTCTGTTGACATCTCCAAAGCTCAAAATGCTCCAGTCCAACTTGTAATGTCATGTAGTGGTAGCTTTCAAGTTAACAGCTCCTTTTGGCTTTGGTTCAGTAGAGCACGGAAATTCCAGGGCTGAAATCATCCAAATGATTCTAGTGAAGGTGTATGGAGTATAATAACTCAATGGAGCACTTCCTGTATTATCATGTAATTCAGAAGGTGTTTTCTTTCTGAAAGAAGAACTCAACCTAAAAAGCAGGATTTGTGTTAAACATGTGTGAATCAAACAAAACACAACTCCAGGTATGTTTATGATGAGGAAACAACATTATAACATAGAGCACACAACAGCGTAATATGGGTCCTTTAATGCAGGGGTGTCAAACTCATTCTGGTCCGGGGGCCGTATACAACCTACTTTGATCCCAAAAGGGCCAGATTGGAAAACTCAGTTCAAGTTAATGTATTTTTCGCTATGCCGTGTTTCGTAGTGGCGTTTAAGATTATATTCCTTGAGCACGGCCACACACCAAGCACACAGGTTTCCCATTCACCTCCGTGAACAAATAAGAATTAGAATTTTTCTTGGAAAATCCTGCACTCAGCATCCATTTTTCTCATTTTTGACATTTTGCTGATGAGGCTGTCATGGTTAACAGTCAAAACACTAGTCCTTTAAGAGCGTTTGGAAGGAGGCGAGTCTTCATTTGTGCCACTCTGGTGGGAAGCGGCCACACACAGAAGCGCTGGAGATGCTGCTATGCTAAGCGGCACAGAAAATTACCAGAAAAATCTGAACATTTTAAATTTTTTATTTTATTTATTTATTTATTTTCAGAATAAAAGTGTTGTATTTTAAACTCAAACAGTGTTTAAATGCAGTCATTGGGCATTTTGTTATTAAAGAACTTGGAATGTACTAATAAAACAAACATTTTTCATAAAACATTTTTAAAATGGGAAAACAATGTCAGGTTGAGTTTTAGATAGAATGCAGAATCATACATTTAACATAAAAAGCATGTAAATAGGAATGACATAAATGACATAAAATACTAAAATCAACATTCAATTGTTGTTATTTTATAGAAAGTACCCTATACAGAAAAATGTACATTAGGAAGCTATTTGTATTTTAATGCTGTGGATGATTCTGGACACAAAAACAAATGAGATGTGTATTGGGTAAAATTTAAATGTTCTGTGTTAAAAACAAATGTATATTTAAAAAATTCACGGGGTGCCTAGGGGTATTGTAAATGACAAATAATCACCCACTTTGCCCCATTCTGCCCTGAAGTGCTGGAACACTGTAATCCATGTACAAAGGACAACAGCCCACAGAAGCACACCCAGTGCCGACCTCTTCACATATGCTTTTATTTGCACTTATTGGCTCTGTGAAAGATGGTTTTAGAAAAGCTTCCTTGAAAAACCAAATTACATTAATAAGCCATAAAAATGGCAGAAGGGCAAATCCACCCAGATAACAGAAACAGTGAAAATTCTGCTTCCTCACTGTTGTTTTTCCTGTAGCTACTGTGGGACTCTCCTTCCTCCTGAACATTTAAAATATTTTAATAGAAAATCAGCCGAGGTCCAGATTAAAGGTCTTGGAGGGCCGGATCTGGACCCCGAGCCACATGTTTGACACCTGTGCTTTAATGCGTGGTTTAGCAACCAACATTTTCAAAGTTTCAAATTGTAAAAGACACATTTTAAATATTTTACAATTTAGAATCTAATAGTAAATTATAATGTTTTCCAGATGCTCAAAGTTGTGGTTGAAACATGTCATAAATTATAATATTAGGTTTTTGATTTTCACATTCTAGCATTAAATCAATGCCTCACGGTGTAAAATAGCAGTCTGTGTTGTGTAAATAAACCATTACATTATGATATGAGCCTGAAGAGGAACAGCTTGACAAGTGCTCCATAACAGCTGCATGCTACGTTCATGAATATAAATTAAACTGTGAGTCACTTTGAATTAAACCCAGTCCAAATACATTGTTCACAAAGGAAAGGGCTGCATGTTTTATAGGCATCAAACATGAATGAAACGCCACGCAAAGCCATTATTTATGAAGGAGTGAGTGAGACGATATCGGTGAGCGGACACGTGCCAGCTTTTGTGAGCGATGTGGGCTGGCTTTTATCGCATCTCAGCAGGATCTGGCAACGCGCGGAGGGTATTTAAGCTAGCAAGGTATAAAGGCAAATAGTTTAGGCAATGGCTGTAAAATGGTTAAATTATGTTTAGACTTAAAGGTTCTATATGATGCTAAGTTGACTCTTGTGAGCTTTAAGTCATGTTGAAATGTTGTTACTTCCTTAAAAACATACCTGGAGTAATGTTTTATTTCATTCACGCATGTATGAGTAATCCTTTATGTCCATATCTCCAAAGCTCAAAATGCTATTTTTCACTTTGTGATGTCATGAAGCGGTAGTTTTCAAGTTAACAGCCAGCACTGACCTTTTGTTCAGTAGAGATGGGCATTTCCAGGGTTGAAATCATCTAAATGATTCAAGTGAAGGTGGATGAAGTTTAAAAACACAGTGGAGCATTTCATGTATTACCATATATGACATATTTTCTGTTTGAGAGAAGAAATCAGCCTAAATATGCAGGATTTGTGCATTAAACATGTGTGAATGAAACAAAACATGACAGAAAACAATTAAACTTACAATCGATATTGAAAAAGAAGTTGACTGTATATATTTACCATTGTCCGGTGCCTTGGCATAGCTCTTCCATTTTGATTCCAGCTGAAAACTTCACTCACTAGGAAAAAAAACAAACAATATAATCCAGTACGAAGATTATTTACCACTGTGACCACAAGCATTTATCAAGACACTATATATTTCCCATTGCGAGATAGGTCTAGTTCCTTGGCTGAGATTTTTCGTTTTGATACAAGCCAAAAACATTCACAACAGGGTCATTTATTACCACAGTGATAAAAGCATTTTCCCATCATACCTTTGGGAGTCTAAGTTTGTGCATGTATTTGCAATCGCGAAAAACAACTTTTTAAAATACTCTCTTGACTCAATAGAGAAACAAATGAACAGTGTTAGTGGAATGTTCGATGACAAAACCAATTAAGCTGAACCAGAACTGATCTTTATGAGAGTCAATAGCAAAATTCTTTGCGCTTTTTAAGAAGTCTCGTTGAAAATACCAGCGCCGTAACATTTGAGTAGATTTTTTTTCGCTGATATAACAGTCATATTTTCATAGCGCCAATAAACTAAATCAAAGTTTAGCTAAAGAGGAAGTATTTTACTACTTTCTGGTGTATTAACTACTAACACATAACATATTTAGATCACCATGTTACCATTTTATTGTTTTGAAAATGCTATATTTACATGTTCTGTACATCTAAAACTTCTTCAGGTATGTTTTTGATGGGAAGGCAACATTATAACATGGTAGAAAGCTGAAAAAAAAGCATAATACCCCCTTTAGCTATGAGCACTAGAAGTTTACTATTGCAATCCAGGACCAGCGCCTTCGTGGAGGTCTTTTCTGCTCCAAAAGCTATTGATATTCTGACTTGAGCCTTGCTTTGTACATCGCATGGTAAAAAATGAAATACGTTTTGAAGGTGTCAGCTTCTTTGACGTTCCCAATCGCGCACTCGGCATTCAGGAAAACCTCCCCATCATCTCGGAGAAGAATGAGAGGTGCTCTTTGGAGTCTGGGCACGCTGGCAACGCTCACAAAAACAACACTAGCTTTTTATACGTGCCAGGTTTTGGGCACCTCTGACATTTCGCGGTTTTCCCAGCAAAAAGTGCCTAGCGGTGAGAGTTCGGTGCAGTTTTTGGGAGATGGTTATAAAGAATGATGCGCTCAGTCCAGTGTTTTATCAGCCTTGTAATAGGAGCCCCAACAGCGCTCCGGAGAAAAATGGCTCCTCGCACTTTTTATGCTCACCGTTGAAAAAGACAGGCAGGGTGGCTTATGGGTAAAAAACTCCCAGGGCTGTAAAATGGAAGTAGCTGGGATGTATAGGAGGAGTTTTAACTATTTTATAAGTTATGGGGAATAACTGGGGAAAGGTAGTTGGTGAAGGTCAGTAATGTTTGCGGTGTAAAAGAAATAGTGGTGGAACTATAAAGCTAGCCTCTGTGAAGTATAAAGCCAGCCTATGGGAACGTCTAATGGGTGATTTTGGTTCATTTAGTAACTGAAAATAATGGCTTGGAGTAAATTATAGGTTCTATATTACACATAAAAGATTCATGTGAACTGCAGACCATGTTATAATGTTGTTACCTCTTCAAAAATATAACAAGAATTGTGTTTGTTTCAGTCTCGCATGTTTGAGTAATCCTTTATTATTAGTCTGTTTACATCTCAAAAGCTCAATATGCTCTGTTCCACCTTGTGATGTCATGTAGTGGTAGGATTCAAGTTAACAGCTACGTTTTACCTTTAGTTCAGTAGAGAGTGGCAATTCCAGGGCTAGTGAAGGTATAAGGAGTTTAAAAACACACTGGAGCACTTCCTGTAGTACCACATGGCGTCACAAGGTTTTCCGTTTGAGAGAATTCAGCCTAAATATGCAGGATTTGTGTGTTAAACATGTGTGAAAGAAACAAAACATAACCCAGGTATGTTTTTGATGAGGAAACAATATTATAATATACATCAGAAAATAGTACAATATAGGACCTTTAAGGAAACAAACTATCAAGACAAAATTCTGAGAAAAATACTGCTAGTTTGGTCATTTTGTATATAGCTAAATTTGATCCCTGGTTTCCAAAATGAACGGATTATCAAGATTGCCAGAATAAAGGCAATATTTATGACAGTAGGAACATTTTTGAAATTTGAAAAATATTAATTAAAAAAAAAATCAACACCCTTTTTCTACAGTTAAATGATTTTAAAATGGTCACGAATGACTTTTTCTTCATACAATTGTGCTCACATCAGGTTGGGTTATGACAATGAAATCAAAATTGAAAAGAAAATTCCACACAGCTGAGTTAATTTCATCCATAATTGTCATAATTTCAATGGCTAATAATATCCATTTTACACTGTGTAAAGGAGCCACTTCTGCCCCTGGCCTGAGGACACAATTGGAGCTAATTTCCATTCATTCAGCTGTTACTACTTTGAGCCTTGCTACAGCTTCTAGTGAAAGAGCCCGTGTATGTAAGAGTCCAGGATTTCACCCTAAAAATGGGATGTAAAGAGTTTATTTATACTTAAAAGTCAATATTACGCTATTTGCTGATCTATGTATAATGTTTCCTCATCAAAAACATAGCTGGAGTTGTGTTTTGTTTCATTCACACACAAAGTTCTTCTCTCAAACATAAAACTCATTGTGATGTCATGTGGTAATACAGGATGTGCTCTACCGTGTTTTTAAACTCCATACACCTTCACGAGAATCATTTGGATAATTTCAGCCCTGCAATTACCAATCTCTACTGGGCAAAAGGTAAAATGTAGCCGGTAACTTGAGAACTACACTACATGACACCGCAAGACATACACAAGTGCATGTGAATGAAACAAAACACAATTCCAGCTATGTTTTTGAGGAGATAACAGCTTTCTAATGTGGCTTAAAGCTCACAAGAGTTGATTTTGAGTCATATAGGACCTTTAAGAAAAACCTACTATTTTGATTAAGTGTATAGAAGACAAGCGAATACAATGTGGCACAACCTATGACCAAAACAAAAAAATCCACACATCTCCAGAGTGGCCCTGCATGTAAAACTAGTGCATTTCAAACCCAATCTGGTCTCCATTTTCCAAACAAGCATCGTAGCATCGGATGTTTCTTCTCACTGCATCCCACTCTCCAACTTCCTCTGAGGAGCGCTCATTGTTCCCTATTTGATTGGCGCTCAAAGCATGGCGGGTTATTGGCCAGGGAAAGGCAGCCGAGTGGCTTTTGAGCACCTATCTTGTGATCTGAATGCAATTTCTATGCAAATGCCATTCACAAGCTGATTTGGCCTTTGTTTGGATAGACTCAAGGTGTCTGCATGCTTCACATATATTCTCCTTGATGCATTCAGGGAGCCTCTGGGCAACAATTTTATACCGGCGTGACAAACAGCTGTGGGGCGGGAGGAGAGGACAGTGAACTAATCGTAGGTCTCCGGGGAAGTGTTCAGGAAACCTTGGTCTTCATATTTTTTCTTTATAGTGGAACTTGGGAGCATTTATCAAGTTACAAATATGAAGGAAAGTGGCTGAAGGGCGCTCTACATTGGGGTGCGGGGACAGGGCTACAGGCAGAGGTTGGTTAATAGTCGCTGGCTTTTGAGAAGAGAGTATTAAAGGCTATGACACAAATCGCTCTACCACTACTACTATTGCAGCTACTGCTATTACTGCTGCTACTGGTACTACTACTACTGCTGCTATTACTGCTGCTATTGCTATTACTGCTGCTACTACTGCATTTACTGCTGCTACTGCTATTACTGCTGCTACTGCTATTACTGCTGCTACTGCTATTACTGCTGCTACTGCTATTACTGCTGCTACTGCTATTACTGCTGCTACTGCTATTACTGCTGCTACTGCTAGCAGCAACTGCTGGCAGCTGCTGCTATTAGCAACAGCAACAACTGCTGCAACAGCTGCTGCTGCTGTTGCTGGCAACAGCAGCGCAACAACATTGCAACAGCTGTTGCGTTTGCTGGCAACAGCAACATTTAGCAGCAGCTGTTTGCTGCTGCTGTTAGCAGCAACAGCAGCTGTTGCTTAGCAGCAACATTTGCTGCTGCTTAGCAGCAACAACTGTTAACAGCAGCTTGCAGCAGCTGTGGCTATTTAGCAGCAACAGCAGCTGTTGCCAGCAGCTGCTGTTGCTGGCATTGCTTGCAGCAACAGCAACATTTAGCAGCTGTTGCTGTTGGCAGCAGCAACTTAGCAGCAGCAACAGCTTGCTTAGCAACGCTGTTGCTGCTGCAAGCTGCTGCTTGCAACGGCAACAGCAACGCTGTTGCAACAGCAGCAACTGCTGCTGCAACGCTGTTAGCAGCGCTGCTGTTGCTGCTGCCAGCTGTTAGCAACAGCTTGCTGTTGCTTGTCCTGCTGCTGCTGCAGCAACGCTGCGTTTGCAACAGCAACGCTGTTTGCTGCTGCTGCTTAACAGCTGCTGCTGGTTGCTGCTGCTGCAACAGCTTGCAGCGCTGTTGCTGCTGCTGCAGCTTGCTGCTGTTGGCAGCAACGGTTGCTGCTGCTGCTTAACAGCTGCTGCTGCTGCAACATTTAGCAGCAACTGCTGGTGCTGCTGCTGCAACGCTGTTGCCAGCAGCTGTTGCTGTTACTGCTGCTGCTGCTGCGTTAACAGCAACGCTGCTGCTGTTGCTGCTGCTGCAACAGCAACATTTAGCAACAGCAACTGTTGCTGCTGCTGCCAGCTGTATTTAGCAGCAGCTGTTGCTGTTGCAGCAACGCTGCTGCGTTTAGCAACAGCTGCTGCTGCTGCTAGCTGCTGCTGCGCAACAGTTTGCTGCTGCTGCTGTTGCTGCTGCTGCTGCTGCTGCTGCAACTTGCTGCTGCAACGCTGCGTTTGCAGCAACGCTGCTGTTGCTGCTGCTGCGCTGCTGCTGTTAGCAGCAACGCGGTTGCTGCTGCTGCAGCAACGCTGTTGCAGCAGCTGTTGGCTGTTGCCAGCAGCTGCTGCGTTTGCTGCAGCAGCAACGCTGCTGCTGCTGCTGCTGCTGCTGCTACTGCTGCTACTGCTACAGCTACTATTGCTACTACTGCTATTACTGCTGCTGCTACTACTACTACTACTACTACTACTGCTAGTACTGCTGCTACTGCTACTACTACAACTAGCTACTCCTGCTCCTAACACTACTACTACTTACTATTACTGTTGCTACTACTGCTACAATGGCGATGACAACCACTACTTCAACTACAAGTAACACCACCTACTAGTACACTAATTACTGTGTTTCAGATGACAACACAACACTCTACAGACCAATATTATTTAATACAGATCAGAGGAGCTAAAAGTAATGTTGTCACAATACAGACTATTGTTGTAAAATGTGAGTTCTAACCTGCTTTTTATGTTAACGTTAGTAGTTTATAGTTTATAAATTACAGCGTGAACTGGTAATATAGAAGTGACTAGGTGCCCCCTATAGTAAACATGTGCATATACTGTAGCTTCTTGCATTAACATGCGCAAGAATGTAAATTCACAATAAGTTCTCATTTAATACTTTTCACAAATTGACATTGTTCTAATAAGTATAGCCTGTGCCACTCACCTTGCAACAAGAAGGTTCAGGGTTCAATTCCTGGAAAATGCAAGACCTTTCTATGAAGGGTTTGCATTTTCTTCCTGTGTCTGTTTGGGTTTCCTATATAGTGCAAAATGGCAACTTAACAGAACAGCACCCAGACGATATAATATATATTTAAAAACACTGGCAAATACAGAACTTAGCATATGATTTAAGTAGCGGGCCTGGCTGAAATATAATATAATAAAAATATTCCTCTACCTCACCAGCTTTTCAAATGTACCACTTATTGAAGCGGTCCCTCTCCCAATTGGTACTATCCCATCATCAAACAGCACTGCTTATCTGTGCAAACACAAAATGGAGTCCCCATCAGACACAGCAGTCCTTCAGTTAATTACAGCTCTCACAGACCGGCCCCGCTCAGGAGCCAGGAGCCGTTCAGGGCCCCTTCAGCACCCAGGAGTGGCCCTTCACGCAGGAGCTTGTCTGTCCCACACTGTGGAGGTCAGTGAAGGTGACACGGTGCATAATTACAGGTAAGGGGGTTTTGAAAATGACTCCAAAACTAGCAGCAATCATTTGAATTTAGAAAGTTTAAATTCAAATATGAGAGAACTTTGAGGTAGTTTTGCAACCTCGTAAATTCAACCTTTATATTCCTGATTTGATTCACAGTAATAAGCAATGAAGTGGTTCCTAGTATGTGTGTGATGTAAAGCTATTTCTAGAAAGCAGAATAATTATAGAGCCAATTAATGCAAATGCAAGCATTCAAGGTTTTAAATTACGCAAAATGGACTTTTAGCCATGTTATAATGTTGTTACCTCCTCAAAAATATGTCTGCAGTTGTGTTTTGTTTCATTCACATATGTTTGACTCATCATTTTTTATTAGTCTGTCTATATCCCAAAACCTCAAAATCCTCTGTTCCACCTTGTGATGTCATGTAGTGGTAGTTTTCAAGTTCAGCTCCTTTTACCTTTTGTTCAATAGTGATGGTCAATTCCAAGGCTGAAATCATCCAAATGATTCAAGTGAAGGTGTGTGGAGTTTAAAAACACTGTGGAGCACTTCCTGTATTGCCACATGACATCACAAGGTGGAACAAACTTTTTTCTGTTTGAGAGAAAAACTCCACCTAAATATGCAGGATTTGTGTGTTAAAAATGTGAATGAAAGAAAACACAACTTCATGTTTTTGATGAGGAAACAACATTATGACATCAGAAAAAAGCGTAATATACAAACATGTCTATTGCCTATCACCATGGAGACAAGCAGGTGACACCGCACAATTACTTTTTTTTAGCTGTAATCGAATACATTTAAAAAAGTTAAGTTTATTGCCATACTCTGGAACATTTTAAGCGAAGCAATAACATCTCTATGGAAACAAGCAGCATGAAGCGGACACTCAACGAAAAACGTTACATAGCTCACCTTTAAACCCGCACTTGTAATAATGTTTTACAGGTTACCGGGGGCAACAGAGAAAAGCCAGTTCTGTATTTTCTATCTGCATGTTTTGTATATCACCTATAAAGACATAAACAGCCATTTGATCTGCTGCGACCAATCAGATTACAGAGCAGAGTGATATGTGTGTGTCAGATAATGATAGGGCTCCATTTTAACACAAAAAACTCACCAAAACAAGGATGAAAGTGAATGATTAAAGCAATAATTTGTGTATCTCGGCTGACACACCCCCACACCCACACAATCCCATTTAATGTCACGCGATTAGAGACATAAAACAAACAAGTCAGCAGCATCAGCGGGGGAAAATAAAGCATGCAACGTTGTGCGGTACTTTGAATACACACAAATGAGCCGTCCGTGGAAATAACATTGGATAAGGGGGTAGTAATAGAAGGAAGAAGTTAACATGGTGAGACATTAATTTAAGTAATGGTGGAAATGTTCAAAATTTAAATGGAACACAAAATCCACTCATAGAAGTCAACAAAAATGGTTCTAAAAGTACTACTATTACTTATAATACTATAAAGGTTACCACAGACTATGTTATAATGTTGTTTCTTTATCGTAAACATACCAAGAGTTTTGTTTTGTTTCATTCACACATGTTTAAAACACAAATACTGCATATTTAGGCTGAGTTCTCTCAAACTGACCTTGTGATGTCATGTGGTAATACAGGAAGTGCTCCAATGAGTTTTTAAAGTCCATACACCTTCACTAGAATAAGCTGGATCATTTTAACCCTGGAATTGTCAATCTCAATCTCTTCTTATACATTTTGGCCTACAGGTAGGGCCATTTTTGACTATTTTCTCCAAATTCTGTCAAAATATCAGTTAGTGCTGGAGATTTAAGGCTGATAGCCGATATGCTAAAAAGTCCAAATATCAGCCTGATATATTGGCTAACCGATATATCTGTCTATCTCGACTTTATATTTACAAAAAGTCAGGATTTTGTTACTCTCAACACTAAAATAACTAGTACCGTATTTTTCGGACTATAAATCACACTTTTTTCAGGTTTATATATAAAATTTTTCACACTGACAGTCCATAGACCAAATATATGAATCGTATATATGAATCAAAAATGAAAAAACAAATCGTTATCTGTTTTTTCATTTTGGTTTTAGAGACAAATAATAAAGAAAAGATTTGTTTTTTCGTTTTCTTATCTTTGGTTCTATATTGAAAAATGAATGATACACGGATTGTGTTCTCTATTGGGTTGTTTTTATTACTATAACTTCTATAACTCGCCTTTCAAGTTGAAATGTTGGTTCTTGGTCTCTGATTTTATAAAATAAATTTCCCCCAAAAAGTGTGATTTATAGTCTGAAAAATACGGTACTGCCTTCTAATGTAGCCTCTGTATGGTCAACAACGAGCACTAACTGGCACTGACTCTCTTCTTCTGTTCCAATATATTTTCTAAAACTATTTAACACAACTCAGTTACTCCAAACGAAACTTTAATCTGAGCTGCCAATCACGTCCCACTTGACTCTTGTTTTAAACTCATACAAATCCCATATTCATTTATCCTTGTCAAAAACTCTCGAGTCTACTCCATCAGCCTTCACAGACAGACCCTGACGTTCCTGGAGCCGTTAACCTCATTTCATTCCCCCACATTAATAAGCTACACAGAGTGGTGCCTCTCAGGGTGTGGCGGGGATCTTCGACTCAATACGAGTTAGCGCATAGTGAAATTTTCTCTGTTCTTTCTACGCAATAGGGAGTCTTATTACAAAAGTCTGAGGATTCTACAGTGCACCGCTACACCCACCTTGCTCTAGTCATTACTGGTACTCCAATGAAGGGTCTATTAATATTTCATAATGCTACATGCACAGGGTGAGGTGAAGAGAGCTGCTTGTACAAAAATGTCCAGAGTTAACATGAGTCATATATTGTTAGAATAGAAAGTACTATACAATTTAAAAAGGTGTATAACTCTGTATAACTATAAACGGCCTATGTTGCACTAGTTTTTTTAATCTATGTTATAATGTTTCCTTATTAAAAACAGACCTGGAGTTGTGTTTTGTTTCCTTCACACATGTTTAACACAGAAACCCTGCATATTTAGGCTTCTCTCAAACTGAAAACCCTCTGCTCCTGCTTGTGATGTCATGTGGTAACACAGGAAGTGCTCCACTGTGTTTTTAAACCACTTCTGGCATGTTTTTGATGAGGGAACAGCATTATAACATGATAGAAGCTACTAATACTGAACCCATAAGCAGAAAGTCTTTCCTACACAGTTTTATCTTTGTATTTTCTTTATTTTTCCTGATGTAGTTTGGTGAGTACATTCAACTTTTTCCAATGCTCAAATATGTTGTTTTGTGTTATTATGTTTTACTATTTATCTTTTTTCGTTTATTTTGTGAACACCAAAATTGTTTTCTCCACTGCTCTCCAACTACCTACTAAATATAATTGGACCTGTCAATCCTGAAAACTTTACTGGGGAAAGTAGTGCAGCAAGACAAAAAGACTTCAGAGAATATTTCAATCACAAGAATATAATCCTTGGAAGTTGTTATTAAAAAATGGGTTGTTTTCTTATATTTCATTACATATTGTTGGACAGAAACAATCATCATGCTGAAACATATTTTTTGCTGGCATTTTCTTGTGCATAGAGCAAATATTTCCAAGAATATATGGTTATTAAAGTGCTTGTACTTGCTGTATACTGTATAAGTCAGCCAATAAGTCAGCTGCGTCCTGTCGGTACCTAAATATAAAGCCATTTACTGTCCGTGCATCAGGAAGTGCATGCTTAGCTTGCTAGATGACGATCACTGTGACAAGAAACTTCACTCTGGCTTCAGTGCTTATCACTATGAATAAATTAGATACATAAGGTAAGTGAGAAATAACTTTAAAGGTGCACTATGTAGCTTTTCTGGTGGAGGGTCCATCACCTGTTTGTTTCTATGGATATTTGCTCTGCCTGGAATGTTCCTTAAACTGCTCCACTTAACATTTCTTTCATTACAGGTGATTTTATAGCTAATAAAAACTAGAAAAACAAGTGAGCGTGGGTTGCGTCTCCACAGATCTGACCTGTAACTTGGGGTGGTTTGGTTCCAGACAAAAAAATATCTCCATGAAGAAAAGCATTTAATGGACCCTCCACGCGAAAAGTCACAAAATGAAATGAATGAGTTCTGTTTTTGTGTTTTAAGACAGTAACTGCGCCTTTAATACAAACATGCACCCAACACAACAGATCGTACACATATTAGAGCAGAGAAAAGAAATGGGGTTTGCATAATATTGTAACTATATGTCTCACTGTAACTTTGACCAATGGGGTTGCAGTAAACTTTCAACTTTTGACTAAATGCTTTCAAAGACATGTGAACACTGATCTATATTTCTTAAGGCTAAACTTTAAAACTCGCTTGGTATGTGCTTTTAGATGTGGTCTGCAGAGATAGAAGCTCATTTATCTCTATTGCCCCCAAAAAGTGAAGCTGCAGTCTTGAGCACTGACTTTTCATTTTTCTAAATAAAATCAGGGGAAAAAAATGAAACTTCTACTATATTTTTTCTTTATCGACTTGTGCATGTTGCTTCAAGCCTAATTGTGATTGGTTGAGTGAAGAGCCAATCAGATCTTGTTTGGGGGCAACAGTAATAGGGGGCAAATAAGGACGCTTTTTGGGAAAACCGGTATTAGTATTAGGAGACTATCTATTCTAATAATTGTTGCTTAATAGTGCACTATTGTTGCTATGGTTACGTTATTCATGGGTTCCTGTTATATGGAACATTTTGAAAGACTTTTTGCCATTTTAAAAGATATCAAATAGAGTTTTAAATTGTTAATCACTATGACAACGGTACAGATTTCGCTTTATTCTAAAACTCCTAACTTGACTTATGAAATGACATAGTTATCAATAAGCTTGGACCTCATATCAGTAAACTTTATCATCATTTTAAACATATTCATGAACTTAATACTTACTATACTTATTATTTACTAAGAAAAGAGAAAAAAAACACGTAATAATTATTGAGGCATACATTTCAAAAGAAGTAACAGGTAATCTAACTTCAACTTTCAATTTCATATTTTCTTGGTGAGGTGAATTCTTCATTAGGATATAATTCACAAAAGCACTGCTGTTACTGTCTGTATTAGCACTATTCAAATATTAAAATGTTGCAAAATGGAGTTAAATATCTGCCATAGAGTACACTATATTGTCTACTTGTCCTAGCACCCAGACATGAACTTTTAAAAAGCCCTCAGTTGGACAAATGTTCCTAGCTTCAAACTTCCAGGGCATTTTAATAGGTCCACTGACTTTTCTCAAGAGCAAAAGTGAAACATTTTTTTATTTTTATCTTAGAAATAAAACTGAACTCCTCCTTTCTTTTATCCAGGCTGTCCGGCGCCTCATATAAATAGCATGTGTTGAAATGATGCTTAATAATGTGTGAAAAATTACTCTCTAAATTTTTTACGGCCTTTATTGCCATTTGGTTGATTTCTAAAATGTGTAACATACAAGCAGAGGTGGTTTTACTTTACTTGAGTGACTTTTCAAAGAAATGTTACTTTCCAGTGTACTTTTATAGCAGTATACGGTTACTGTTACTTTTTTAAGTGACAATACTCTCACTTTAGTAAAGTTTTAGTTACTCTTCCCACTGTCGTTAAGTCTACAAGTGACGAAAGCTTCACGTTGACAATATAAAATGATATGAACATTTGTGTTTCTATCCTTTCTCCTGTTCTCCTTCCAGTTACATTAACTCTAAATTATAAATCTGATGTCACGTCCCATCTCCAGCTCTTAAAGTTGCTCTTAATTGAGTAATACTTTTAGTCTTACTTGAGTAATTCCTTGGACTACTAGTTTGTACTTCTCTTTCAGTAATATTATTTTAAAGTAAGGTCACTCTTTGCTATAGCCACATTTGTATCTACAGTATTAGAGTCTTACAGATAATGATTTTAATATGAAATTGTGGACAACACTGTCCACCTCTACTGAAGGACATTTGCAAAGGTATTGATTTATAACATTTCCTATTAAGAAGTTATTACAACAATATTTTTTTTAATTTTATGGACTAACAAAAAAAGTGTGCCAAACTTGCGGTGGGTTAACAGAACAGCTGGACCCGAGCAGTGACAGAAAGCATATACAAGTTTTAAAAGCTTTCACACTTTTAATGAGGTACATGGTTTGCCTTGTAGTCGTTTTATGGAGATTGGGAAGAGTGATTTTATAAGAGACTATAAACACAGGAGTAGTACAGTACAAGTCCAGTCACCATGGCATGGTTTCAAAGGACTACTCACAGCTGTAATTTAGGACCATCAGACAACTTTATGAATCAGGATATTGGTAATATTAAATTCTATTTTTGGACTTGATGGTAAAGTTAGAAATTGCAATCCTAAATTCTGGTTGGAAAGCAAATACAAGATCGTGTGACACAGCTCCAGGTATGTTTTTGATTAGATAAAAAGGCGACCAAGAGTAAACATTGTGTAATAGAGGACCTATAAATACTTCTTAGTTGTGCTTTGCCTCAACTTCACCTTTCCCAGCGTTCTTAGTTGCCTCTGCGTGCTTTCCCGTGACTATAAAGCTGTTATTTTGCTGCAGATTAAAGAACCAAAGTGAAGTGATTTTCCAGCAACAACATAAGGCCTGTGATCTCTGCTGGGTGCATCAAAGTACCAGCGCCTTTCCCATTCCAGGTCGATTAGAGATATTTGATCAAGGTATTCATCTACTGTCAGCCTGCTCCTCGATCCCATTGGCAGCTCCGCAAATTCCAATATTCTTCCCATGGCTGGCCCAGTTTTCCCTGCAGGCAGCGGGCGTGATGGATCGACTTCAAAGTGGGACATTGGGGACTATTTACTAATGTGTGGTTTGGTTTTGACATGGCTCTCTCTGCGGAGTAATCTTAGGAGGTAAACAGGCCTGCTTTATGTCATCTTGTCTTTTGAAGGCATTGTATTGTATAGGATTTAAAATAGGAAGGATAATTCTTCAAACAATCCTAAAATATACAAAATAAGGCTGTATTCACTCTTAAATATCCACACACACCACAGCAAAACCAGGTTCCAATTCAGGACTAAATCTAAGAACTAAACCAAGACTAGACCAGGACTAGAAGAGGACTAAACCAGGTCTATGTTATGAAATTGTGGTCAACATTGAATTGCCAACAATACATACTTCTTTGGATGCTTGGAATGTTCCACAGTATGGCCTTAAACTAATCTATTTTGCTTGCATTACTGTGAGTGGGGTCAACTTTCCACAGATCTGACCTTCAACTTGACTCTGTGCTGCCTCCATGGAGATAGGTCAGTTTAATGCCAGACTGTGAAACATTAATAACAAAGCAGTCATATCTCCATAGACACAAGCAGGTAGCGAATGTTCTACCATAAAACTTCCATTTCAAATCATTGCAAGATAGGGTCAGGATAAACAACAACAGTCTATAAGGAGCACTGGGCACCTATTGTACATGTTATAGGTGGGTGACTTGGGAGGGTCTTTACATCTTTGCCACCCTGCCCTCTATAGAGTCATATTCTTTCATAAATCACATATGGTTTTATCAAATTTACCAATCGTTTAATTCATTTATTCCACAGAGCACCTTTTATGGCCAAATTAGGTTTGCAAAAACCTGACATTAATTACACCGCATTATGAATCACCTGCACATTCGCACACATATTTTCTGCTACTGTACGCTATTTGTCGATCCATTTCCAAGCATGCCCCGTGAGGCTTCTAAAATGATGGATAGAGGGGCCGGGCGTGACAATGGAAGCTGCGGAGGGACTAAAAATTGTTTATGATCCCTTTGTGCGCGGGGTCACTTTTTTAATTAGCTCCTCGCTCGGGACACGACGGAACTCAAGGTCCCAGGATGTGCGTAAATTGTTTTATATGGACTACAACCTGTATTCTTCTGCGATTTGTTCCCCGGCTGTTAAAAGACACAGCATTAGCGACCTATGCTAGCTCTCACAACGCACAACGCGTGTCACTAAGGGAGTTGAGTTGGATGCTGGCCATGCCTCAGATTAAAAGCTATAATTATTAATCCTGAAGCGGCTAATAGAAAAGAAGAATGCGTACGGTTGCCAAGAGACGGAGCATGTTGTTTTGGTTTGGAGTGGCTTCCCGAGGCGAGGGGAGAATGGACTTATAGACCACAGGCACGTAGCGAGAACAGCGGGAGAGCCAAAGGGGTCAGAGCCAAAACAAAACAAGATTACAAGCTGAAAATCACGCCTTTGTGCCATTGATTTATGTGTGTTTTCATAAAGGTCACAACAGCAGTGCTTTCTCCCCATTCATATATTTTGTAAACCTAAAAATATGAATACAGCTCCTAGAATTTTCAGTGAGCCTAATGGTAAACCAATGGAGATTTTAAGATGCGAAATACTAAACCTAGCTATGTAGAAAAATAGATGTATTTACCAGCAGGGGCTCAGCAGTTTATCAAGTTGTTCCACTGGGCTTTTGTTTACATTTTAAGGTTGTTTTGGATAATAAATCTTTATGGGAATTTTGCCCTGCTGCCAGAAATATGACGAATTTCCATTGTAGCGGCCATTTTGACGTTCCATCCCGAGCTCTGTACTAGTTTATGTGGTTTTGTGAAACTAGAAGCACAAACGAGAAAGTGGCCATGTAACTGGGAACAGAATATTGTAGCTCAGCAGTAAATTCTGAATTTAAAATAAATCCAAGGAAAAAAATAGTAGTAAAACTGGTCTACGATCTCTTGCTGATGGAGTTAGTACCTTATTTACGTTTCTTAAAATGGCACTAAGCACACACTTCACCTATAAACATGTTTATAGAACTAAAGAAAGAGTCAGGGAGAAGGAACAGTGTGATTGGTTTAATTCATACCTCAAACCCACCACTTGCAGCCCGGTGTATAATAATAATAATAAGAATAATAATAATAATGGGAACAGTTATGTGTGATGTCACCAAGTACGGCAAATTGTAGAGACCACTGAAGGCAGCACGAACTTAGATTAAGGTGTTTTAGATCAGAAAGCTGCAAATGTACCTAGTGTACACTAAAATTGCCAAAAATTACTATGGACGGTAGACAATGCCATTAAAACACCAGTTTAGTAATGAAAAATGTAGATTTAGTGTTTAGTCCCACTTTAACTGATAGCTATTAAACAATATTAGATATGGTTTACTTACTGATAAAAATATATAATGCAATAAAGTGACAAAAATTTAAAAATTATAGTTGAATTGTCAATGTCAAACTAATACTCCTTGATTAAAAAAAGTTTGTTTAGAGACACGTATCAACCTTAATAAACAAGAAAACTTTAAATGTACTTACCAGAACACTTAACACAAAAGCCTCTATTTCAACCTTTTTGCAATGTTCTGGTAAATATCTTTTTAACTTTAATCATCATTTTAACTTTAATTTGTATTTATAATTTGAAGAAATGACAATTCATAAACACAATCATTTGTTCAATCCATTCTTCTGACTTACATATCAGGCACATGGGCAAAGTATATAGTTAAAGGGGCTACACTGGTTTAATTGATCCTACGTACAAATTGACTCATGTGAGCTTTAGGTCATTTTATAATGTTATTACCAAAAACAGACCTGGAGTTGAGTTCTGTTTCAAACGGTTGGGTAATGTTTTTATTATTAATCTGTCTTGCAACGTCATGAAGCAGTAGTTTTTAAGTTAATAGCTGCCCTTTTACCTTTAGCTCAGTAGAAATCAGCAATTCCAGGGCAGAAATAATTCAAATTATTCTACAGAAGGTGTACAGAGTTTAAAAACACAGTGGAGCACGCCCTGTATTACCACATGACATCACAAGGGGGAAGCTGTTTTCCATTTGAGAGAAGAACTCAGCGTAAATATGCAGGATTTGTGTGCTAAATATGAGTGAGTGAAACAAAACACAACTCCATTATGTTTGTGATAAAGAAACCACATTATAACATCGATCAGAAAACAGCGTAATATAGGCCCTTTAAAAAAGTCTCCAGAACACAGATAGTGGTCACAAATTGCTGTACCAAACTTTGGGTCTTTTGTGCATTTGTTAGTGGGATTGGAGAGGCGCTCGGGTGGACTATTTGTGCTAGCTTTGGGTAAACTTACTGTTGGCTGTAAACACATCGTCCGCTGTGATGTATGGACGCAGGGCTTGATCCATAAGGTCTGGAACAGGACCAAGGGCGTTTGAAATATGGAGGTGAGAGGACTCAAGTTCGGCCAAAGCAGGACACCGGCAGGGAGCACTTCAGTTGGACGGTCATTTGGATTTTGAAAGATTTTACGAATGGGGAGGGAGTTAGAAGAGAACTAAAGTAATTTGACCGTGTCTGATTTTTTATCCCATGTATTTGAACAAAATTAGTCTGTCCCATGTACAGATATATCATATAAGCATTTTGTGAGGTCAATATAAGCCCGCTGCGTAATATCTGCATCTAACTGTAAAGAATTTCATTGGTAATCTGGTAATCAGGAAGTGCACATTAGCATGGTAATTGTTGTTAGTGTTAGTGTGACGTCAAAACGCCGCTTTGGTGTTTGAAATTTCTGAAATGCTCTGGTCTGTTTTCACATTTTTAAGGTGGTAAAAATCAGATACAGCTTCTTTAAACTGAACAGCAATTTTAATACAATAAATACTTTGCAGCCAATGTAATCAAGCCTCCCTGGGGTGTGATGCTAACTGTAGGCACTGTTCTGTCTGAAGCTCTGTTACTCGAGACTCTAATTTGAGTTTTATTTTAACACAATGTGACCATAAAGAATATGTGAGATGATTTGTGCTGTTAAACAAGTCCCTCAATTAATGATAGTCACGGGCTAGGTAGCGTTAGCCAACGGTTTTTCAGTTCAGTGAGTCACTTTTTAATGAAAATCAAACACCTAAACATCGTACTGATCACAGGTTCATCCATTTTAAACCCATTTCTTGAGTTTCAGACTATTTAAAAACTCTTTTTGCTCATGTGTGCATTGTTTACATATTAATCTGGGCAAGATATTTTAGCTATCTGAACAAACTTATAGTAATAATGAAATTTATAATACGTATTGACAGTAATGGCTTTAGAAAATATAAGCAAAAAACAATCCAATCCCGGCATAACAGTTCTATATTTTACCTCAAATATTACCAAGAAAATAAAAAGCTTTCCAATCAAAGATCATTACACCAACATCTGCCATATTGGTAAGAAGTCATATATTTGCAATCGAGTAGTCTGCCATCACAACAGCTAAAAATAAAAATGTCGTAAAAAGTTACCAACCAGACACATAAGAAAATAAAAGTGTAGATGTTACCATAAGTACCTCTTGGCTGTAGATCGATGTATTATAATGATGTTGTGGGAATGGTACTATTGATGAATGCGACGCCGTTTGTTCGTTATACTGAGCCAAATGGGATAAAATCTGAAATATCCCCCTTTAAAAGAGCCATTAGCAAGCCGCGCAGATGTTAGCGCCATGATGGAGAATTTAGATCAAAATGATGAAGGCCCACTTTTACCCGTTTAATTTCCCTGTACAATTTGATCGCACCTATCTGTCATGGAATGTTTGATTTAAGTATTCCGGTATGGCTTTTGGTCTCCGATCCTTAAGAGAACGCCAAATAGTAATAAATCTTGTACTTTCCACCGGACACTCCCGTTGGAAGGACTCCCATCAGTTTAGTATTGCACAGTGACGAGCCCGGTTGGCCATCTTTATTCTTTTTTGTAAATAGATTAGGAAGCTATCCGTTCGGACATAACTCCAAGCAGATGAAAAACTCTTGTGACTACTTCTTAATGAAATATATAACCAGTTACCAAAAAGTTTAAAAAATGTCAACTGTATTTTCAAATGTAGCTCCTGGACACATATAGTATCATGATATTGGGTCCATCGAGTTGAGAGAGTACTGTATATACACCATCAGCCTATTTAAAAGTTATTTAAAATATTTAGTCATTTGATTTACCTATTCAGTGGACACTATGGTTCTGCTATCTGTCTGAGATGTTCCACATTATGGCATTAAGGTTATTTTATTGCTCAAAACATGCATTCTTACTGGGTGTGGGGGGCGCCTCTCCACAGATCAGCTGAAGTAAATTGTCCAATGGTGTCACCTGCTTGAGTTTAATGATTCATTGTGGAACAGTCTAGGGAACTCATTAACATCTCCATGGAGACAAGCAGCAGGCATACCTTCCAGAAAAGTTGCATAGTGTATCGCTAAAGGTGCATTGTGTTACTTTTTTGGTGGCAGGTTCGTCAAATGATTCTCTGTGGACATATTGCTTTGTCTAGAATGTTTCACAGAATGGCATTAAACCTTTCTACCTTCATGGAGACCAAACAAGAACAAGTAACAGGTCAGATCTGTGGAGAGGCGACCCCACTCACAGTCAGAATGCCTGTTTTCTATGGATTTTTGAGCTACAAACCACGTGTAATTTAATAAATGTAAGGTAGAGCTGTTTAATGTCATACTGTGGTACATTCCAGGTAAAGCAATGATATATTCATAAAAAAACAAGTGGGTGACGGACCCTCAATCAAAAAGTTACATGGTGCGCCTTTAAGGTTAGTTGTATCTTAGGACCACATTTTTTAAAAATCACAACAAATACAACTCAACATTTGCCAAACAAATGTTATTTGAAAAAAGCAATTACTGCAAAATATTTTAAATTATTCTTTGCAAAGATTTTTTATTATTATTCTGAAGAGAAAAAAAAACTCTAGTTGACCTGATAACATTGTTTTGAGCCATTGTCATACATGGACGACTAAAAATGAACTTTGAATTCTACAAACTCAAAAACAGACCTTGCAACAACAATCCAAACTAAACCAGTGACCCCGCAACCTCTTCTCATATCACTCCTCCGCGACCTTTCACCTCTCCATTTTCGGAATATAACGACATCGGCGTATCAGCTCCCCCTCGTTACTAACCCCGACGTGATGCACAGAGAGGCATTGAGTCCCTATACGATTCCATTGTTGACCCGTGACTAGCACCCGGGGACTATATAAAAACACAGCGCTAAAGAGATTGGCTTGGGACGCTGGGTGGGCCCGTGGGGAGGGGGCCAGAGCACAATCCATTACTGTGAGTGCAGATTGGAACATAGAAAGTGAAAGGGGCGAGTCTGTATTATAAAAGGGGGTCATGGGTGATGCGGAGAGACTGGTAAAGAGATGGTAATCCGGGCAGTAATGGTTATGTTGTGGGTAGGGGTTGATTGTGGTTAAGAGTGGATGCATATGAGGTGCATGGGAAGTCAATGGAACTATTACAACTTGAGGAAATGTATGTGTATAGAGGATTGCATTGGTATACTGTTATGTTTTATGGTTGAAAGGATGAAAGAAGTCATGTTTTAAATCACAATATTGACCTAAAATTACTTAAAAAATAAAAAAGTGGTGGCCAATGGGAGCTGATGCCATAAACATCACAAAAAAGAGCTGCTGAAGTTGGCGCGTCTGATGGCTAGCTGCAGTTTCCAATATTTTTTTTGCATTCATACCATAAGTACTACTCCTGCCAAATCCTGCGCATACCACTGATTAAGAAAATTTTATTTAGGAACAACGTAAGTACAGATCAAAAGATTGGTCAAACATGCAGAAATCAAATGCAAAAAACTCCAAATACAACTTTGGGTAAGTAAATGGTGAGGGGGAAATAACTACAGCATGGTTAAATGTTAGAAGAAGTTGATTTGGCATAATATGTCTGCTTTAATAAGAATAAATGATATATGGAAGAGAAGGAAGAAAAGAATAATACTGAATTTTGAATACAAGCTTTAGAAATTGTATGATAAGGTTGACAAAAACAGTCTACGATCAAATACTAAGGCTGCACAATTGATTAAAATCAAATCAAAATCACAATTTCAACTGATGTAATTAGCAAATCCAAAGGCGGCAATTGTTTTTTTTTTATTTTGACATATTTAAATCCATAAATATCAAAATCTCCATTCTTATTCTGCAGAAAAACGGCCTCCACTGTTGTTAAAATCTGTACAAACTGTTCTGAAGTGTAATTCTAGTATGGGCTTGTCAGCTCATATTTCACTCTTTTTATCAGATCTTCTAAAATGTGATCTTTGGACAGAATACAATTATTTAAACACAAATTCCAGATCTAATGGCAATGCTTGTCAGAAAAATCGCAATGAGGTATTTTTCCTAAATCATGCAGCCCTACCAGATACTAGGGATGTAACAATAACCAAAATATCGTGATATCGTATTGCCAAGTCTTTCAGTAATATCGTGGGCCATCACAATATATCAAATCGTGAGTCTCGTTGCTTAAATTCATTGTTATGGTGCAGCAATAGCTAAAAAAACACAGGTAACTCCATAGACCATGATCCTTTGCTCTGTTTCAGTTCAATTTACACAGTGATGTAACTGTTTTTAACCATTTTTAAACCTTAGCTCTTTGGTTTATGGCAGAACCAAAGTCGGGTCAAGGCATTTTTAAAGGAAAAAGTAATGTATTCACAATTTTGTTAGCCTCTACAAAATATTGCAATAAATATCGTACCATGAGATGCATACTGTGAAAATATCGTGTAGAGAAATTTGGATATTGCTACATCCCTTCGAGATACTACAAGATACTAAAACTGGTATGAAAACCTCTTTCTATGGGCCACTTCTAATGAATACAGATAGGGGCAGGTACAATGAATGCTGTTAACGGGCAAATATACAAGTGGGTTAACATTTGTAAATTTTCATGCATAACGAAATTGTTAAAATACATGCAGTTTTAGCATAGTCTTTTGTATTAAATCCCTATGGTAATAAAACATGTAATTTTACTTATTCTCTGTAGACTGCAGATTTAATTAGCCTGTTCACACTTGCCAGAGCTCAGAGGTCTGAAAACACAAATAGATTCATATTAATTGATTCTGAGCCAGATATACATAAAAATAGTAGCTGCTTATGTTTGCCAAGTGTGAATTGGCAAGGTGTTTTTGGTGATTTGACACGTTTTTATGTTTAGTTTTTTCCCATATAGCTACACATTCAAATCACTTGTCTGTTTTTCATAAACATGTTCAAACAAGATACATATACCTAAAAACAAGACAAAATTGCAAAAGACGCTCACCATTAAAGCTCCCGTATTACACAAAATGGATTCTTGTGAGCTTTAAGCCATGTTAGAATGTTACCTGTTCAAAAACATACCTGGAGTTGTGTTTTGTTTACTTCACATATGTTAAAGTAATTCTTTATTATTAGTCTGTCTACATCTCCAAAGCTCAAACTGCTCTGCTCCAACTTGTGATGTCATGAAGAGGTAGTTTTCAAGTTAACAGTTACCTTTCACCTTGAGTTCAGTAGAGACTGGCAACTGCAGAGCTGAAATCATCCAAATGATTCTAGTGAAGGTGTATGGAATTTTAACACAATGGAGCACTTCCTGTATTATCACATGACATCACAAGGTGGAACAGAGCGTTTTTAGTTACAGAGAAGAACTAAATATGCAGGATTTGTGTGTGAATAAAACAAAACAAAAGTTTGGGTTGATGAAGAGACAACATAAGATATAGAAAATAATGAAATATAGACCCTTTAATCTTATCCTGCTGTTCTCTGAGACAACCGCTCCTATAGGAAAATCCCAAATGGAAAAAAGCGCAACTTAGCCACTGTGTCCAATGTCCTCAGCTTCCTCTTTACCATTTATCTAAACATGCCTCTGTAGTTAACGCCCGGTATATTTGGATTCAGACGTGCAGACTTGTGCAGTGGTGCTTGAATGGAGCCTATACACACAAGTCATATTACTGAAAACTTTTTACTTTGCACTTAGCATGCATTCTGCTCCAGTTACCTTTAAAGCAAAAAAGAGGCCAATTTTAACACAATTATGATGGATAAAAAACTGCACATATGTCATATGGTAAAACGTATCGATATATTCATATCCATAGAACCTGGAGTGCACTATGTAACTTTTAATGGGGGCCCGCTGTCATGGTACACTCCTGGTGCGATCCTTCCCTGCTTCACCCTCCCCCTCACTTACCTCCTTCCTCTCCGGATCTGCTGGGCGTGTCCGACTCCTCCTCCTGCTCCTGGGCTGGCCTGTGCACCTGTTTGCCATCTCCAATCATCCCTGTATATCAACCTGGTTTCTCCTCACCATCTCCGCCAGATCGTCAGTTAACCTCCGTGGTGAACGCCTGCTCCGGCTCTTTATGAATTTTTCGCCCAGTTTGTTGTGTTTTTTCTCACCCGTCTGTTTTTCTGCTCCAGCTCCCAACCATTCTGCCTGGCCCAGCTCCAGCTCTGTCCTCAGCTCCAGCCTGTCCTACCCTGCCTGCCTACTCTACCCGCTGCCCTCCTGACCTGCCTGCTACCCTGGCTATATTCATCATCTTTGTAATAAATCCTTGTAAACTCTCTTGGATTCCTGTCTGCCTTTGGGTCCTACCTTTATTCGATCGTGACACCTGCAACTTCCTTGTCACAATATAGATCTTATTGCTTTGCCTGGAATGTTCCACATTATGGCATTAAATAAGATCTATTGTGCTTGTGTCTGCTCTATACTGTAGCTATAATCTGTGACACCCGTGGTTCATTGTGCTATAATTTGCTTTTTTATAATCACAATATTCATCAAAAATGACTTCGTAAAAGAAACAAGTCTGCTGACTTCTGCATTACAAAACTGTGGTGCCGAATAGGAGCTGACGTCGCCCTGAACATCATCACAACAAAGAGTCGCCATCTTCGCTGGATTGCTCGCATAAAAATAAAAAATAAATTAAAATTGAAGACGGAAGGAAGTGCAGAGCAGTGGGCATATGTGTGTGGCATGAAAATGGGAACTGACTGGCATTATGGCGTCTTGAAAATAAGTGATTAAAGATTACTCAAACATGCAGGAATCACTCCAAATAAAACTTCAGGTGAGTAAATATTGAGGGGAAACGACTTTAACATGGTTAAATGCTCTAAAAAGTCGATTTTGCGTAATAGGTCTGCTTTAAAATGATCTGCCTTGCATTTATTGGGTTACAGATGAGTTCACTGATCAAAAATTCCAGAGCAGATTTGCCTCTCACAGATCTGAGCTGCTGTAACTTGTAAAACTTGATCTGGTGGTGTATCCAACTATAAGGTGCTACAAATAAAAGTAAATTAAATTAAATGATATTGAAACAGTGGGCTGATTTTGAAAAAAACAAATACAGATATATTTTTAAAATGATCAACGTGGGATTTAATTTTCTCTAATTAAACCCACAAATGAAAATCACTGCTAAATAAATAATTGGATGATGGTGCTGGGGGTATAGGGGCTTTCACACTCACAGGTCAATATATCATGTTTTAATTAATTTCAAGCTGCATGTGCAATTATCGTATTAATCTCTATTAGCTATGAACAAAACCAGGCTACGGCCATATAATTACAGTGTTAATGCAAAATGACAGTGTCCCTATCTCCTCCATTGTGCTACATTACAATACAGTAAAGACATAGGCCATAGAATGTTCACTTGCAGAAATTATACTCATGAATATTGCATGAAAGAAATATGGACACGTCTCACTAGGTACAGTATATACCTCTATATATAGTATTATAGGTGACGGAGTGCTGAGAGCTATAGAGGTGTTTTAATTGCAAATCTCTAAATTGTAGTCTTTGTTCAACTTTGGTTTCATTTTGTGTTTAAAAAGCTTGTTTGCTAATTAGTCAGCCAAAACACAATATTGTTAAGTTGCAGCAAAGCAGGATTTTCAAATGAGCTACAGTCTATTAGTTTTCATTTCAAAGTTCATTATTGCAAAGTAAAGATTTACTTAAATGAAAATTATATATTCTACTGGAATGCTAGTTCCATAATATGAGAAATAAGCAGCTATGTGACTGCTACATAATCAGGATTTTTTTTAACTTAATTAACTTATTTTTTTCTTCATTTTGAGTTGCCAAAATGAGCCAGCCAGCTCATTTATGCCAGATGCCTTTCCAACTGGTTCTAGTTACTGTGTCTTGCTTGAGTTTGGTAAATGCTTAAAAGGCTATATTACGCAAAATTGACTCTTGTGAGCTTTTGGCCATGTTATAAAGCTGTTACCTCAAAAACATGGAGTTGTGTTGTTTCATTCACACGTGAGTAACCCTTTATTATTAGTCTGTCTACATCTCCAAAGCTCAAAATGCTCTGTTCCACTTTGTGATGTCATGTAGTGTTTCTGGATGGAAAGGCCTTTGAGTCTTAGCATAATATTGTTGCAATGTTCACTTAGGCACTAGATAAAACTCCACTTTTAACCCAATGCACTCAAACCATTTTCTATCGGTGATTTTGTATGCATTTTTGCCCTAGTTCCACTATGTTATCCTGCATAAACGAAAGCCTTCAAAACAAAAGGAGCTGCAGAGAAAACCCAGATACAGACCAGAAGAGGAGAGTTTGCAGAATCTGTCCCATTGCCTGCAGCTTGAATATGTGATCATGACAACCAACAACACATGGAAAAACAGATTCTAAAAGGTGCTATGAAAAGCTCACAGAAATGTCTCTTGTATTGTTTTCAAATCGGACAATACAGGTTAATTAAACTTTTACTCAAACACAGAGTAAAGAGTAGAAGTAAGTAATTAAGATACAACTGTAGGTATGTTAATAGAACTAGTAGAAGTGACCGTAAGTAGTATGTATGTCGTACTATGTTTTTATGTTTGTATTTATTGTTTGTATAAATGATGTACGGAAGCAAAGTCCAACTACAATAGAATAAATATAATAGTATAAAGTTACCTACCTACCCTCCTAGTATTTTCTAGTTCTAGTTCTGCTGTTGTGCTCTTAGGCAAGGCACTCACTGCATGTTATGTGACGGCATGAATGGTTGTGGTTTGTAAAAAAGTCAAACTTGCTAAGTAATACTATATCATTTTTATGACAATTATGATGAGTAATAGTAGGACTGAAGTATTCGTCGCAATATGTAGTGAAAAAAGTAGTAGTGGTTGCAGTACAGTATACAAAGTACATGTAGTAATGGTGGTAATGGAAGTAGCATTATGCATTCTATTTCACATTTAAGCGTAAATTTCATGTGAGATACAGTGGTTGTGGTAAAAGTTATAGCGATTGTATGGCTATAGTAAAAATAGTAGTACGTCATTCAAAGTACAAGTAGTAATGGATGGTAGTCACAGTAGTAGTGGTGGCATAGAAGTAACATTACATATTATTTTCTTTTAAGTCTCATCTAAAAACACTTTTACACACCGGCTTTTAACACGGTGTGTGAATTGTGTGCTCCTCTGACTGTCTTTTATTGATTTTATATATTTTTCCATTTGCTAATTTTGGTATTTTTATGTTTTTATTGACTTGCTTATTATTTATTTTATGCTTTATTTGATTTAATGTGTTAATTTATATTGTGCCTACTCTGTGCAGCACTTTGGAGACTTTGTGTTGGTAAAATGTTCTATACAAATAAAGTTGGATTGGATGATATTTGAAGTATTATTTCTTGTATCTGCTTTTATGTCTCTGTCAGTACTTTGAAATACATTTACTCACGTACAAAGTTACTGACCTGTGTCCGTGTCCCCGTCCAAAGCGCCGTACAGTATTGTTTTTGTCATTGGTCATGGCGGGCAGGCTCTGTGTGTCCATATATCATCAGAGCGCGGCGCCTCGTCTCGTTTGGGAATCAAAGTCTTTATTATCGATTCTGGCTCCCTGCGCACATCCGTCTGCACTCTGTCCCCTGTCCTGAGAAAGAGGGAGGAGAGAGGGAGGGAGGAAAGGAGAAAGAGCAATAGAGCAGGGTGGGTGAGTGGAATAAGAGAGCAAGTGGGGAGCAGAGGGAGGGAGAGAGAGAGGAAAGAGAGAGCGGAGAGGGGGAGAAAGAGAGAGAGGAGAGAAAGAGAGAAGGGAGAGGGAGAGAAAGAGAGAGGGGGATAAAGAGAGAGGGAGAGAGAGGACTGGGAAAGAAAGAGAGAGAGGAGAGGGAGAGAAAGAGAATGAGGAGAGGGAGAGATCAGGGAGAGAAAGAGAGAGGGGAGAGGGAGAGAAAGAGAGAGGGGATAAAGAGGGAGAGAGAGAGGAGTGGGAGAGAAAGAGGAGAGGGAGAGAAAGAGAGAGGGAGAGAAAGAGAATGAGGAGAGGGAGAGAAAGAGAGAGGAGAGGGGAGAGAAAGAGAGAGGGAGAGAAAGAGAGAGAGGGGAGGGAGAGAAACAGAGAGGGAGAGATAGGAGAAGGAGAGAAAGAGAGAGGAGAAGAGGGAGGGAAAGAGATGAGAGAGAGAGAGTCAGGGAGACAGGGAACAAGTGGGAAAGAAAGAGAGGAGAAGAGGGAGGGAAAGACGAAAGAGATAGAGGGTCAGGGAGAGGGGGAACAAGTGAGAGAGAAAGAGAGGAGAAAGAGATGAAAGAGATAGAGAGTCAGGGAGAGAGGAACAAGTGGGGAAGAAAGAGAGAGAGGAGAAGAGGGACGGAAAGAGATGAAAAAGATAGAGTCAGGGAGAGAGGGAACAAGTGGTGAAGAAAGAGAGAGAGAGGAGAAAGAGATGAGAGAGATAGAGAGCCAGGGAGAAGGAACAAGAGGGAGAGAAAGAGAAGAAGAGGGAAGGAAAGAGAGTTTTTCAACATATTTCTGTAAAGCTTTAATATCCCGATGGGTAAAAGAAATGCCGGTGAAAAATGGTGTTCCGATAGTGCTCCAGGAGAGGTGACCTGAGGTAGCCACGCTGATCAAAAAGTCTGTGCGCAAATATTAGTTACAAGTACAACGGAAGTAAAAGTACAAAGTATTGCTACTAGTAAAAGTATAACTCCTGTTGTGTCCTTGGGCAAGACACTTCACCCACTTTACCTATTATTACTCACTATTCCTAACTTTACTGCTCCTCTCATCGCTTCTTCAACTTTGTTTCTACTTTTACAACAACTACTACTACTACTACTACTACTGCTAAAACACTATCTGTCCAATCCCTGGCATCAGCACATGAATATTTAAGAGCCCTAAAGTGAGTTGAAATTCAGTGCGGTCCTCTGCACAGATTTCTGATTCTCTTTTATGTGCGTTGTGCTTGTTGGAGTAATTCTGATATACCAGGTGAACCTGCGGGCCGTCCTAAATAAATATTTTCATTCACCTCCATTCTCCCAGGATAACTCATTAGCCAAGGTCACACTGCACAATCCAACTTTAGACTTATTAAAAATATACTTTGAAAACGTGAACGGGTTATTGGTAAAGCGACACCCAAGGCGCCCACAATAACGTCACCCTCTCCGTCGCCGTCCGTCACCACCAGCGGGTATGGAGTGAATGAATTTGTTAATAAAGCTCTGGAAAAGCGTCTTTGGAAAGGGCTATATAAAGAAACACATACCTTACCCACCTCTCTGAGCTCCTCCACCACCACACCCCCACCCGTGCCATCCGATCACCTAACACCAACCTCCTCCACCTCCCTATCTTCAAAAAAGCCCCGAAAACTGAAAACACCCGTTCAAAACTGCTTTTAAATAACTACATTTCCTGTTTATCTGTTTTCTTTTATTTGTGCCTGTCTGGATCTATGTGAAGTATCTCTGAGTGTCATGAAAAGTGCTACACAACTGTTATGTGTAATTATTATTTTATTTTTCTCCGGCTGTTGTGTTGAGAATGATTCATGTTCCAACACTGAAATGTAATGAAAAATACTGAGCTACACGTCATTGTTCTCGTAGCGTTCAAACCAAGGTGAGGTCAAACGGTAGCATGAACTGCCTGTTAACAGCAGTACATATAATTTTGGTGGTACTCTGCAGTTTGAGTATTTGAACAATTTACAGACAAATCTCCTTTGGGTTAATCATTTTTAGAACTACGTTATCCATTCTTCAAGTTCATTTTAGACCTGGTTTAATCCCTTTTTTTTGCCTAATTTAAAGGTGCACTATGTAACTTTTCTAAAACATGGTATTAAACGAATCTGTCTTGCATTTATTCCACTACAGGTGTTATTTATTGCTTCAAAATATCTTTAAAAACCAAATCTAACCTGGAATTTGGCTTGCAAGTCTCCATGGAGATTCTTAAGTTTATGGCCATACTGTGGGACATTCTAGGCAGGTGATGGACCCTCTGCCAGACAAGTAACACAGTGCATATTTCAAACAAGTCTAATAAAGTTTCATTCTATTATATTAGGTGGTGCTTTTGAGAAGACGTCTGAGAACTATCTTCTGTCTTTTTATCCGCAGTTTCCTTTGGTGAAAACACATTTTATATAGAGTTGGATCTAGCAAAAAGTGAGCAGCAAATTGCAATGCTATAGAAAAAGATGATATTGTATTTTGTCAAAGAAAAAAATACCATAAAATAAACTAAATAATACAAATAAATATAAAAATAAATAAAGTAGAAGAAAAAAGACTATACTGCAGCCATTAGCCTTGAAAACTTATAGAACGCACTAACAACATACAGCACTACATTGACACCAATCAAGAGCTGTGACACATTCACTTTACATGGGGAAATCACAGCTCCTTGTTCCAGGCTGTAGTTAGCTCTAATTAAACCTGTTCATTTTCAGAACGTTGATGAAGCTATTTGAGTTTGAGGCGCGCGATAAGGTTTCTACAGACGTCATTTGTCAAAGCGCTTTCAACTCTATTCTTTACCCTGCTTCACTGCATCCTCCACGGTACTGGGTCTACATGAAAAACTATCATTTATGGACTAATGGGTTTGGTTAAGTTTAAGACAGGGCTGGACCAAGGGATACAAACAACAATAAACATTCTCTTAAAGGGTCCACATTAGACTATTTTCTGAAAAATACTGCAAGTTACAGTAATACATTGATAAATAAATAAATACAGAAATTCAGTGCAGCCTTGGTTAATGTCCATGTATAGAACTGGATTAAAATCTTGGCTCCCACCACTATTTTACTGTTAATTTACAAACTAACATCGCAACTGATCCCCAACATGAAGAGAATACCTCACATGTGATCAACTCTATCAAAGATTAGAATAGATTAATCAACAAGATCCACTTAGGGCGAGACACAATTTTGTTATTATTGTTACCTCGTTCAATCTTCCTTTCTTTTTTTTCCATTTCATCTCTTCAAGGCTTGTTGTAATTACTTCCCGTGTGATTTCCCGAGCATATTGTTTGGGAATTCTCTGATTTCCAAGGGCATTCGGAACACTAGAGGAGGTTGAAAACATCTAAAAATAAATAACGTATCATCTTTATTTGTCCGCCATGTTTTTTCTTTGTTTAACGCCGTGTGAGTTAATGGAATTGTTGTGATGTTGATGTATGGGTGGGTCCGTGCGCACAGACAGATGGGTAAATGTAATTATACGTGTTTCGAGGCAGCGAAGAGAAAAAAAACTCAAACGGAAAGGTGAAGAAAGCAGACGGAGTCATTTGTCACGGGAGACAAAAGCGAGGACAAACCCAATAAGAGGATTTCTACATAAACGGCGTTCTTTTAAAACAACACAAATGAACTGCGCTTAGACAATACGGAACCGCTAATGTATTTACTCGGCGTATACCTTTGAATTTGAAATATAGTGTGGCCCTGGGTATATTTGTATTGTCAGATTAGGCCATTTCTAATCAGGTTTTATTTACTATAGGAAAAATATTCTTAAAATACATAAGTCGTGTATGTGTCTTTGCTGCTGTTTTTTATGACCATGGCCTAATCTTGTTGTTTTACCACTGGAAGACTTCTAATGTTGAATAAATATATTGGAATTCTTTATATTTGGAGCATCTTTAAAAAAAAAAAAAAACGGTAAATTCATGTTAAGGCCCTGACTCAACTGTTTTCTGTGTATTTGAACAAAACGTGTCTTGCCCCAGTGCAGATATATCGTATAAGCAGCTCTTGAGGTCAAAACAAATCCGCTGCTTGCATCTAATTACAAAGTAATTTACTGTCCAATAATCAGGAAGTGCGTGTTAGAATGCTCGGGGTTGTTAGCTTTACCATGACGGCAAAACTCCGGTCTGGTCTCTGAAAGTTGTGAAAAGTGCTTATAAATTCATTGCAGTGAATAATTAGGACGCTCTAAGTAAGGATTAACTTCAGGTCACTGCAAACCGTTTAAAACAAGTAGTTCTGTTTATGTTAAGAAAAAAAATGAGGTACAGTCAGCACCTTTGATGTGCTTTTTAAGTTTGCCTGTACTAAGAAGCTCAAAGTTTACACTCAACTGTATCATGTGATTACAACCTAACAGCCAAAACAAACCTCAGCAAATCATTCACCAAATACAAGACCAAATAATTCAAATTCAAAATGTTACTTAAAGATACATACTTTGCCTGGAATGTTCCCCAATATGGCATTAAACGTACTTACACATATTGGGTTTTTATTGGGTGACTCGCCTCTCCACAGATCTGAACAGTAATTTGGCCATGCAGAGTCACCTGCTTGACTACATGTTTCCATACTGTGGAATATTTCAGACAATGCAATAACATCTCTTTGACCATTAAGTAGTGAACATCTCCATGGAGACAGACAGGTAGCAAATCCTTCATCTGAAAAGTTCCACATTGCACCTTTATAAATAGTCATAAACACTTCTTGTATATATTTCGTTCCCATGCTTTAGCCAATATGTCTAGCCAAAGCAGTTATACTATACAGTCTGAGTGTATACCCACACTGAATCCTCTTATATCATTGTTATTCTGTCCTGGGAGCCCACCTGTTTAGAGAAAAAAAACAACAATAGAGAAGAGAAGATGGGATTAAAGTAGCATCCAACATTGTTCAGCACAGAGTGGCTGTGTTTCTGGCAGCTTGTCAAACCAGGAGCTTTCAAACTCTACCATTTGAATGTAAATGCTGCATCTGCGAGAGAACAGCCCGGAAATACAGGTCCCTATGGAAAAGATGGCTTCCTATAACAACAAGGCAATACAGAGGCAATTCTGTTTTCAAGTGTTGCCATCATCTGGCCCATTTCTGGCGGTTTTGTTCATACGCGATTGCTCGTCCCCGCAGGGCTACTGTAGAGGCGGATGCTCCTACAAGTGCTGCAGAAGTGGAAACTTAAAATAGCTGATGTGACAGTGTGCATAGAAAAGAGAGTCTGTGATCAATAAATTGTTTAAGATATGGTCTTGTTTTTGTCTGAATAAGATGGGATTGCCACGGTATTTCTCTCCTATATGGAGAACGGTCAAATGATCACAATAGATAACAGACAACCAACGTGTGCTGCTACGAGACCACAACAAATAAATTATAATGTGCAATACAATTAAATAATTAAGTCAACATATTTTTATAAACTACGTCAAAACCTTTGTCTCAACAATGTGAAAAGTATGTCTCATCGCAACTTTTTGCCTGTAAAACAAAGTAACAGATTTGCATATGGCAGTATGGTCATAATAATTATTGGTTAGGTGTGCAAAATCAGTCAAATGTGGACTTTGAATACTTTTCTTGATGGATTATTCTTAAATTAGAGACACTGTCCAATTGACTTTCAGTGCATGTCAACTGTCATTGTGTCCATTGTAAGTGCGGTGTGCTAGTGGGTGGTGGTTTTCGAGGGCTGATGGCGCAGATCGGCAGGTATCTGGAAAAGTGCTATATAAGACTAATAGTAATAATAATAATACATAAGACTTATATAAATCTAAAAGTCGCTTTACAAAACAAATAGGAGGCAACAAAGGGAAAAGAGTCTAGAAAATGGCAGTGGAAATCATGGGAGGAACGCCAGGTTGAACAGGATTTTAGACTAATGCATTATTATCATTATCCATGGTTAGAAGATGCTAGTACCACGAGAGGGTTTTTCTAGGTCATGTATCAAACCCACAACATCTTTCATCTAACGCTTGGTTGGCGACCAAGATAAGCTTGTGAAAAAAAAAGTATATTGAAAGTTAATCTTGACTTTGCAGCTTTGACGTCAAACTTCTGGATGGTTCGTGACATTTTTGATACTGTGCTGCCCTTTACTTGCACATAGTTGGAGATAAAGGTCTCTCTCGGTCGACAGCCCCACAGTAAAGCAACAGCTCCTCTGTGACGCTGGAGCGTGGAGGACAGCTCTAAAGGACAGGAGAGAGACGGGGTTATGACACCGGCCCTGAGATGTCCCGACAGGCCCTGACCCCCTCCCTCCTCCTCCTCCATGTTCGGTCCCATATGGGCTCTATAGGCACAGCTCCATCCCCTCTTAACCTTCAGTGGACAGAGCGTGTTCTGTGGAGCGAGAAAAGAGCCATAAGAGCGGTGTGCAGAGGGGGACACGCGGGTGGGGTGGGGGTTATGAAAAGGGCAGGGCATCAGGGTTAAAAAGGTGGATGATAAATGCACTAGATCAGACGCTCTCTAATAAAAAGAAAATAACAGAAAATGACTGTCAATGTGTGGTGCATGACAAAAGGTGGGAATAGCACTGGTATAAGAACAGCTTTATACTTTTACTTTTTTTCCCAACAACTAAAACAAATTCATGAGCTTAAAGTCTTCAGGAGACATGCAGGTGGCTGAAAAAAATGACATATTACACCTTCTTAAAATATGCTAGTTGATTGCAGTGTGGTTGAAGGACAGGATGAGGTAGTTTTTTTTATAGTAAAGTAATTACCAGTAATTACGTTGCAGTCGAACATATGTAGTATTTCTGGTAGGTGTATGTAAACTGCAATATTTTGTTTGTTTTACTTCTACTTGTGTGAAATTATTATAACTATTTACAATGAAAAACTGTAGTGCTCAATATAGAACACCAATCTGGCCGGTCATTTTGTACCTGCAATAGGAAACTAGTGGCAGGTAAAAGACAGATGCTATTTTAAATGTCTCTTTATGAACCCTCAATTGCATTCTTAAAACAACTAAAAGCAATTCCATGATGAAAGGTCCAATACGTCTTACACTATAGTAAGTCACTGTTTTCTTCATTAATGTACCTGCACTATAGTAGGCGACATGCTTAGGCGCTTAAAGGACTCTTATATAGCATTAGCCACAGTGTGTTCCTATGGGAAACTCAAGTCATTATCTGCTGCTTAGCCCAACAGAACTTTGCTCGAGTATTATCCTTTAATAACTCTTGAGGAGGAAACAATCAGAGGGGAGGATTTATTCAGTGTTTCACAGCGGGGCTAAGTTCAAAGACAGTTGTATTTTTTATGTCTGGAACAAAAGCGCATTTAGTTTTAAATGGACTGTTTTTACACGATGCATACTGAGGAGTAACAGTATGTGATATTACGGGCTGTAGAGAATGATGAGCAGAACATTATGAACATTTATTATGGGTGTTCAAAGTTCATGACAAAAGTAGATTAGAATGAGTTTGAGAACAAATTGTGATAGCTGAATGGAGGAAAGTATCACTTGGAAAATAATATAAAAAAGTCATAATAATCAAGATTAATCTCTACTACCATCAAAGACACTTCTGTGTGCGACAAACTGACAAAGAAATCTGATAATAAATATTTGTCTACATGTAATGTTCTGTACTGGAATACAGATGAGAGGAAATGCCAGAAAAATGCTAACTGTCTCATGGAAAAGTACTTTACCACCCACAGTGAAACAGTGGGCGAAAAAGCTACAAGAAGTTTACAATATAGAAAAACTTACGGCGCAACCGGCAGCTGAAAAAGGGCATTTTTATGCAAAAGTGGCCACTTTTGCATAAGGTTAGGAAATATTTAGAAAGCAAATGAATAATGATTATTTTGTATAGAAGAAAATGCTAAATGAGTTTTCAGTAACAGTATTTTTGTAAAGTTGTGACTCTTGCCTGGAATTCAGAACACACACTTCTTCAGTACTTTACGAGGATGTGAATCGGGTCACTGGTAACTCTCCCAGTTTTCAGATGGCCGTGATTGACAGGCGGATTAGCCAATCAGGGATGCACACTGTGTGTATGTATCAGAAAAAATAAAAGGAAAACAAAATGTCACAGGGGACTGAAAAATGAGCAAAGCACTTAACTCTGTTCACCTGTGGTGAGATGAAGTTGATTTTGTTGACCAGTGTTGACCAATGAGCTCCTTCGTTTCACATGTGTCACTGAAAACAGACAAATCTGATTGCAAGATCAAGTTTGGCCAAGCTTCAGGTGTGATAGATGGCATGAGGACCAGACTGACATCAATCTGTATAAAAAATACAAAGAGATCATTCTGGCTTCACCAGGCAAGTAAATCTCAATAAAGTGAGTGCAAAGATAAAGTAAATTTGCCAATGTAACAGTTTGGTGACACAGGCCATGGAGATAACCACATCAAAATGTCTGCAAGGGGAAGTGTCCTTGGTACAACTATGTACGATGGAAAATTCAAACATTACTTCTATTATTAGCGTCAATAGGCAAAACAAGGGACTAATGTTTAACACCTCACAGGAAGAGGGTCCTGGGTTTCACTCCTGGGGCCCAAAGTATCTGGTGACTGATAATTTAGGACTAACCATCTCATCTACATAATTTGGTTGTATATTAAATATAGTCATGATTAAGTAACCATTTTAAAAACTTAATCTGGATCTGGATTAATCTCTCTTTTCAAGTAATAAGACAACAAAAAAGGAGCAACAACAGTCTGGTTGTCATAAAGTTCTGGCTGATCTGAGTACACAGCTTGCACTGTGTTTCTTATCTGCCCTGTGAGCACATTGTCAAAACTATCATAATTCTTCTCCCAGAGTGACTTGAATATGAAGTGGACTTTGTGCGGTTGCTAATGTCCCAGCTGCTCTGCTTTGTCTTAGCGCGTCCAGGCAGAACTTGATCAAGTATTTGAGCGTTCCAGCCTGTGTGTACTCCCACAAAGCACAAGTAAAGAGGAATCAATGAGGCCCTTCATGCAGACGGCTCATTGGCCAGTGGAGCTAATGGGGCAGAAACAGCGTGCGTTGGCATTGGCTGCTGCCCGTGATGCCTTCAGAGATAGATGGGAAACCGAAGCGCTCCCCATAGCTCGGACTCCATCATTCTGAGCGCTCGTCAATGCCAGACAGAGTGAGACATGTTTAGAGAAATATGGGAGGGGGAGGCCGTGACTATGTAGATGGAATTTAAATTATGTCGGATAAAAATATGAAAAATGCAGCTCTGAACTGTTCAAAGTTAATGTATGGGAGGACAAGGAAATTGAAGAGGAAGAGTCTTAGGGGGTGAATACTAAAACAACTTAAAATAAAGGTACACTATGTAACCTTTCCACCTGCACTAATGTTCAACAGACCATTTACGTGGAGACAAGCAGGTCAGATCTGTGGAGGGGCAACCCTGCTAACAGTAAGAACAGGCATTTTTAAGGTATAATCGCGCAATTAAAACACAGCTAATTAATAATAGATAAATATGTTGAACGCCATACTGTGGAACATTTCAGGAAAAGCAATATGATTTCCATGGAGACAGGTGGACCCCCTTCTCCACAATGAATGTTGCATAAGGCACCTTTAAGTAAAAATGAATATGAAATCCATATATTTGGCAATAATACAGAGACTATGTAATAATAATTGTAAAAAAAATGATAAATGTGATCAGATTATTTGGCAACACACAACTAACGACATCAACTTTCGTAGTCTGCTCAATACAAGAAAAGAAAAAGATAAAATTTCAGAATCAATAAACCATATCTACTCCTTACTGTAAGACTACATGTGGACAATAAGTGTATATAATATGTGATATGAAAACAAGAGAAGACAAATCAGAAATACTATGCAAAAACTGTTAAAATATTCTGTATTAAGTGACCATGTCAAAAAGCCATAGCCGTGTTTTAACTCACATTCACCTGTCCCTGACCGGCGCCACAGGCCACTGAACTTTTAGTGGAGAATATCTGAAAGTATGAAGTGAAATCAGAGCATCCCAGAGGAGATAGAACAAGCCCCTCCTCCAGGTCCAGTCTTATCTGAGGCCGCTAAAGACGCCAGGTGAGACGCGCAGAGGCAGCCAGACGAAAACTGATTTGTAGCTTTAACCTTACAGTAGCGCAACGGGAGAATGGGGAGATGGTGGAGAGGATGGTGGATACCTGGAGGGAGGAGAGGAAGAGGAGGCTCGTTTTCATTCAGAGCGCCGGTGTGGGACGGGCGTGCGGAAGAGATTTGAGTGGGAGAGAAAGCAAGAGAGAGAAAAGAGGAGAGGCGCATTTGAAAATGTAGTGGCTGGTCAATAGTACCGGAGATAAGGGACGGGCTGAGTTCAAGTTTAGACCTAAAAATGAAACTTTCCATTCTAATGATCAGTATTTTTTGTCATTGTACCTTCACAAATTCTGAAGCACAAATGAATCAAAACAAGCAGACCACAGCTAAGGCATTTGCCCTATCTCAGAATTAGTGCCCAGACCTCAATCCAACAGTAAACAGGGCAGAGGTGCGTGATGTCACCAAGTACATGAAAGTGGCTGTGGCCTCTGGAGCCAGGATGCACACATTTTTATAAATTTTGGAAGACAAAGCTGCAAATGTGTCTAGTTTGTGCTAAAATTTCATTCTGTGGACTTATAAAATGTATTACTGTCAGAAAAATCACACATACATTGTTGCCATTTGTGTTTTCTGGAGTTATCTTTAAACATTTTGGCTATGTTTACATTGTATCACCATGGTAACTGAAGAGCTTTCCGCCTCATACATGAATGTAGAGTACCCCGTGATGTCACTGCAAAATATCAATACCACATTTCTCCCAGTAGCACTTTTATAGTGTATCTCCATTGACCTTTTTTCACAATAAATCAATGCAGCTGCCCTCTGTGTCCCATGTGGCAGCCAGTGGAAAAAAGCTGCAGATTTGAGCTTTTACGAATCCTCCACAGATCCCTTCATAGAGACCCCACTGTCGCAACACACTTCAACCAGGACGGTGCACCTCAGGCGGGGACGCAGGGGAGGGAGAGGTGTCTCTAGACGCCTCACTGACCTTTGGCTCTCCATAGGGACCGAGCGCAGATGGAGTCGGCTCTTTTCCTCCCACTGGCTCAAAGAATGAAAGAAGGCCTCTCCCAGTGGTGGACGAGGTGAGAGTTGCATCGCGGAGATCAAGGGATAAACAACAACGGGTTCCCACGCCTCCTGGAAAAGCGAGGGAGAGGAAAAAACAAGATTCAAGGGAAAGGTTAGACTGTTTAAAATGGTAGAAAATAAGAGACATTTCCTCTAAACCATGTAATTTATCCTATGTTTACTGGCTTGACTTGAGTTTTAAAGTCTTAAAAAGGTAATGTGGTAATAACTGCCAACACATGACATATTTAGATCACCAGGTTACCTTTTGTTGGTTTGAGAATGCTATACAGTACTGTGCACAAGTTTTAGGCAGGTGTGAAAAAATGCTGTAAACAAAGAATGCTTTCAAAAATATAAATATTGATTTGTGTTTGTTTTTTATCAATTTACAAAATGCAAAGTGAGCGAACAAAAGAAAAAGCCAAAGTAATTAAGAATTATCTTCAGCGTAAGTTGTGTTGGTGATGGTCTGGCCCCACAGAGCCCTGACCTCAACATCATGGAGTGTGTCTGGGATTAACATGAAGAGACAGAAGGATGTGAGGAAGCCACATCCACACAAGATCTGTGCTTAGTTCTTCAACATGTTTGGAACACTGACCAGCCCAGTTCTTTCAAAAACTGTCTGCAAGTAAACCTAGCCACTTACCACCAACCTGATTACACAACTTTAAAAAGTCAAGTCAGATATTCACCTTAATTATTTTTCCACTATTGACATGCTATATATCGTTTGAAAGCTTAATTTCTCACGAAAACAACCATATCATTCATTTTATGCTGCACAGTGAGCCCAAAGAGCAATAACTTATAATTCCCGAAAATAATTAAACCAACAATGCACATTTCTTACCTTTGAGCCGGTTCTGTCGGTCCGAAACTGTTTCAGTCCAGGAATAGCTGTGCTCAATTAGTTCAGAACAGTCCACAGAAAAAGAATATCCCGTTGTTTTTTTCATAAAATAAATCCATGTGGAATTATTTTATGAAAAATAAAATAATTCATGTGGGGAAATAATCCAGTGTTTGTATGAATGGATGAACGGCGCAAGCTTTACGGCGGTGGGGCAGAGGTGAGATAGTGACAGAGCAGCTCACTGCGTAAATGTGTTTGCAGAGCCTCTTGCCTCCTCTGACGCACAGACACTGGTGTGGGGCACCAGAGGCATCTTGAAAGAAATTTTTTTGGCTTGTTTTAGTGTTTTATTTTAAGAAAACATGCCTAAACTTCAGAAGAAGATTTATTTATTATACATTACATCTTATTACAGTTTGGAACATCTGGTACATATTTGGACACTTGTGCCGAATTGTCATATTTTTACAAAAAGGGTCACAGCATCCAAACCCTTAGGCCTAGAGGTTTGAAATTTTACACAGTTGTTGCCAACAAGTTCAGCAGTGAGTGTAGTGAGCCACAAATGCCTAGAATGAAGCATGCCCAAGTTAGAGCCTTTATTTTTATTTTTCCCCGAGGCAAAAAAATTCAATTTTTAGACAAATTTGAATGTCTGTACTGTAAGTTAGCCTGCACTCACAGTCTTTATATGCATATCTACAGAAACTAGAAGGTCTAAGCTTTAAAATGATGTATCACACAAGCATGTGGGGTCTAAGATTTTCTTTTAATAAGCTTTGGCACTTGGGTATGTGTTACCGTTGTGCACAGACAAAATTAGGCGGGTGGCAACAGGCTAGAAGAACTGATGCTCTTCTGAAGGCAAAGCTCACACCAAATATTGATTTGATTTAGATTTCTCTTTTGTTCATTCACTGCATTTTGTGGATAACACTTTTTTTTCCACACCTGCCTATAACTTTTGCACAGTACTGTATGTGCCAATGTATGTATATGTATTAAAATGTTTAATAAATAATACTTTGGTTTTTGCCGCTCTGAGTCCGTCCTCCCTTTGCTCTCTGTGCTCCCCCTTCAGAGCACTATCATATTACAATCCCTGTGCATTTTGCTAATGTAACTACTGCACATCAGGCTTGATGTGAAGTAGCTTTATACACTTTTGTAAAATGCTTTTGCATATTGATGAAAATTGCTGCGCAGGAGTGTGGCTTGGGGGCTGAGTCTTGTACAGGCTCGTACAGCTGACTGTGAGGAGGGTTAGAATAGAGCCGGGGAGAGATTGCTAGATTACCCAAACATGCAAGGATAACACATAAAACCTCATCAGGCAACATTATAACATGATAGAACGCTCCAGAAAGTTGACTTTAAATAACACCTTTCTTTAAAAGCCCTTCTTTAAATGCCTTAATTGAGAAAATTTACATAAAATTTCAGCTAAATTAATACCTGATTCACTGAAGTAGGCAAAATTTGAGACTAATAGCTCATCTGTCACCAGTTGAATAAAACATTTTTTCATGTAATTTTCTTACACTTCGTTTGTTGGTATGTTATGCGCCATATTTTATTTTTATTTATTTGGTTTACTAAGCTGGGACAGTGTACGTTAATCAACATTTTTGTAAATGCACCAGAATTAGCCAGAAAGGCTATTTTTCATCTGTAGTCCCTAAACAACAATTCATATTGTTGAGGATATACAGCAGCAACACTTCAAAGTTTTAAGTCTTAAATCTCGTCACTTCTAAGAATTCACAATGACGCAGGCAGAACCCGTCACTTTCATTATTGTCGTTCATTTGCACTTATTATACATCTGTGCTTGGACTGGAAAAGGGTATTTTCTGTCTTCCCTGTACTTCAATCGTCATTTCAAGAAAACCATTCAACTGCTTTGTCATGTAAAAAGGCCTGAAATTACACATGACTACATTGGTAACTGAAATAACTCATGTTACTGTTTTCATTCAGTATCAAAGAAACACGCAATTAGAGGATAAAGGGTTTGAAGAGAGAAAGCCAAGAATCTATGCCAAGATAATAAAGATGACAAATGCGTTACACCTTCTGAAAATACACTGAATGGATACAAAAAAGCAACGATGTTAATCATATGGAACTAACTCAAAAACAGGACACATCAGGACTTAAACGTTACTGTGATTCCTACACTCTTTAAGCTCCTAACTTTTATTTTAATGCTAATGCTGAGTAAAGTGCCTTTCAAGTGTTTTAAAAGGGCATTTTCTAACTTTTCTAGTGGAGGAGTCTGCCAACTGCTCGCATCCACGGAGATATTACTGTTTGCCTGGATTGTTCCACAGTAAAGAGCATTACACTTGTCGATCTACATCAGGCCAAGTTCCAGGCCAGATCTGTGGAGAGGCGACCCTGTACATGGTAAGAGTTCATGTTTTTCGAGGTATTTGTTTAACAATACAAACGCCTGTAATTGAATAAATACAGTAGATAAATAAAATACCACTGTGGACCATTCTAGGCAAAGCATTAAAATCTCCATGGAGACAAAGACCCTCCATGAGAAAAGTTACACAGTGCACGTTTAAGTTAAATTATGGCTTAGTGGCTGTTATTGAGCCAGCTAAAATGAGACATTAAAGGTTCTATATTGCACAACATGGATTCTTGTGAGCTCTAAGACATGTTATAGTGGTGCTACTAAATTGTGCTTGGTTTCATTCACATATGTATGTGTAAGTCCAAGTCTGCTAAAAATGCTCTTTTTAATCTTGTAATGTTATGAAGAGGTAGTGTTCGAGGTTGATGAGGAAACAACATTATAACACAGATCAGAAAACAGTGCAGTATAGGGCCTTTAAAGTTCATACATTACGGTAGATTCAAGTCAAGCAAAACAGGTAAAGAAATGTTCCAGCACATACACTTTCTATATACCGCCATATATCCCCTTTTCACCTATATATAAAAACCTGTGCTCTCCCATATTTAGTCTATGCTGGAGTAGTGAAGACTCTTGTTCTGTTGTCTAAAGCGGCGTAGGAAATGACAGCACCACAACACGGACCCGACTCGGCTTGTTGCTCTTTGATCGCCAGGTATGATGCGTTGCCTTTTATCCCGCTTTGAAGAGAAAGGTTGTGCACAAAGAAAATATATATATAAAAATAGGGAGAAGTGTCAAATCCAAAGGTGCATCATCGGCTTCAATATGAGCGTCTTTATTGTAGGGAAATGTCAGTGTCCTTTAGTGTTACTGCCACATATAGAGGTGGAAAGGTGAGGCTACGGACAAGGCTAAAGACAGTGGGATTTCCTTCACTACTAAAAAGGAATGTTTTCTGAGAGATCTTTGAACTAGAATAATTTTACTGATGTTTTAGATGCAGCTTTAGATATACATCATGTTAAAGTACAGTATTTATCTACAGCTGAAGCGAAATTGTAGCAACAGTAGCAGCAGTGGTGGAAGACGTACTCAAATTTTGTACGGAGCAAAAAAATACTCAACTACTACTACTAAAAAGTCAAAGTATTTCACACAGATTTTCAGAAAGCTTTAAATGTATTGATTTGATAGATTTGTGATGAATTTTGGTCAACAGAAACAACTGAGTCAATCGTTTTTCTAGCTGTTTTTATCTCTCAAATAAAATGAAGTAACAGTAAAAAGTATCTGGTCCCTGAAAGTTGAGAATATAAACTCATCGTGGTGAATAATTAGGATTCTCGGAATGCATAAGGTAAGTTTAGTTAGTTACTATTAATACTCTAACCCCAACTTCTAACCCTTTAAATCAAGTAGAATCTAAGTAGTAGCAGTAGTTGGCAGGTAGTATCTTGATTAGAAGTAATTCCAATACATTATAGAAGTAGTAAAAGAAGAAAAAAATTATTACAGTTTCAAATATCTTCTCCCTTTTGGGTTTAATTTTGCAGCAGAAACTTCATAACTAAACTGTGTAAATTAAAAATGACTCCTCACCCGTCTTTTACCTCTTGTGGCATCATTGCTCCATTACTTATTCATCCTGCACGTCTATGTGACTTTGAACTCACACAACTTCATATAAAATTCTACCTAAGTCCCCAAGTGCTACCTATGTCTCGTTAAATTACTGCGATAGCCATGTTTAGAAGTATCTCCTGAGTCAAAACTAGTTAGTGGAGTGGCTAATGCTGTCTCACCTATGTGGACTGGTGATGTATAATAGATAGAGGTCAGGGCACGAGAACGATGAAAATAACAAAATAAGTTTGGACAGATAGAAAAGTTCAATATTGGAAAGTTCAATAATGGATGGCTAGGCTAACAGAGATAGAAAGTAAACTAGAGTATGTATAGCCACTGGAGCTGTTTTATGGTCAGAAAAGATATACAAATATTTAACTTTTGCACCTGTTTTTACTAATATATGTAACTTCATACTTAAAGTGCATATGGCAGGTTTTCATGGTTTTCTAATTATCACTTGCTTTGGTGGGAGGCAGCAGGTGTAGTACATGTGGTAAATATGTATCATAGTTTTACATAGTTTAGCAGCAGTTGAATAAAAATACAAATACAGGAAGTAGCGCTGAGTTCTGAAACCAAATGACTCTACCTTTGTCGTAAACACTGAAAATTCCACCCAAAATGCAATCACAATTTGCACGCAAGCAAGGCATCTTTCTGACACCTTTTTATATAAGGGAAACCTTTTTTTTTTTTTTTTTAACATCTGAGGGGCATTGTACAACTGTCCTTAAACCATCATTTCCATGGAGACAAGCAGGTAGAGCTATCAAGCCAACCTACAGATCACATCTCTAGACCTCTGCTTACCTCAACCTATAATTGCCTTCATTTATTGCATATATTTTGGTCTGTTTGTTTGCCCTTTACCTATGAGTGAACTTTACCAATGGGTGAGATTTCCTAGTTACGTCAGTATACTCAGTATACACATTTGACATCTCCTGTTATGAAAGCACAGGAAGGAGTTTAAGTAATGGCTTCAGGCTAATCAAGTTACATTTTAAAATCAAAAAATGTGTTCGTGTTTCCAAGTGCGTTCAAATAGGGGTTGAGGCAGCAGATCCAAGTTTAGACCCTGTATATACAAAATGTTCTGTGTTAAAAATGTATGTACGGTACATTTATTCACTACAATGAATATTTCTTATTGTCAAAAACAGAAGATCATGGCAACAGAAAGATCCCCAAAACTGCAAGACAATTTTACTTTCACAAACAGTTACAGTAAAATATTAGTTAATAGACAGCATTTGGGTTTAATAAACGCTAACCAATGCTATTTCAATACTAAGGAATAGACTCAATACAGATTCTGATACTACAATGATAATAAAAACAATAGAAGGCAAGTTCCATAGTGGTCCATGGGCGTATACTGATTTTACATTTGTTCTGATCAAGTCAATCATTCTAAAACTACTCAGGAAAGGTTCATTTTTGTCCTGTGAATGTGACTTCTTTTGTATCGAAACCTGCTCAAATCAGTATTTCGTTTCGATACCTACTCCCACAGTTTCCGTTCTCTTCTTCATAAATCGGACTTTTAATTGTACATCAAACAACAGATTGAGACACCTACGCCTTCCTGAAGTTCGCATGGCGTTTAATCGGAGCAGATCTCCGTGTAATTTATATCTAAGTTTAGAGTGCAGACTTTGCTTTATTTCACAACATTGTGCGTGTGTGTTCCCTCCTCGTCACTCCCATTACCATCGCTTTAGTTCCACTTCTATTTCTGTAATCTCCCACACTTGCTGCTCTCATCCATTTGCCGCCGCCATGACAGTTTCAGCTTTAACCATGTGACCGTTTGATTAAACTTTCTATGACTTTCTAAGAACACCGATAGCAAAAATGCAGTTTCATGGGTTTCCCTCACTTCACTTCTTCCAGTTATGAACGCCATTTTGAGGACTTTCTGTAATATTTTGTTGTATCTTTCTTTTTTATTTGCCTTACACTGCATATTTTATTTTATTTCATATCTACTTGTATAGATCTTAAAGGTACATCATGTTGTGACCTTGCTTGGAATGTTCAACACATTATGGTAAACAGTTACTTTTTTTTTTCATCCAAGCGCTTTAAGTCAAAGAAACACTCCCTAGATACACCACTGTACACAGACACAAGAGGTGAGGTGGGTTAAGTGTCTTGCCCAAGGACACAACGGCACCAATCATCTGTGGGAGCTGGAATTAGTGATCTGACCGCTCTACCAATGATGTCTTTTTTTGTTTTTTTTGTCGAGAGCGGGATTCGAACCGCCAACTTTCAGATCAGCGGTGAAACAAACTGAGCTCACATTAAACATTCATCCCCATGGAGAGAAGCAGGTGATAAGCCACCAGAACAAGTTATAGGTCAGATCTATGGAGAGGCAAGCCTGCAAACAGAATGCATATTTTTCAAGTTGCTTTTTTTCCCTTGTCATTAAAAACCTGTAGTTTTTATAAAGTCAATTCGTTTCTCTCACTCTGGGACAAATGAAGGCCTTCTTACGCTTTCTTGTACTGTCAATTTCTATGGCAACTGTCGCAATATTTCACATCTCTGGAATCTACGGGAAATCATCATCTTTTCCAGAGTGGGTTGGGAGTATAGGCAAGAAGGCCGGAAAGGTTTAGCTTTGTGCATTTGCCTCAATAAGTGTCAAAAACAAAAGCGAGTGGGGGATGAAAAGTAGCTGGGAGTGTTTGAGTATAAGAAGGCGGTGGGTGGCGAACAATAACTGAAGGAGAGAGAGAATCCTTCCGGGACCCGAGCCAGTTGGGTTGAACAATAGCGAGTAGTGATTAGTGTGGCGGGCTAGGACATGACAATATGCTTACTCCTGTTTTTTTTAGGCGGACCGTGCCAGCGTGCCCACCCCTCCGCTCTCAGCACGCCACCGCCACCATCGCGGGCAATTAACCTAGCCACCTGCTGCCTCCGAGCAAATTGCCTCTCCTCGCTGCCAATCTGGAGAAAACGGCGAGTTCTAAGTAACAAAAATGGCCGCCGGGTCGGTATGGATTTGCTCTAAAGAGGGAGAAATAAACTGGGGAGATTTGGGGCGCGCATCGATTCTTTTAGCGCCCGAGCTGGACTGTACCATTTGTCAAAAAGGTGTGAGAGGATGTAGGGGTGATCCATCTTGAAGGCGGGATGTGGACCAAACCATCGGCAGTGATCGATCGGTGCAGATACGCGATGTGGGGGGTGGGTAAGTACTGCGGGGGGAACAGGCGCAAGAGAGGGTAGGACGGCAACAGAGCTCATTGTCCGCCATATTGGCAAACAAAACAAGGTAAAAAATGAAACTGCACAAGCATGGATTTGCAAGCTTCTGGAGTTATTTAATCAATCAATGCTTTTGGTTCTTTAGCTAAATGCAACAAAATAAAGCAGAAAACATTTGGTCTCAAAATAGTATATGGAGCAATATATCTTAGCCACTAAACAAGCTGTACAAGGCCTGTAAAGGAGCTCTACCTCATTTTTACACAACTAGTTCAGCTTCAGTAGTCCAAAGTTATTCCTCACTTACTTTATAGATTCCGAGTAGCCTATTTATTCAGCTTGATAAGTTTATAAGCGCTCTCAGAGACCAGAGCAGAGTTCTGCTGTCATGAGTAAAACGAACGCCAATTAGTATGCTACCCGTGCACTCCCTAATTCCTGGACAATACACGTCTTTAGAGACACTCAAGAGCTGCTTATACAATATATCTGTAATGGGGCGAAAGAAATTCAGCTCAAATACATACAAAATCAGAAACAGTTATGCTTCTAAATTGAACCGTGTGACTCCAGCCTCTCCTAATCTCTTAAGAAACATTTAAGTTCTTAAAGGGGGCATATTATTTAAACCCAATTTAATCTCCACCCACCTGCCTGTACTTATTATTTAAAAATCTGATTCTGGGACAAATGTCACATTTAAAAAAACCCAAGCTGTAAATGGAAATGGGCTGCGTGCTGTGGTGAAATGTCGCTATGAAGACGTGCTTCCTCTCAGAAAATCAATGGACTCATTTCTAGTATCAAGCTGTTTTAGATCAATATCGCAAATTACAATACACATGAAAGTAAAATATGATTTGACATACAGTGCAATACTTAACACCCAGAAAAAGCATAATAGCTTTTCTTTAAACTCACCAAATAGCTAGTTTATAAAGAAACTTGAAAACTGACATTGCAATGTTGAACTCAGCTGGGTGTCATTATAATACTATGGGATTATTTTGCACATATAAAAAGATAAAGATTAAAGGCCTTCAGAAGCCTAAGATAAAAAGGCTTTGTACAGAACACATCATATACTGGGTTATTCAAATGAGCCTTATAGGAAGTACATCAATAGACATCTCTATCTATTCAAGCCCAGTAGAAGAGCACACCATTGTCCGAAATAATTGCTGCTGATACAAGAAGTACTTTTTATCTCTATTGAGACTTTAAAGGTACATTTTTTCACAATAAAATGTTTTCAAATCAAATTAACACTGAAAACTCTGCACAGAAGTCACAGCATATTCTACTTTTTCAGTGGTTGCTGGGTTCAAATAATATCTCTCATCATGTTTATTCCAAACTACAAAACTGCCCTACAGACAATTTTAAAGCTGCACTATGTAACTTTTAAGGTAGAGGGTCTGCCACCTGCTTATCCTCTTGGATCCTCTTGTTATTGCTTTGCCTGAAATTTCACAGTATGGAATTCAACTTTCCATGAACACAAGCAAATGCTGCCATCAGGTTACAGGTCAGATCTGTGGAGAAGTAAGAATACTGTTTTTCAAGATATTTTCAAACAAAACATGTGACCGACCCACCCCCTAAAGTGTGTAGGGTCTATCCATGAAGAGAAAATGATCACGGAAAAAATGGCTTGCGTAAGTCTAAGATAATTTGAAAAACATATTCAAGTCAAAATAGCACAACACTGGGCCAATACTACATTATATTTAGGTCTACATAGTAAAATAAAGAGAAAGTTAGGATTCAAAAAAAGTTTTGTGAGCTTGCAATTAATCACAGTTCAAGCATGTGATTAATCGCATTGAATCTGATTACATTTAAAAGTGTGATCGCTGCCCAGATAAGATATGCTTAATTTCACACTGTGGAACATTTGAAACCACTAAAATCTCCATGGAGACTGGTGGCAGAGGCTCAATTAGTTTCAGAGTGGACCAAAATCTACCTGCAGTCTGTTTTTTTCTGTAGCACCACTCACTCGACCTCCTCTCTTTTCTCCACAGCCTCTTATTCTGCCACAGACTGGTCAGGCCTCAGTGTTGACAGTCTCTTTAAGGTTTTCAAGCAGCCCTACGCCTTAGCCTGTGTCCTGCTCGCTGATGGAATATGACCCCTCCTTTTCACCGTGCGCTCCCGTCTGCCACTCCAATCTCCTCACCTCTCTCCACTCTGCTCTATGGGACCCGGGAGCTGGGAGCAGGGGCCAACCGGTGTCTCTCATTCAGGCCCGAACAAGGAAAGCGACAGGTAGATCGCAGAGTAAGGGTGAAAGGTCAAGCTACCTCATGGATTCACTGGAAAAAAGGCAATCCCAGGCAGTTTGTGCAAGAGTACACGAGTCAACAAAGTAAACTTAAATAAATATACGATTCTATGGTCGAGATTTTGGCTTTCAACTCATCAGTACACGTCACAATTAATATGTTAAACTTGGGTTCCCCGTATTATTATTTTTTTGTCTTCTTAATGTACAAATGGTCTTTGAATATTAATTTCTTGAACATAAACAATACAGACTTTTATTTATTGTCATTTAAGTCAAAAAATTAGTTTCTGAAAGGTCTGAACTCTACTACAAACCACATGTTACTGACAAAAGACTGAGCTGATTAATGGCAATAGTGCTTTTCACAACTGCTAAGAAGATTGTGACATCACATTGAAAAGCATCATGGGATACCCCTTTAGACAAACAGATTCTAAAGCATGTGTCCTCCCCCATCAAAACAACCTACTAATTTCCAGTTGTAACATTCTGTAATTAAATGTGGATGTGTGTCATGTGCCATTAGAAATAACTGAATATCTTGATTTTTTTTTTTTTTTCAAATGCTTTCAAGTGCATCAAAAGATCAAAATGAAGGGGAAATCTGAAAATAGCAAAAGGGAAGAACATAACATCCAACACACGGGTCAATAGTTGAACTATAGAAGCCTCAAAAGGTCAAAAAGAAAGAAAAAACTATATATAGTGGCCTTAGAAGGTCAAATTTCAGCTATATAAGTTTTCAAAGTACTGGAGCCTTTGAGTTTATCTTGAGTTTATCTGGGTGCATACTTTCCCATCAATATGACTCACATACTTTAAAGACTATGCAATGTTTTGTGAAGAAACATGTACAAATAATACGCGGTACTTCCAACAATCAAGGAAGATTTGGCCTTAAAAACACATATTGTCTGTTATATAGTTCTAATGTATGACACCCTTTTATCATTATGTTATAATATGCAGATTTTAAATGGAAATATTCATCTTAAATGACTTAATAAAAGAAACACCTCACTTCCACTTTAGAAAACTGCCCGATGGGAGCTGACGTCGGCATAAATGTTATCACAGCCAAGAGCCGTGTAGCTGTTGGCATTTTCTAATTTCCTATAGATAGCTGCGGATCATGCTGGCAAGTAGGGCTGGGCGGTATACCGTTTGAACCGGTATACCGGTAATTTTTATTTTTATGATATGAATTTTTTATTTACCGCCATACCGTGTGTGCGCGCATATGTCGGCAACACAGAGCGGCGGAACGTCGCTGTGGTAGATTGAGCGGGGGCTGTTTTTCAGTGTTACACCAAACAAGCCAACAAGCCAGGTAAGGATAGCGAGTTGAGTAGAAAGTAAAATCTGCATCTTCTCCCCAATCTCTGCGTAACGTTGGCACTGCAGCACAAAACACTACACAGACGTCCCTGGTAGGCGCGTTTGCTAAAGGGACCGTCTGTGTAGTGTTAGGCGCGTTTGCTAAAGGGACCGTCTGTGTAGTGTTAGGCGCGTTTGGTAAAGGGACCGTCTGTGTAGTGTTAGGCGCGTTTGCTAAAGGGACCGTCTGTGTAGTGTTAGGCGCGTTTGCTAAAGGGACCGTCTGTGTAGTGTTAGGCGCGTTTGCTAAAGGGACCGTCTGTGTAGTGTTTTGTGACACGGCTCCGCGCACCCGCGCTCTCGCTCTATCACACTCCACTTAGCCAAAGACAAAAATACCGTTAAATACCGTGATACCGTGATCATTTAAAAAAATACCGTGATAACAATTTTTGGTCATACCGCCCAGCTCTACTGGCAAGTAACACATTTTCTTCTTTTGTACCAAAACAACTACGCAACACTGTCGAATCCTACATGTATCACAGATTAAGAAAATACTAATGGAGAACAAGGTAAGCACAGAGAAGTGGACGTATGCGAGTGGCAGTGAAGACGTGGATTGATCAATGTGGTGTCTTGAAAATAAACGATTAAAGATTGCACAAACATGGACGAATCACTCCAAGTACAACTCTGAGAGAGAAAATTAGAAAGGAAAACAACTATAAGATGGTAAAAGTTTTGAAAAGTTGATGCTGTATGTGTAATAAATGCTATAGCCTTTAAAAGATAGTTTAAGATAAGTAAGGACTTTTTGGAACTACTTTTCCTAGTAGAGAGAAATTTAAATACATATCTGTTCTGAGTTTCTGGCGTTGTGACTGACAGCATGTTGTACTGAACCTGACATTTCTCAAACTCCCCATGATTACATTTCAGATTCAATCAACCCGCAGACAGATGTATATGTGGAAGTTTGTGACACCGATTGTGAGCGTCTTTTTGAGGCAATTTTCTCTCCAGCGCATTACGGAATGTTACAAATAGCTCTGTGGTAATTTCTAGTAATCATGACGACAGTTGCCAGCCAATCGCAACAGGCCTTGGGAATAACTAGGTGCAATTTAACATGCAAACAAAGAAGGCAGAAGCTATATATTTGTACAATATAAATGTCTGACATTTCCGTCAATATTATCCTTCTGGTTTAAATACGTTTTGGTTTAAACTTTCTGATCGGTACTGTTTTCTGGCAGAGACACATCGGCCATAAGAGGGACCTCAAAACTAGTGCAGGGCTGCAACAAGTTAATCGATTAATCGCAACTAATCAATTATTTAATTATTTAATAGTTGTCAATAATTGTCTCTAACTGATCTACGCACACTGGTTCTGACTTTTTACATACAAATGACTCAGGAAATGTATAAATTTAATGCTTGATTTTGTCTGTAAATATGCTCCATTAGGATGTTCTCAAGCGGCTTTACTTCAGTTTTAACTGGGTACAATTACGAAAAATCTTATATTGACAGCCTTTTTGCGAGCCAAATAACAAACGGACAATAAAAAACAATTGCTATAATAAATTAGAAAAATGATCTTTAGTTGCAGCTCTTAATGAGCGTGATGTTTTATTTCTTTTTTGTGGGATAATAATAAACACTTGTACTTTATTCAAGAGATATATACACGAACAAGCAAATGTTTATTTTATATTTGTTATTGTGTTAATTACGCCTACTTTTTTCTTTTTTAATCAGTATTGTTTTATATTGTACATGACTGCTATTGTGGTCTCAATGTGGATGATCAAAAAAGAGTGTAGTTTCTCAAAAAGAAAAAGAAAAGAAAAGCACTTTAGAATCTTGCACAAAGACCCCACAAGGTATAAACAGGTCTGATTAAAATGAATGAAACCCATACCAGCTATTGGAAAAAATACTTGTACATCTAGAATTTATTTTGCACCAATCACACCAACTATGAGCAGTAAAGGCAGGGACTCTACAGCAGGCGGGGCATTCATTAAAATTAATTTATGTCCAATTTATTATCTCCAATTTGTATAATATGGCATCATAGAGAATTCAACCCACAACAGTAAACGCTATGCTACATTTTCACTCACTACATTACCCAACAAACACAATAGCTCAATATTATTCTATTTTCATACAAGACTGTTTACCAAATTGCAGTATCCCATTTCCTTCCAATATACACAGACCACTTTTCGTAACCGAACCGCTTATTAAAATGTAAAAACTTGTTAGAAAGCCATTACTGAATCTATCGCGAGCCGCTAGATGGTCCGTCTCCGCAGATGTTAATTCTGGGTAATGAGTCATTATCGGCGCTTGGCACTGCGGCGGCCCTGTGACTTCTTGCTATATAATTGTCGCTTGCTCTTTCGCTTGACTCGAAAATGGGTTCGCTTATCTCTGATTGCTAGAAAAAAAAAGAAAAAGAAAATACTGGCAAATACATATACCGCAGGAGCTAGCCATATCTAGCCCAGCGCTGAATTACTTAGCCATAATGTAAACAACTTGTCCATCAGATTTTTTAGCGTAACATCTAACTAGAAATGTCAAAACCGCTAGGCTGTTTTTCAGTGTTATTTCTGTATTGCAGGCCATGCTAGCGGTCCTCGTCCACACCTAAGGCCATACAAGAGTGGACAGCGTAAGAAAGGAGTTGGATTTTAATCCAATATTAGCAGCGCTGTGGCATCGTAGTGGAAAATTGCTAGTTTTTTTTTTTTTTTGCATGGAGGAGATCAAAGTGGTTGGCCTTTTTCCTGCCTTTGGTGCTCAGGATTTCAGTTCTCATTGCGTATTTTGCAGGGGACGCCGGCAACATCAAAGAAGCAACACACAAAAGTCCAATCCGTCACTGAAAAAAAAATGGTCAATAAGTCCACTTAGAGAAAGAAAATATCAAGTAAATGGCAGGATATGAATGAAAACTTTGAATGACTTGGCATGGTAGCTAGTCCAGCGGCTTAGCTCCGGATCTGGTTGGCAGAGACGCCTCAGAGCGCAGAACCCGATGGATTATGGGAAGAGGGGGCAAAAAACCCCCAAAAATGTCAGTTCGGACCGTGCTAGCAAGACGTCAGCATGACAGATGCGGCGCTAAAGCCAGACACATGCTTTATGAAGGGCCAGGATTAGCCAGCTAGCTTGTGCTGGAGAGTTTGTGCCTGGAATGAAAAAACTGAGCTTAACGACCCGTTCGCTTAAAGTTAAAATCACATCCGTCTAACTCCATTCTGGCAGGGTGCTGACGAGAGCATCCAGAAATTTATTTATGGGCAATTTAATGTAATTCTGGTATCATTTTTTTTTTACTGTTCGCCGTAAAGATAACTTACGTGCGGTTAAAAAGAGGAGCTGGCAAAGTGCTTTCAAATTGAGGTCGTCAAATGTTGTGTGACAGGTGTAATGAGTTTTTCTGTGCTTAGAAAAACATTACCAAATGATTTTCAACTATGCTCTCATGCACGACGTATGACTGTAAAATAAAACAGCGTAACCATAAAGTCGATAATTATTCAAAACAAACCCGTGTTCAGTGTTATTTCATTATAAATAAAGAGGAAATGTGATCAAAAGCGGCGCATGTGGCACTGCCAGATCTGACCCCCTGGATTTAGCATCACTCATTAGCCAGCGTCTGTTTTTATTAGCCCACATCTGTATCTTCATTAAGAGCAGGAGGACGGGGACAGGGGCAGGTGGGAGGCCAGGATGCTCACTTTAACATCCAGGAGGTGCTTTGCTGGGGTTTTGTGAAGAATATTAACAACTTCATAGCTTTAGTGAAGAAAAATGCAACAGCTTCGTATTTGTGTGAAGTGTATGTGCATTTTAAAGAGGCGATACGACACAAAATCAAGATGTTTTAGTTTTCTGTCATGTTATAACATTGTTCCCTCATCAAAGACATGCCTCAGGAGGTTTTAGATGTCATCCATGCATGTTTTGGTGTTTTAGCGATCTCTCCCGGGCCCTATTCAAACCCTCTTTACGGTTAGCTGTTAGAATCTGTCTCATATTCAGCCCACAAACCTTCGTCATCCATGCTCCCACATGACTATTCTCCATAAATATACAAAGCGTGATAGAAAACTGTACACAACAACTTGATAAAGCTGATTTGTGTTGTGATAGCACTCTGAAGGGGAGGGACTTAACACAGGGAGCAAAGGGAGGGGAGACGCAGAGAGTAAAAATCAAAAGCAAAACTTATAAACCATGTCAGTAAGTTGTTTTTTGTGAATAACACATTTTCAAAACAGTCAAAGGTAAAGTAAAATGGCGATTTAAACACAGTATGTTATGTATTAGCAGTTAATACCCCATATAAGTAAAATCCCCCCCTCATACTGCAGATGCAAGATAGGGCCAGTGTCTTGACTTAGGTCACGTAGTGCTCTCAAATAGGTTACTTTTGTGCTTTAAAATGCAATTTGTACATTTTCATTGTATTGCTGAAATAATATTTGACGTCTTAACTTGCATGCTCTCCTTACATTGTATATTTAAGGAGCAAATATATAAAAAAAAATATTACAAACTAAATACAGAACAATCCAGCTGAATTTTCTTTTGATAGATGTGTGGCAAACAAAATATTTATCTTTGTACTAAATTACTGTTTTGAAGTGAGCGTATTCCAAATGACCGAATTAATCCAACTCAATAGAACATATTTCTTCTCATTACCCTGTTTTCCTTTGTCTGTCAGACTCTTTGCTGTGACATTTCAAAGAAAGAAAGTACTGAGGGCCTTTTCATTGCTAATTATCATTAGCCTATTATTATCCATTATGCATTAGCAATTACTCTTATTCATCAATTATTAAAGCGGACAGGGATGGGGCAAGAGCGGGCAGGCTACGGTTTCAGAGGAAAAAAATGGTTTCATGACATTTACTGTGGTCAGTTTAACCCCAACATTTTCAGTGCAGTGATATAGAAATGTTGCCAGAGGTGCGCTAGTGCTAAGTGGATGCCAAATAAGCTCTGTTTTTAGAGCAGATGGGACAAGTTTAGCAAATAGCAAGAACATTACAGGCTTAAAGGACACGATGATTTATCGCTATGGAAATGATAACAGTACCCAATTTTGTTAAAGAACAGATACAGGGGCAAAAAATACTCAAGTAAAAGTAAAATATCACATTACAAAATGTATTTAAGTAATAAATTATCCAGTTAAAAATGTACTTAAAGAGTAAAAAGTAAATAATATAAAAGTAAAGCACAGATTTTGAGGTCTTATAAGGCTTCAAATGCACTGATTTTGATCAAGATTTTTGTTCAGTAAAAACAAATTCTCTTGTTTTATATTTTTGTTTGCTCAAACTACAAATATGTTAAAAATAAACCCCTCAGTATTTTCAGCCGGTCTCACACAATAATAAATTATTTTCTTTTTCAACTCTCTGAAGTAAAAGTATACACATTAAATCTATTTCAGTAAATACAGATACAGTACAGATAAAATGTATACTTAAGTACAGTACTTTACTACGTTTACTTTGTTACCTGCCACCACTGCCTAGCTTGTTCTTGTACTTGTATGAAACTTCTAACATTGAGAAGCTTCCTGATTTGACTCTGCCATTATTATGAGTCAAGCTTCAGGGCTAATTGTACATGCTAATACACTGGTGTTGGCTAATTAGCATGTAGCTTATTAGCAATGTTAAAAAATAGTGAGTGAAAAGTCTTCCTGAGGAACCTATAACACCTACACATATGCCCCTACACAGAATGTATTTAATTAATGTGCTTAGTTAATTAGCTTGTAGCTTTGTAGCAATAGTCGAAAGTATTGTTAGCCAGAGGGAGAGGTCTATTTCTGGAACATGAAAAAATAGAAACTCTTGATTAGAAATGTGTGGTAATTAGCCTGAAGCTGTGTAGCATTAGCAAGGCAAGCATCTCAGAAAAGTGTATTTAATCCTATGGAGAAAAAAAGTCCCAAGTGACAATTTCCCAATAGTTTTCTGAAAAATGTGCAATTCAAAACATAAACAAACCATGTTCAAAGCTGTTCAAAGCGAGGAGAAAGCAGTCCGTACATTTAATTAGGTCTATATGTCATGACTAAGATATGCGCAAGGGGAACAGGAGCTGCGCTTGTTTAATTAGACTCTATGAATATCGGATAACCTTCAGAGGAAAAAGGGAGAATTTACAGAGTGCTCTTGAACTCACCATCTGTCCTTTCAGCACCAGTATCTCAGCCAGGTGCGTTCACTTACTGACGGTTTTGATGACTGTCCAACACCATCTTTTTAGTTGATGGGCCTATTCTATGATGTGTGTAGAACATCTGGATTGGAAACAGTGTCATGACCATAGTTGATTTCAATGGTAATGCTCAGTGCCCAAATGATTCACACTTCTAATTGTTGCCTCTATACAGATGGGAAAGATTATTGATGATAACATTTTATTTAGGCTGGTGCATTTTTCTTTTGGGCCCTCAAATTTGTTGAAAAATAATCGTACCGTGGTTTTAAAGAGTGCTTTTCACTATAACTCACAAGGACAGGACAAACAAAACACATGTTGAGGGAGCGCTCATTTGTGAGGGTTATAGGTTATGAAGAAAAGTTTTTTTTTTTCATTAACAAAAAAACAAAACAAAACTATGTGAAGTGTCTTGCTCAAGGACACAATAACAGTATGCTGAGTGGGAGCAGGGATCGAACCGCTAACCCTAAAGTCTGAGGTCAAATGCTATACCACCTGAACTGCCACACCATCCGTCCATCCACCTTCTGTTTTATCGGGCTGAGTCGTGGGGGCAGCAGTTCACCCAGTCCTGTGAGCACCTGACACCTATTTACTCCTCTGCAGGTGTTGAGCCCACAAGAGAGACTGCCACACCAGCTATAGTTAATTCTATAGTAGTGTGCTAGTTAGACAAGGTGAAACTTGTACGTAATGGTTCTGCTAGCCCACTTAAAAATAATATTGCTCAAGTCCAAAAAAAGTTGTGTTCAAGCAATTATTCAAGAGAAGAGTAACTTTCTGGACGCAATATCTACTTTATAAAAGTTTGAAATGTTCAAATAGTTTTATGTCCACAAAAAACACTTTTTGTCACTAGCACACAGTAAAATATATTTCTGTTTATATTATGTATAGAAGAGATATATGTGGTTTCAGACGACTTGTAAACTATCCATCCATTTTCTTCTGCTTTATCCGGGCTGTTGCGGGGGCAGTAGCCTGAGCAGGGACTCCCAGTCTTCCCTCTCCACACACACTTCCTCCAGCTCTTCCGGGGCGTTCCCAGGCCAGCCGAGAGACACAGTCCCTCCAGTGGGTCTCCCCCAGGGCCCCCTCCCGGTGGGACGGTCCCAGAACGCCTTCCCTGGGAGGCGTACAGGAGGCATCCGGAACAGACGCCCAAGCCACGCCAGCTGGCTCCTCGCAACTCCAAGCTCCTACTTGTAAACTACTACTGCTAATCTTTCTTCTCTCTCATGTAAATGTAACTGACTACTGCCCACCTCTGCAACTACCTACAAGTCTATTATAGTCTATTAGAGAACCCAGAGTATACTATTTTTTGATCTATGTTATAATGTTGTTTCTTCATCAAAAACATACCTGAAGTTGTCTTTTGTTTAATTCACACATGTTTAACACACAAACCCTGCATATTTAGGCAGATTTCTTCGCTCAAGGTGATAAAAAGTGCTCCACTGTGTTTTAGTCCTCCATTCACCTTCACTAGAAGCATTTGGATAATTTCAGCCCTGGAATTGCCAATTTCTACTGAACTAAAGGAAAAGGTATCTGTTAACTTGAAAACTAATGACATCACAAGGTGGAACGGAACATTAAAGCTTTGGGGATGAAGACACACTAATAATAAAGGATGACTCAAACATGTGTGAATGAAACAAAACAACTCCAGGTATGTTTTTGAGGAGGCAACAACATTATAACACAACTTAAAGCTCACAAGAGTCAATCAGTTGTGCATCATCTAGGCGATATGAGGAATAAGATCACGTAGATCAACTGTGTGTGCCACTGTCGATACATAAAAACAACTTACAACATGAAAAAGCTGCTGAAATAACAAACTAGAATCATGTCGAACACAACTTTGAATAGTGAACATGATTTCCCTTCTGCTTCCATGTTATTGTTTCAGATCCATCAAACAGAGCAATGGCGTAGCTTGTGTATATGCGGACTATCTCTCTCCTGTGGCCTTGTGGTGAGCGATACTGATCATATTTAGATGAGATAGAGCCCGTTACACCGCCATCACTCCCGCAATACCGTATGCGCTCCCCTTTGCGAGCAGTACGTACAACTTTATCGAAGCTCACCGGGGCTGACAGATGCCCGAGTCACCTGGGATTAAAAATGACGCCGGTTTGATCGATGGAGGCGCGCTAAAGGATACACTCACCAAAATGGAGGTACAGACTGCAAATGGCAACCAAAGCACAATATAATACAGCACGAATCGAGACCAGCTTCAGATTGATAGCGAGGAGAACTTTTTAACGTGATTGATGATGATTGGGGTTCGATACGGACAGTCTGCTGTCTGCCAGGGTGAGGTAATAAAATCGGCTTAAGTGCGTTGACGTGAACTTATGTTTTTGAAGGGCTTGTACTCTGAGATAATATTTTCGTGGTATTAATTTTGCGTGAGTTTCGGAAATAAAATGGTTCCACACACATTCTTCATAAAGGCCTGAAGCTGTACTAGTAAAATGTTTGCCTGGCTATCTTAGAATACATCAGAATACTTCAAACCTTCCGTATTATTTCCCCAAGTTCAGGTAGGTGTGATTGACAGAAGGATTAGCCAATAATGGATATGTATGGTTCATCTGTATATATCAAATTGAGTATGGCTGCTTACAAGGAAAAAAGAAACATCGCAGATTTAATGAGATGGAGTAACCCCTCATTCGTCCAGGTGTCGTTCGGTGTAGTGTCAGGATAACCGATGTCGAAAGCTTTTCTCCATCGCTGATTTAAGCAGAATTAATGGACAAAGCATAAATGCAGTTAATCGGAGGTGAGAAGTTTAATTTTGTTCTAAATGATAAATGACCAATGAGCTTCTCTATACTTCTGCATTCTCTTCTCTTTTAAGGCAAATTTTATGATGATTATTTATGTTTTCATTTGTTTATATTGTGATTTTAATATATTTATCATTCTGTAAAGCGCTTTGAATTACTTAATGTATGAATTGTGCTATACAAATAAACGTTCCTTGCCATTCCCAGTGCGCCACTGAAATAAACAAATCTGATTGGATGATTTTGTTTGAATTTAGTCTTATATTAATATTTCTAGTCAGACGTATGTCCAGGGAGTGGCCAGATATAAAACAAACCACCCCTGGAATCTGACTGGCCACCACAGTCAGAGCTACTAAGGCTGTGCTCCCTGCTGGAGTAAATACAATCATCTATTGAATTTTAATTTAACAGTTAAATTAAATCAACCCAAATGAAAAAGCCTGGCCTGTGTGGCTCCTAGTTGGAAATTTCCAAAGCAATCACAACAGAAATCACATGTTTTCTCATTATTTGCTGAAGTCTGAATAAATGTGAACACAAATAACGGCTTTGATGTGTCCTTCCATTTTGTCAAATTTGTTTGCGTAACTATTTCTAGTTCTAACAACGGCGCTTCATAATGAGAGGTGTCTCTTTTGAAGCAGACCCATCCACTCGCACTACAAATATGACAAAACTGTTGTAGACCTTGCCCTTTCTTCACACAAAGCTATGTCTATGACTCCATGGCTCGGCACTTGAGCTCCTTTCAGACTGTGCACGGCTTAATCACAGAAAAGTACCATGCAAAAAGACATTTCCTCCCCAATGTCACGGACCACCATGTTCCTTTTGACGGGCCGCTTAAAAAAAAATAAAAAATATGGTCAATTTTAAGACATGAGACTAGAAAGCTTTCATGGAGAATAAGTGCAATAGAGTTGTGCTTGAATGAACCTTGTCTAGTTTATAAAATGCAGGTATGAAAAGTCAGTGGAAGCGATCAAGCAGAAATATCAATGCTGAGTGCTGCTATTTGAATATGCAATTGGGTCGAAGCGTGTGAGGATTGCCTGGAATGGTTATCATTTGATGTGATTTTAGGAGAGAATAGAGGAAGGCAGTATTCAGGAGGGTTTCTGTGACCTACACATACAGTTTTAAAGTGGAAGCCGCTTCCGTTACATTGGACGCAATTTTTCAAAGAAATTCAAAAAAGAAATCAGTAAATGAAGATGCCTGATCTGTCGTCAGCTTTGGGTCAATGTGATGCTCTATTTAAGGAAGTTGCCACTGGAAATGATTTAATCTAAGGTTTGGTATAGTAATTGCTAGAGAGAGATTACTCGGACAGCCAGAGCCACACGCTTTTTCGCACAACTTTACAAAAACGAGCGCGTTTGGAACCATCTCCTGTCTCTCTGATTCCAGAGGGAGTGTTTGACGGACAGATTAACCAATCAAAGACGACACATGCTGTTCCAATACTAGAAAAAACAAACATGGTGGTTTAGGAGTAAAAAGGAGAGAAAAAAACAACAGAGGATTGAGAAGAGATTTCTGCAGAAGAACAATGCTATTTATCCCAGGTAAAAGAAGTTATATATTTTGTTCAGAATGTTATGCATGTTTTGCGTTACAAATGTTTTCAAGGGATGTCACATTTGAGAAACAAGTAAAACAAATTAGCAGCTGTGGTTGGTCCAGATTCCAACAGAATGTAGAATAGAAGATCGTAACAAATACTAAATAAGAGCCGGGGCATTTATTTGTTTCAATCACTTAACAGACCAGGCATTTATTTGAGACCAGGCGGCAATTTGGGGCAGGCGATTAATTCCATCCTCACAAAAAACTTGTTCAGAAAAAATGGGAAAATGCTCTATTCTTTAACCAGTATGATGTACAGGTATGCTCCTTCTAAGATTTGTGGCCGCACAGACCTCTCTCTTTGCAGCGCTTACAATTTATGTAAATAACTATGTGGTTTTAAGTTTCGTTTCTGTAAGATTTAAACAAATGTGTGCAAAGCTGAATTATATTATCAAACAGGCTGATGTGGCTGTACAGTGGTTATGGTTTATATGTTGTAAAGTTGAGTTTATTTATTGCAAACGATTGTCAAAAGGTACACCTGCACCCGGCGTTTAAAGGGGGCCCGGCTCTTATTTGATATTTTACGGTAATTCACTATTTAATTACAATTATAAACAATCAAATTCAATTTGTGCAGATCTCCCACTTGGATATCAAACAAAATAAAATGATTCATTAGTTGTAACATTTTGAGGATGATTCCTATTCAGAAGTCAAATCGCTTGTTAATTGCAGTAATAATTTATCATCATTGTGAAGATGAACTAGTTGCTGCCCATCGGAGAGTAAACGATCACATTCTACAATCTGAAAATGCCCAAGTCATCTAGGTTCAAATTTATGCTCTAACCACTGAAAAAACCCTCAGCCTTTCTGACCATGCAGCTCAGCAGACTCTTTTTAACCACACTAACTTGTGATGGGCATATTCCTGGCAGCGCTCCCCATGCTGTTTACAGACATGAGAGTAATAGACTATACTGTGTCATTAGCCAGTCCATTGAACTGGCTAATAATACGACTTACATGAGGAGGTCAAAGCGTGGGGATCCTGCATGCTGCTCTATGGCTCTATCACTCTGACAGAGCTGCTGGGCCCTGTCAATCCTGCCGTAGACGCCCTATCTGGAAACACAGGTACGTTTGAAATGAAAAGTCTGAATATTCCAGCAAACCATGAACACACAAACACTACTAATGTATTATTTCAGAGATGACTGATAAAACTAATGCATAATTCTGCCATTTCAAATCAACAGTACAATTAAGGCAAATCAGGATTAGCTAATGTTAATTAGTTCATGTCATTTTTCTAGTGGGGTTTAATAGTTGCATGATTCAATGGAGCCTTACCTAGAATATTCCACTATATGGCATTATGCACATCTATACTGCATTCATTAAATTACATAATACATATGTTTTATTGCTGAAAAAATAAAAAGAGCAGGGTTGCCTCTCCACAGATTTGACCAGTAAATTGTCATGGTCAATCTAGTCAAGTTTAATGCCATACTGTGGAACATTCCAGGCATAACAATACAATCTCCATGGAGACAATTAGGTAGCAGAACGTCAAACTAATCAGAAAAGTGATGTATTCGCTTTTATCTATATGTTTTTACATCATCAAAAACATACCTGGTGTTTTATTTGGTTTCATTCACGCATGTTTGAGGAACCCTTTATTATTAGTCTGTCTACATCTCTAAAGCTCAAGCAATGTTCCATTTTGTGACGTCATGAAGTGGTATTTTTCAAGTTAACAGCTACCTTTTACTTTTTAAAATAGAAATGGGTAATTCCAGAGCTGAAATGATCCAAATGAATCTAATGAAAGTGTATGGAGTTTCAAAAACCCATTGGAGCAAAATGCGTGAAATGAAACAAAACACAACTCCAGGTATGTTTTTGATGAGGAAAAAACATTAAAACATAGATCAGAAAATAGAGTAAAGTGGGCCCTTTAAATCGCACTTTCATAAGAAAACAAAATCAACAAATTGAAAAGAAACACAAATCATAACTAGGCACATTGCACTCTACAGTTTCCATATGGCGGTTTATTTCTGAAGCTTGTCATTCTTTATTCTCACATGCAAACGCGCTGAGCTAGCACCTCACGTCACCCTCCTCATTATATACGTGTCTAATTGATTCCTCCATGAGCTGTATCACACATTGGCACGACTTCAGGCGGTGAAAGACGACAAGGTGCGCTTCCTATAGTTTCAGACACATCAGGCAAATGTCAAGACAAACAGGTGATCACAGGAAACCATTTGGATCTGTGTGAAATAAAGTATAAAAAGAATGCAGTGGAAGATATAGGCAGCGACTACAGAAGCGTATGAGGAACAATTATAAATAAGTAAAGCCACGATTAACTATGGGCATGTGAAGTGAAAGGCTTCCGCTGCAGAAGTTTTGTAATCAGCCACTTCACAAAATCTAGGGTGTGGAAAGTCAGCCATTTTTGATTTGTGCGTTAGATAACATTTCTTTGCTTGTAATGTTCCACAGTATGCACAGTATTATTTATCTTGCATCTATCCAAATCAAGGTTTTTATTGCTTGAAAAATATGTACTTGAAGCTAACTATAGGAACCGCTCTGTCTGAAGTTCTGTTACTCAAGTTAGACTAAAATTTGAGCTTTGTTTTAGCACAATCTGACTATAAAGAAGTGACTTTGCTGGAACTACAAGAGGTGAGCTGATTGTGCCATTAAACAAGTCTCTCTCAAACAATAATAACAAAATAATAATAACAATCACAAGCTACATAGCATAGGCCAACAGTTTCTCAGTCCCTCTCACCCTTTTTGTTAAAAATTAAACACCTAAACAGGACCATGAATGCTCATATTGATCACAAACTCTTGAAAATGTGCAGTCTAAATCCAATCTCCATTTTTTCTTGAAGTTTCAAACTATCTTGACAGTACGATTCAGACAGTGTGACACTGTGCTGATGTGTACATTGTGTCACCCTGGTAACTACTGAATATTGTTCCATAGACATACATGCAGTAGCCCCCAGCGTGTATCGATTTTTACTGTGAGCGGGGTGGCCTCTACAGAGATCTGACTTGTAACTTCTTCATGGAGATAGACATGTTTAAAGCCATACTGTGGAACTGTTTTGGCAAAGCAATAACATTCCCATGAAAACAAGCAAATGGTAGATCCTCCACCAAAAAAGTTACACAGTGAACTTTTAATTGTTTACAGATTTTTCACACCAGATGCCCTTCCTTGCCCCTTTTACAAATTTTCAATAGAACAAAAGCTCAAAATTGCCAAATAGTGAAGTTTCTTTCTACTTCTGACATGAATTAGTAACACTACAATCAGCACCTATTTGTCAGAGCTAGTTGGAGGACTCATTGCAGCACATGTTTGCAGTCATTATCACATTATTGTACTGATAATGAAAAGACAAAGCCCGAGCACCCCTTCTATAATTTATAGGTGCCTGATGGCTATGAAGCTAAACAAACACGCGGCGCTTCTCTCCTGGGATTCTTATGAGGCTGTTATCTCCTGATTAAACATGTGTACACTCACATCTGAGCCAATCAGAGCAGGCCACTTACAACAGAATGGTAATTACAATAATCACTTTGTATTGGGATAATCAGGGTCACTTTTGTATCCACTTTATTAATGAATGTGCATATGGCACTTTCTGTGTTTTCTAATGACAGCTCAGTTTGATGGGATAATAACCGTGAGAAACACTTTGTGTAGTTTTACACCAGTCGAGGAGCAGTTTGAAAGAAACTAAAAACTAAAAGAACTAAACAAGATATTCTATGCAAACAGAACATAATTCCAGTATGGTGCATTACAGAACTTTTTGGGTGGAGGATCAGCCACCTACCAAGATGTCATTGCCTGCATCTGAAATGGTGTGGACCATTTCAGATAAAGATCGAATGATTTCAGCCCTCGAATTGCCAACAGTTCAGAGTTAGCTGTTTATTTGAAAACTGCCACTACATGACATCACAAGGTGGAACTTAAGCCTTGGAGATGTAATAAAGGATTATAAAGGATTACTCAAACATGTGTGAACAAGACTGCAGTATATGTTTTTGAGGAGGAACATGGTTTAAATCTCAGAAGAATACATTGTGTAATATAGGACCTTTAAATATAATTGTTTTGATAATTTTTTTTGTAAAATTCTCAACAGAAACAGCTAATTGAAATCCGTTTGGCGGATGTACTAGAGTGAGCTGCCGTTAACTTTCTATTTTACTTTAGTGCTTTGGTTGACTTTGGCGAGCCATCTGCTAGTGCAACGAGCACTGTCCTGAGACTCACTTGGCACGTTTGCGTTTTCATATTTTGGTTTTTGAAGAGATTTAGGCGGGTTAGTAAAAAAAGTGAATTTCTGAGCCAAGTGTGCTAAAAGAGAAAATTGTGTCCACTCCATGTGTTGTGCAATTTTAGAAGGATATGAAGTGTGGCTAGCACAGCTTTGGTGATGAGCTTAGCAACTTTGAAGATGCTAAGAAAACTTTTTCTACAATAAAGCAGATGGTAGTAGCTATTGGGAGACTTGTCCTATATACTTTTGCATACTGTTGTCGTGTTATTGAGCAAAACATCCTCCAGTGTTTTTGGCTCTGGTACAAATGCTATAGGTGTTTATTGGCGGCCACAACTCCATCAGTCTATCTACGAGTAACTGTAACTGGGGAACTAGTGCCTTAAACATCTCTGCCCTAATCTTTGTCTAATAAAGTACATCTGAATACACAAATTAGCTAAACACTTTGAATTACAGTACTTTAAACTTTTTTTTTTTTACTCTTTTTACTCAGAACTTTGCCTGCACATCATGAGAAACATGTGTTACTTGAAAAATATTCCTGTACTGTCCTGCATTTGAGGCTTGAGTGCCAACAAAATATCTGTTCTCACCTACCCCCTATCCCCACCCACTTCTCTGACCTTACTTGAGATTACTCAAAAGACTCAGGACATATATAGGGTTTAGTATGTTTAGTAGCTCTTTCAGATATGATATAGTTTTCTTATTTTTGTGTCTATCCTTTGAAATACCAGATTCTGTGCATGATTTAATGTCCTTCAGATCAACTTCAAATTACAAATCCCAACACTTGCTCTTTAAGTTAGTCTTTCTGGAGTAGTAGTTTTCGCAAATACTTTTTTACTCTTATTTTAGTTATTTCTTGGAGCACTACTTTGTACTTCTACTTGAGTAAGATTATGTTGTAGTTGCGTTATTCTTACTTTAGCAGAATGTTTGGCTACTCCACTAAACTGTGTCTGTCTGTATAATTAAGTAGTTTTTGAACAATATTGCGATTTACAATAAAGAAGTAAAATAATGATATAAATGCATTAAATACTGAATACACAACAAACTATGTCTTCATTAAAGCAATATACTTCCTTATGACATGAACTTTGTATGAGATGATTCTTCTTTATTGACCATATAACCTCCAAACCATGTTATATCTAATCCCCTCCACTGCGGTCCACACAGACACTATGATTGCAGTGGATCAGCTGAGGGTAGAATAGACTGGTGAAGGTTAGCCGAGCGATGCTAGCGCCGGCGGCTACATGAGAGAGCAAAGACTGCGCGGGCCATCCCCAGTGACCTCCTGGGCCTGTCCAGATTACCACAAGTGTAACAGGATCGTCCATTTGCAGTAATGGAACACAGAGGGGCTAAGCTGGGGTTCAACTAATACTACCGGATCACCACCAACTAACTGTGCCCGTGGAGAGGGCTTATAGTCAGTCTGTGAGCGATAGTTTCCTTACCACCTTAAAATGGAAAAAGACAGGGAGCTAGCAGGCGCAGTCCCCGCTGAGAAGTAATAAGAAATGAATGTGGCACGATACGGATGCCTTCGGAGGCTGTATGTGCTGAGTGCTTTTGTTTAATTGGCTCATTTGCAAACCAATGATATGCGCTGAGAGATAATGGAGAGCCTGGATCAGAATATACAACAAAGATGAGTGAAAGATAGCTACAACAGATTCAAATTATACACTCTTTTATGTATGAAACAAAGGAATCAAAGTCTGCCGTATACAGGATCCCGAAAACTACCACAAACGTCCTTCTAGTCATGGCACAGATGAAAAGATGGTGCTTGTGTTTGTATTCAAATTGTAGTTCACAGGCAGAAGAGGGTACAAGAAAAAAGAAGTCGTCCAAGAAATGACTCAAGTAAGATGATGAAGAGTATTTTGGAAAGTACTACTGAAGTAAGAGTCATTGTAAGAGTATCTGGGCGTAACATCTGATTTATAATTTAGACTAAATGTAATGGGCAAAATGTTAAATGCTGCACAGATTCTGCCATTTCTGTAAAATAAATTGGGTAAGATAAGGCGCAAGGAACACAAATATTCGCGTAGTAATAAAAATATCAAGTGCAAGTGAAAGTATGATGCTAGAAAACTACTACAAGTACAAGTTAGTAAATTAAGTCCCCTCCATCTACTGTGTCACAACAAAACTTGTCTTCTCCTAATGATAAATAATATACTATAGTTTTACTTGTTAGTATAAGAACTATCACTTCACAGCAAAAAGGTTCTAGGTTCAGTTTCCAGATTATGTTTGGGCAGAACTTGGTGACCAAGACACTGTCTTGGCTCAAGGTAGAGAAAAGGAGATTTGTGCAGCACTGCATTGGAGGTTTGGTTAAAAGCATTTGTTCTACATAATACATAAAAACTGATGGATCTAAGCAGTCAGTTTGTTCATGGCTCACTGAATTAAAATTGAACGTTGACAGCACATCATTTTTTTTTTTTTACTTTTGAAAGCTTCTGAATTGTATTTATCAATCTCTTCAATACAGTTAGTTTCTCAGTTCTGTTTGAAAAGCCGCATTGATCGCGTTATAAAAAAGAAGCCTTCACTGTCCACTATATGAGTTTTATCATCACACTCTTTGACAATGTCTGTTACTATGGCGACTGCATTTTTTTTGTTCAGGTATGACAAACAAAAGTGTCATATCCTGCGGTTGGAGAAGAGACCATCTGTTAGGTCCTAAACAATTGTCCTGTATACGTCCATGGATTTAATAGGGCTCATATACAGAGAATATGGCAGATTTGAGGTAATTACACCAAGCAGTACAGAACTGCTGTCTGCAAGTGTCCAGTTAGCACAGTATTGGACACAATGAGAGCCAATTTGTCTGGAATGAAAAGAAAAAGTAGTCGCCTGTAATTCTTGGGGTATGGCTAAGAAGGAGATGTTAGACATGACCGCAATCATTTCAGATTCAATTCAGTAGTTACGATAAAGATATAAAAGTGAACAATCTTGTCCCCATTATTGCAATGAAAGTCAATTTGTCCGAGTGATGATGCCATTAGTTTCCATTTTTAAAAGTAGTGACGAGTAAACTATTTTCAAAGCAACTATGTCAACCAATAACCACCTATATAGCATTTGTGTATTTTGGGCTAACAACATTGCACTTAAAAGCAGATTGCTGCTAGCGATAATCACCAATCCAATATAGCAAAACAACAAAACTTGCGTTTAGGTATTAGACTTCCTCTGCTGTCGGGATCATCAGAAAATAAACAAATGAAGCACTTACTCTATGTGAATGCTAATAAAGTCATGCTTTTGCTTTTGTGATCTCAGTTTGATGGTAGAAAGAGTCCATTGATTGTGTAAAGACTTTACAAAGTGCCCGATCAAATTTTTTACCAGTGACGTAACAATTCAGTCAAAATGTCTTTAAGTGTGTTTAACCCCAACTCCTAACCACTTAATTAAAGAGCTCGTATTATGCTATTCTCTGATATTTGTAATCACATTTCCTCATCAAAAACATACATGTTGTGTTTTGTTTCATTCACATATTTTTAACACATAAACCCTGCATATTTAAGGAGTTCTTCTCTCAAACAGAAAACACTCCACCTTGTGATGTCATGTAGTAATACAGGAGGTGCTCCACTGTGTTTTTAAACTCCATACACCTTCACTAGAATCATTTGGAAGATTCCAGCCCTAGAATTACCACTGAACTAAAGGCAAAAAGTACAGGAGCTGTTAACTTGAAAAATACCACTACATGACATCACAAGGTGGATGAGAGCGTTTTGAGCTTTGGAGATGCCGAATAAGATGAATAAACCAGGATTACTCAAAGATGTGTGAATGAAACAAAGCACAACTCCAGGTAATTTTTTGAGGAAGTGTTATCGGGAGATTGTGGTTGATAATTGAGATGAATAGTTAGAAGTTTAATAATATCAGGATGTTCCTTCTTACATCTTCACAGCGGCGCAGAGTGACCCAGACAAAAGAGACCATCAGGATTTATACTTCATGATAATGAGTAGAATGGGCGTATACACATGATCTCAGAGAATGTACATTTAAGATAAAAGGACATATACAAAACACGAGGCCCTTAAACACAACAGGGAGTACAAGACGTCAGATGTATATTTAACGTAAACATAAGCTCTTTTAGGCAGTGGAAACTCCATAGAAACACATTGTTGTAAATATGGACGCACATTTGGAGAGGAAAAGGGGAATATTTCATGCTTAAAGGAAGTAACTTGGCTTAAAGATCACAAGAGCTCATTTTGTGTAATTAAATACCTTTAAGCAGTTACTAAGTCCGAACCATCTTTAATCAGCCTTTATAAATTAATCTGTTGTTTTTGTAAATGCTTCCTAAATGTTTAAAACAAAGCACAGATCTTGCAAACTAAATCAATGTGAAATTTGAATTCATTACCAGCCTACACAACATACATTATATTCTCGAAATGCAAGGAATAAGATGGTGTAAAAGTAATTGGTGGCACTTGTTGTAACTTAGCAACAGCAGACTAGCCTCTACATATATTTAAGCTGTTGATGAAAGTAGATTTACAGGCAGGAGGAGTAGACTTTTGGCACTAGACTCTTACTCCTACTCTGTATGGAGCAGCTCTCTTCAGCGCCCCTCCGCCCTGCCTGCCCACTCAGGTCTGTGTGTGTGTGGCGGCCCCTGAGCTCTCACACTTGGCCCCTGTAATTATAAAAGAGGCGCACGAGCTGGAGGACTGTGCAGTTTGGACTTAAGCACCGTGCCAATTACAACACTTTGCTCCTATAGCGTTTTTCAAGAAAGGCACAGCGGGTTTTGACTTTCTAAAACAAGGTGCAGAAAGTAAAGGGCTGGAAACAAAGTGTAGACATGAGAAAAGTAGTTGTAGTTCAATTGTTATTGTAAAGGGCCAATGTTATGCTAATTTCGGATCTATGTTACAAAGTTGTTTCCTCGTCAAAACATACCTAGAGTTGTGTTTTGTCTCACTGACACATATTTAACACACAAACCCTGCATATTTAGACTGCATTCTTCCCTCGACAAATGCTCTGTTCCACCTGGTGATGGTGGATTTTGAGCACTTTGGAGATTTAGACAAACTAATGCAGGATTACTCACTAATGGAACAAAGCACAACTCCTGGTATGTTTTTGATGAGGTAACATTATAACATGGCTAAAGCGCACAAGTGTATTTTGCTTAATATCACTGTAGAAACAACAATGATTTAGAAGGAAACACCACCAGTACAGATTATCATTGTTGGTGATTATCATTATTATATATGATTCTTGATTAAAATACCTATTTATAGTAAGCTAGTCCAAAGTTATAGCATTTCCTTTGGGTTTTTTCTAAGCAACAAAACTCTGGCCTAAAAGAGCGAATGCAAACCGCTAAATGAATTGCATACATTTGGGTGAGTTGGTACACGACCTGCTCGGTTCATTATAAAACCAGAGCCTGAAATGACTCTGCTCTCTTTATCCAGGATGCCTCCATTACCCAAATGAGGCTGCGCTCTGCTAGCTCGCTCCAATGTTTCTCTGTGTTTAAACGGCGCATCCGGGCCAGGCTAAAAGGTGCAAAGTGCAAACAGGGCAAGCAGACGAAGAAGGGTGGAAACTCATCTGTTTGGGCGGCTACAAGTGAATCTGCGCCGCGCTCTAAGAACATAGGCTTTAATAATTGAGCTGAAGATAATGGCGGTGCATTAAAATGAGAAAGCCTTGTTAAATTCTGTCTCTTCTCTAAAGCACTGTGCCAAGAGCTTAAACTACAGTGGAATATTAACAAGCTGCTTTTGATTCAGGGAGTAATAGTAAATAAAACGCTGAGAGCTGCCATGCTGATATTGTGTGTGAATATTATTGCCCACACTGTTACATAACTAAATATACAAATATATATGCTAATGCTATGCTAAATGCAGGGCTATAATAATGTTGTGCCATTTCTAATTGCAGGACCCCTTAACACTGATTATATATAAATTAAATCAGTTTATTTCATTATTTAAAGGCCTTGACCAGTATTGCATTATACTTGTTCACATTGGATTTTTATTGAAATTTCACTTGAGTCTGCTACATACTTATAATCTATGACAGCCATGGATCATTATGTTAAAATTTGGGCATTTTAAACTGCAATTTTGAAATTCTGTTGGTTGGAGATGTCGGAAATCTCAGACGACAAAAAAGTCGACTGGTCTTTTTTCAAGATTTCTTCAAGCACATGCATGATGGGTCACAGAGGTTTTGGCAAAAGCACAAGAAAAATTAGAGGAGAGTGTACTATAAAGCTCAGAAAACCAAAGTGCAGAGCCTTTAAAGCTGGAGACTGGTTGGAGTTGCCTTATGACGCTCCATAAAGATGCCCAAGTATGCCAAGGAAGAGGATTCACAGTGCAAAGGTGCTTCCAATAACACAGTGGTTGGAGTTGCCTTATAAAACTCCAGCAGTTGAAATCTTTAATGGAGAAGTTGGCTGGTCCAGCATCAAGCCCATTGAAATATCCTTTGGGGAACACAAATGAGACCCCAACAGAAATGTCGAGAGAGAACAATCAATCAAACAAACAAACAAACAAAACAAGCGCAGAGTAACTAAGGCAAGTGAAGATTTGGCATTGGCGTTGACTTACGATGCAGCCAAAGTAGAGATTCACTTTGGCGATGTGGACTGGTCAAGTGTCAAGCCTGCTTCAATAGGAAACACGGAAAGTGACATCCCATCTTGAAAATGCACCCGTTACTGAATCACAAAACGTCCTCCAGTAACCAAGACAATAATAGTGTACCCAGGACCACAGATCTGACCTGTAACTTGGTCAGACCTGCTTGTTCCCATGTAGGTAGACAGGTTTAATGCTATAGTGCTGTAGTATATTCCAGGCAAAACAACAATTTCCATAGAAACAAGCATGGTAGATCAGAAAAGTTACACCGTTAACTATAACCCATATCTTTCGGCTCTAAAGTGACTTGGAGCCAGAAGCGCCTCCATGTTTATTCCATATTTGGAACACGGCAGCTAGCGGATTAACTATGTCCATTTATACATACTAGCACAGTCTATGAAAAATACCAAGACTGGTCTACAAAAGGTAACTCAAAGTTAGTAACACATTTTTCATACTGCAAATAATTTCCACTATGTCTGGACACACTGGATATCATATTCTAAGAGCATCTGAACAGTCTCTCATCCCTCATTTCCATACAGTGGGTCCGCCTCACTGCCCCTGTGATAAATGAATCTGATTTGGTGTCACTTTTCTTCTTTTAATTACTTGCTTTTCGGCGCAGCACTACATATTAATCATCTCATTAAATGCTAAAGAAGTTGCTTGTACTGGCTTGTATATGTACGGGGAAATGTTGCATCATGGGTGTAGTATTTTTTGTAGCTTATTAGCAGAAATAGGTGTAGTTCTTCTCACTGCGGGGGGCAAGGATTTCCAAAACTCGCTACTGACCTCGTATGTCTGCGGGGTATGTGAGTAACAAGGTCCCCCGAGAACTGCATCTGCAAATATACCTGTTTAAGTCTGCGTTTCATCTCCCCATGCCCTACACACCTATTCTTCATATTATTCATCGCATTTAAATAAAAGAGAAATCACTTGCACTTTGACCTGTCTTGATTTGACTAAAATAGATTCATTATATCAACACGTAGGGCTCCCATGGGTGCTGGGAAGATTTAAGGACGCATGCGTACTGCTTTATGCTCAATGGGAGTCCAGGGTATTTTTTATTGCATTCAGCTGGATATGTAAAAATATGAGCATACTGCTGGCAATATGTAAAACAGCAACATATTTAGAGCCTTATTCAAACTGTGCCTGGCTAAAGTTAGTCGACTGAATGTGTGTGTGTGCTGGTACTGAGGGTATAGAGGACATTAACAAGAAGCCAGTTAGCAGCATACATGGGCAATAGATGGTAAACAAAATACTAAATACTAATAAATAATTCATTTGTTTGGATTTTCCCAAAAACAGTATTGAGGTTCAGGTATTAATATCCAGGAAATTGGATTGGTCGCCATTTCTGCCATGTTTACAGAAGACAGTTACGCTATTTTTCGTATGTAGGTAACTCATTATCATAATTTTGTTCCATCTAAAACACAATATTGAGCTAAAACAGCTTAGTAATACAAACTGGTCCATTGACTTCCTGTTCAGAACTGGAGAACTGAAAATGCCTACATGACATTTTAATATTGCATCCCACATTTTGTAATAATTGCAAGTAACTGCAGGGCTGTAGGCGGGGATGGGGGTAGTTGGAAACAGAAATTTCCTCGGCACTCAAATGCAAGCCAATACAGGATTTCAAAATAATACAGGATTTCAAAATCCAAAATCCAAGTCAAAGCCAAAGATGAGGGAAAACCATCAACCAACTTAAAGGAGAACTCTGGCACATTTTAAGCTAAAGTCCATTGCTAGAGGTGGTCGAATACTGTCAGAAGCCAAAAAACGACACACATCAGTGTTGCCTAGGTGGAGATCCCGCTGTGGTAGTGAGTCTGTCGGCGATCGAGTCTTTTGGGCTTTCGCAGGCGCTGTGAGAAATCAAAAAAGATAAGGCTAAGGCTGCTTGTAAAGTTGTTTTATAACATTTCCAGACCTCTAATGAGTGAGCGTTTAGTTTGTTAGACTCGTGGCTATGTTGTAAGATGGGTTAGAAAGTGGTGTTAAGCCTCTTCTGTGCAAATTGGCGTTTTACGTGGAAGTTAAGACCTTGCCCAAATCACTATGCTAGCTTGTTACCTTGACAGACTCATTACCACAGTGAGATCTCTGCCGAAGCAACACTGATCTGTGCTGTTTTTTGGCTTCTGACAGTATTCAACCACCTCTAGCAATGGACTTCAGCTCCAAATGTGCCAGTGTTCCCTTTGAAAGCCTAATAGTACACAAATAATACAGCAGGCTATTTACAATGACAAAAATAAACCTTGTTTGGGATATAAAACAGACTATTAACAATGAAATCCACTGCTTTTAAAGTTGTATTTGTCAGAGTGCGGCTGACAGCGCACAGGTGCCTGCTTAAATACCATGTCATATCATTATTATTGAGGGAGCAAAGATGTCCCACAATAAAACATGCCACATTGAGTTATCCCACCTTTGACATTTACGCACAGGGCCATTACTTTAGCTGATAATTAGTGATGACAGGGTAGAATACTGTGGAGAAAGAAGTTATGAAGCTTTGTGTAACTAATTATGGGGTTTGAATTATCTGTTACTGTAGGCGAGAATGAGTGAGTGAGTCAGTCAATTATATATGGATACAATACAAAGACGATAATTTGGGGTAATTTGGATGTCATAGCAAATAAGTCATAACCTTCAACAAAACAATAGTGTAATTTAATATACACAGTAATCAGTCTCATGCCTTAAAGGTTCTATATTATATAACAGATACTTTTTACCTTTTCTTAAGTAAAGATTAGAAATTTCCAAAGATGAAATTATCCAACTGATTCTAGCTATGGTGTAAGGGCTACGGACAGAGCAGCTTCCTGTATTACCACATGACATCACAAAGTGGAATAGAGTGTTTTCTGTTTGAGAGGAATATGCAGGATTTATGTGTTAAACATGTGTAAATTAAACAAAATATAACTCCAGGTATGGTTTTGATGAGGAAACAACATTAATATGGACTCTTTAAACAAACAAAAAAAGGGCAACACCTCCTGTCCTAACTTCACCAGTCTATCTTTATCTGGATTTGCCATCTAAGTAGAGATTTGCATGGCTACCTTACATAAATTGTATGTTGTCCTTACTGCTAAAACCCTTTTCAGTTGTTCCGGGCAAGAAGCTCCCATATTCTTAACGTTATAATACTTTATAAAAAAAATGTATATATTAAAATACAAAGTTCAAATGGAAGAGCTACCTATAAGTGGCTCTCACACTTTTCAAACCAGCTAAGAAAGGATTTGATGTTCCGAGTATAATACTAAACTTCAGTAACAAGGTTTTAGACATTGCTACTAAAGATATTACAAAGAACTTACACTGGACAAAAAGGAAGACCAAAATGTGGAATCCATTATATTTGACCTATTGGTACTTGGCAGTGACGTTGCGCTGGAGGTGTTCTACATGTATGTGTATGGCTCATCAGTTACCATACTGATGTATTGTACACATTAGCAAACACAGTCAACATGGATTTAAATAACACATTTTCAGGAGTCTGTGATCAATGTGAGTCAGTCATATGTCAGTTCTTTCTGGTCAAATTGTGTTAAAATAAAGCTCAGACTTGAGTATCAGACCTTCAGACACAGCATGCCTACAGTTAGCATCACACCTCCAGGAAACATTCATGAGATCAACTGCAAATTATCAATATCCTTTTATATCTTCAACCAAAACCAGTTGAATTCACCAGCTGAGTACAAACCAGTCGCTCATATCAATACAAAAATCAAATAACTATTCCATTCATAACGCTCTACTCTCCCATCGAATTTCATTAAAAACCCGCAACAAGAACCACCACTTGTAGTAATATCTAACCTCCACGATTCCGTAGTACAAGGAAGGGATCAATTATGGTTGGAAAAACAGACTTTAAAGAATAAACCTCATGTGAGCAATATTTTACAGGGAGCCACTCATGCGTGGGGGAGATAGGGCTTAGCGGCCGATAGCGCTGAAGGCTAGCTCTGATACGGCTACATACCAACGCCTGGGCTTGTTTACTGGTGGCAGCTCTAGATAAGTTCCACCTTTTTATCTCCTTTAGCGTTGGCCAAGATTCTAACGCAATTCCATTTTTAAAAAGGAAAAAAAATTCATTGATGTGAGTGTCCAAGGCAAAAAGAAACAGGAGACTCTGAATATCTTACTTCAAGCTGAGACAGAAATTTCACATGAATAAAAGTGCATATGAAAGTTAAACTACTACTAATTTCACCAAACTTTACTACAAATCTTACCTGGTTTTGCCTTGTTTTCATCCTTGATTTTGACTTATTGTTCATCATCATGGACAGCAGATATGACATACGTAGAGGTAATTCCTAGTAACCATAATGTTACCAAGGGCCAAAAACTGGTTAAACTACACAATAGTGAATAGTGAACTGAACAAATACAAAAACTTTCTGATTGTAAAGGCACATAGCAATGTTGCAGTACAGTTTACTGGCTTAAAACTGTGAAAAACAGAACTACCGTATTTTCTGGACTATAGAGTGTACCGGTATATAAGCCGCATCCACTCTATTTTTTTTTTATTTTTTTTAAAGATATACAAGCTGCAGCCGGGCTATAAGCCACTGATATCCATGTTGAAAAATTTGATATTTACTGCATATACAGAACGATTTTGTACTGTAAAAGTACATTTATGTACCTGAACAGATTCTTTCCGAACAGTGCCTTTTAACACGGCAGCAACTGTGCTGATTAAAACGAGGTCAAAAACAGAAAAGAACCGGTAATTGACCTTCATTTCTCCTGTGCAGTGAAACCACAAGTCACTTTAATCATCTTCCTGAAACCATTGACGCCGAGCTTACATGCAGCAGCACGGTAGAGGTCTGCGAGAGGCTCCCGCCCGCTCCCGCATTCTTCAGTACCGCTCCAATGTTACCCGCAATAAGCTTTCAGAATGTGTCCCGCGCCGCGCTGTTTTGTGTTGGGTCCCGCGGGTGCAGGGCTCTACAGCACGGTTTCCTTCCTGGAGCAAGATCAATGGCCTTCAACTTAAAACTTGCATCATACAAACTCCTTCGTGTGCTTTTCATGATGAATAAATAAATAAAATAAAAAATAGCGTATTCTTTTTTGCATTAATTTTCCGTCTATCTTGTTTTTGAAATTCCAGTTAGAGCACCCCTAGCGGTGGAAGAAAAATCCACAGAATAGCCGCACCTTTGTAAAAGCCTCATGGTTCAAAGCCTGGGAAAAAAGTAGCAGTATACATTCTGAACATCCTAAAATTATTCACCACTATTTATAATTGAGACCAGTGTGAAGTTTTGCCATCACACTGAAGCTGATAACAACTGCTAACACACACTTCCTGCTTATCGGACAATAAAACACTTTGGTGCATACAGTTCACAAAGGACTTATTTTGACCTCAAGAGCTGCTTATACAATATGTCTGTACTGGCTCAAATACATGGAATAAAAAATACATGGAAAAAAATTTGGTACAGGCTCTTTGAAATGTTTTCTGATTGGCCAGTAACAATATAATATATGTTCATTGCATTTTCACCCCCTAATTTATCACCCCTAACTATCCAAATGTGGATGAGCTGAGTGTCATTTTTGTAGCTTTTGGACAAAGTTGCAGAGAAAAACCTGGACTGGGCCAAGTCCTGGATGTGTGTCTATTGCTGGCGCTCTGCGGGGTCCAGCTGTAGGACCCTCTCACCTGCCCCAGCCTGCCCCAATCAGGCTCACTGCACCTGGGATGATTACTGCGGCTGATCAGGCCCGGTCCTGGAGCTCAGAACCAGGGGCACGCTACGCCACAAAAGCAGGCTTACACAGTCTACACGACACCACAAAATCCTATAGGTTTTTCAACACGGATTTTGTTAAAAGCAAGAAATTAAACAAAATTATAGTCACTGGAATACATAATTATTAATAGAATGACTTCTTTGTTCCAGTAAGTCATATTTAAAATGTCTGCTTAATATTGTACACAATTTAGAATGGCCTGTATTATTAAATGTCAAACAACAATATCATGAAGCATTAGAATATATTAAATGGCATTGTACTTTGCCTAAACACATTGTTTTGCTAAAAAGGCCACTTATTAAGACCATGATCCTTTGCTCTATTTCAGTGTATCCAACATATACAAGAAATTGCTGTTGTTTAACATCTATAATCTTTTGTAATTAGAGGGGAGTGATAGCACTTCAGACCTGTCAGCACATTTTCAGAGGAAAAGAAGCACATAAGCAGATATTATGTCCTGGTTTATGCTTAATATCTCTGTAATTGCTGGGCCTATTTACATGAAACAAAATTGGCATAAAGTTTAATGTCTTCTTTGACAGTAAAAATGAACTTGGCTAACATATTTTTGTCAATATGGTGTGAAAAACAGCTGTAAAGTGGCATTATTTAAAGACACTTTTTGTAGATAGAAGGCGCTTAATCCGCAATGTTAATATTTTAATTTGTGGAAGTATGGATGTCCTGTTTAGTAATTTTGCCCATAGAGTTCTATAGTCTCCCCACACATCTGAAATTGTAACATCAAATTCTATAAACGCAGTATAACCATCAAAGTTCTTAGATTAGCATAAAATGAACATCAAATGACATTATAATCGCTAAAGAATGTCTGAACAAATTGAAGCCCCTCCTGTACAGCACTGAGAGCAGATTGCGCACCCACCTGGCACCACCTGAGGAAGCCATCTCTCCTGCCTCCGTCTGCTCCGTCTGATACTGGCATCTCCACGGCAACAACCAACATCTTCATCCCCCTCCATCTTCCTCCTCCTTCTCTTCCCCGGGCCTGGAAATGTACTGCGGGTTGAAAACAAACAGCAGATTAGACCCGAGAGGCGCGCACCGTCGCTACAGGAGCAAATTGGGAAGTGAATGAAAGGAAAATCAATTATGCCCAAAGCCCTTATTAAGAATTAGCAGTGGAGTGGGGCTTCCAGAGCTTTTGTCGTGTCTGATTGTGGCGGAGTGGCGTCCCGCGCAGAAGCACATTTGTTTGTCTCACTATTGGCCCAAAGGGGAGCGCTTTCAAATGAGTGCAAACAACGCGCAACTTTTTCCAATTTGCACGCTGGTGTCACCAGAGGATGTGGGACAGGGGGTGGGATAGTGAAGGAGGCAAGAGACAGGGACCGCAGTGTACTACAGTGCTACTCCGAAGATGAAAGGGGAATAATTGCTATGTACTAGTTGAACTTTATGTGGTCTATATTACGCTATTTTCTGATGTTGTAATGTGGTTTTCTTGTCAAAAACAAACCCGGAGTTGTGTTTTGTTCCATTCACTTATGTTTAACACACAAATCCTACATGTTTGCTCCTTATTCTCTCAAACTGAAAACACTTTGTTCCACCTTCTGATGCTCCTCTGTGTTTTTAAACTGGATGATTTCAGACCTGGAATCGAACTAAAGGTAAAACGTAGTTGGACTTCATGACATCTTCAAGGTGGAACAGAGCATTTTTGAGCTTTGGAGATGTAGATAGACTAATAATTACATCTTACTCAATCATGAATTAAACCTGAAATAAACAAAACACAACTCCAGATATGTTTTTGATGAGGTAACTGCATTACAACACTTCTTAAAGCTCACAAGAGTCAATTTGGCATAATATAAGACCTTTAAAAATAACTAAAGACTTAGAGTAATACAAGTATCCAAGTGTCTCAAACCAACACCATCAAACTGAGAATGACTTCTGGGTGAGACCCAAAACATCTTCATTTAAAAAACAATGTCCAGATAACTACCTCTGAAACCTTCTCTACACTGAAGTCTTAACATAAACATAAAAGTGGTTTATTGCTCTAAGTTTAAAACAGCGATCTCTCATTTTAATGTTCTATTGCAGTGGGTTCCAAAATGGGGGCTTAAGAAGGACATGGAGAGATGATTTCAAACTGTAATCTTAAAATGATGACAGCATATTGAATCTGGGGGTCCTGGCCTGAAAAGAAAAGTCGATTGCATTTGTCAATCATTTAAAGAGGCTGTTGATAAAGGAGGGACATTGGTATATCAGAAGAGATCAGAACAAAATAGTGAATACAAAACAAAAAAAGAAGAAAACTGTAAAGTAATTTCCAGTCTCATCTGGCAAAAACAGAATATCCGCTAAGTTAAAATAATAATGCTGCATCAGTTTTATATAGCGCTTTTCAGGAAACTCAAAGACGCTTTACAGAGCATTATTCATTCACTCCAGACCCGGTGGTGGTGCTACTATTGTAGCCACAGCTGCCCTGGGGCAGACTGACGGAAGCGAGGCTGCCAATCTGCGCCATCTGCCCCTCCGATCACCACCATCACTCACACACACACCACTTTCACACTAGGCAATGTGGGTGATGTGCCTTGCCTAAGGACACAGCGACAGTTTTTGTGACTGGCGCCCCAAATGATTTGAATTCAGGACATTAATACTTTCCTATTTGAATTTGGTAAGAGTTTACTCTCAAAAATTTAATTAACTTGTTTCAAAAGGTTTCTGACCCGTTTCATAACATTACTGTTTTCATTTCAGTTTATTTCAGTTTAATTTATTTTGTAAACACAGGTAAACTACTGCATGTCACACAAATTGAATTAGTCAAAACTAATTAAAAACACATTCATACTAACCTTAAGACTAACCCAAAGTCATTTTAGGTCATTTTTTTTTTTAGGTTTTTGTAGATTTTACTTTGGACTAAAGACGCACCAATCCAGCTTTTTCAGTATTACAGCTATCTTATCTGTATCTGCCAATACCTGATATGAACCGATACAAGTGCAGAGACTGAAAAGGAAAATAAAATAAGACAGGACTGATCCAAATGTAATATGACTTAGACAAACTTTACTGTTACACAAGGGAAATTACTTGGACACAGTAGCTCACACATCACAATATAATATAATAACAAAGAAAAAATATATAACTGGCAAAAGACTGGTGTCAAAAACTATATAAATGTATATGTACACATAAAATTGAAAAATAAGTAATAACTATATTTCAGCTATATCCAAGAGGTCGTAGGGAAAAACAGTGCATAGATTTTATAATTGACAGGACAGAAGGTTAACTGTAACATCTAAAACCTAGCGTTTTTTTTCCTACATTTTCCTCACACGTCTTTTTAGTATTATGTCTTTCCAAATAATGCGTAATAGTTTGATTTACCTTGACTTTCTGTATTTCGCCTGCTGGTATTGTCAATCAGCCAACAACAGGACACGGACACTGCAGTCACCCACCGGCCACTGTTCGTTTTTCTGTTCTGTACAAAATAAAGCGAAGTTAAGTTCAAGGGACAGTCACACACACAGAGATCCACTGCCAATTTGGTATGACTCCAAACTTCTCCTCTTTTATATCCTGACAGGTAAAAATGGCCGCTTTCCTTGTTCAATACATTTAAAGTTAATTGAATTGAACGAGAATGCGAGGTAATTTAGCTCTTAAGTAAAGACACTGGCATGCTGAATAGAGGGTCTAATGGGGCTCATATATCAGGAGCTCAAGACCACACAGGACAGTAATTAGTCAAGAAAAACATCAAAATAAATGGAAAATAAACCGACATGTTTTGAAAGATAAGATTTGGGGTTTGACTTTGAGGTTTTTGAAGTGTCTTTTGGCCATTAGTTCTTATCTATGCGTCCTCTGATCTTTATAGGAGCTAAAAGACAAACAGAAGAGATGGCATTAAGATGTGAGAAGGAGTAATGGGAGCGAGTCATTCTGATAAGAAGACGTCCTATATAACATCTTAAATAACATCGGAAATAGATGTAATATGCGGACACCTTATAAGACTGTAAATTATAAACAATATTCAACTTCCACATATTATTCAGTTGCAAAAGTCCTTTTTTCCAGCAGAGTTTTTACCCTAAGCGAACCAAGAAGTGAGCAAAACTACATCTACTTCTAACAGAGATAAGATTAAAACATTTACTGTACACGCCTTTAAACACAGTTACATCTTTTACTTTATTTGCCCGACAGTTAAACTAAAGAAAACTAAAGCTGAATGTGATGCAGTGAGCGCTTCTACCCAGTGACAGCCGTGAGGCAGAGACAAAAGACCAGAGAAAAGGACAACCCCGGACGGGAAACAAACTATGCAGACGCCTGATAGTTTGGATTTTGCAGGAGTTACAACTTGGATTTGATTTGTACAGCTCCTGTTTGGTAAAACGAATGCATCAGGACAAATTCCGGATCTATGCTCTGACAATAAAGCATTATCTAATCTAATCTGAATGTTTACACGGTGAGAGAAGCCAACCGTGGGACAAAGCCACGCGTTCCCTCTCGCACAAAGGTGGATTTGGCTTTATCTGAGCAGGACATCGCTGCAGTGAGTAAAACTGAAGTTCCAGTGCGTCGCTCGCGTTCATGAGCTGGACATAGACACAGACACGCAATAGCCACATAGCTGCGATACATTTTTATTACTTTATTTCTGTATTTAATTTTTATACGCCCGTTGTAATAAGACGGGACGTATTATGGTATGGCGCTGTCCGTCCGTCCGTCCGTCTATCCGTCTGTGGACACTTCAAAGCTTTGTAGTGTCTTTAAGTTCTGTTGCTGCAATCTGATTGGTGGAATTCCGATTCTAGAATGTGATGATGTCATACTCATACTCCTACTGCAAGAGCCAGATTTCCCTATTGATTATCCATCCGTCTGTCTGTCCGTCTGTCCGTCTGTCTGTGGACAATTTCTTGTCCGCGCTCTAACTCGACAACCGTCTCACCTAGGAATGTCAAACTTCCAAACTGCACCAACAATTCATCTTTAACTAGGTTTGACAAATTCTAACTTAATTCTATATACAATAATTCAAAGTACGGGCGTATTTTGCCCCGCTGGAGGAGCTCTTGTTTATTTTGTGTCTAAGTAATTTCCCTTGTGGATCAGTAAAGTTTGTCTAAGTAAAGGCGTCACGTGCTGCTAGTCGTGATGTAGAGCAGATTGTGTTGGTGGACATGGAGGCAGCAGGTTCATGAGATTATAGATGTAATCAGCAGTGATGCACTCAACAGGACAGTGCGGTCAAACTGATTAGCACCAATAGCCCACATGTTGCTGCTATAACGTTACTTTCTTCAACAATAATAATAACAAGTTGTTTGTGCTGGTGGCAAAGGCCAACAGTATAAACGCAAAATCGTATCTGCATTTCTTGAAAAAAATTAATAAATCAGCACCTCAAAATTACAAAAATTACATTCCCGCGGCTATGTTACTATGACAGCAAAACACTGCTCTGGCCTCTGAATATTTTGACAGTGCAAATACACACAATGCAGCAAATAATTAGGAGGCTGGAATGCGTTACAAAAGTGAAGAATAAAGAACTGACCGCTGCAAAGTGTTAAAAAGTTTAAAATCTAGTTCTGTTCTTTTTTTTTATTTTTAAAGGTGCACTGAATAACTTTTTGGTGAGGGGTGCGTCACCTGCTGCGTTCTATGGATATGTCATTGCTCTGCCTGGAATGTTCCACAGTATGGCATTAAACAGCTCTACCTTACTTTTTTTCTTAATTACAGGTGGTTTTATAGCTCAAAAATGTCTAGAAAAACAGGCATTCTGACTATGAGCATGGTCGCCTCTCCACAGATCTGACCTGTAACTTGGTCCGGTTTGGTCTCCATGAAGATAGAAAGGTTTAAAGCCATACTGAGAAACATTTCAGACAAAGCAATAAAAAGCATGTGAAGCATCCTCAGAAAAGTTCCACAATGCACCTTTAATCTTAAAATCCATCCCGTTACACCAGTATCTACCATTACCCAACACAGATTTCCCACCCTGACCATCACAAATGACCCTGATCCGGTCCTGACTGTCCCCTCCTTGTGTCTCTCTATGTGACAGTGTGAGGACACGACCTGTACATCCACCCACAGCTGCTGCCCGCTCCACCAGCTGCTCCGTGGCGCCCGCCTGCCACAGCGTCGAGTCCCGTCCGCCAGCAGGGGGCAGCGGACCGGAGAGCGCGCGAAAGTCCGCGTTGACAGCTCCCGACCTGGGGAGGAAGAGCGCGGGGTGGAGGGTTGGGTGAGGGCCAGTCGGAGCAGATGTTACGCGTTGATCGTGGGCTGAGGGGGAAGCTAAGGGGCCCGGGTATTTATAGAACGGTCAGATGTGGTCGCAGAAGATTGTAAGGTAGGTTACAAGGGCGGTTCAGTTAGAACGATGTTTTTGTTGCTCATAGTGTTGGCAAATTTCCAAATTTTTGGAAAATAATTACACTTTATTTTATATTGAATTAGCGATGAGCAAATGAACACAGACCTGACGACTACTCAATGTATGATGATGCATAATTAATATAGTTTAACAATTCTGCCGGTTGTGGTGATTTACTGTCCATAATTGCTTTGCCTGGAATGTTTCACAGTATGGCATTAAACCTTTCTATCTTCATGGAGAAAAATGATGCCATGAGGTCAAGTTATAGGTCAGATCTTTGGAGAGGCAAGCCTGCTCACAGTAAGAATTCATTCAATTCATTCCCCCCTAACCAATAGAAACAGCTGCAACTGAATAAATGCAATATACAGAAGGTTCATGTTATTTACATCTTCAAACAGGCAATGTAGATAAAGTTGTCTTGCCCAAGGACACAACAGCAGTATGCGATGCCAGTAGCTGGGATTGCACCATCATCCTTCAGGTCATTTTAAGTCAACTTTCAAAAGAGATGCATCCAAATGAGCAATTCTCCACCTTCCATTGAACATCTCATTTTGTACTGATAATATTTTTGCTTGTTTCACTTCACCACAAAATGAGTGGTTCTGCTATTAAAACCAGAATTTACAGTATCATAGAAGTGAGATCTGAGAAACCCGATTAAATAAACTCCAGTAATGAGGCGAGAGCGGCCGATCTGTAAAACAAAGTGGAAATGTTCTCTGATTCTCACAAAATGTCAAATAAAAACTGAACCTTTGAAAAGAAATTACCTCTAAGCACTCATAATTAAAATTTCATTAAGTCTACGCCGCTTTATGACCTTTCCAATGAATATCAGAGTACTTCCTCAATTGGCATAACGTCTCCAAGTTTTATTTTAAAACAGGAAATGATGAGGGAAAGTAAAGCAATTTGCAGAAAGTTCACTGCAAGAAGGTGGATCATTAAATAAACTTCTATTAATATCATTTTTAGGTTATTTTGACTTCAGAAAAATGCATCCTTTGATTCAATCTAATGTAATGTTTTATGATCACATTTGAATAATATAACTACTTACACTGAAGTAGTTCTCAGTGGTGGAAGGTAATGATGTACAAAAGCATCTGAACTTTACAGTCGATACTTTTTACTTTTCCTTCACTACATTTGGAAGCCTTTACTTTCTACTCCACTACATTTTAGATCTGGACTGAAAAGTAAAAAGTACTTTTCTTTGTGGTTTGAGATCTGCTGAAATGGCTTTTTAGTACATTTAATTTTAGTTTCCATCCCGACTTGGAGCAACACAATACACAAAAATGCCAAGAAAAGGTCAATTGAATCACTTAAAGTCAGCTAAATTCTTTATCAAAACCACATTTCATTATTTGTTCTAATAATCTCTGCAAAATACTTTTTACTCTTTAAGTACTATTTTAGAACAGGTACTTTAATACTTAAGTAGTTTCATGTGATACTTCAGTAACTTCTTGCCCTTGTACCTGCACTTTTATTTAAGTAAAAAAAATACTTCTGGAGAATTACAGGAAGAAGACATCACAAAATCGAATAAAAAACAACTGGTCTCACTAAATCCTGCAGCCAACATTTTCCTACAAACCACGGAGCTTCTTCAGGGCTTTGTGTGAGAGACTGTGGCCCCGGCAGATGCAGCGCTGGGGCTAACTGGTGTCAGCTCCCGATGGTTCTCTCCCACAATCAGAAGGAAATCACCGAAAAACTCCAGGCTGAATCAGTTGAAGGAGTTCTTGAGATGTCCGGGAAGAAGATATTGTCACGAAATTGAATGAAAAACAACTGGACTCACTAAACTCCTGACTTGGTTGGTTGCTACTTGTTTAGTAGAAAAACACTGGCTGCAGGGGTTTAGTGAGTCCTGATGCTTTTGACTCAATTTCGTGATCTTAACTATTTAAGGTTAATCTTTCTAACCACCCCAGTGGAGCGTCTGACACCTGCTTGTCCCCATGGTGATTTTTTGGCCTGAATATCCACAGTATGGCAATAAGCTTTTCATTTCAATAGAGACAAGCACTGACAAGGCCAAGTTACAGGTAAGATGTGCGAAGAGGCAAGCCTGCTCTCAGTAAAATGCTAACTTTAATGCCATGCTGTGGAATATTCCAGGCAAAGCAATACTCCACCAAATTACAAAGTGCACTTTAAGCATAATCTAAGTAAATTACTGTCAAAATTACTGTTGAACTTGTGAACCAACTCTGCAATTCCTACAATAGACAGATAAACAGATAGATAGACATAGATAGAGATACAGATACTTTGGCTGGATAACTGGCAAGTAACTATTTTGAAAGCATTTCGTCACGGTGACCAGTGAGCAAAATGGTGAACTACTTCGTCCATTTTAGACTTTGCCTTGTTAATACTTTGTACAACAGACAGCAGATCTCTGTTGTTTTGCCGTACCCTGAGCTGACCCCAGATCTGTGTTAGAACACCGCAGTGACATTGTTGACTTGAATGTGATAGAAGAGGGTAGAAGTCTGTCAGATGAGCCCACCCCCAGCGCTCCAAGCCCACGATAAGCACAGAACATCATTTAGTCTGTCAGCCCAACCACGTCCCAATATTCAGAGGAGCCAGAGCTGCAGCCTGAAACACGGCTTCCCCCAGGGGCCACTACGAGTAATGCTTACAAGTGGACTGAAATAAGAACAGGAGGAGAAATAGTAAGATACTTTTGATTTATGGCATAATTATCTAGCCGAAGCAGTAGTTTTACATATAAACTCACAAAATCAGGTGAAATACTTTTTAAGCTCCATCTGTTCCTAAACACAACACTTGTATCAGTGTGGATACAGCAGGTGCAGTTCTGACCTGAGACAAGTAATGTTCTTATGTGCTAGCACTTGGCAATAGGACACTTTTAAGACTTATTTATTTATTTATAAGAAACTTTATGGACAGAGACTGAGAGAGAGATAAAGAGGTCTGGCCTACAGTTCTATCTTTAAAGTTCGCTCTGACATCATTTTTAACACATGCTAAACAATCGCCAGTGAATGACAACATGAGCTGCCATGTTTTATGTGCACATATAAACTACACCAAATACAGACTCCATCCATCCATCCATCTTCTCCCGCTTAATCCGGCTGGGTCGCGGGGGCAGCGTGCTGCCCAACACTCATAGCACCTGACCCCCCCATGAACCCCTCTGCAGGTGGTGAGCCCACAGGAGGGTGGACAACATGGTCCTTGATGTTAGTTCATAGGGGTGCGGGCATGTTTTGGGTTGATGGGGGAAACTGGAGTACCCGGAGGAAACCCATCCAGACACGGGGAGGAACATGCAAACTCCACACAGAAAGGCCCGGGCAACCCGGGGATCGAACCCGCAACCTTCTTGCTGTGAGGCCTGAGTGTTGCCACTCAGCCACCTGGTCATGTTGCACTCTCACATATGACCACTAGGTGGTATCGACATTATAATTATAATCGACAGTAATCGATTATTCTGTCGATTATTTTTGTTCGAATAATCGAGTAATCGTTTGTTATTGTCGTGTCTACTTTGCACATGTTAAGTACACACCACGTGCATTGACAGATACACGTGTTTTGGACATGAAAAACGTAATTATCGCTAGGCTAAGGTTGACTTACCTCGCGGTTTCTTTTCCACTTGATGTAATGTACGGGTGCTTTCTGTTTAGATATTGTAGCATCAGTGTTGAGAAGGTGACTTTTAAAATGTTCCACTACAGATTACAGATCCCAAAATGTAGTTTGTGACGTAATCAATTAAATTACTTAAAGTGAGTAACGTAATCTGAATACTTTGGATTACTTGATATTGTCATGATTTTTAAAACTACATAAATGTAGCAACCAAATCCTGCAAATTCTTGTTTGGTTTTAGACCTGGATTAGTCCTGGTTTTAGATCTGGTTTAGACCTGCTTTAGACCTGGCTTAGTCCTGGTGTGAGTTCTGGTTTAGAGGCGCACAGGAGGAAGCGCGGTCCACGGAGTGTACGCGACAAGACACAATCCACGCGCAGAGTGCGCGGCGTACGGGAGATGAGGAGGGCGCGGTGTACCGGAGCGTACCGCGCAGTCCTCATCTCCTCCGGTATACCGGAGGAAATGAGGAGGAGGTTATGCTCTTATTATACATCCATGGGCGCCGCACTGTTGTGTGTACAGTGAAGTGCAGTGGTCGTGCGGAAACTTTACCTCTACCACAAAAGGTTCCGGCCATCGCCGAGCGTATGAAAATAAAATGAAGCATCGAGGCAAAAAAAATAATCGATGCATTTTTCTAATCGATTTAATCGATTAACTCGATGAATCGTTTCAGCCCTAATCGACATTATTGCAGTCTGACAGTGTGACAGAAGAAGAGCAGAGAGCAGAGGTGAGCCTGAACAAAGGCTGAGGGGAAGGGGGAACAAGGTTCACATCTGCCATCTACTGGTGAAAAAAGTAGAATAAAACGTACAAATAACTTTAAACAGTAAAAATGGGGCTGTATATAAAGTCTTTTTCCAGTTAGGTTTATTTTAATAATTTGGTTTTTTCAAGGTATGATTAAAAAGAATGGGTAGATGAGAATTTTGATGTGTATTGGTAATTGATAAATGGTCACAGTTTTATATAGTGTGGCATCTGTTACACTACACTGGCCTTTCCCAGGATGATTATTTCCTTATCTTTGGGACCACCAGTTTGGAGCATTAAGGGGTCAGAGGTTAGGAGGACGTGCATCCTAAAGACATCTGGCAAGCGATACGATGGTGTCAATTAATCATAATTGGGTAATAAATGGAGAAGTGTTCTGTGCAAAACATGTTTGAGAAATTCCAGATGTATAAGAGTGGGATGTCCTATAGAAGCTATAAATGTAACTCAAACACGTTCTTCTGGGTCTTTCTTGCATTGGGCTTTTAAGAGGATCCAGACTTAAACTGTCTGTTAATTGGCTGACTCTATTATCTGTAAAATAAATCATATTTACATTTACTAGAGTTGTTGTTAAATCATTTCTTAAGCATCTGCCCTTCTGTGAAGCATCTGGGGAAAACGCGGCTACTAGAGAGGGTAAGCTCCTGGATTGGGAACCTAAACCACATTAGCACTTTTCCACCTTCAGGACACAACAGCATTCACCTATAAGAGCTGGAATTGCACCGCCACCCTGTGGGTCAGTGGATCTGACTGCTCTACTAAAGATGTTTATGTAGAAAGTGGGACTTGAACCGCCAACCTTTAGTGGACAAAGACTGAGCTACTCACTGATGATTTATCTATAGGCTTTAAATATGTGTGCAGGATCAAACGCCATGTGTCAACCTAATGGAGCCTCAAAAATAACAAATAATTGCAAATACTTCTCAGCAGCCAATACTGTCAGGACTATAGTATAAAAAGCAGATTGGAGTCTCGCTTCTGTCAGTCTGCCCCAGGGCAGCTGTGGCTACAATAGTAGTTTACCACCACCGTCTATGGAATGAATGAAGAATGAACTGCAAAGCACTTTGGGGGTCATAAAAGGCACTATATAAATGCAGTGATTAATTAAAAAAAGACCATGATGTACCTTTGTTACTGAAAACTGATTTGATAAATACAGCGATCTTTCGTCCGTAGCTGTCACCTTTCACATCCTTGTTGGGCCATTCCTGAAGCATGAAACACATTAAGTAATGGGAGTGTTTCTGCCTGTGTGCACTGTATAAAATTATGGTAAGTTAATTTAGCGCTCTATTGAGTAGTCCATTTTATTCCCTGTCACATCCCAAGGTGACAGGTGTGCACCCATAATACAGTGTGTGTGTTGTTTTGGTGGCAAAGCAGCAGAGTTGGGTGCCACATAACCTGCCATTACCTGTGGTCTAATCAGCTTTAAAGTCAGCGTACCTTCTCCTCAGACAGGTGCGAGGCAGGAGTAACAGTGATCGCTCCTGACAGGGCAGAGGGCGGACAGGCCACTCTCTCCACGTCACCTTCACAGCACCCAAAGGCGACAGGCGAGGGTGGGTGGCGGCGGTGTAATGGTGAGAGGAGGGGAGGTGGGCACGAGCCAGCTGCTTTTAAGAGAGAAAGAATACGTGTCAGTCATATTAAACAACTAGTGGGGTAAATAGTGACAGAGGGTATTTTTGAACTTAACAGTGTAGCTATTACTGAATAGAATACATAAAGGTGCATTGTGTAGTGCAGTCATGGCCAACCCGTGGCTCTCGAGCCTCATGCGGCTCTTTAACTAGTTTCATGCGGCTCTTCAGGAGCTTTTACATAACATGCGTCAAATATGCTTGGCTGGCGTTACCATTCATTTAAGGATTGTTCAAGATAAGGAATGCCAAAAGTCTCACTAAGCAGCATAGTAAGAGAAAAATTGAAAATGAAATGTATTTTATTTTTGTTTGTGGACTTGCTTGAACTGAGAGTTTGTGTGTGTGAGACAGTGCACACAATGTTAACTGTTGAAAACAACTTTTACCAACTTTTAAACAATATTACCATGTTGGTGTGGTTATTTTCATTAAATCTGGTTGAGCATAGGTCTGTGTGTGCGTGTGCGTGCATACATGATTGAGGAATGGGATGATGTTCATGTGTACCCATGTGTATAATGTGGCTCTTTGCAGTAACACAGAAAAAGAAGGGGCTCTTAGTCTTCTACTAGTTGGCCACCCCTGGTGTAGTGTTTCAAATAAGGGGGTCCACTATTTGTTTGTCTCCATGGAGATGCTATGGCTTTTACTAAACTGTTTCACAATACAGCATTAAACCTATCAAGTTTGAATTAGTGGTGTTTTTGTTGCTAATAACACCTTGACGTCACCTTTAATGCCACATCATGGGGCATTCTAGGCAAACAATAACATCTCCATGGAGACAAGAAGGTGGCGGACCTCCAGATAAGTTACACAGTGCACTTTGTTTTTATTAAGTAGAAAATCATCCAAACCACAAACTTCTCCTATTTTGAATTCAAAGCATGACTTCCCCTACATCCGTGTAAAATCAAAATTGGCGTCACGTTTAAAGTTGCTGCGATGACAAAGTGCAGCGCAGAGGAGTAAATGGAACAACTCCACTTGAAGGAGGAGACGTGACTTTGAAATAACCACAATCAAAACTCCTCCGCCACCGCTGCCTCTGCTCCATAATACAGTCAAATTAAACCTGCGCCAATTAGCAACACGTGTCAGCTCCGCCGCGCCGCAAACAAAACAAGCGGAGTGACAGCAGCGTCGGAGGAGGGCTGTTAAGCGCTAATTGCAGGTGCATCGGGACAATTAAAGCACTTTACTATGGGAGCAGAACAAGAGGAGAGATCAAACCTGTGTAGGCTGCAGACACAAAATGGCCGTCGTAGATTCTGACAATTTTGGGGGCAGATTGGAATCGATGTCTTTGCGAGTTTGAAGAGGTGTCGAGTTCCATGGGGTTCGTGTGCAGCTAAGAAGAACAAATAGAAGCATGTTAAATCACAGATAAAGTATTGTAAAAGCATTGAAAATCAGATACTTATCAATACTAAGACGAGTTTCAAAACTAGATACGTATTTGAGCAGGTATTGATACTAAAAAAAGTCACATTTACAGGACGGAAATGAATCTTTCCTGAATCGCTTTAGAATAATTTTGAGCTGTATCAGAACAAATATAAGAGCACATAGACTATTATATGCCCAGGGACCACTATGGAACCTACCTGGACCACTGAGGGATTACACAGACATAAAACTGTATGGTAATAGAAAACAAAGTACCTGACCCTATCTGAAACGTGGACACTTTGAGGCCTCTCAGTAAAAAACAATGGGGGACATGTCATATTGTGAGCTGGAGGTGACAGAGCAGAGGAGGAGGCAGACAATGAGATAAAGCCTGTGGCATCCATCACCATTTGCAGAAGGTCAGTGCAGTGGGCAGTCCAACCTCCTCTCTTAAACCTGAGACCTTTGCCATTACAGACATATGATCCTTCCAAGTTCATTTAACCGACCTATTCGGACTATTAGCAGGAGAAAGTAGAGAGGAGTTGACCGTGGCTTTTTAATTACTTTGACCTGTGAAGTTAAGGTGTTAATGTTCGACCACGCTATTCCATTAAGAGGGGCGTGAAGAACAAGTGAGAGTGAGAGTACAAGTCCGGCTAGCTACTGACAAGCTAGCTGGAGCAAACTTTTGGAGAACAATTTAAACGATGAAATTTCACAGTTTCGTAGTGTATTACAAAACATGACAGATTTAAGTAGAAATCAGTAAGCCATGAAAAAATTTTAAGATTCTGTACCACTGTGAGATGAGCCCATATTGTCAATAAACTGGTAGAAGTTTTATCACTATATCACTGATAAAACTTCCTGTTTCCTACTTTATATTTATGGGGCTTTAATAAGAATTTAAAGGTGCAATATGTGACTTTTCTAGACAAGAGTACACCTGTGGAAAATTCCCTAAAGAGGTGATGAACCCTCCACCAAAAAACATACATTGTGTACCTTTAAAGTTCACATGTTATGCCATTTTCTGATCTGTGTTCTAATGTTTTTTCCTCATCAAAACTTAACTGGAGTTGTGTTTTGTTTCATTCACACATGTTTAACACACAATTCCTGCATATTTAGGAAGCCTCTGTCCCACCTTGTGATGTCATGTGGTAATACAGGAAATGCTCCGCTGTGTTTTTGAACTCCATACACCTTAACTAGAATCATTTGGATGATTTCAGACCTGGAATTGCCAATCTCACCTTAACAAAAGCTAAAAGGAATCATTAACTTGAAAACTACTGCTTCATGACATCACAAAGTGGAGCAGAGCATTTTGAGCTTTGGAGATGTAGACAGACTAACAATACAGGAATACAAATGAAACAAAACACAACTCCAGGTATGTTTTAAATGAGGCAACAACATACTAATAGGGCTTAACACTCACAAGACTCAATCTTGTGTAACATAGGACCAGTACATTATTTTTTGATGTCAACATTACACATTTTGAATTTGACTTCATTTTCTAGTACTATGACAATACATAACCGCGAGAAGACAAAACATCTTCTATTTGTATGAATGAAAAAGAAAACAATGCGACTTTGTCTTGAACTGGGATGACTCCCGGCACCCTACCACGGCAGTGATTGAAGAGGAAACTCCTGTGTCTCCGCTGCTGTCTGCTCGGGTCTGCAACTGGCAACAAGAAACATGGAAACATCTCACATATGAAAACAGACTACATATGTCAAGATGCAAGAGACACTAAAGACATGACAAGTGACAAAAAACACTGTTCATCCTCATGCGAGCTCACCACAGGAAGCAACAAGAGACACACTAGCTACGCAGAACTATTCAGACCGGCAAAAGCAGTACATTAGCTTAACTTTTGTTTTAATTACATTTATAAGTATAATATATGGACAAGTGCAGTTAGCAAACAAGTGCTAATGAACCATTTGTAACAACATCTGTGCAGCTGTTTAGCTCGATGACCGCTAATTAGCTCCGCTGGTCTCCATTAGCGCTTGAATTGGCAGCGCTAATGCTAAGAGGCTAATAATAAACTCCCGGTATATTTTTAATGTAGGAGGTACTGCTTAAGACCATTGGAACAGTATCTGCTAAGGGCGACTCTGCCGTAACAGCTGTTTAAAGTAAGCATGCTAACATATCCTGAATTTCTTAACTGTAACTTTTGTCTGGAAGTTTAGGCTTGATAATTTAGTTCTACTATCCAGAGACACTCGTGTTTGAATATCTGGAGAGAAATGGTTGTTTGCAGTTCATTAAAGCCAGGACAAATGGCAGCCTGTTATTGCACTAGATCCAATATTGCGACCATAGACCTCATTGATGGCCCAAGCACTGGGAACAATGGGCACATCCCATGGGGATGGATATTGGTGACTCAACAAAAGAAAGTATCATAAAGGTACTGCAGGATTGCATCATAGAACTTTTCATACTCTGGTTTATATGAAGCAATAAATATCCCTTTATTGAGGTAGTTTTTAAATGAAATTTACACCTCATAACATCAAGAACACTCATAACATCTCACCTCCATTGAGAGAAATGTGATGATTGAATATTGGACTTTAGACACAGACCAAATTGACTGGTCTGAAGTGACTGGCGTCAAATAAGGCATAATTATATAAATGTGTATGCACAAATCAAAGTGAAATAGAAAAATAAGTAATAAAATATTAAATCTCAGCTTTATGCAAGAGGCCATAGGAAGACAGTGCAGCAGTGATATGATGATTGACAGGACATGGGGTTATCCGTTACATAAGGGTGAGTTGTTGTACAGTTGAAAATGGTATGGTGCGGTATTAAACTTATCTTATATTCATTATATTCATTATATTCAAGGGTAAACTTGAAGAACATACTTTATGTTAGCAGGATTGCCTCTCCATAGATCCGACCTGTAGCTTGGCCAGGCAGGTGAGTGGGTAAATGACGAGAAAGGGCCCAAACGTCAGTGGCCAGACATCTATTCATACCTGATCGACGCACCTGCCTCACCTCCTGGGAGAGCCTGAAATCCTTCAAGACACCGACATGATACGTACAAGAGACGACAGTGGCTCTTTCTGCAGGTGACATGTGCAGTAGAGTGGCAAGTGACCTAGTCTGATAATCCTTCTATTATGTACCTTCAAACATGATTAATAAAACAAAAAAAAAGTGACTTTAACAACATACTGACCGAAAGCAGCCAAACCTGTGACCCCATGCCATGCCTGTCCCCTGGGCCACACTTGGATCATGTGATTGGGCTCAGATCTGCTCTTGTGGAGGTAGACACAGATCCATCTTCGCGGCTGGGTGCTTCCTCTTTGATAGTCTTCTCCATATTCATGAGTGATCCCAGCAGAAGGTTATTATCCATAAATGTCATTCTATAATTAATTAATCCTGTCTGCCGCTTGCTCTCCCTGCCTCATTAGACAGCCACTGATTGTATTCAAATGCACACGTCCAAATATATGACTTTATTTCAAACTCTATCATCAGAAGACACTTTTACCAGAAATTTCCAGTTTTATTAAAGAAACATACTGTATCTACCACAATCTTAAAAACAGAAAAAAACAAAAACAAAATCTCTTGAATATTTTCCCACAATGCATCGAGGATCACCTTGGTATAGCAAATGTGATCCAATGAGACAATTATGGGGGGTAATTTGGTCCTGTTTAGCAAATTGATTTTTAAAGCCCCCCCAGAGGCAAATCTATTACAGTTGCTTTTGAGTTTTAATAAAAATCCAATATGAAATGTGCACAACGCCATGAGGAATATGGCGTGGTGCATTAGCCTAATAGAGACGAACACAAACCCACACCATATAGGTTGACATTTACCCCACCACGCACTCAATTATGGTGAGTTTTATCCGCAGGCTGCACGCGGTTATGCAGGGTGCTTTTTTAAATGGTAATAATCTATAGGCTTTAAGGGACACTGGAGTACATGCTAGGCCCGATATGTGCTGTGTGCTAACTCACCAGGCTTAGCGCTAACAAAGATAGCATCGTAATTGGAAGCTCTTGTGTCAAATCCCAGCAGGCGGCAGGGGTGAAGTGGTCCAGAGCAGGAGGCAGCCTTGCTTCTCGCCTCCTAAGGACATAAGGAAAATGTATTACTAAATGTCAAGAGTTTTGTAGCAAAGAAGAGCCAGACTTAATGATCAGAAATTTGGTCTATTCTATTAAGATACACTCCGGTTTAAAGGTCGAGATCAGCATTAAAACCAGATTAGGTTAAGAATGTATTTAAAATCTTTTCTGTTGTATTACTGCTGTTAACTGGTGGTAAAATTCATTAAATGCAGTATCTCTGTGAAAAAGGTCAGCTATCTTAGATCCACTCTGGCTCCTGAAGCAAATCATTAAACCAACTTTAGATATGGCTGCATTAAAAGCAACTGTTGGTCGAGCTTGCCTCCACCAGCTCATTTGAACGCTCTTAAATCTTTTACTACAAACTTAAAGATGCTCTATGTAATCAGGTGGCACCACTGTCAAGTTACAGGTCATCAGATCTGTGTTGAGTAGGGTAACCGGACATCCCTATTTGCCCAGGACAATCCCAGATTTGAGCCCTGTTTCCCCTGTCCCAGCGGATTTATCCAAAACAAGTGATTTGTCCCAGTTTTATACAAGAAATGTCCCTATTTTTAGTCAATCATCATACCGTTGTTGCACTACCTTCATATTCCCTCTTGTATAAAGCTGTGATTTTGTATTTTATTACTTACGTTTCTATTTTATTTTGACTTCTACATACGCATTCATATAATTATGTCTTATTTGACACCTGTCTCTTGCTATCTTATTTGCTACTTATTTAAAATGTATTATTACCATTTATATTTTTGCCCTTTGTTATTATATTATATTGTGATGTGTGAGCTACTGTGTTCAAATAATTTCCCTTGTGGATCTGTAAAGTTTGTCTAAGTCTAAGTCAATTTGGCAAACTAAGTCAGTCCCTACCAACAGTAAAGAGAGGCATACATAGTTATTTGATTAGGTAAAATACAGAACACCATGCTTTAAAATCACCAAAACACCAAGAAAATGTGACCATACTGACTCACAGGTTAGTTATGAATGGGTGTATAAAAATATTCCATAATTACGCAAAACTACCCAAAAACGCGAATGTCCCAGTTTTTTATTTTGGAAATCTGTTCACCCTAGTGGAGAGGTGACCCCAATAGCAGTCAGAATATAATGTATATAATATATTAATTAAGTTATTAATAATATATATATATTAATTAAGTTATTCGTAGCAATAAAAACACAACTGAATAAATGCAGGGTTTAGTTACATTTAATGCTGTACTGTGGAACATTCCAAGCAAAGCATCTAATCCAAATCTCAGTGGGACTTTCCTGGTTAAATAGAAAAAATCAAATATCTCCATGGCAGACATTTTAGCTGAAAAGTTACATTCATTTTCGATGCTGCTTTAGATTCTGACTTGCTTGACATTGAATATTAGAATATTTAATCCTCTGATATAGCTACAAATGAACAGGTCATTTAAAGTACATTCCAATTAGTGCAGCACTGTTTTAATTATAGACGAGCGAGGTGATGCAAGGACGACGAAAGTTAGACATGGTCCATTAAAGGTTGTTAATTTTTTTCATACGGTCCACATTGCACAAGTAAATGTAGTTATAACTTAAAGATTTAGGTTTCATTTAATAAACTGAAGCCTTTGTTTTTATGCCCACAGCCAAATGACCATGAACTAGCTGGCTAACAAATGCATGCTAATTCGAGTAAAGCTAACAGTAGCAATTTCATGCTAGCCGTTAGGACATTTCAGCTTTTAAGCACCAGCAGTAGCCTACACTCATGAAACGTACCTTAATACATGCTTTAAGCCCAGAAATATTTTCATGTAAAAGCTCTAAAATTAAATGAACGCACACATTTTAGCCTTCCATGATTTGAACAATTGTTTTAAGTTAGCATGGGGCTAACTCAAAATGGCCGTGTCTTCTTTACCAACAGATCACAGTGCCACCTAGGGAAAAGATATTGTAATTAAACTAGCATTGAATTTAGCCATCTTTTTCATTACACTGGTTTATTTAATATTGTCAGTATGTTACATGTTTTATTTGTGTAAAAATAATACGTATGTGAATGCAAGCAATACATTTTAGAATCAATTTTGTTAGACTGTTCAGGAAGCAAGAAAGAAAGGCTAGATATCCAAATTCACAAACTTCAAACTCAACTGAATAAGCTGCCGATTACAAAATCACTGCTACGTAATAAGAACGTCCATATTTGTAACGAATTCTCACTGTCGTCTCTTGTCAGCGAAAATTCCAATAATGTAAAAGCAGATGAGGGAGACAGCCAAAGTTCAGAATAATATGTAACAGCACGTGAGGAACAGTGATGACCCCAGAATGTGAATTTTCAAATGCAAATGACGAGGAGCCCAAGGAGTTCTTTGATGCTCTGGAGTTTTTAAATAGTGAACAGGACCTACTGCTGCACTATTAGAAACCAATAACTCAGAAAGTTCTGAAGGTTGCAATGACTCTGATGAAGACTATTTCACAGCGGATGAGCACCAACCTGAGGAGTTCTTTGATGCTCTGGAGTTTTTAAATAGTGATGCTGAAAGGTTCAAGGCCTGGGATAGTGAAGATGCAGTCTATTTTATAGCAGAAGAGCAGGAATAGGAAGAGGAGTACTCTCGGAAGTTTTTAAATAGTGGACAGGAACTTCAGCCTACTATTTCCAATGACTCACAAAGCTCTGAAGATTGTGATGACTCAGATTAAGTCTGTTTTACAGCAGGTGTTGGGGCATCTGAGGAGTTGTTTGATGCTCTGGAGAGTTTAAATAATCAACAAATTTGAGCTACTGTCTTTTTAAAAGAACCAAATGAAACTATGAACATTGGGATGACTCAGATGAAGCAGTAACCTGAGGACGAGTTTTTTGATGCTCTGGAATTCTTAAATAAATTAATAAATGCCAATGAAGATTAAGACTATTTTACAGCAGATGAGCAGGAACCTGAGGAGGAGTTCTTTGATGGACTGGAGAGTTTAAGTAGTGGAGAGGAAATTCTTTCTCTACATTTGAACCCAATGACTTAAGAGTGGGAGGGTTTGTGCTGACACAAATGAAGACTATTTTAGCTCAGAAGAAGAGGACATAGCCACTCTGGAAATAATCATTTAATGGCCACACCGGCATATCAATGCCTGCTCTTGTGAGCATGCGTGGACTGCACTCATGAGTCACTGCTATTACAAAACCATGAATCATCTAATAGGTGACGTATTCTATGATCAAATACTATTACTTTGGCTCCAGGGTATTGTCAGTTTAGATCAAGTCAGGTTTATTGTCTGCTTGTTTGTTAGCCCAAACCCACACGAGGACATACATTCATAGGGCCCACCCTTCCCAGCAAGTGACGCACAACAAAGATTCCCTTTTCCAAAATGTATTAAATGAATAGTGCACATGGAGAAGGCAGAGGCCCCACTGTCCCCATTGTAATGGAGCGTTCAGGGGTGCGTTCAGGGGTCAACACTCTGGATGCGTGTCCAGGGTGTCGGCGTTAAAAGTTGGAAATGCTGAACTTTTGGGGTTGGACACGCCGCATCAACCAATCAGGGACGACTAGCCAGTGATGTATCGGAAGAAGGAGAAGAAAGAAAAAGACCCATGGATCTATAATAAAAACTGGATAAGGCACTCCTCCTCCATCTGTCCCGGCTTTAGACCGACTAGTGGCTGCTCCAGGTACTGCAGCTCTCAGTAGCTTGGGCCCAGAAAGAATTCTCCCATAGAAGCACAATGCATTTTTTGGCCCATGTTCGGCTGATAGGGCTTTGACAACTTTCACAAAGGTCAGATTCTCTAGGGATTCTTTTCTATTTTTACAACATAAACTTTTAAATTTTTTAAAATCCTCAGAGCACCTAAAAATTCACTTTGTAAGAGTTAGTCAAGCCCCGCTCTGAGTCTCTCTAGCAGCTCTCGCTCTGATTTGTCCATGCGCCCATGCGCCAATGAGCACAGGGCACTGAAAATAATACGTCGCCATCTTGGATTCACCTTCCAGCTTTTATTATAGTTCTATGGAAAGACCCGGGAACCGGAGCAAGGAGCCACAAATACCAGAACAAGAAACTCTATGCTGTGTCATTATTAGAGTATAAATATATATATGTGTGTGTGTGTGTGTGTGTGTATATATATATATATATATATATATATATATGCTGCAGCTGCTGATCTGATCACCAGGACTACACCAGGACTGGACCAGAACTAAACCAAGACTAACCCAGGACTGAACCAGGACTGAGCCAGGACTAAACCAGCACTAAACCAGGACTGGACCAGGACTAAACCAGTGTCATTAGCAGAGTATAAACATACACACCACAGCTGCTGAGCTGATCACCTCCGCTGATGGGTTTTATGTAATAAATACACTAAAGCTACTCTCAACCTGGTCTGCCATCGTTCTGGGAAAAGCCCGGGAAATGGCATTTGTTTCCAGGGCAAGGGACGCCCTGCATGCACATCAAGTATTTTTCTGCTGTTCATCCACAGTGTCCAAGACGCGCGCCGGGGGCATCTAAACTCAATTTATTTGAGACAAGGCAGCAATTTGGGGCAGGCGATTAATTCCTTCCTCACAAAAATCTTGCTCAGCCAAACTGGGAGAATATGGTACTCAAATTCTTTTAACCAGTATGACTATAATTTAGGCTACTTTCTATACAGACGTAGGGGACTTAATATGAAATGTTACAACAAAATATCTACAGAGTGAGGAGTTTCCCCACATTTAAAAGTGTTTATGCAAATGAGCCATGTGGTTTTAAGTTTGGTTTCTGTCGAGACGATACAAGCATCAGTCCTGCGTCCTGTTGTTGCAGCACAACTTCTGTCTTCAGCACGAACATTAGACTCGGCGTTTATTTGGAACCAGCGGTTATTTATCAAAATATACACCTGCACCCGACGTTTAAAGGGGACCCGGCTCTTAGTTGGTATTTTACGGTATGAGTTTGGAGATGTTTTTATGTATAAACTACATTTTAAGCGAGTATATTATAGGTTAAATAGTTGATGACCCCCTCCATGCACTAAGCAAGTTATTGATACATGAACATGATATCAAATGTAGTTGTACATTTTTTGTCTTAAGCTCATGTAAAGTTTCTTATCACTATATAGAATGGATGAATGTAATTAAATTTTGTCTACCTGTTATTATTTCCACAATGTTTACATGCTACATGCTTTATCATTATCCACATGAGCTCCAGTGATAATTAACTCAGCTTATAATCGCTAAAGTCTAATTACCGGTAAGTGTGATTATGTGAAATTGTTCTTTTAGTGTTTCTTAATATTATATTAATAAGGCAGAGTATGCATAGTGAGAGGTAGGGCTGTAGTTGAATTAAAACAGGTAAGTGAAAATATTACCCTGATGAGTGATGGGGGTTAGGAAAAAACAACCCAGTGTGAACTGCAGATCATTTAAATGCAATTACAATTATTTAGCCATATAGCAGCCTATGGAGATTTGAGGAATGGAGTCTAGAAACTGGGAAAAAACAGAGGAAAAAGCTTTGGGAAAAAATTTGCTGCCAGAAATGTGAAATCAGAAATTCACATTTTACTTTTACGAATTCTAAAAAAAGGCCTTTGGAACTGAAGATTTAAAACAGTTAAAAGATGTTTAGATATAAATAAACAGAAAAACAGAAATAAAGGATCTTACTGCATTGCTGATAATAGTTAATGGTATGGCTTTAAACTTGTATGTTTCCATGGAAACAAGCAGATGACGCCGCCAGTTACAGTTACAGGTCAGATCTGTGAAGAAGCAAACCTAGTCACTGTGAATGCATATTTTTTCACTACAAAAACCTGTAATTAAAGAGCCCATATTATGCTATTACGCAAAGTTTGTGTAATATACCTTTAATAATACTGCTTTAAACATATATATCTCCATGGAGACAAGCGGATGACACCACCAGTTAAAGTTACAGGTCAGATCTGTGAAGAGCCAAATACGCTTAGTGTGAATACATATTTTTCAAGAAGTTTAATGGCATACTGTGGAACATACCCGACAGAGCAAAAACATCTCCATGGAGACAAGCAGGCGGCAGACAGACCCCCATTAGGAAGTGAACCTTTAAAGGAGCAATAAGGACAAAGTTACGCATAACCACATCAACCACTCAAACTGTAAATTACAAAGCTTTTTATACACTTTATTTACTGTCCTTTGTCCACTCTCATGTCCCTCTCCTAAACCCACTGTCTCACTGTGAAAGACTTACTACCTGCTATAACTCAGATCTGTTGTTCTGTAAAACCCTTCCTCCAGTGTGTCCTTGAGGTCCGGCCATAGTACGCCCATTCGTCATCCCAAAAGCTGCATCGCGACCATAGAAATGACAAGCTGAAAACTGTTTTATCTCTTGACATTTGGTTGTTTTAATACAAGATAGAAGATTCTACGGGTGATTTATTTGACTGGAGATTCCTGTAAGGGGGACATTGGAAAAGACCATTTAAAGAAGTTATCCAGAGTTGATCAAACAGAAGTCGATAAACTCCAGGGAATTCTTCACTCACAAAAACGGAACAAAAAATGCTGATAAAGGCTATTGCATGTTTAAAGCAATACTATGTAACTTTATACAGGTGGCACGTAACCTGATAATTCCATGGAAATAGAAAGTTAAAACCACACTTCAGAACATTCTCCATAAAAATAGAAAAGTTTTATGCCATACTGTGGGATGTTATTGTCCAAACATTTCTTTCAGGCCAAATAAGAGTCGGGTTTGTGGGGTGCAAGCCTGGTCATAGTTAAATGGTCACATTTTTATACAGCAATTTTCCAACTTCAAGGTACTCAAAGCACTTTACATCAAGGAGCCAATCACCCATTTATACATCAGTGTACGCAGACACTGGGGCAAGGTGGATTAAGTGTCTTGCCCAAGGACATGACAACAGCATTCATCTGTGGGAGCTGGAACTGCACCAACCTGTGGGTCAGCGGATATGACACCTCTACTAATGTTTAATGTTTATGACGAGAGCAAGATTCATACCACCAACCTTCAGATGTGGAAAGTAAGTTGTTCAATGCGATAAAAACAACCAACATTTAAATTGTATTATATGAGTATTTTGGGCAAAAAATAAAAATGCCATACTGGGACTTTAAAGAATGTTCTTGTTCACCTCTTCAAATAGGATTGTAAGTGCCAGAGAGCTGTAATTAAAAGAATACTTTGTGCATGTACTGTGACACATTGCATGATTAAGATATTGAGGTCATTAGCAAAGCTATTCACTCAACTTAGATGGACCAACTTGACTCAAGATCTGGTCGGCCCCTTCTGTGCTAATCTTTAATCACTCATTTTAGTGGCACACAGTACTATTACCTAATGTTACAGACTAATTCACTATACTGTTTTTCCCCTTCTTTTTATCCGCACAGTGGGATCTTGTCTAATGGACTGCAGATTAAATTCTACCTGCCAGACTTATATACTTTGCAATAAGACTTCAGAAAACTCTCCATCACTCAAACTTCTCTTGTGGGTGGGATTATGGTCTGGTGGTATCATGGGGTCCTCTGCAAAGGTAAAGATTAAAGAGAGAATATTAAGTTTATAGTGTTATCTGTTCAGCATGAAGGAGGATTTGGGACATAGTGTTGAGTAGAAGCAGTAATCACCTGTAGCAGACGAATTGATGATGGTACAGCTAGTTCTCTCAACGGTATTGGCTGGGTTCCTTCCATCTTGGTGCGCTGGTAAGATAGTGGTGCTTCTGACAGGTCTTCATAATAGGATCAGCTTGAAGTATACGTGTTTAAAAGTTCAATCTTTTAAAAACTAAAACACATTTGGACTAACTAAAGCTTTGAAAAGTAGAGATTCAATTTGGGCTATATTTGACACACCATGTGACTTTCTAGTGGTGGGTTTGCTACCTGCTTGTGATTGCAGTGCTTGGAATGTTCCACTGTACTGCACCAAACTAGAGCTAAGACAAGTTATTACAAGCAAGATCTGTGGAGAGGTGCGTCTGCTCTCTTACAATGCATATTTGTGAAGGTATTTTCAGCTACAAAAACACCTGTAATTGAATAAACGCATCAACAAACTTACTATCACACTGTGGAACATTCTAGAGAAAGCAATAACATCTCCATGGAGACAAACGTGTGGCATACCTTTCATCATAAAAGTTACATAGAGAAGCTTTAAACACATACAAATCTGAATTATGAAAAAAAGTTGAACTGCAGCTGACTAAAACCAGGTCTATAAACTAGAAGGTCAAAATCAGATCTAACCCAGAATTAAACCTTCACAACAGAAACACCTTGTAAGTAAAAATTTAAACCAGGAGTATAAACTAGAAATAAAACCCTGGCGTAGCTCGCTTTAAAACCTGTGTGATGTGGTCCGCTTCAAGTTTCTAAAAGCTCTTATCGTTTCACTTTAAATCCCTCTCTGTTCGGAATAGTCTTAATTCTCCCTTTGAGTCCACACGGGTCCCTTTGGTTTTTATCACTGCACTGGCTCTGTTTCAGAAGAAGACACAGCCCACATTCACACAGGGCTAATGGAGGTGAGAGACGTGACCTTGATGGAAATAGAAGTGTGTCCTCTAAAAAAAGACTCTAAATTAAAAGCTATCACCAATAGGTTTTTGTGCTTTATAAATCTTAAGAATGGACAATGGGGCGTAGAGGAAGGTGTAATGAAAATGTCACCCACGTTTAGATCAGTAAATAAAAAAAACACACTGCAGGGTCAGTGGGACAGCACCCACAAAATCATGATTTCAATCTGTAACAGAAGTTTGTACATTAGTTTATTGTGGATGTTGCAGATTTAAGATTGTAGATGCATACCTGCGACTCAAATTGGCTTTTCAAAAGTGTGATGTTTTTTTTTAAATTGGCAATTGAGGATCTATGGCTACTTTGCAGTGACATCATGCTGGGGGTGTTCTACATGTATTTCTATAGCGGAATGTTTCTGCTGTTACCATGCTGACACAATACACAATACACACAAACGCTGACAAAAAAAGTTATTAGAAAAAAATACAAAATGGAGGTGTTTATGGTCATGTTTAGGTGATTTTCAACAAGAAGGGTAAGTGACCAACTGAAAATTGCATAAATAATCTCACCTGTTAGTTCCAACTAAATCAGATCTTTCAGGTCAGATTATGGCAAAGAAGGAATTCAATTTATCAACTGGACAAAAGTTTTTTTGGTCAAATACGTTTCACAGCTCATCCAAGCTGCTTCTTCAGTTCTGGTCAGAATGCTGGAGAACACTGCCTTATACCTGCCTGAAGGGAGGAACTGACTACACTGAAACTACTCTGAAACAAACACACCTACTTGTTTAGAGTTTCTGTTTGTCAAATAGGTCTCTAGGAAATCTGCCCAGAACCGAAGAAGCAGCTTGGATGAGCTGTGAAACGTATTTGTCCAGTTTTGTCCAGTTAATAAATTGAATTTCTCCTTTGCCATGGATTCTACCTGGACGACAGGTCAGGACTTACAGGTCAGATTATGTTAAAATAAAGATTAGATTAAAGTCTAACAGAACTCCTGACAAAGTAGTGCCTTCAGTTAGCATCACAACCCCAGGGAATGTTGATGACATCAGCTGCAAAGTATCAATAGGTTAAATATTGATTTGGTTCACACTTTTCTACTTTCTATTTTGCATGCACATATTTTCTTATTGCATATTAAAGTTTCAAAGTAAACTGTCTCCATGGAGATGTTAATGCTTTTCTAAGGAGGTTCCATAGTAAGAATACTTGTTTTTGGGGAGTATTTTTTGCCAGTGTTAGCCCATTTCTGAGTAATAAAAACACCTTCAAAAATAGATATAGAATATGTGTAATGCAATACTGTGGAACATTCCAGGCATACAGCAGAGCAATAACATTTCCATGGAGACTAAAAGCAGATCAGAAAAATTCCCTAGTACACCATTAAATTTTAAAATGATGTCAATAATCTACTCCAGACATTTTACATTGACATTTCCATCCAGTTACAGTGCCTCAGTGTAGATCAGTGGGCTTATTCTTGGTACCTGGATGCCCATCTCCTCAAGTCGTGATGTGGCTCGAAGATTCATTGTTTTGTTGTCCTGATTGTCTCCTGGATTCCTCTTGACAAGCTCCACTTAACCTTGGCATCAAAACAGTTACACAAACACAAGCAATGACACAATCCTGACCATGTGAATGAAGACAGGAGCTCTCCAAAGTTGAAACACATTAAAGACACATACTAAGTAAAGAAAGGTGTGTGGGTGTGTGTAATAGCCTTGGAAAGAACAAAGCAAGCTGTAATGTTGTTTACTGTACATTACCTTGAAGCATTTGATGTTAAAATTACAAAGACCGGAGTTAATTTAATAGAATGAAAAGAGGCTATAAAACTGCGAGTTAGTGGTTTAGCTGGTAAAGTCATTCTGTGAGCTTGAATGAGGAAAGATTTTGTTGTGTAGAAGCACGAGCAATCTGCATTTGTTTGAGAAATTTGTTGGTTAAAACACCTCTTCAATCGCTCTTGTTGGGTGTCCCAGTTTGCAGTGGTTACCTGACCAGCCAGAACCACACCACAGAGAAGCCTGTGTCAAAACAAACATGGCGGGGGAGAAAACAATGCAGAGGACTAAGAAAGAGAGGATTTCTAAATTGTTTTTAAGTAAAAGCAGTTACATATTTTTTTCTAAATGAGAATTTTCAAGGGGAGATATATGACATATGAGAGACACAAGATACAAATTAGGGGCTGTGGTTGGACCGTCTCAAGTTAAGACGAAGGTATGTAAAGATCTATGGTCTGACCCTTCTGGAGTCAAACAGACTGTAAAAGGGACTGGCTGGTCAGGCAACAAAAGGGTCCAGAGGTCGTAGAGCGGTTATTTTGTTATGCCTGATCTCTGTAATCAAAGAACACAATAGAAGTATCATGAGAAGAAAGACAACATGAGTGAAGTTTTCTACCAGGACATGTTTATTTACAGCGGCCAATGACAGGAGTCACAAGTGTTCCACAGGTACGTACAGAGAGACATCACTAGAACCCAGCCCCTGCACTGAGCGCGCTCGGTGGGACAGTCCAAGAGTGGGACAAGAGGGGGGGAAACATACACTGTACACTGAGCTCAACCACACCTGTAACACCCCCACACAAAAGAAGGGATCACGGAGGAGCGGGCAGCTGAGGGGGAAAGTTCATATTCAAATACAAAAGAACATGTACAAATCGTCCCAGCCTCCAGGCACTGTGCTCCCATATTTACAGTTGTCGTAACAGGCAGCCGTGCGCTTCCATGGCAGGACCATCCATTTGAGATATGCAAGGTACAAGAAAACAAAGCCAGCGCTACGAAAGGCTTGATAAAAACGATGAAGAGGAGAGAAGGAGGAGGGAGGAGGAGGGGAGACCCTGCAGACACATGCATGGAGTGCCGCAGCCGTGAGAAATTAATCACTGTGGACAAGTACATAATCAGGTTTTAGCTATCGGTGCGCACTCCCTAACTCACTGTGAGAGCTCTGGCACTGTTCCACTGTCAAAGACGAACGCGAGCCACACTCAGATGACTTTAAAGGGATTACATCTAGTCCTGGAACGTCTCTCAGATCATCAGCACCATATGGTGGTAATATTTGTCAACAAACTTTGCAGGTTTGCAGTGTCAAAGTGTCAACCGCTATTTGGTAGAAAGCGAATTCAAGAGGAAAAAAAGTTTAAATTTGAAGTAGCTCATCACTCCATCTGGTAGAAAGAGCGTATACAAGCGAGTAAATAAACCTTGATTTGACAAAACTACAACAATAATTGTCTCTCACAAACTACTCTGTTGGACTGCCAGTCAACTTCAGTAACATTAGCATGTATTTTATAAGTATACAAGTTATTTGTTGTTTTTATATTCTATTGTGATGTGTGAGCTACTGTGTCCAAATAAATTCCCTTATGGATCAATGAAGTTAGTCTAAACAAATTTTTTTCCTAAATAAATTAAAATATACAGATAAATTAAGTTGGAAATGGTTTAAAAGAATTCCAAAAGAAATCTCCTTGTGGCTCATGACTCCATCTAGTGGTTAAAGGCAACGTAACATGCGCTTAAGTTCATGTTAATCACTTATTGACATCTTTGGAACACATTCTGTTTTCTTTATAGGTCTATATGTAACCCCTTTAATTTGCATATTACACCATTCAATAGACTTTAATTTAAAACAATAACTTACCAAAATAAATGCTATCATGACATTAGAGTTTTTATGTAAACACGCACACAAATGTATACACAGAGGTAAAACCGACGTGCGTTCGGATACATTCGACGCACATACATGCAACCTGATTTATACGGACGCACCCTCGACACGCCCTGGTCCATGCATGTATGCGCACACACACATTCGTACAGACAACTAACAATCCCTCTATTCACAGGCCAAAATACACGACTATAACTGTGTCCAGTGTTGCCTACCTCAAGACTACGCTTCCCAGAATCCATGGCTACAACCAGCGGCAACTTGTGACAGCCTGTTGTTGTTGAGATGTGAAATGCATTCGGCGGTCTAAAGAGGGGAGGGCGGTAAGAGAAGGCACGCTAATGCTGGAATTACTGCCTTCGTTGAAATAGCGAAATTGCTTTAGGCTATGGATTCTTTTTACGGGAAAGCAAATGGCATGAAAAAAGTAATATTGCACCATTACTGAAGTTCCGACCAAAACACAAACAGAAAGAAACAATTTTTCATCTGAGGGAATGGGGGGGAATAGTCATTGCATTTGAAAAACACACATCCCTCTGGGTATATTTACATAAAAGCTCTGTAAAATACTCTTTTTTTTTTTTTCAACGTATGTACAACACATGACAACATTAGAGAGATCAGCCCGCACGTGGTAAGAAGTCCCAGACAGTGATGAAGAAACGCAAAAACAAGCCATTGATCCATTTGTGTATGAATCTGTTCGCGTGCCTGCAGCCCCGAAGCCATCGCTCATATCCTGGCTTTTACAGAAATGTTACATCACGCCACGTTCAGGCCCAATGCAACAAAAAGACATTAATTTTCCAAGTTGTGTATGGAGGGAGGAAATGAGCTTGCAGTGCAGTTCACCTCTGGCGACAGTTCGTTGAGGAGTGACTGAATGTATTTGTGCACACGCAAGGAGAGAATACAATATGCGATTTCAATCATGAGGCTAACCATATCAGTGCATTTTTACTGCTGCTCTTACTGTAATTCTAAAGTGTGTGTTCATTATGATAACAATAGCTGATTCCACCTCAAATTATGGATAACACAACCCACTAACCCTTTCCGCTGCTAATTTGAATTTGTTTTGCTAACACATTATCACACTGAAACCTCTTTACTTGCAGCTAAAACAAAAAAACGAAAAAATCAAATGAAATAAAATCTTTAGCTTCAGCGCAACGTCAAAGGCATAACAAGGTTTACAATGTCACTTGGAAAGATGGTTGCTGTGTGCGCTGGCTCAGCTAATGAAAGCTAAAGGATCGGGAGCATGAAGCTAGGCTACGGAGTGAATGATTTCTGTGCTACCTATGTCCACAAAATGCTAGTGTTCGTAGCTGACGAGTTAAGATATTTTAAAAAGGATGCCCGCTTAAAAACACAGCCCAATTACCAGTTGAGTCAGAGATGTTATGAATTGAATTGAGCAAAAATGGTTATTGTAGGTGCTAGCTTAGCCAACATAAAGCTAATTCGCCAACGGTTCAATAAACTTTGCATAATAGTCTGACTTTTATCATGTCAACACAGAGCTATTTGATATTAAACTCAGTGGCACACAAAATTTTGACACTACACCCAACCCCAAAAGATAAAAAATAAAATAAACATTAGCATTGCTTCAAATCAATCTGAATTCTATGAAGCAGAGTATTTGGCTGCCTGCATGTTAGCTCTAACAATAGAAAAGCTAGCATTATCACTGCCGCGGGCACACGGGGGGCTCATGACTGCAGCCTGAACTGCGGTGACACAGGAGACAAAAAAATGGGCCAAATTAATGGACATAGATCACAGAATAACCTTCCACTGATACACTTCACATCACTCTGGGCGTTGAAAAGGTCGGCCCGTCTGTTCGGTTTTCTCTCTATTATTCCTATGTACACATGCCTGCTGCGGGGGCATTTGCTAAACAGATATGCTAGTGGACTCCAGTATCGTTGTTTCCTGGTTTTGGTCTCGTAATCCGAATGTTCTTTTGGTGACGAGGGAGTTTTTTATTCTTTTTTTTTTACGCTTTGCTGATGTTGGGCTGTGTGTGCAGACTGTTGTCACTGTGCACTTTGATTTCAATCGTATCCGGCTTGAGAGACTCTTTTCCATTTTCTTCCTTCAGCGGTAACTTCCTGTGGAAAAAAAAGAAAATACAGAAGAACAAAGAAAGGCGTGAGATTGCGAGATTGAAAGCAAAGTAACTACATGAAAAGGACATGTGAAGTATAAAAATGCAAGCTAGCGCACACTCAAATGACCAGCTAGATGGTGAATTTGTATAGAACAGGCACGTTAGCTACAAAAGCTAAATTACCACCAACGTACTGCCATGAAAGGGTGTGCATAATGGATTTCTCCACAAAATGTGCACTTTTCACCGGAGAGCTTGCCAGTAATCACCTTTCCGGACATTTTGGTGCATGAATGAGTTGCCCCCATTGGGATTAATAAAGCTGAGATTTAATTGAAACGAAAAAAGCGGCCGGATATTAAATATAACAGCCTCACGCGCAGCAAGAGGCGCTTATTCAAATCCACCACCAAATAGACTGCACCTGCTTTTGACCGTTCCTGGCCTTTTCAGCACCTTCGATGCACACAGATTTGAATGCCACGTAATGTCTGATGATTGCGAGTCAATACAAAAAGAGGAGGCCAGATGGAACACGCCGGATAAGTATCTGACAAGAGGAGAATGGAACAAAGATGTCCTCCGCAACAATGTTCCGATAAAGAGACAACGTAAGGGGACAAAAATGACACGGGCTTATCACAGAGTTGTCAAGTTGTGCTCTTAGTGGCACAAATGGGTGTCTGGGACGGGGGAGAGCGCTGAGTCAGATTCACGGGGGACGGTTCGTGACATTCCACTTCTTCGGAAAAACCAGATGTCCCTTTATGGCGTGACAGGAAGGTTTTTTTGTACTATTTGCAGGTATTGCTTTGAGGCTTTTCAGTTGATAAATGGCAAATCAAGGACTGCGTTGGGGCAGATTTGAATGCTTTCTTTTGTTGTCTTTGGTTTAATTCGGTTTTCAAAAGAGAGAAATGTCATGCTAGCAGGCTATTGAGAAATCTAAGGTTGCATATCCATGGGTTTCAGATAGATACAAATTTGAAATGTTGCCATAGCGATTAATAATTTTAAATTAAATAATATGGGGGAAAAAGTTCTCAGAATGTCGCAGATAACAGGAAGCTGAAACCCCTGAAGAGTAGCTAGATTTTTTGTAAATTAGCTTAATTTTTTGTTTTGTTTTGTTTGTTTTTTTATCCTAACCATCCAGTATTGGGGCATGTTTTTATCGATAGTGAACTTTTCTTTTAAATTTTTTTTTTTTTTTTTTTGGGGGGGACGGAAAAGTGATAAACCTGAATTGGGGTGAAGAGTTTGGAAAGACAATAAATCATTCAAGCTAGGGTTCTGTGTCACAATACTGGAGCCTGCAAAAAGACGAGGATGTGTGCTACTAGCAAACCTGTTAGCCTGTTTAGCAACACACTTTGTATTGCTACATTTCAAGTTCTTTCTAGTTAGCATGGCTTTGGCTAAGCTAGCTTTGATTAACCCATGGGTTGCAACTTTCATCGCAGACAAAAATAGGAAAAGTATGTAAGATCACAAAGACACAACACAGTTTACAAAACAGACTTAAGTTGCATAAAAAGTGTACACAACCGTCCATCCCAGTCCCGACAAATACTGCATACTGACACTGCACAACACATTTTCCAAAAAAATTACGCAATGGGACATTTTTGGAACTGTATTCATGCCCTATTAAGTCACGAATAATGAACTGCCTGCATTTTACTCGCGCACCACTTTAGTACTTTCGAGCCAAAAAGTAGTTTTAAGAATCCACATGGGACCTATCCACTGTATAAATAATGCAAAAGTTATGAGGGAACAAACGTTTGTCTGTGTAGTTTCGTCTTAAAAATAAAGCTCTTTACTTAAACTCTACAGTGGGACGTCTCTGGGCAATTTGTCACAGCCCAAGCAGCTCGTTTTATCCGCAAATAACAGCTTCGGCAGTCACTTCGGTAAACACGGAGAAATGAAAGAACATATTGAGTTGTAAATCTTTTTGCACATCAAAGCTAGCACAGTGTTCCTTTTCGTGGTGTGCCTTTGCGATTGATATGGATTTAATAAAAAGGGATCAATAAGGATGCCTATGGTTACGGCACTCATTTTGTCATTGTTATGTGGAGTGTTTTGAAGAGTGAAAGAAGCTCAGAGCGAGGGAATCAGTTATGAACAAATAAAGGACATAATATTCTATATATTACATGTGTTAGCTAATTTTCTATATGATGCTATTATTTATATGTTGATGGATGTAGGGAGAGCTTAAGTTATTGGACATGTTGCTGAATAAATGCAAGAAAGTTTTGTTTAAGTTTAGATTCAGAAGTTAAAGGTCCTTTTGTGAATTTTAAGCACTTTTAGAATGTTGTTACCTCATCGAAAACATACCTGGAGTTGTGTTTTGTTTCATTCACACGTCTTTGAGTAATCCTGCATTATTAGGCTGTCTGCATCCCCAAAACTCAAAATGCTCTGTTCCACCTTGTGATGTCATGACACGGTAGTTTTCAAGTTAACACCTTCAGTTCAGTAGAGATTGGCGATTCCAGATCTGAAATTGTCTAAATGATTCTAGTGAAGGTGTATGGAGTTTAAAAACACAGTGGAGCACTTCCTGTGTTACCACATGACATCACAAGGTGGAACAGAGTGTTTTCCATTGGAGAGAAGAACTCAGTCTAAATATGCAGGGTTTTAATGTTAAACGTGTGAATGAAACAAAACACAAGTCCAGATTTGATGAGGAAACAGCCTAATATAGATCAGAAAATAGCATAATACAGGCTCTTTAATGCCACATTAAGGAACATTCCAGTCAAAAGCCCTCCTCCAGAGAAGTCCCTTTCTGCTAATTGTATTTTCAAAGGCTGCAATGCATTCCTTTCAAACATAAATAGAAAAAATATATGCATATACGCAGGAATTATGACGAGTTATGCAATGGTTATGAATATACATTAAACAGACTCTTTCTTCTATTAAAACATGTTAGATTTAAATAGTAAAAGGAGGCCACATGGGATTTTGTTGACTTTGTTTGACCTTCTGTGCCTATGCCTTTAAGGAATGTTATCCTCATGTCAACCTGGGCGTGACCTTTGACCCTTCGATCACAACTTCCACATCACTGAATAGTTATATTTACGATACAGCCATTCTGCACTGAGCTCTAAACATTAGACCTCACCAATGGGCCTGTTCATCCTGTCCTTGCCAATCGTGTATTTTTCTAAGAGGACAACTGGAAGAACGATTAAAGCTCCCAACAAATACAACTGAGGATAGTGCAGTAGCTTAATGGCTGCAGAGAAGTACTAGATAATGGTTTTGTTGCTCTTCAAGGTCACCCAGAACATTTGGAATGTGGATGACGTCTTCTGTACCCCGCTTCTTGCAATGAATCGTCATAAGGTTATCTGTCCTATAGACTCCAGACAATGGACTATAAATCAATGCCGTGATTTCTTCTCAAATGTCTTACTGTAAATTTGAACATTTCTTCACCCATGCCCACTCGGAATAGATAGTAGTACACAAATATAAGTACTACACAAGACAAGAATGAATTACTAAACAAAGTTTCATGTCATGTCACGTGTCTAGTGGTAGTAAATGTCTTAGCAGAAGCAACATGAAAGCAGTTAGGACAATTATAATATGGGCAGTAGGCTTGCAAACAGTAGTAGTAGTAGTAGTAGTAGTAGTAGTAGTATAAGCAGGATTAGGTGTTGAAGCAGCAGATGTAGTAGTAGTAGTAGTATAGACAATGGTGAAGTAGGGTTAGTATTAGTAGTAGAAATTGGATGGATACTGTGAAAGTAGGGTAGTAGTAATAGTTGTTACCTTGCCAATGAGTAATATTACTTTGCAGAAATGACTCGTGTACCTCATCAAAATCATACCTGGAGTTGTGTTTTGTTTGATTCACACAAGTTTGAGTAACCCTTTATTATTAGTCTGTCTATATCTCCAAAGCTCAAAATGCTCTGTTCCACCTTGTGATGTCATGAAGCGGTAGTTTTCAAGCTAACAGCTCCTTTTACCATTGGTTCGGTGGAGATGGGCAATTCCAGGGCTGAAGTTATGAAAATGATTCTGATGAAAGTATGTGAAGTTTAAAAACACAGTGGCGCCACTGTTTTAACCCATGATATCAAAAGGTGGAACATATTGTTTTCTTTGTGAGAGAGGAAGGAAATATGCATGAAAATATGCAGGATGTGTGTGACTGAAACAAAACACAACTCCAGGTATGTTTGTGATGCAAAAACAACATTATAGTGCTTAACAAATTAATTTGACCACCTGTCATGAAAACAAGAAAACATAACTAACTTCATAGTTTATCAAATGACCAACTGGAATAACAAAATAGTCCTTGTTGACAGATAATAACCAAAAATGTGAATATTTTGTGTGAGCACCCTTGGTGCAGAAAACAGCTGCATTCTTGCCGCATTGTTTTTATGGAGTTTTGCAAAGTCTCTTTTGTTATTGAGTTCCAAATAGTTTCTGGCTGTTCCCAGAGACTTGCTTTGGGTGAGACTTTGGTGTCATTTTTGGAAAACATTGAACTTGAAAATTTATGGATAGCAACAATAGTTATATTTTAGCAGTAAAGATATTGTTTTGATAAAAAGATCTTGCAGATACTGGTGGATTAACCATTATAGAAACATAAAAAGATAGTATTTTGGTAAACAGAAATACTGTTAAATTACGGTGACAAACAGCTTATACTGGGGGTTGGTCTAATAACTTTCTTAAGCACTGTATAACTGTATATAGATGGGAAAATAGCGTAATATGGGTCCTTTAACAGTATTTTAAATACTTCTAACACTGGATACTACTTCCTCTCAAATGACGGATCCAAGCATGCCACATTTTAAAACTATTTCCCTTCTCATATTTCCTATCACATATACTGTAGTGTATACCCACGCCCCGAATGCCAAACAGCCCTGCATGATCCTGACCCTATTAAGCCTCTGTGCTGTGATTGGCCAGAGGCGGCTCCCCATTGGTTGATTGGTGGATGCTGTACTTCCTGCAAACCGGAGCCAATTTCATGTGTCATTAACCTCATGCAAAGGGAGACGGCGAGGAGTGGGGCCCATATGGGAGGTCCGCGGACGCCTCTGTGTGCTTTGTAAAATCAAGGAAGTAATGCAGCTAGTAATGAGGGCTACGCTGGAAACAACTAGAGCAGCACATTGGGAGAAAGCCTGGTCTGCTCAATCTAAACTACTGCTGGGAAGAGCGAGAAGTAAGACGCCATATTTGTTTTCATTCCAAAAGCACTATGTTAGCAGCTGCAGGTTTTCAAATGGCACCACAGTAGTATTTAATGGACAGGGCTGGACAAAATACTTGTGTTAAAGCTACTTTTTTTTTTGTTTAACTCTCATTTTTAATAACAAGAAGAAACATTTCAAACTGTTATTTTCACTTTCCAAAAGCATTCCTAGTGTCCTCATTATTCACCACAATGAGTTTGCGAGTGTGTTTTTCAATTTTCAGAAGTAGCTACTAGCACAATAACAGTGTGCTTCCTGGTTCGCAGATGATAAAAATGCTTTATAATTAGATGTAAACAGAACACAGCGGCCCTATTTTGACTCTAAGAGCTGCTTCTACATTATATCTGTATTGGAAAGACAAGTTTGACTTAAATACAAAAAAACATCAAGCTCCTTTATTATTATTTTTTATGTATTTATTATTTATTTATTTATTTATTTATGGCATCAAGTTATTAAATCCAAGTTATGTATGGAAAAAACACGTGAAAAAATGAAACTTGTTACGATTCAAAAGATAGAATATTCGATTTTGAGTTATTAAATCCTTTGGCAACAGCCCCCATTTTTCATTGCGCTGAAATCCGTGGATACAGTGTTATTGTGTCTACAGTTATATTTACATTTTATAGGCCGGTGTGACATGTTTCTCAGCAGGGGCTATCCGTTCTATGTCACAACATTGCTAATTAAGGCCCGAGAAGAAAGACCAGAATGAGAAATTGCTATTGCTAATAATGTACAAAAATATATAGCACACACACTTCTATAGCCAGCATAATTTATCTTAGCGGCAGGCAGCAGCAAAATGGATGCTTCTTACCTTACGCATCCAAATCTGCGCTCTATAATTTTACTTTTTGCGAGCTGGTGTGAACATCCAAAAGTGTTTACAAGTGGAGTCCTGTAATGTTTCTAAAGATGGAAATTGCCTTTAATTAAATGTCAGACACACAGCCAGCGGTTTTGAGATTTCACTTTTAAACGCGCTGGGAATGTGCAAAGTCAAAGTAAGAAATCTAGAGAATCAGTGGTGGGCTGGTTTTCACAGGTAGCAGAAATGCACTAATTATGGTGTTTCTATGTTCTCCATGCTGGGGAGGGAAGAGCTGTGACATTATGTGTGCTCTCATGTTAATTGGGAACAAGTTTGATAAGAGGAAAGTTTGGGTTTTTTTACTAGTTTCAAAGCAACTCCAGAAAGTGTGAAAATTTGCAGCTAAATTCCTCTGTACTACTTTGGTTTTCCCACGAGAAGTGCGCGAGTACCAGTCCTGTCACCAATGAATGATAAGTGTGGAAACCTACCAAACCTCGATAGACAGTCACTAGGCTGCAGGGCAAGTGAGCTTCCAACTAATACTGCATGAAATTGGAACGGCAGGTACACAATGTAAGTTCCAGCTGAGGATACACTATCTGAGATGTTTTGCCTGTTGCTTTGCCTGTAATGTTCCACAATAAAGCATTAAAGTTCCTGTGTTAGATAAAATTGACTTTAAGCCATGTTACGCTGTTACCTCATCAGAAACATACACAACACTGGAATTCATTCACACATGTTTGAGTAAAATCCTTTATTATTTGTCTGTCTACATCTCCAAAGCTCAAAATGCCCTGTTCCACCTTGTGATGTCATGAAGTGGTAGTTTTCACGTTAACAGCTACTGTACCTTTTACCTTTTGTTTAGGAGAAATAGGCAATTCCAGGGCTGAAATTATTCAAAACAGTTTGGAGCACTTCCTGTGTTACCATATGACATCACAAAGTGGAACAGAGTGTTTTCTGTGTGAGACCTCAGCTTAAACATTCAGGGTTTGTCTTTTTCAAGTAATTTCTTTTAGCAATAAACACCTTTGAATCGCTGAAAGGCAGAATAGTTCAATGGCATACTATTAAACATTCCAGGCAATAACATCTCCATGGAGACAAGTAGGTGGCATAATCCCTGCCAGGAAAGTTCCATAATGCACCTTTACTTACAGCTTTCTTTTCTGCATTATCTAGATTTCAGGCGTCTGCTTAACAATAGCTCTATCTTTGACTGAAAGATGAAACTATAAACATGTCCAAATCAGTGCTCATACTGCGGAACAGTTATAGTGCGTAGCCGACAGTCTCCTGCTGCTCCCTGTGTTGCTCTTTTTACATTTCAGGTAAATCTTGGGGAAAATAGTGCGTCAGGCAAAGCAAACATGCAGACTACATTTTATGCAATATTAACTTTGGAGCGGAGAGCATTAGCGCCAAACTAGCACAGCGGCAATGGCAAATTTGTTCTCCAGTGAGGTGAGACTGGAGTGAGGCCCACAGCGCCTCCAGTGAGGGCTGGAGGGCAAAACAATGAACAGTGTAGTACTGCATAAGTAGCTTTACATTTCCAACCTGACTGAGGAGGAATACAGCAGTATGTGGCAGCACCACAAATACAGGCAAGTGGGAAAGGGGAATCCAAAGTATGGTTCACGGGCCAAATGTGGTCCATGGGGCTCAGGCAGGGGTCCAAAAGTGTTTATGTATCATAGACTGTGCATAGAAGTAAGGAGTAAGGGAGTGTGATGTCACCCAAAGCATTCAGCTCCAGTCAAATGAAGCTCATGAGTCCAGCAGTTATAGACGTGAATTTGGAGCAGAGTTCCATATTATACATTTATTTACGTACAAAATAGCGAAATAAAAACATCAGGATCTTGTAGAGTGGGTTAAGACGAAAATGATGAGGGTCACAGGAGCAGTTACAGAGAGAGGGGTGACCATTTTGACAAAAACATTTTTAAGTCCATGTTAAGTCTGTTGGTGCCAGTGTCGATGGAGCTGGAAGTGCTCCCATGAATACTTCCTTGTCAGGGTTTGGTGTTTGTTATGTGTTCCCCCTCTCTTCTGTGTCTGTCTGCTCCTCTCCGGGGGTGTGGCTGGGCTCATGCTGCAGTGTGCTTCACCTGCAGCTCATTGTCCAATCAGCCCCACTACTTAGTCCTGTCCTTGTCCTGTGTTGTTGTCAGTTCATTCCTCCTCTATCCCTTGTCTACGTCCTCGTCCTGCCTGTCCATGTTGTCCTGCCTGACCTTGTCATCCAGTCTGTCTACCCGTGAGTCTAGCCCAGTGTCTTCCCTCCGTCTATGTCTCCAGCCAGTTCCCATCACCACATCCTGCAATCCCGGCAATAAACCTGTTTAACATCTACCTGCGCCTGTGTCTCTGCTTTGGGGTCCGCTACCACACTCAAACCATGACACTTCCTATTTGGAACACAGAGGCTAGCGAGTTACCTATGTCCCTTTGCATATACAGTCTATGTTGTACATACTGTATATTGAGCATGTTGTTAAATGTGTATGAGTTAGAATTCACATTTCTAAAGCAGTGATTTTTAAAAAAAAAATTTTATTTTTGTTATTTAAGTTGAGCCTCTTGAGCCTAATGTCGTGTCCAATAATGACACAAAGAAATGAATGAAACATTCATAGCTGCGTTTGTTATTATTAATTATTGGAACTACCAAAGAAACTAATTAGAACAATTGGTTTCCTTTTTGACAATTCCACTGATGGATGATCAAAGTAACCAAATAAAACTTTTTTAATCTTTTTTTTTTCTGATAAAAATCTCAAAAATGTCACTATATTTATTAAGATATTAATAAGAAAAAAAAAATCCCAAACAAATTAATTTACTAAACTTTTACAGCCAGTTGTTTTTGATTCAATTTTGTGATAATATCTTATTCCTGGACATCTCAAGAACTGCGTCAACTCAATGTTTAATGTGTGTTTCTGAAAATCCTCAAACCAGATTTATCCATTACTTTCCCTATTCTTATAGCTCCTGGTACAGATGGTACAGTTTGTCGTGCAGTATTGGCTTCCTGTAGACATATGGAGCTGTGTTATCTCTTAGCTTAAATCTGTCACTATCCATAGAGCTGATTCATATCCTCATATAATCTTTGCATATTTGGACTCTTGCTCAAATTAAAAAATAACTTGAATTCCTGTTGTTGCTCTCACAAGACTGCAAATGAGTCTGAAAAATGTTAAAACACACTGTCAAACAGCTCCATAACACTAATAGATTTTAAACTCTACTTTACTCTCCATATCACACCAAAACTGATTGTGGCTTTTCTCATATTTTAGAATACATTCAGCTTCTGGGGGAATGCAAAACACAAAATTCGGCTCGGTTGAAAAAAAATATTATTTTCAAGTTACAATGAATAGGAACTGATTATAACTTGTCATACTTCTGTTAGTTTAAAGGTCCGATAGTTCTTCTCTCAAACGGAAAACACTCTGTTCCACCTTGTGATATCATGTACAGGAAGTGCTCCACTATGTTTTTCAATTTCATACACCTTTACTACAAACATTTGGATCATTTCAGCCCTGGAATTGCCAAACTTTACTGAACAAAAGGTAAAAGGTGTTAATTTGAAACAGCATTTTGAGCTTTGGTGATGTAGACAGACAAATAATAAAAGGCCACTCAAAAACTCAAAAACAAAACTCCAGGTATGTTTTTGAGGAGGTGACAACATTCTAACATGGCTTAACTGAATGAATCCATTTTGCATAATATAGGCCCTGTAATGTGCATGTTGCTAATCCTGTTTACAATCATGTATGCGTTCTATATGGGATCTCGTAAGGCTACTTTGCATTAGCACAGCTTGATTAAATGTGCAGAATCATTGGGCTAATAAAGCTACATCGTCAACGTAAATGCCACTTTGAGCTGCCATGAGAATATTGTGCACGTAGACAGTAGACCATGACTCAGCGAAATCCACTTTAGAGTCCCATTCCCTAAAGACTAGATTGGCCCGCTGACAAGTCCAACGCAAAACTGTCCCACTGAGACCAATGAGCGCAGCAACCTCGCACAGACTGAACTCCTCACATAAAGTATACTGTAACTCTGGGTATAAATTATAACTTAAGACTGCACAGTTAAGGACTAGATGAGTAAAAGTGGAAGGAATTCAGATTTGTTAATCTTGTTAATCTTATTTTATAAAGTTATTTTTGATTGATTTGATAGATTTTTTTTTAAAGGGCCCATGTTGCGCTACTTTCTGATCAATGTTAGTGTGTGTTTCCTCATCACAAACATCTCTGGCATTGTTTTTTTTTTTCATTCACACATTAACACAAATTCTGCAGTCTTCTCTCAAACTTGTGATAGCATGTGGTAATACAGGAAGTGCTCCACTGTGTTTTTAAACTCCATACACTTTCACTAGAATCGGAGAATTTTAGCTCTGGAATTTCAGATGTCTAATAAACAAAAGATAAAAGGAGCTGTAAACTTATCGCTTTATGACATCACAAGGTGGAACAGAGCATTTTGAGCTTTGGAGCAGTAGACAGACTAAAGCCCTGTTCGCACGGGATTAGTTTTACCTGTGGACCTTTGGTGATTTGTAATAATTGCAGAGAACGTCTGAGATCTTAATCCCGTGCGAATGCGCCATGTCTGCAATTTGTAAAGTAAAAATTCCGCCGCAAATTACCGACTATATTTCACCAAACACAGACGTCCGGTGATAATACTCGTCCCGTGCGAATCTGCATGTCAGTGTTTGTTGTTGTAACTGCATGTCTTTTCTGTCTATTCCTTTTATTTCAGCGGTCTTTTCTCTGTATATTGCAAGCCTTTTATATCTCTTTCCAGCTTGAGTAATGGAGCGGTAGAAATTTTAATTAGCAGTTTTGAGCTTTTTAGGGGCAAATTATAACACAGCCTCATAGCCTCTACATGGAAACCGATCCGCAAAAAGGGTAAGAGATCCAAGAGGAGAGACAATTCTCACAGGATGTTGACCTGGATGACATGTGTAGCAGCCAAGGAACATTTTTTTTTTTTTTTTTTTAGCATACTTTATAAATTTACTTACTTAGCAGCGCGAAAGACATAGAAATGGATGTGATGTTACGACATATCTGGTCGTAATTTCAGTAAAATAGCGTAATTTACGGACTTCGCATATCCCGTGCGAATGCGAGTAACACAGAGGTGGGGCAGTGATTTGCAAATTACCAGACGTCCCCAGGTTATACTTATCCCGTGCGAATAGGGCTTAAAAATACATTTAGGATTACTCAGACATGTGTGAATGAAACACAACTCCAGATATTATTTTGATGAGGTAACAACATTCTAACATGGCTTAAAGCTCACAAAAGTTAATTTTGCACAATACAGGACCTTTAAAGAAAATGTAAGTGCAAAAAAAGTGCATACTGTTGTTGTGTCCTTAAGCAAGACACTTCACCCACTTTGCCTATGTAAGAAAATGGTGTGGCTACCTTACCATGTGTGAAGTGAAATTTTGACAAATGAAACGAGTCACAAACTGTACAATCTTTTCAAACTAAAAACCAAAATTCTGATATTTTAACTCTCTTTTTTTCCCAGTGTGGTCTTATTTAGTCATGTGATGTTAAGAAAGCAAAAGTATACGCACATGCAGTTTCACCGATGGGATCACTGGCGTCGGTGGCATGCATTTCTTATGAGAGAGAGCACAAGATAGACATAATACAAAATGGAGGTGAACATCAACAGTACACATGCATGGTACGAGTCCACAGGAGAGCAGTGCATGCTAATGGAGGATTACTGTACACAGAGAGGGATCGCCACAGAGAGACAATATCGGTGACATACTGTGGTTGAAAAGGTGGTTGGGCTGCTGTTGTAGGTGTACCTAAGTGGTAGAAAGAAGGCTGCTTTTCTCACTGGTAGAACATAGAGGGCGCTACAGTGCTTGGAGAGATTCATTCTGCTTTTGGTATTCAATCGGAAAAAGCACAGTAAAATAGTGGACACAAAAATGGCTAGTAATATGAAAAAAGGTAGCACTGAGGGTGTCTAGTGATATACGTTTGATGGTGTTAGCTGTAGCATAACAGTGCAGTGACCATGTTAAGTTGAAAATAAGTTAACATGGTCCACCATTTGCTAAATTCATAAGATTGCGTTACATAATATAGTAGGCCTATGTATTATCGCTAATTTTATCTTGTTTTTGGTATCCGATTTATTCATTCAGGTTCTCAACATTTTCCAGTCGCAACCCCATAATAAGGCATTGCTATTTGTGATCCCCACCCAAAAAGGCTGACTGCAAAATGGTGGATGGTCCGCCACATGCTTGTCACCATGGAGATGTTACCACTTTCTCAAGAATGTTCCACAGTATAGCCTTAAATGTGATGTCAACAGGCCAAGTTATAAGTCAGATCTACAGAAAGCTGAACCCACTCATATTAAGAATGTATATGTAGGAATCCAACGATCTGATACTAATATTAGATATCGGCGCCAATACTGAAACATTTGCTGTATCGGATATCGGCTGCCAAATATCCGTTCAGCCAATATCTTGGTTGGGCCAAAAAATGTATGTAATAAGACTATTTACTGGTCATACTCGGTCAAGAAACTCTCATAAAGTTTCAATTTTTAAGTGTTTACAAAGTTATTCTGCATTCACTGGAGGTAAAAATAACTGCTACATAACACATTTGGACCAGTTTTATTCTAGTTTAATGGTAATAAATGCTGTTTTCAGTCTGCACTGGTCTCAGTTAATATCGGGTATCAGCAGATAATTAAAGCCATAGTATTGGAATCGGTATCAGAACTGAAAAAGATGGACTAAGTATATGTAATATGTGTTTTTAGCAATTAAAACATCTGTAATTTGATAAATGCATGGTTCATATGCTGAAAATACTGAGAAACATCCAAGAAACAAGCAGATGACAGACCCCTATCGTAAAAATTAAACGCACCTTTAAGCTATTTTGGTCCACTATTATTACTGTTTATGACACACACACTTCTTGGGCGTCAAATCTCCAAAAAAATCAACACCAAATCCCATCTACCGCTGCCAATCCAAACTCAAAGCATTTTTATCACTAGAAATTTGCCTGCTGTTTGTGCCCCCCAGGTCACGATACACCCACAGCAGATGGTCCCCTCTGCAAGCATGAATGGCCCGGTGAGTGGACAGAGCACAGTCCAGTCTAGCCCCCCTGCTGGTCACTCACAGGTATGCCGCTTTGCCTTCCTCCAGCTCCTTGCCCTTGCCCCCGGTGGCGGTCTTCTTCCCGCAGAGGGTCCGCGTGATGCACATGAGCAGCCCACAGTGACGCAGGAAGAAGCAGCTGACGTCCACCAGCACCAGGAGGAGCAGCAGCGCCCCCAGACCCAGCCCCACCACGGCCCCCAGACCCAGGCCGCTGAACAGGGATTCTGCTAAGGCGGGCAACCGGAGGATAGGGGGGGAGAGGAGGGGACAGGGGGAAAGAGGAGAGAAGAGAAGGAGAAAATACTGTTAGCAAGACTGGAATATATATGGATTAAACAACAAGAGAATTTGAATAGAGTGGAATAATAAGAAATAACGTTCATTCATTATAATAAATCAAATACAAATTGTAATAAATAAAATAAAATGAAATAAATAGTCACCAATCAATTATTATTGCCTTAACTGACATCCATTTTACATTTTTGTTGTTCCTTTTCCAACTTCAAACCAACTGTTTTATCATGAAACCGATTTTATTTTCTATTTTATGCCATTTATAAATAAATAAATAAATAAAATCAAACCACCAAAAGTCCTTGTAGTTTCCATGCATGATATTGGACATTCTCAGGGGGTCATTTGGTCCTGCGGTGGTCCGACTTTCAGCCTCACAAAGACGTGTCATTGATTGTTCTCATGTGAAGTGCTTCTGTCTTGGGAGAGCACAGAATTGACTTTACGGTCACACTGGAACAGGCCTTGCAAGTCCATGTCAATGACCCCTGACTTTTTCAGTCCACACTACTCCATGTGGTCAACTACTTAGACTGAACCACAGAACACAAATGTAACAGTGCATTTATAATCTGACAATCATCCCCATGCATAAAGGCCAGAAGGTGTTATGGAAAGCTATTTGACCCACTACGGTAGGTCTAAAACAGGGCATTATAGATGTACAATGGGACAAAACAAAACAAGAATCTGGATTAAATTGACTTTGAATTCTTGAGCTTGTGTACCATACCACAGTTTGACAACCACTAATGTAAAGAATATTGAAGGACACCTAACATAAATATCCCTATGGAGAAAAATAGACAATTCATCCTGTTATTTGGTTTACTTAAAACTGAGTAAGAAAACAATACAATGCATACATATTTAATAATAATAATAATGCATCAGTTTTATATAGCGCTTTTCTGGACACTCAAAGACGCTTTACAGAGCATTATTCATTCACTCCATACCCGGTGGTGGTAAACTACTGATTTATTACCTTTAATAAATGTAATCAAATTGTAAAATAAGGTACAAATATACAGATTGTAACATGGAAAATACAGTTGAATCCATGTCATGTCAAGTACAAGTAGAGGAAAATCTGCAGCTGAAGCAAGAGCATGTAAACTCAACAATTTGGAGATGCAAAAACTCAAAGCTTCTCTCCAGAAGAAAGACAAAGACCCAATGAATGCATACAAGGTCATCCAATATCTGTATAACAGTTCAGTGCGAGAAAATATCCAAGAGCTACAAAGCACCAGTGAAGTCCTTGAAAAGACAAAGGAACAACTGTAAGCACAGGACAACATAATGTCTGAGGTGAGAAACAAACAGGTTGGATCCAGAGGCCTGCAGAGACCCTCAAACCACTGGTATTGGAGTTGGTAGAAATACAATCCACAAAGACAAACTGTCCAGAAAGGTGCAGGAGCTGTCTTCTGCACTCTTCTCAGCGAGAGAGGAGATACGTCTCCTGAAGTTTCATTGTGAAAGTGAAAGAGCACAGCCATCCAGCTGCCCAAAAGGAGCAGCCGTAGTGGAGGAGCAGAGGATGTTGCTTCGGCGCTACTACCAGCACCAAAGCACCGCCAAGTATTACCCTTTATCATTTTCATTATGAAAGAATAACACAAAAATAGTTTTAACATTATGTTGTTCTCTTAAATGTCTGTGGTAGTTATTCATATTTATTGTTTCAGATGTAAAAACTTGAATTCACATGCCAGCCACAGCCGCACTCGCTTGATTTTAAAGTAGTAATAGAAAAAAATATAATAGAATAAAAATTCTGGGAAAAATGCTTTTACTTTTAATGGTCCATTTGCACTACCACATTTTATAAAGAAATCATGACAATGTTTTCAGTGACCTTGTCTGGTTCTATAATGCAAAACATTATGGAACCAGGAAGCACCATCCTGTACAGAGTGACTCTGCACACGATATTCTCTCTCCATGGAGATGTTATTGCTTTGGAATGTTACACAGTACAGCATTGAACCTTTCTATCTTCATGGAGACCAAACCAAGTTACAGGTCAGATCTCTGGCAAGGGGTCCTCGCTCACAGTCAGAATGCCTTTTTCTTGGTATTTTTGAGCTACAAAATCACCTGTATTTCAGTAAATGTAAGGTAGAGCTGTGTCATACTATGGTACATTCCAGGCAGAGCAATGACATATCCATAGTAACAAGCAGGTGATGGACCCCTAACCAAAAAGTTGCACAGTGCACCTTTAAAGTAATTCACAAATCCTTTCATTGCTCTGGCTCCTGGCCTGTTCTGAGCCCAGCAGACTTCCATGAGCACAGCTGAAGCTCTTTGAAGGGCGGTGAAGTCTGTGCGGTGCCTGCTCTGGCCCCTGTCCAACACTTAGATAAGTCCTAATCCACCAACACCTCGGCTCCTCTCTCTCCCCGGTGGAAGAACTCAATTAGAATCTCCTCCAAAACAAATCAATTTCTACTGCCCCACCATCGCTCTACAAACTAGAAGGTGGAGGTGGTCACTTTCACAACAAATATTAGTTTTGTACTTTTAAAATACACAAAAATACAGGTTTTGTAGACGTAGCATATACTCCTAAACTAGTTGTGTCAGTACAGCAGCTAAGTGCAGCTATGAGTGAATGATGGATGATGGATGGTATTTGGAGAGAGTGATGGTGCAGATATTTTATATTTGTTTTTTTTGTTTTGCTTCTCATTAAGGTTCACTATTTAACTTTTCTGGTTGGGTTTGGGTTGGATACAGCTTTAAATACACCTTTAATACACAATACACCTTTAAAGATGCTCTGATTTGATTTGCAAAAGTCCTAAATTATTCCCCTTTCACCTTCATAAGCATCATAAGTATTCACCGCCACGAGCAAAGGTAACAACAGCTAGTACGCTAATATGCACTTCCTGATTATCGAACAAGAGAGCGCTTTATCATTTGATTCAGACAGCACACAGTGGACATATCTGTACTAACGCAAGACAAATTTTGCTCAAATACATGGGGGAAAAAATTGCATCCAGAGCCTTTAAGTGCTATTTCATAAGATATAATTATTATTTTTCACATTCACTTGCCGATTGAGGTATTGTAGATTATTGTCACTTCTCTTCATCCATACCTTCATACCAATTATCTTCGACAAAGTTCTGAAGTGGCATTTGCTACTTGTTGTTAGCATGCTACTGTACTCTACTCGTTTTAACTGCAGGATACCACTTATTTCACAGCTAGCAGCAGCACTTAGCGTATAGCATTTGTGTCCAAAAGACTAGCGCAGGCAGTGAGGTCTTTGAATAATGAAAAAATGAGTGCGGTACTGGAAAGCAGGTCTCGCGTGGGCTCACTGTTAGGTAGTGCAGAGTGGTGCGCACTGGAGCAGGTTGGACAAATGTGGATTGGCGATGGCAGCTGGAGGTCAAGGCCTGCCTGGAGAAATGAGCTTCAGAGCGGACAGGACTCATGGATGCTCTCGAGTGGGGAGTGGGAAGGAGCTGCGGGCTGTCAGAACAAGATGGGGGTAGGAAGAAGAGGCAGAAAGTACTAGTGTTTTAACCAGATAGGAGAAAGTGAAATGTTGTAGGGAAATATTGTAGTACCTTACCTTTTTATTTGCATTTTCGATCGTATATGCTCGCTAGGTTAGATTAATATTGTAGTTATTCTGTTTAGAATTGAGTCTGTTTTCAATTTTTTAAATTTATATAGATTTTTTATTCCATGCTTCTATTCTCCTGCGGTTCTTGAACTGCGCGTTGCTACACTGGAATTTCTCCATTGTGGAACAAATAATGGTGCTCTTATTTTTTCTTAATATCAGTTCAAAATATAGTAAAAAGAAAAATACACTGTTATATTGCTTAAGATTAATACATTCCCTTATACATACAGAAGACATTACCACATTTTTCAGTACTGATGAATATTTGTAAAGATTGTTTAAGAAAAAAATATAAAATTTTCATATATTTGTAGAGAAATGTTGGTAAAGTTACTATTGAAAAACAGATGTTAACCGTCCTGTAATACACAATACTGACTCCTTTAAGCCATGTCATGAGAGTTTTGTTTCATTCACACATGAGTAATCATTTATTATTAGTCTGTCTACATCTCCAAAGCTCAAAATGCTCTGTTCCACCTTGTGATGTCATGAAGTGGTAGTTTTCCAGTTAGCAGCTGCCTTTTACCTTTAGTTTAGTAAAGATGGGTAATTCCAAGACTGAAATCATTCAAATCATTCACACGGTGCACGGTGAAGCATTTCCTGCATTACCCCATGACATCACAAGGTGGAACAGAGCATTTTCAGTTTATGAGAAGAACTCAGCCTAATAAATATGGAGGATTTGTGTATTAAACATGTGTGAATAAAACAAAACACACTCCAGGCATGTTTTGATGAGGAAACAACATTAGAAAGTAATAGTGTCACTTTCCATAGAGATGTTGCTATGCCTGAAATGTTCCACAGTATAGCATTAAACATATCTACTGCATCTTGCATTTATTCAGTTAATGCCTTGAGTTTTACTGTGCATAGGGTCACCTTTCCATAGATATGACCTGCAACTTTTCTCCTCGGATATAAATAAGTTTAATGTGATTACTTTGGAACATTCCAGTCAAAGAAATAATATCTCCATGGTGACAATCAGGTGGCAGACGCTCCACTAGAAAAGTTACGTAGTGTAGCTTTAAAAAGAACTGGATGTAACAAAACACATGACCTTAGTTGTGTAATAATTATGTTGCTAATGTCAGAAATCACTGCTCGCCCAGAGATTTCATATCAATTTTGAAATGTTGGTAATTCTTGCTCCAACTGAACACCAAATTAGAAAGAATCACAATCACATACTTGCTGCTGAGTAGAAAACAGTTTTAGATTTTAGAAGTTTAAAAAATCAGATACACTAACAATCAGTGCAGCCTGGAAAAGTAATGTTTCGTTCAAAGTTATGACATCAACCGCACGCCACAATCTACACATACACATTTGACTGCTCGCGAAATGCTAATTCAGGAGGAGAGCTGCACACGTCTAGTCTGATTACTTTAGCTCCTCGTCTCCATCAGGAGCTGCTAAATCAAAACAAGGCGACTTATGGCACTTCCAGTTACAGCCAGTCTAGACTCCCTCTCATGCGGAGGAGTCGTACTTAGAAAGAGACAAATATACACAGACGCATAAAGACATAAGCAGATGGACAATGGGCCTAGTCATTTTACTGCATGTTGCCAAGATCAAGATCCAAGTTTTTTTTATAGCGATACTAACTCCAGCTTGTAGAGTTTTAGCGTTAAGGGCACAACTTGAAAACAGTGAAAAAAAGAGATCACTATAAAATGTTTTTCTTATTTTTAGAGAGAACAAAAAAGACTTCCTCCAATGCCAGATTTGTTTTAAGTAAAGGTCTTGCAATTGCACAAAATTGATTGATGTGAGCTTTAAGCCATGTGATAATGTTGTGTTTTGTTTTTGTTATTACTCTGTCTACATCTCTGAAAGCTCAAAATGCTCTGTTCCACCTTGTGATGTCATAAAGCAGTAGTTAACAGTTACCTTTTTACCTTTAGTACAGTAGAGATTGGCAATTCCAGGGTTAAAATCGTCCATATGATTCTAATGAAGGTGTATGGAGTTTAAAAACATAGTGGAGCACTTCCTGTATGACATCACAATGTGGAACAGAGTGATTTCTGTTTGTGGGAATGAAACGAAACACAACTCCAGGTCTGTTTGTGATGAGGAAACAACATAATATCAGATCAGAATCATCTTTAAAGCTCCTGTATGATCAGAAAATAACATATATGGGCCCTTTAAATAACTTCCCTTCGCCAGACATACCAGAAAACCTCAAACTCTACCAATACGTCTCACTAAAATCACTCATGCAAAATGTGTAAAAAATCCAATCCGAGCTATTATTCTTTTTCTTAGAAGTCAATATTTATCATTTGTCCCGGCGGAGCAAAAGACAGTCAAACTATTGTCTCTAAAGCCTTAAAAACTGTCAGACATTTTTGCTTTTTAACCCCAAATCCATTTCCATTTCAAATCCGCAGAGCTCTGTTCAGCGAGGCGAGGCTAGCACTGGAGCACCATCCTGTCTGCAGCCAGAGCCCCTCAGAGCAAGGCCTTCAGACAACGGCACCGCTGGCACCGATTCAGAATGCACAAAGCTCACAGACCCGGGGCTAAGCTAACGGCTAACGGCTAACAGATGCTAATTAGGACGCGCTGGCTTTGGGAGATAGGGGTTTTGGACAGTTAGCAAGCGGATCGATATGTTTTCAAGGCGAGAGTTTGGAAGGGCCCACGTTCAGCTATTTTCTAATCTACGTTACAATTTTGTGTAATATAGGATTTTAAAACAGTTTCTCAATCCCCAAAGTATTAAAAAAAATCTGCAATCTTCTTTCCAATTCTATTATTATTATAAACTTAAGCTTTGATACCAGGGCTTACAATTCCCTGTCAAATACCACTGTAGCCACTGTAATACCGCAGTAAAAGCAACACTTTTTAATGATTGTGGAGATATCTGTATGAATTATGCACAGGCTTATACCCAAACATAAATATTTAATAGAAACCTGGCTGGCATATCTTTACATAAAAACACCATTTTGTTTTTGAGGCAATGCCCTGTAGTATTTACCACTAGGATTCATTATAAAAAGCTACACATTCATGACACGTCCATTTACATGTGTTTATTTATTAAAACGGTAACCCATATGCTATAACTGGGGCTAATTTAGTTGTTATTTTTCAAGTAAAATATTCTGAATATTCGAATAAAAAACCTATTAGTTGAGATAAACGACGTAAGAAGGAAGGCCCAACTCGTAAGGAAGCATCGCGTCAGAATAACAACCCAACGAGCGTGCACTGAACGATGACGGAGTTATTTTTAAGAAGAATTTACATGATCAAAGAATAAATTAATCCGGCTTTAAAATCAGACTAAACCACCCACTTACTTCGGAATTAAGTCAAATTCATCCATGTAAAAAAAGTGTTTACATGGACTTTTTAAGGCAGAATTCATTTTTATTCAGAATTAAATCATTTTTAATCAGAATTTAAGGCTCTCATGTAAACGTGGCAATTATAACATAGAAAAGAAAATAATGTAATACTGGCCCTTTAAGATATACAGTACTGTCAATGTTAAAGCCTCACTGTGTAGCATTCCAGCCAATAGACCAACTTTTCTTCATGCTTTATTAAGGCTATTAAAAGTGTAATTATTATTAAGTATGTTATTTTAGTGATTCAAACTACCTTGAAAACATGCATTCTTACTGTGAGCGGGCTTGCCTCTCCACAGAACTGACTCCTAACGTGCCATTATTCCCATTCACCTTCTTACTCACCATCACACAACGTACTATATAGCATAGCACATTATAAACAGGCCAGATTATATAAACAGCCAAACAATATTAAACGCAGGGTTATATATATTTTTTTTTTATTAATTCCCCATTTGCTATGACAACGCATTTCTCAATTGTGTAAACAGTGTCTCATTTTGCTCCACTCAGCCCAAGTATAATTACACTCTGCATCTAATACGTCTGCTCGCGAGTGGATTTGTTGAATTAGCGGAGTAAAATGGTGGCTACTATCATGCTATTTTATTATTATATGCATGAGAATTAGCCATCCAGCAGCCATTATGCTAATCGCTCCAAAGTGTGTAGTGTGAGCAAATAGTCCAATGCGCTCGGGGTTAGCCCATTCCTCAGCATTCAATTATTCCAAATTGATTTTTTAAACAGGCATTTAAGTCTTAAAAAGATTAAAGTTGACAAAAATGAGCTTTTAAAATGTGGCGAAATAAACAGAATGAAATTTTAATGTTATTTGTAGTAGTAGAGTGTGTATGTAATTCACCTAAAGTAGACTTAATGGGCCCGTTTTGAGCTAGGACATTTAATAAAAAGGTTAGCGGTGACAATAGCGTGCTGAGGCAAGACTGATAAAATACAGACGTGTTTAATGTGCAAAAATGGGTCTGTTGTCGTGGAAACACATTTGCATACATTTTAATTTGTCAAGAACTATCATAAAAGTGCACATTTACAGCTAAAAGGATTTGAGTGCTGTGGCATTGTCTTCTATCAGTAAATGGAGTTTAAAATGGCTTCACATATGGTTTGGGATTATTATTAAAAAAAAGGTCTGGTTGAGTTTGATTGGCGTGGAGCGGGACAATGGATGGTGATAATCCAATAGGAAAACAGGAAGCATAAAATGTCTGAAAAACTGAATACTCATTAACAGTCCCAAGCTACAATGGGAAAGCTACATAAGGAAGGGCATCTGATTGAAAGAAAACATAATCCGTAGCCAGCTAATTACTGCTGGTTGAACCTATCTTGAGTGCTCTAAAGTGAAAGGGACGCTGTGTAACATTTCTGGCGTCTTTGTTGATATGTTGCTTTGCCTGTAATGTTCCATTTATTTATTTATTTATTTATTTATTTATTTGAACAGGGACAATGCACATTGATGAACATTTCTGTAAATGTGCCAGTGTTAGCTACAAGCTAATTTTCAACTGTAGTCCCTGGGCAAGATGTAAGGATACCAACAAACCATACAAAACATACAACACAACACAACATGAAAAATACATTAGCTTTACAATAGTAAAAAAGTTTGTAAAAACTTTTAAAATCATACAAGTTCAACCACACAAGTTACAGCAACAGAATCAGAAGAAAGTGCAGTGCATGGGCAGGTACATGCAGAATATGGAAACACACACACACACACACACAGAATCTTCTGTAGTGAAAACAGCTTTGATTGACTTTAAGACATATTTTTAGTTGGTGTTTAAAAGAGCAGTATGTAGGACATTCTCTTAAGTTAATAGGTTTACTGTTCCAGATATTACAGCCCCTGACAGACAGAACAGACTGACCAAAAGCAGTGCGTCTGTAGGGCACCACACAATCACCTCTGACCACAGACCTTAAGCTGAGCTGACCGTAGATCTCAGTCTGATGAACTCTTTTAGTGGAGGAGGCGCAAGACCATGGAGTATTTTATATACTGAAAAAGCAAATTTGAAGTTTTTATAATTTTCAAAGTTCAAGAGATTAAATGTTGCTAGAATATGACAATGATGATATGAGATGGGTTTTTTAATGCTGTTTACACAAAGTGTTTAGTAACACAAAACACATCTTTCTCCATGGAGACGAGCAGGTGACTCCATCGGGCCAAGTTACAAGTCACATCTGTGGAGAGGGCACCCCACTTATAGAAAGAAAGCATTTTTGAGCAACAAAAACACATGCAGGGGCGGCAGTAGCTCAGTTGGTCAGAGAGTTTGTCCACTGTTCTGAAGGTTGGTGTTGCTGTTATTGTGTCCTTGGGCAAGACACTTAACCCCTCTCGCCCCCAGTGTCTGCGTACACTGGTGTTTGAATGCCCTGTAGGTGGAAAACCGCGGTATAAAAATGTGACTATTTACCATGACCATTAAATAAATGTAAGATACTGTAGACTGGTTTAAAGCCATATTGGAACATTCCGAGCAAAGCAACAAGTACTGGGATATTTCGCTATATTAAACCATAAAACTCACCACAAATCACAAGAAATCTCTCTATTAGGGTAAATAACAATATATATCAAATGTATAAAGTATTCTTTATACTTATTGACACTGAGCAAAATGCCTCCCCTGAATGCACACTGCGCACCAGCACTTACAGAAGCGAATTTGATGCCAGTTCCATATTAGGAATAGGAATTTATTTACGGACAAAATAGCAAAACAAAAACACCAGGATCATGTAGAGTGGGTTTATACGAACACTTTGAGGCCAAATGACAAGGCTGCAGCAGTTACAGAGAGAGAGGTGACACTTTTCCATCGTAAAGTCAGTTGAAACAGCACTGAAGGAGCCAGAAGTGCCTCCACGTTCACTTCCTATTTGGAACATGGCGGCTACCAGGTTAGCTATAAAAAGTTACACAGTGAACCTTTAAATCACAGTCAATTCTCATTTCGGACTCGACAGACTTTTGCATTCTAAAACAACATTAATTCAGATTTCTGCGCTCTATTAACCGTTTCACCGACTTTTGCCGATTACTTCCTGATGTATGGCCCCATTAGCTCTTATTATCCCACTGCTTCTTACCCCTGACGCTCGCGCTCACTTCAAACCATTTATTCACATCTTCATTTGACAATACCAAGTCATTAAGGCCGGAGAAGTGATCGACCGCCGCCTGATTGGACGACGCTACAATAACGATGACAGGAGGGGCCCGCATTGATTGGTGAGGGTTGCTAATCTGTTGCCGGGTAAACATAATCGTTTGCGGATGGGATTTTTCACTTTGGGGGTGTGAGGGGAAGCGCACGGGGAGATGGAAGTCTGTCTGTGTGTGGGTCCTTGGGGAATTAAATGTGATCATTAGCCGGTGTCTGGTGTGTGAAGATGGATGGGGGCGTCCATTTTGAAAGATAGGTCTGGAGAGTACTCAAAAGGAAGTAAGAAGTAAATAAGCACTCAGGATGTCTGGCTTACAAATTGAAACTGTTTTTTAAGTTAGAACGCAACGAGAGACACCAGACCTGTTTTAAGTTCAGTATAAAAAGGAGTGGGCTTTTAAATGCAAAATAAAACTGGAATTGACAAAACAAATTAAGCGATGACCCAATTATTTTTGCACAAATTTGCCTTGTAATTCATTCACTCTTGTTCATGTTCTTGTTCATTGAGGGCCCACTCGAAAATAAAATTGTGCCTCTCAAGTGCTTACTTCTCTTAATAAAGAAAAATCCAATAGATGGTTAAATATTCAGTTTTTCTATTTAAACCACGGGACGCAGTAGGACATCATTGCATTCCTACACTGCCGGACTTTTACAAATAAAAACAAGATTCAGATTAAAATGTATTTCTTCTTTTTATTGACATATGAGATACTAAAAAATATACAGAAGGGGAACTTGGATATCTTATTTAGTATTTTAGTAGACCAGAACTAGATCTGAAAATGTGTCTAAAAAATTCCAATTTCACCTAATTTTTTTAGTTCTTTTGTTAAATTGACCAAAAAACAAACAAAGTAAGAGTTTAAAAACAGTCGAGTTTTAGCAGTTGACCTTGAAAACAGATTCAATGGAAATTAAAGCCCTATCACGTAACATTTCTGATGGTGGATTTGCCACTAGTAATCCATGTGGACAGACAGATAAAGCTGTAATTTTGTTTTGTTAAGTATGATCTTATTTCATGCAATATATTACTTGAAATCATAAAAATATAATACTTTTACATCAAATTTTAATAAGTATTGTAACATTTGTACTTTTTTCCAAATAAAAGGAGCTAGTTCCCCTGGCCTTTTCCTGGTGTGGTCATAGTTGGCAGTAGTTTTGATGGCTTCCTTCCAGTCCTTCTATTAAAGCCCTGATTGAAAGCTCCATCAGTTTGTGCTTGATAATCTCATCAAAGCGCCTTAGTGGACACAGGAGGCCTCACTCCAGCAAACTTTTCCAGGCCGCGACGTCTACAAATCAAGCGGGAAACTTTTACAGCTATCCATTACATTAATCAGCCTGCTCATAAATCTGAAAAATATACGCCATTATTTTCACAGTCTCGCCATGAAAAAGATGCACGACAGTTCGTGGTGTTTTTAATCGTACGACAAAATGATAGGTTTGTATAGAGGCCATCCTGGGTCAAAGCATTTTACAGTGATGATCCTGATTACGTTTTATGAATATTTCAAAGCAGCGTTTGATTTAATAACTGTTAACGATCAGAGAGGAGGTAAATATAAACTAACACAAAGGCAAATGAATGACAAAGGAAATGATGAGTCTAATGAGGTCTGCTCATAAACAGTCTGAGTGGATTTATGTCGTCTGTGCAGTCAGACGGTGTTTTTGCTTTTTATACGCTGAGAAAAACAACCTGCTCTATACATTATTCTCACATGTGTTTCCTTTTATTGCGTTCTGTGCTCTAACCTTATGCACTGTGTAACGTTTCTAGTGGAGGGTCTGCCACCTTCTTATCACCATGGAAATGTTATTGCTTTGTCTAGAATGTTCCACAGTGTAGATTAAACCTGTCTAGGTCACTAAACTACATTACAATTCAGACCTGTGGAGAGTCGCCCGTAATGAATAAATGCTAGTTGGATATGTTTAATGTCACACCATGTAACATTCCAGGCAAGGCAATAACATCTCCATGGAGACAAGTTGTGGGCGGACCTGAAAAGTTGCTCAGTGCACCTTTAAGCTTTGGTCTATTGTTTTGTGTGCACGCATGGTTCATAATTTTGTCGATTACAAAAGTGAGAGTTGGTGTAATTTGTGTTTACTTTAGTTTTATTCCAAGTTTAGTTCTGGTTAGTATTACTAGTTTCAGTTGGTTTACTTATTGGGAGCTTGACACAATAACAATAGGACGTACCAATTCAATTAACATCCAAAATACTTTATGCTTGCTAGTTACAAGTAGCAATTCTTTATTCAACTCAAAAGTTGGATGCAGAGTGATTCATGCCTACTCTTGTATTCAAGACATCATTGCACAGATAAACCCGTTTTCTCCGCCACTGCCCACTGCTCTGTACTTTATATTTTCTGCTAGCGTCAACTGCAGCTGTCCACAGGACTGCGTGCCTCTTTTTTGTGTAATCTTTACTGCAATTTTCCAGGTCGGAAGTTAGTGGACTTGCTTCTTTTATTCTTTTAAGGTTCTATATTACACAAAATGGATTCTCGTGAGCTTTAAAAAGTGACCTGCTCAAAAACATACCTGGACCTGTGTTTTGTTCACACTTGTTTGAGTAATCCTAGTTTATTAATCAGTCTACATCTCCAAAGCTCAAAATCCTCTGTTCCACCTTGTGATGTTAGTTTTGATGATAGTTTTCAAATTAACAAATACCTTTAACATTTAGTTCAGTAGAGATTGGGTAATTCCAGATGTGATATTATCCAAATGATTCTAGTGAAGGTGTGTGGAGTTTAAAAACACAGTGGGTCACTTCCTGTATTACCACATCACAAGAGTATTTTCTACCTCAAAGAAATCTAACTGCGGTGTGACAGACTCACATTCAGATAAGTCCATTCAAATAAGTACATGTGTGTGACTCTGGAGTGTTGTATTCAGCGTGCACACAGAAGACTTAAGAACAGCCCCCACCCATGTAACACTGTATGACTTTGGACAATAGAAGAAGATTGAAAAGAAGTCACTACTGTAGGGAGGTGTGGTTGTGTTTGAGTGTTGAATAGATGAGAAATACATCATTTTCTTTTGGAAAATGTGTTTCCTGGAGTAACCTTTTGGATTGTACTCTCAAGTTTTCACATAAGAGTATCCATTCTGTCATTTCTAAATATAACACTACTGTTTTATGAGACCTACACTTTAATTAGACTTAAAGAACACATATTATGCATGATTCTGACTTTAATTGCCTTTTAAACATACCTTTGACCACCTTGAGATTAGTATTTGATATTTTCTAACTTAAAATAATACCTATGTTTGGAACATATACTTCAGGTCCTTATCCCCCCTAAATACTAGGCTAATATATCCATGTCTACACTGTGAACACAATTTGACCTCAGAACCATTCAGGCGCTGGTTTATGGACTTAAAACTACATATAGAAGTCTGGATTTTTACGTATGACACAACAAAACTGGCAAAATGTGAACAGAGCTTTTTTCAGTGCTCAGTGAAGACTTAGGCAAAATGGATTCACGAAACAAGGGTGAATGAAGCAAAAATACAGCTACAAATATTTAGGCTGAGTTCTCTCAAACAGAAAACACTCTGTTGCGAATTGAAACAAAAACACATCTCCGGGTTTGTTTTTGAGGAGGAAGCAACACTCTAACATGGTTTAAAGCTCACAAGAGTCACTTTTGTGCAATGTAGGAGCTTTAATTCATAGTGAACGAACGACTCATGCTCAGCAAATACTTGATTAAAATTCTAACCCAAAATACAAACCCTAACAACTAAATAGTTACTAAACCTGAACCTATAAGCCTTCTAAATGATTATTAAACTCAACATTACATCTATACGACATAGTACTACACATTGCCCTTCTTCTTGAATGGCAATTGGACTTAAAACCCGTTTGACCTAAATAGTTTGGAGGTTTGAATATATTTGAGTTAGCGGTGCTTTTGAGGCTGCCGGTCTAGTTCTGGGCTCAGACACGGTGGACCCTGCGGACTCTACCCTCTCAGATCTTTTGGACGAGGTGTTTCCAGATGTGACCGGGCCTGGACCTATAGGGACCTCATTTCATCTCCACTTCAGAGATTGAACATTTCCCTTTGAGTGAGGCTGTCTGGGTTTGGTCACCTGGGGAAGGACGATAATGTGTATGTTCAGAGCTACTATAGTGGTACAATGACCTATATATAACACACCTAGCACATAGACTAACGTATACTGCTACTGTTGCTAGGGGGAAAAAAAGGTTGCAAATAGTTGAAAAGTAGAAGTAATGAAGTACTCGTAACAGTAGAGGAGGTGGTGATGGCAGTAGAAGTGGGGTGACAGTAGCTCAGGAGTGTTTGAAAGCTGTTGTTGTGTCTTTGGGCAAGACACTTAACCCAACTCGCCCCGCAGTGTCTACATACACTTGTGTGTGAATGGGTGAGTGGTGGCAAATAAGTAATGTTGCCAGTATTTGAGTAGTAGAAGTAGCTGTGGTATTTTTTATTATTATTATTAGTAGTAGTAGTAGTAGTAGTAGAAGTAGAAGCAGGAGTAGTAGTAGGAGTAGTAGAAGTAGTTGTAGTATAGTGGCAGTAACAGGAGCAGAGGTACTTAACAAGACAAATAACATAGTAACAGTTGGATGTAGGGGTGGGCGATATCTCGATATTTAAAATATATCGAGATATTTTTGAAACTCGATATGAATTCTGACATATCGATATATCGCTATAATGCTTATGTTTACTTCTGGTTTCGCCGCTTCGCTTGTTTCGCCTTCTCTATGCCGCGCTCGCCTCCGCCTCCTGCTTTTGTCCCCTGAGCTCCTCCGCGGAGCCCGGACCTGGCCGCGGACTAAACCAGGACTAGAACTAAACCAGGACTAAACGCGGCCGCAAAGCCCGGGGCTCGGCCACGGACTAAACCAGGACTAGGACCAGGGCTCTGCAGTGCGCCCATTTCACTCGCATTTGCGAGCAAATATTTCGTCGTGCGAACGTGGAAAACCAAACAGGCGCATCTGTGCGAGTGTTTCTGCAGCCACAATAAGGAGCTGCGCACAGACGCAACGTGGACGAGTTAAACTTTCTAAATGCACGTTTCCCAGTGCGGCGCAACCACATGACACCTCCGATCGCAAGACGACCCCAGCACACGAGCTCGGCGTGTGTGCAGATATCACTGAACAAACTCCGCTTCAAAACACACCCACGCCCCTTAAGCGAGGAGCCCCGCAGCAGGACCCACACCTGCCCCACCACTCACAGACACCCGCGTGCCGCTGGACAAAGCGAGAGCTTTGGCTTTTGTCTTGGTCTTGTCTCGGACTCGAGCGCATTTGGACTCGGTCTTGTCATGAACTCAAGGTCTGAATACTGAGTGCGGTCATTTTTCATTAATGCCGCTGCTGTTGCCAATAAACTCATCCCGGTGTGCGGGAGTGCGCGCGGGAGCGTGCGGGAGTCTTGTGAGGCGTGCGGGAGTGCGGGAGCGTGCGGGAGTGCGCGGAGGCGTGCGGGAGTGCGCGAGGCGTGCGGGAGTGCGCGGAGCGTGGGAGTGCGCGGAGCGCGGGGCTTCTCTCTGCAGCCTGTGCCAAATGCCAAATAAATCCGTTTGTCACACTGTGCGTTTGATTTGGTAAATGTGCAGAGACTAAATACCACTTTAAAACAAGAGAACGTAACTCCAGTTTGGAATTTGAAAATAGAGGTTTAAAAATCCTGCACACTTTATTCACTTTGAAGCAGTTTTGTGTCAGTGGAAGTCCTCTTAAAGAAGAGGTTCTTAAACTGTGGGTGAGGGTCCAAAAAGGGGTGTCAAGAGTGTTTAAGTGCAGAACTAAATGAATATTAATCAGATAAAATTTGTTTTTTTGTTTTTGCAGTAGTTTGGGGGGGCTGTATTTTTTCCTGTAAAGATATCGAGATATATATCGTATATCGAGATATAGCAAAATATATCGAGATATATTTTTTGGTCCATATCGCCCAGCCCTAGTTGGATGGTATTTGTTTTTGTAGTATAGTATTGAGTAGTAGTATTAATAAGTAGTTGAAGATATTGTAATCATGGTAGTAAGTAGAGCCTGTGTAAAAAATAAAGGCACATTTGCAGACACTTTTTGCGCAGGGCACGAGGAGAATCTGTTAAGAATAGTAGCGCAGACAAGTGCTTTGATTGGACAAAGGAAGAGGAGTGAACTCAACAGGAACCAAGGTCACGGGTGCAATCAATGTTATTTTTCCAAATCGGAGCGGGTGACAAGGCTACACCCAACGTCGCTTACGGAGAGAAGATCCAATACTCACAAATGCATAATACATCCAGAGAAATTGGTTTCGGTGGGAGACAGATGGCGCCTATATATTGTGAGGATATTTCAGTGACACAATAAGAGAAGGAATCAAAGTGAAGTGTATTTTATTTACGGGGAGAGGTATAAGAGCGGCAAACAGATGTGGGAGTATAGGATACACAGGGCAAATGCAGTTCTGTAATCTGCATTTGTTTAACTGCAAGCAAGGTACACTATATAAACTATACTGGGAAATACACTATATAAACTATACTGGGAAATACACTATATAAACTATATTGGGAAATAAACTATATAAACTATACTGGGAAATACACTATATGAACTATACTGGGAAATACACTATATAAACTATATTGGGAAATACACTATATAAACTATACTGGGAAATAGGCTACACTATATAAACTATACTGGGAAATACACTATATAAACTATACTGGGAAATACACTATATGAACTATACTGGGAAATACACTATATAAACTATATTGGGAAATACACTATATAAACTATACTGGGAAATACACTATATAAACTATACTGGGAAATACACTATAGAAACTATACTGGGAAATACACTATATAAACTATACTGGGAAATACACTATATGAACTATACTGGGAAATACACTATATAAACTATATTGGGAAATACACTATATAAACTATACTGGGAAATACACTATATAAACTATACTGGGAAATACACTATATGAACTATACTGGGAAATAAACTATATAAACTATATTGGGAAATACACTATATAAACTATACTGGGAAATACACTATATAAACTATACTGGGAAATAAACTATAGAAACTATACTGGGAAATACACTATAGAAACTATACTGGGAAATAAACTATAGAAACTATATTGGGAAATAAACTATAGAAACTATACTGGGAAATAAACTATAGAAACTATATTGGGAAATACACTATATAAAAGTACTAAAAGTAGTAACATACTGGACTCAAAGGTGCACTGTGTAACTTTTTGTTGGGGGTCCGTCGCCTGTTGTTTTTATGGAGATGTTATTGCTCTGCCCGGAATATTCCACAGTGTGACATTATGATATATTCAATTACAGGCGGTTTTATAGCTCATAAATACCACAAAAAAAACAGGATTTGACTGGCAACTTGGACTGGTAACTTCCTCCATTTAAATACATATTTCTGAAGAGTCGTCGTCCACAAAGGCAATGTTCATATCTTGCATTTTAAAGCTAGATATATTGTAAAATATATATAAAACTGTGAATGTGGTGTGTGTGTTGTTGGTGGTTGCAGACGGTGCAGTTTGGTTGCCTCGCTTCCATCAGTCTGTCCCAGGGCAGTTGTGGCTACAGTTATAATTTGCTCCATTGAGTGTGGAGAGAGTGAACAATGCATGAAATTGTAAAGCGTCTGGAAAAGATGAATCTGCTGTGTGCTTTCTCTGTCTAATATAAAGGGTTTTAATCATCTAAAAACCACAAAGTAAGGCTGCTGCGCTGTTAGTAAGCTGGCTGTTGTTGTCGAGAGATTTTTTAAGACCCTTAATGGCTCATGAATCACTGCTTCGGAACAGCAAAAGTCCGGCCCACCTCATTTTCCATTCATTTTTCCTACAGACATTAAAACATTTTTCAAATATTCAGTTCAAAGGCATCACAGAGGCTAACCATTTATGTGGTGACTAATATCTATAACGTGGTTGTTTTAAGTCCCAAAGCACATTTAAAAAGCAATATTTAGCTAAATGTTTTATTCACTTTGAGGTTTAGATTTGTAATAAAATAACGTTTTAGTGTCTGTGGGAAAAATGAATGAGAAATGAGCTGGTTAAGCCACGCACTCTGAAAACAGTCCCGCTAAAACTATCCAACCCAAACAACATGTGCTAATAGCGAATAAGTCTATTTCTATGAGACCATTTCACTTTGGTACTGCTTTTCGAGTTCCATTCTCATGCTAACCTGATCCAATGTCAGCGCTTTAGCCACAAGCGCATTTACTCCCTGTCTCCTCTCCCCTGGCCTTTTTCCCACGATGCACCTGTGTCGCACTAACAAGAGTCGACAGCCAATCGAAATGCGCCTCCCTGTGTTCGCCCGCTCCCTTTGTGTTGGAAAGCCATTTAACCCAATATAGTAATGACAGAGGTAAAACGCACGGTCCATTCTACGAACAGCGCAAACAAGCTTGCGCCAGAAAGCAGCGGGAATTGCCACAAAACACCTTTGTTTTTCAATGTGTCTGTGTGACACCCGGGGAGAAAATTGCACATGTATTGAGTTCAAAAGCTACAAGTGTGTTCTGATCTTTTCTGTGTTGGGTTTAGATCAGGTAGTTCCACATTTAGTCAGCTTACTCGCTTACGCAACCTCTCCAATAAAAGTTTTTCTATCTTTGAAATTTGAACAGTAAATACGTCTTTCTTTCTCTTGACTTCTTTAAAAGTAGAAAATGTGATATTTTTGTTGTTCTCAGAGTTTTGTAAGAAGAACTTAATTTTAATTTTAAACAAAACACTCCAAGATCATACAAAACCCATCTACCCGCAACAAGAACTATGCAAATTATTTTGATTGATCTCTTAAAGGCTGTGTTTAGGCACCAATACAAAAAGCCCACTCAAATAATGTGATTATTCAGCCAGGGAGTTCAAACATGTTAACCAATCAGTGCCTGTCAACTACTCATACACTGTAAAATACCAAATAAAAGCCAGGTCCCCTTTAAACGTCGGGTGCAGTTGTATATTTTAATAAATAACCGCCGGTTCCAAATAAACGGCGAGTCTAATGTTCGTGCTGAAGACAGAAGTCGCGCTGCAACAACAGGACGCAGGACTGATGCTCGTGTCGTCTCTACACAAACCAAACTTAAAACCACATGGCTCATTTGCATAACCGCTGAAAAAAACAGCTCCTTGTGCCTCTGATGGACAGAAAGGAAACTTAAAACTACCTGGCTAATTTGCATAAATGTTTTCAAACTCCTCCTGATGAAACAATTGATTAAAACAAATAAATTCCCCCGTCTATTATTTGGTATTTTACAGCAAATGAACTCTCCCCTCTGTTTGGTCTGTGATACGAAGGTTGGAGGTTCAAATCCTGCTCCATTATGGGTAGAGTGGTCAGATCCACAGACTCAAGTGGGCACTTTGGTCCAAGCTACCACAGAGGAATGCTGTTGTAGTGTCCTTGGGCAAGATACTAGTGCTGACACATTACTAAGATTTCAAACTTGATTTCGATACGAGGTACAGATACCGCAATGATTCTTTAGACAATAGAATTTGATTTTCAGCATTAAATAGTACTTCCTTTTATATTACCATGAAGTCTTACATCTGTGTCGTCCCTCAGTCGTCCAGCGAGGTTCCACAGTGGTCCATGGGTTCATACTAGTCTATGTGCTCTTATACTTGTTTTGATAAAGATACTTATACACCGGGGAATGGTTGACTGAATTCACCCTTCCAAATATTCAAGTATATACTGTGTAAAGAAGACAAAGTTATCTCAAGTGCTTAAAACTTGAAAATATAACGCTCCAATCTTTCCTCGTTGTTGACAGTACAATGTGTTCGGTAACCGTGCGCTTGATCCCTGCAGTTTTTCAGACAGAAGAGTTGATCTAGCGCCAGAACACCTGCGGGGTTTGTTTACAGCACGTTTCAAAGATTATTTAGCCTTACTGCTGTTCACAGATTTACATGTATCCCTTATATATGAGCCACGAGAATGTATTTCCAACTAAAGGTGATTATGTTCACTGCTGTTTGAGTCATTTCATCTTGCAAAACAAAAATAAAGCACAGAACATCAGGACGGGTAGATGGCGTTTCTCATTGGCTGTTATAGCATGCGGCGGATAATGCTGTCTGTGGCTATGTGCGTACAAACAAATCTGATTAATATAGGATTTCTGGAGTGATCAGATTATGGGAATGTATTCTAAGCAGTTACATTTGAGTGAGTAATCTGTTTTCTTTCTCTTCACACCTGGACATATTTGACAAGGGCAAAAACAGGCAAAACTAATGTAGCAAAGACAAAAATGAAAGACGAAACACGTTACATACATTTAAATCTGATTTTCACTGCCCAATATTACATAAAAAGAGTATATTTTACACATTACATATAAATCAATCAAACAAATCAATAAAAATGTACAGCAGCAATAGTTTGGAAAAAGTGCAAACAGTTACAGTTAGTCACTTTTTTTATATAGCGCTTTTTCCACCTTCATCCATTCGCACACACATTAACCAGTGGGTGAGGTGGATTAAGTGTCTTGCCCAAGGACACAACAGCAGCATTCGCCTGTGGGAGCTGGAATCGCACCGCCAACCTGTGGCTCAGTGGACCTGACTGCTCGTCCAATGAAGTTTATGTCGAGAGCAGCGGGATTCAAACTACTAACCTTCGGATCAGTGAGCAAACAATCTACCACCTGAGCTACTGCCCCGTCCAGCTGCTATTTGCACAACAATGCGGTCGTCTTACCTGTAATAAAGCTTTTATTTTGTAATCCTCATATATTTTTTTAAGCGCTATATGATGTAGGACACTGTGTTATGGTTTATTTCAAGCATAGAGCACAAAATCATATGTACAGACATGCAAACTCCAAATACTAGAAACAAAAAGAAAGAAGAGAAAAAAAATGTAAACAAGGACGATCAAATTTGTTTACATCTATGCCTGAAAAGGAGTGAGAAGAAGTAAAAAAAAAAAACTATTAAATCCCACCCCTTCTCCAAAATTAGACATAGTCCTTTTCACTTCCTGTTTGTCTTTCATTAGGACTTAACCAAGCAACTTTACACACCTAAGTCATCGCTCACATTTAAATTATACTGTTCAACCACAGTGAACATTAGATAGTTCATTTCAAACCAACAATATGTATCTCAAAAGGAAGCTTCTTCATTAGTATAGTGTGACAAAATGATATCTTTAAACATTTTTTAAACTGTTTTAAATTTGGCCATTCCTTAAGCTCCACATTTAACTTATTCCACAGTTTTACTCCACAAACAGAAATACAGAAACCTCTCCTTCATATTTTAATGATTTGCAAGTTAATTCATATCAGATCATTGATTATATCCATAGAAATACATAAACGGTGCTAAACACAACTTGGTTATTCATGCTTAATTGTTAGTAATCAGTTTGTACTTTGATTGTTATTAACCCTTTAACAAACGTGAGTGTTAATGAGCTAAACTTGAAATGTTATTGTGGCATTTTAAGAAACTAGATCACAGTATAAGTCTTTGAAAACACATCTGAAAAGCCTTATACTTGAAATTGCTGTATGTCTTATTTCATAAACCTAACCCATCTCTTACTTTGCTTCCATTGAACCCGTGTGAATAAACTCCCCCAAATACAGCCATCATAGCAAGCCGATCTTCAAAGCTACCAACCAAATAACCCGGCGGCCATCTCTCTCCCCTTTAAAATATCATTCTTTTCTTTATTTGGTATTGGCCGTGTGCTCCTACTTTGCAATTCAACAGCAGAAGGCAGAGTGGTGTTGCATGACTGGCCAGGGCTCATTTCTCATTTGAAAAAGCCCAGTGCAAAGATGCTTGGGTACCATGTTTCTCATCTCAAGGTAAAGTGGTGGAGAGTATACGCCGGTTGCTTACTTCACGCTCGCGGTTAATGTTCTAGAAAAATACACACAAATGATGGCCACTTTTTACGATGGGGGAGTCGTCAGTGATCGAGACCACCGACTGGAACATATACAGGTGAAGTAGAAGTGGCTATTAGAAATGTCAAATTCCACTCTTTAAGATTAGAGTGGTCATAACAATGCTAAAAATAGTATTGCCTTGGATGTACACAGGTTTTTTCTAGACAGTCAAGTGCTTCCTGTTGCATTATTCATTCACCTCATACTTGGCCTTTGTTCACAGGTGCCTTCGGCTGCCGATCTGTGCCAATGGCCTATCCAACCAGAACCAACTGATACTTGGCATCTGATATCATCAACATTCCCTGGGGGTGTGATGCTAACTGTAAGCACTGCTCTCTCTGAAGCTCAGATTAAATCAGACTTGAATCTGAGCTTTAATTTAACACAGTCGGCCTGGTGGTGCTTTGAGGTGCGTTTAATGCCATACTGTGGAACATTCTAGGCAAAGCAACTGATAGTTTGCAGCTGATGTCATCTACATTCTTTGGGGGAGATGCTAACTGGATGTTCTACTCTGTCTGAAGCACTAATAATAATAATAATGCATCAGTTTTATATAGCGCTTTTCAGGACACTCAAAGACGCTTTACAGAGCATTATTCATTCACTCCAGACCCGGTGGTGGTAAACTACTATTGTAGCCACAGGTGCCCTGGGACAGACTGACGGAAGCGAGGCTGCCAATCTGTGCCATCGGCCCCTCCGACCACCACCACCACCATTCACGCACACACCACTTTCATACTAGGCAATGTGGGTGATGTGTCTTGCCTAAGGACACTACGACAGTTTTTGCCACTGGCGCCCCACTGTGGCACCTGGAATTCCCAGTGGTCTCCCATCCAAGTACTAACCAGGCCCGGCCCTGCTTAGCTTCTGAGATCTGACGGGATCAGGCTTGACGAGCCGGTATGGCCACAACTGTTACTCAAGTGAGACTTTAATCTGAGCTTTGTTTTAACACGATCGGACCGTGCCTTGGTTGGAGCTAAAACGGGTTGGCTGATTTGTGCAGTTAAACAATAAAATAAAATAAAATAACAAATAAAATTACAGACACACGCTCGCTAGTAATAACCAACTGTTTTTACTTTCACTTTTTTGTTGAAAATCCAGACTATCTTAAAATTTTTTTGGCAGTGTTTGCTAATGGGTGCACTGCGTCGCCATGGTAACAGCTGACTATGCTGCCATAGACATGCAGGCAGACCCCCCCCAGCATGACGTCACTGCAAAGTATCAATTAGGCCTGTCGCCAGGGCTCTACACTAACTTTTTTTTTCAGGAGCACACCTGCCCCTAAGTTAAACATTTTAGAAGCACAGAAAAAAAAATGGGGGCACAAGTAGGTTTTCGTTTGAACGATTATTAGAGTGCAGAATTTACGCACACCAACACCAACCCTGAATAAATTTAATACAAAAAAACAACAGAATTATGACTGTACTTTTCCTGCATGATTGCAATGTTTTTATAAATATATCTTCATTTTATCTGATTAATATTTAGACTTAAAATAAGCCAAACAAACTGTACTGCACTGAAACACTCTGTGACCCTTTTTGGACCTTCACCCACAGTTTAAGAGCCTCTTCTTTAAGAGAACTTCCACTGGCACTTTACACAAAACTGTTTCAAAGTGTAAAAAGTTGGTAAGATTTTTAAACCTGTATTTTCAAATTCATAACTGGAGTTACATTCTCTTACTGGTTTTACAGTGGTTTTTAGCCTCTGCACATTTACCAAACAAAATGCACATTGTGACAAACAGATTTATTTGGAAAACTTCAGCCCACATACTGCCTGCTCTGTGCCGTAAGGTCTGCTCTGTGCTGTAGCTCTGCTCTGTGCGGACACGGACACAAAATTAATATTGGCGTATTTGACGAGGCGGATGGACAGGTGAGATGTTTAACCTGCCCTGTGATGCAGGCTGAGGGTGGCGCTGTGGACAAGCCGCACGCTGGCGGTGCCGCGCAGTGTCCACGGGCTCCAGCGCACAGGTTCCGCACACGGTACAAGTTTATTGTCCGCAGTAGTGGCCGTAATGATATATGACCTCACTCAGTATTCAGACCCCGAGTCCATGACGAGACCGAGTCCAAATTCGCTCAAGTCCGAGACAAGACCAAGACAAAACTCTCGCTTTGTCGGAGGAGGAAGTCTAGTGGCACGGGGGAATCTACTGAGTGGTGGGACAGGTGTGGGTCCTGCTGCAGGGCGCTCCTCGTTTAAGGGGGCATGGGTGTGTTTTTAAGCGGAGTTTGTTCATCTGAGTGATATCGACACACGCGGAGCTCGTATGCTGGGGTCGTGCGCGGTCGGAGGTGTCCGGGCACGGTTCGGTTGCGCTCGTGCTGGGCATGTGTGCCACGCTTTAGGGGCGATCCAGGCTTGGGCACGATTCTAAAGTCCTAATGTGACTGCGCCCCTAATGTTTGACACATTTAGAAAGTTTAGCTCGTCAGTCATGTGTGTGCGCAGCTCCTTATTGTGGCTGCAGAAGCACTCGCACTGGTGCGACCGTTTAGTTTTCCTCGTTCGCACGGCGAAATATTTACTCGCAAATGCGAGTGAAATGGGCGCACTGTAGAGCCCTGCCTGTCGCAGTAACACATTTTGAAGTACCATATATTGCTGAAGTAAATATAGACAATAAACGATAATATTTCAACAAACACAAAAACCTAAAAGCAGATTTAACCCACAAAAACTATTCTAAATCTACAAAAACCACAAGCTGCAATAAATAAACAGCAAAATGTAACACTTTAGTACTTAGTTTGCATCTGGAATGAGTGATAGAAGTTATTAATTCAACTTTTACGGCTTAAATCTTATAAAATTTCCCTGTAGTGCAAAGAAAATGTACACATGTTAAATACTGACCCCAAAAATACTTCCAGCTTTCATATATTGAACGATAAATCGATATAGGAATTATCGTGACAGGCCTGGTATCCATAACATCTCCACGGAAACAAACTGTTGTAGTTATAATGTTACGGCTGATATATACAGCATTTCTTACTCTCCTCTAAATGATGTATCGCCAACTCTGCCTCCTCCCTTTAAAAATGCATTGCAAAGCTCATTTTTAACTCTCCCACGCTCATAACCCCTTTGAGATATTTGTGAAAGCTCCCCATTCGTTTCTCTCCCATGGTTTGTTTACAGAGGGGCTAACAGTACAACACGCAATGTCAGAACAGCTTTTCCCCACCGCGCCTTTAATGGAGCGCTATGGCACACCACACATCACCTCCCCCCAAAATAACCTTTAAGACCAAGTTTGGGGTAGAATGATTTCGATGGCATTCAGCTATCACAGAGAGAGACAAGAAATACATCGGCGCAAGAAAAGAGTGCAATTTATCAGTACACAGAGCTATGCAAAAGGGCCCTCTGCGTTCGGGGGTTGCTTTGTCCGGACTGGAACATTTCGCTCCCAAATGTTATCAGTGGTATTGGAGAGCCGGCACAAAACTTCACACGAGAAGTTCAGGGGCTGTTGAAAAAAGTATTGGGAAAGGTGCAGGTGGAGTAAAAGTACAAAGATATCGCAAAGTACCCACAAAAAAAGTGTTGGTTGAGGTGTTGAATGAAAGGTTGACATGAAAAGACCTTCTTGAAAAAGATTTATAGTCATAAAAAAGTATGCAACTATTGTAGTACTTACAGGACTCCACAATCAGTGATAAAAGTAGTACTGCGTTTCATACACTTCTTTTAACACAAATAATGTCACTTTTGTACTACTATTAATACTTCAACAGCAGCCAAATACTGCAATTACTACTTAACCCTCGAAAACCTATGACATCGTATACGATTCTGAGGAATATGTTTTAGATAACTGTGCATAACTTTCTAAACGTAAAAGACAGAAACGTACTTTTTTCATACCTCTATGTCTTTTTTTTTCAGACATAGAGGTTTCCGTACATATCTGTGGCATTATCCTACGTCACACTCATGCTGCGTGATGACGTGCGCAGAACGAGTGTCCAATAGGAACTTCGTTTTCTGCCAAACACATGCGCTCCATCCATTTTGATTGGCCAAAACTTGGCCAAAGAGTGAAGTGAGTCAAGATGGTCGACTCCTCTGACTGTGTTTGCTATAACGAGTGAAAAAGATGCTCTAAGTGGAGTTAATTCTCACATACATGGCAAATTACACATCTTGGTGTGCGTAATTGCGCATCCCTTTCTCTTTTTATTTGAAAAGTTGATTTCACTCAAAATGAACTAATACAAATGTAATAAACGCCATGGAAATGCATACATATTATTATACATGTTTGCTGTGTGTTTTGTATAAAAGAGTGGGAATTTTACATTCATTTTTACTTTTACTAATTTTACTTTCAAAAAAGGACGTATAACACTTCATTATAGGGTAAAAGGGGCAGTTTTAAAAGCAAAATTAAGAAAAAAATCCAGGCGAGGAGAAAAGTACTAAAATTGCTCTTAGGTCTTCAGGGGTTAAGATAATAGTATAGCTAGTTCTGACTACTGTATTCATTACAATAACCATCTTTTACTACTACCATTACTACTCATCTTAAAATACATATAGAAGAATAACATTGGTAGTACTTGTACTACAAGCAATGGGTACTGAAAGCAACCAAAAAGCAGCATTAACGACACCCATACCTAATAACTACTACTACTTAAACTACAACTAGCACAATAACCATATCAAAATTGGGACTAAATTTGGAACTAAACATACTACTACGACGACGACGACGACGACGACGACTACTACTACTACTACTACTACTACTACTACTACTACTACTACTTCTACTACTACTACTACTACTACTACTTCTTCCACACAAAAAGTAATTCAAATAAAATAAGTAATAACATCCACCAATCAATAAGCAGTATCGCTAAGAATGGTAATATTGATCAATCCTTAATGTTACCATCCTTCACTACCGTTACTACTAGTACTACTACTACTACTATACATATTAAAGACATTACTATATATAGTATGATGTGTGTGTACGTAGCAAAGAGAAAAAAAAGTTAGATAACTCCACTAAATATGTATTTTAAAAACATTTTCTAACCAAATCCACACTGCTTTGTCGAATAATATTTAGTTGAGTTATTTACCTTTTTTTCATTACTAAATAAATCTACACATCTTACTTCATATATGTGACGTCTTCTGTATGTCTCTAAACTGTAGAAAGTAGTAAAAAAAAAAACACTGAGCGAGAAAACTTTTGCCACCCAAACTGCACTTTAAATCAAACACCCAAGCAAATACCGCATGCAGTAATCTCCACCCAGCTGGATCATCTGTGTACCTGTGATGTCTGGTTTCTGTGGCATGAAGAACTGGTAGAAGGTTGGTTCTGACAGTCCTTTGACGTTTCTCGCTGTGATCTCGACTTCGTATCTGGTGTTCCACTGCAGCGGCTGGAGCATCGCGTAGTCATTCGCCCCCGGAACCAGCTTCGTCATCCACCGCTCCTCTTTATCCTGAAAAAACACCAAAAAAACCCCGCAAAACTGACTCATGTGAGCTTTAAGCCATGTTATAATGTTGTTACCGCATCAGAAACATACGCAACTCCAGTTATGTGACCCTTTAAAATTCTAAAGTTCAATATATATTTTGAAATAGTTGTTTTTAAGGTAGAATGCCCGCAGGTCTATGTATTTGTATTGATAAAACTAATCCTCCGTGTGCGTTCCGTCTTCAGATATGACTGGAGGGCTGACAGCACGCCTTTAATCCATTGCTTTCTGAAATATACAACAAAGGAACAATATTATGGCAGGCGGAGTGACTTGAGAACAGTGTAAGACCCAATTAAAATGTGTTTGCAATCACTATAATTGTGGAGGCAATTTTCTCATTTCATAAACGAGAGCGGTATGAAAAATAATTGTTTTGCCAGCTTGTTTTAATACTGCACACTGCCTAGTGCAATTCAGTACAAATGATGGATAAACGTATTCGCGGGAGAATGTTTCGTTAGCATGAGCAGAGGTGAGGTCTTCTTAAAGCGCCCAAATTTCGCTAATTTCAAATCTCTTTTATTATAATGTTGTTTCCTCATAGAAAACATCCCCGTTCTCTCAAACAGAAAACACTCAGTTCCACCTTGTGATGTCATGTGGTAATACAGGAAGTGCTCCACTGTTTTTAAACTCCTTAAAACTTCACAAGAATCATTTGGATGATTTCAGCCCTGGAATTGCCACTGTACACGAAACAAAATGTAAACTGTTAACTTGAAAACTACCACTACATGACATCACAAGGTGGAACAGAGCATTTTGAGCTTTGGAGATGTAGAAAGACAGAATTACTCAAACATGTGCAAATGAAAAAAACACAATTCTAACATGGCTTAAAGCTCACAGGAGTCTATATTACGTAATATAGGACATTCAATAGTTCACTCATAACTACTTTTCTATTTAAGGTGAAATGAACTTATAGGTTATATCTTAATAGGAGGTAGACAATATTAATGCTAAGGGTAATTTTTTTAATGTATTTACAGGGCTCATATTACGCTATTTTCTGATCTATGTTCTAATATTGTTTCCTCATCACCTGGAGTTGTGTTTTTTTGTTTCATTCACACATGTATTTGGTCATTCCAGGGCTGAAATCATCCATCCAGATGATTCTACTGGTGTATGGAGTTTAAAAACACAGTGGAGCAGTTTATTACCACATGACATCACAAGGCAGAACAAGGCATTTCCTGTTTGAGTGAAGAACTCAGCCTAAATATGACAGGTTTGTGTGTTAAACATGTGTGAATGAAAGAAAACACAACTCCAGGTCTGTTTGTGATGAGGAAACAACATTATAACACAGATCAGAAGATAGTGACCCACACAGACACAGGAAGAACATGCAAACTAGAAACCAACCAGGAATCGAACCTGCCCCGAGTTTGGATTTCAACAAGTGTAACCGTGTCCAGACTACAACTGCATCTTGCTATGCTTGATTTGCAATAGAAATGAGATTTTGAAGTAAATAAATAAATAAATGTGCGATACCACAGCGTGAGACCCAATCTTCTGAATTCACACAGCTATTTTACCAAACAAACCATGAGGAATTTGTAATATTATGCATCAAGACTAAGACAAAGATGCTAAAACGTGGTAGCCTGTATTGTTCAGTCTGCTGTACCCTGCTACTCCAGTCAATGGGCACTCCAACGGGGAAGAAAAGGCATACCCAGGAGAGCTATTGTCTCGAATACAAAAGAAAGCCTATCTTTTCTATTATGTGAGCTAAAATTGCATGCTTTTAAATAGGACACTCTCCGCTTCCTGTTAATTTTGAGTGGCGGATTTAAAATACTTGCCAATTTGAAAGAGTTATCCCAAAAAAAAACATGGTATTTGGCTGAAATGGTAAAATATTGATGGGTAAATAAAAAGAGGGAAGTAAAACAACCCCGGCAGGATTTCAGTTGAGAAAAGAATAGTGACTGTTGGGTTTTAATGGTTGCCACATCGCTTGTTTTTTCCAATAAAGATGTAGAAGTAAGAAGGAAATGGTGAAATTGCAGTTTGGGAAAATAAAAATATGATGATTTGGGAGGAAAATTCATTTGACCACTTGAGCACTGTCAGGAAATGCATAAAAGCGGATTTCGAGAGGTGTTTTAAGCGCTCAAAACAACAGGATGCAAGTGCAAAATTATCTGCAACAATTTGGAGATTTCGGAAGATTTTTTAGAGTTTGGTGACACAAACACAAAAATTCAGCAAAAATGAGAGAATGAAATCAGCGTGAAGTTAACTCTATGAGATCGAAACTTTCGTAGGTCAGAGTAAAAGTTCATGTGCAATAATAACATTTAATTTTTTATAGAAATTTAGCAGACATTTTAGAATTCATAATTTAAATATTTACTAGGGGTGCAAGAAATGTGGTTCGTTGTGACAAGAAGAGTAGGAAAAACTAAGCAGCCTGATTAAAAAATAAAAATCATTATTAGTAGTTTTTATTAAATTCATTTTTTGTGTAGATTTCTTTACACAAGTTTGTAATTCTAGCAAGATTTTTTTCCTGTGGGTCTTTCAAGGTGATTGGTCAAGAGGCAAAACGCAGCAGGTTGTTGTCAGGGTTTGGTGTTTGTTGTGTGTTCCCCCTCCCTTCTGTGTCTGTCTGCTCCTCTGGGGGTGTGGCTGGGCTAATGCTGCAGTGTGGATCACCTGCTCGGTGGTTCACCTGCAGCTCATTGTCTAATCAGCCCCACTACTTAGTTCTGTCCTTTTCCTTTGTTCAGTGTCAGTTCATTCCTCCTCTATCCCTTGTCTACGTCCTCGTCCTGCTTGTCCATGTCCACGTCCACGTCATCGTCCTGCTTGTCCACGTCCTCGTCCTCATCCTGCTTGTCCACGTCGTCCTGCCTGCCCTTGTCGTCCAGTCTGTCTACCTGTGAGTCTACCCCAGTGTCTTCCCTCCGTCTATGTCTCCAGCCAGCTTCCATCACCACATCCTTCATTCCCGGCAATAAACCTGTTTAAACATCTACCTGCGCCTATGTCTCTGCTTTGGGGTCCTCAACCACACTCAAACCATGACAGGTTGTCATTGGCTCATCGGTAAAACATACTTCCTGGTTGAATATATTAAAGGCGCTATATCTCATTTTTACTGTCTTGAAAAATGTGAAATTGAAATTTTTTTTGCAACTTTTGGTCCAAAATTATTCCTCACTTACCTTGTATTTATTTCGAGCATCCTAAGTATTCACCGTGATGAGTTTCAAAGCGCTTTTCGCAACTTTCAGAGACCAAAGCTTTGCCGTCATGCTAAATCTAACACCAACTAGTATGCTAACCACGCACTTCCTCATTATCAGACAATAAAACGCTGTATAATCAGATGCAGACAGTACGCAGCAGTTATTTTTACCTCTAGAGCTGCTTATACAATATTTCTGTACTGTGAAAAAGACACATTTTGCTCAAATACATGACAAAAAAAATCAGGTACAGGCGCCTTAATATGTTACCAGCGAAGATTTACTTTTATGTCGTCTTTTTTTAAATAACGTGAACTACTTTCTCTCCACCGCGCTCCGGGATCCTGCCATCTGTTTGCGCATACCCCAGTGCGTTTGAATAACCGCACTGTTTAACTTGCACACACCCTAGTGCTTCTGAATAACCGCCCAGTTTGACTCGCGCACACCCTAGCCATTACTCACCGTTTTGTACTTGACGATGTACTCCAGAATGGGCATGCCCCCGTCGTCCTGCTTGACCAGTCCCAGCCTGTAGGCCTTGCCCACTCCCCTCTGCCCGTGCACGGCGGGGGGGCTGGGCTCTCCTATGGGGTGACACACACAAGGCGGTCAGCTTGGGTGGGGGAGTGTGTGAGCCAGAGAAATGGAACAGGTGGTGATGTGAGATGTGGGTTAAGGTTGATATCCAAGGAGAGAAATGGCTTAAAGCGGGATTAGAATAACATTATCTGGCAACCCCAACTGCCAGCTACAACTAATGTTAGCTGCATGGGGCTGCTTCTTATTATGCTAATTGTTTTTGCTAATTGGGGCACTTTTCACGACTCATATGATTAACGTTTGACAATGTTTATGATCAGATTTATTGAGCGTTGCCAGATAGGCTATAAAAAAGTCAGCAAAACTCCAGCAAGTTGATATAGTTTACATCAAGTATGAAAATGTGGGTTATATCACATAGCAGAACAGAAAATGCTGCAAGAGTGAAGCTTAAAAAGAATAGCTACAACTAGTCTGAGGTGGCTGATGGTTTTGCTGCTGCGGTGGAAGGGTCAGAGAAGGGTCGATGAGTTTGAGAGGTGATTGGTTGACATTTTTCTTCCTTAATCTTAATTTAAAGGTGTGCTCTGTACCTTCTCTGGTATATACGCTGCTTGTCTCCATGGAGATGTTATTGTTTTGCCGGAAATGTTCCACACCATGGCATTAAACTATCCTGCACTGGTTCAATTATGTGTTTTTAATAGTAAAAACAACAGAAAAAAACATGCATTCTTATTCTTGTTGTGAGGTCTGGTTGCTTCTTGTCTCCATGGTGAGAGAGATGTTTAATGCCATACTGTGGAACATTCTCCACTCCATCAGAAACGTTCCATAGCGCACCATTTATTATTTCATACAGCTTTTATTGAAACTTATTGAAAATTCTTAATGTATTTTGTAGTCACGACGTTTCTATGCAGTATTATCAGCTTCTAGACACCATAACTTGGAATGGAAATACTGTATATATATATATATTTTTGTATATATATGTACATAAGTATAGACTCACTGATGGGTAGCGTCTGGAAGTTCTCCGTGTGGCTGAACTCTCCCTGACCCTTCCCGTTCACCGCCGCCACCCGCACCTCATACGTGGTGTTGGGCTCCAGACCCGTGAGCACCACCGTCGCTATAACAACAACAACACCACAATAATAATAAAATCAAACTCATATCACACAGGAATTACATCCTTAATCTCACTAAAAATAATAGTGAGGCTAAACTAAACAAAAAATAAGGTCTTTTTTATTAGCAGTGAGATCATGCCGATAGAGTTGGCATCTTGGCAGAGTATTTGCATTGAATTCATTGAGTGTCATAAAAAGTTTTAGCTTCCGATATCATTGCTGCTTTTATTGGTTTAATAATTTGAGATTGGCCATGAAACTTTATATGTTTTGTTTTCTCAAGTGCAATTGGATGTATATAAAAGCAAATATACTTCTTAAAGGTGCAATAGTGTTGTCATGATTAGAGATAGACCGATATATGGAGGATATTTGGACTTTTTAGTGCATCGGCTATTGACCTTAAATCTCCAGGAGAGGCCGATATTTTGTTTTTGAATTCACATAAAGCTTTACTTCAACACTTAATATGAATAGATAACTGTACAAAACGTGACTATACAGCTCTCTTATAGGGTAAAAAATGGTTTGGGTGAGTTTGTCGTAAATTTTTATTACAGAATCTGGGGAAAATCTATCAGCAGGGTTTAACGGCCATTGGTTTCTACGAATTCTAAACAATCAGTATTGGCATCGATCATGAAAAAACCCATATCAGCAAATCACGACATGAAAATGACTAATTCAGTTTTGATACTAAGGAAAAGGCTCTGTACTCTATAATGGTGAAAAAAAAATCAGAATATAATAGTGCTTTTTTTTTTTTTTACATTACTATGTGGTTCTATTCTGGTGTTGAAAATTGTTCATATTTTGTCATGTTCATGGGAAATTTTCAGTATCAGTACATAAATTGAGTATCTATTTTCAATACTAGTTTTAATATCGATTAGTAACTGATTTTTGATATTTCTGACAATCCTAAAGTGTAACTTTTCTGGTGCTGGGTTCATCATGCGCTTGTTATTGCTTTGCCTGGAATATTCAGCAGTTTGACATTAAATTTATCTGTCTTACATTTATTTAATTACAGTTGTTTTTATTGCTCAAAAATACATGGAAAAACATGCATTCTTGCAGTATGCAGGGACGAGGGTCACCATTCCACAGATCTGACCTGGTATTGGAATGAATCAGTATCCAGTATCAAGTCTATGCTCTTATATAGAGTTCAAAATTTTAGTATCATGACAACACTAATGGATATAGTTACGGTTATTGCCATACTGTGGGACATTCCAGGCAAAGCAATGGCATCACCGTGGACACAAGCAGCCCACCCCACTGGAAACATATTACCCATTTAAAGTTTGAGATTCTTTACTAGCTTAAATCCTTGTGTTTACATCTTTTGGCACCACAGACCTCTTTAATACCACTCTCACAAAAAAAGGATTATAATTGGCTATTTGGGTGAGCCAGCATCAAAACAAAGAATGCATTTTAAGTATTTATTGAGCTGAATTCTTAAAAAGTCAACTCTTTAACTCCAACGCAGACTTCACAAATTTCCCAAGCCCTCATAGAAGTAATAAGAAAGCTGGAGTTTGAAGGTAATGACTTTGATAATGTAAATTGCTGTTTGTATAGAAGGTCCCATTACGAGCGGATTTCCTCTCACTTTGGTCCATTTCTACGATAGCTTTTATAACGAGCTCAAGTCCCTCTCTGCAAATTAAACACTCCAATGTGAACAGGAGGTTTTGCTCGTGTCTGATAGGCCAGCCGCAAACTAATATTCTTATTTGGAGGGAGCTCGGATACTTCGCGGGCAATGAGGAGACTTTTAATTTGGTCCAAAGTGCTGAAATGTACTGAGCGTATGGAGTTTACTGAGGGACGATCGGCTTTAGAGTGGACTCTGTCGACAGCAATCACAGTGAGCCCCAACTCGGGGAACTGCAATTAGTTAATAACAAAATTAGTCTAAGCGTATAGTTTATAACAATGTTTTTTAAGGTTGAGTATGAAGTGGGTTGTAGAAATTGCAGTAGATGTAAGATTAGGTTAAAGTGCATTCGACAAATTCATAGATTTTTTAAAATTATGTATCTATAAAAATACTCAACGTAATTTTACATCAGTTGAGTGGGAGTTTGTGAAGAAAAGTAGAAAACAAAAAGTCAGAAAATACACGAAGTAGCAGTCAGTTCTAAAAAGGATTAACTCTACCTCTAGAAAGTAAAAATTATACTTTGATAAGTTTTATCCCATACTGTGGAATATTATAGCCAAAAACAGGGGCAGGAGTCAGGTTTGTGGAGATGCGAGCCCAATCACAGTATGTACAGTAAGCACGCATGTTTTTTTCTTTTTCTCTTGCTTTTATTTTAGCCCATTTTTGGCTAAAAAGTGACATACTGTGGCTTTAAGCAATAGCAGCATTACAATATTAAAACGAGTTGTTTCTCGCTTTATTTTTATTTTTAAAGCCACTGAAATGCATATAGTTATTTAGAAATGATCACGAGGTCATATATAGTTCAGGTTAATAGCAATTACTACACTCAACAAAAATATAAACGCAACACTTTTGTTTTTGCTCCCATTTGTCATGAGATGGACTCAAAGATCTAAAATTCACTCCAGATACACAATATTACCATTTCTCTCAAACATTGTTCACAAATCTGTCTAAATGTGTGATAGTGAGCACTTTTGCTTTGCTGAGATAATCCATCCCACCTCACAGGTGTGCCACATCATGATGCTCATCAGACACCATGATTAGTGCATAGGTGTACCTTAGACTGTCCACAATAAAAGGCCACTCTGAAATGTGCAGTTTTGTCTCACAGCAAAATGCCACAGATGGCGCAAGCATTGAGGGAGAGTGCAATTGGCATGCTGACAGCAGGAATGTCAACCAGATCTGTTGCTCGGGCATTGAATGTTAATTTCTCCACCATAAGCCGTCTCCAAAGGCGTTTCAGAGAATATGGCAGTACATCCAACCGGCCTCACAACCGCAGACCACGTGTAACCACACCAGCCCAGGACCTCCACATCCAACAGGTTCACCTCCAAGATCGTCTGAGACCAGCTACTCAGACAGCTGCTGAAACAATTGGTTTGCATAACCAAAGAATTTCTGCACAAACTGTCAGAAACCGTCTCAGGGAAGCTCAACTGCATGCTCGTCGTCCTCATCGGGGTCTTAACCTGACTCCAGATCGTCGCCGTAACAGACTTGAGTGGGCAAATGCCCACATTCGATGGCGTCTGGCACGTTGGAGAGGTGTTCTCTTCACAGATGAATCTCGGTTTACATTGTTCAGGGCAGATGGCAGACAGCGTGTGTGGCGTCGTGTGGGTGAGCGCTTTGCTGATGTCAATGTTGTGGATCGAGTGGCCCATGGTGGTGGTGGGGTTATGGTATGGCCAGGCATCTGTTATGGACGAAGAACACAGGTGCATTTTATTGATGGCATTTTGAATGCACAGAGATACCGTGATGAGATCCTGAGGCCCATTGTTGTGCCATACATCCATGAACATCACCTCATGTTTCAGCAAGATAATGCACGGCCCCATGTTGCAAGGATCTGTACACAATTCTTGGAAGCTGAAAATGTCCCAGTTCTTGCATGGCCAGCATACTCACCGGACATGTCACCCATTGAGCATGTTTGGGATGTGCTTGACCGGCGTATACGACAGCGCGTACCAGTTCCCACTAATATCCAGCAACCGCACAGTCATTGAAGAGGAGTGGACCAACATTCCACAGGCCACAATTGACAATCTGATAAACTCTATGCGAAGAAGATGTGTTGCACTGCATGAGGCAAATGGTGGTCACACCAGATACTGACTGGTTCTGAGTCCCCAGACCCCCAATAAAGCAACAACTGCACATTTCAGAGTGGCCTTTTATTGTGGGCAGTCTAAGGTACACCTATGCACTAATCATGGTGTCTGATGAGCATCTTGATGTGGCACACCTGTGAGGTGGGATGGATTATCTCAGCAAAGCAAAAGTGCTCACTATCACACATTTAGACAGATTTGTGAACAATGTTTGAGAGAAATGGTAATATTGTGTATCTGGAATGAATTTTAGATCTTTGAGTCCATCTCATGACAAATGGGAGCAAAAACAAAAGTGTTGCGTTTATATTTTTGTTGAGTGTATGTACACAAGATTAACCTGTGTCATATTTTTCATTGCAAGATAGGATGAAATGAGAAGAGTTGAGAGTTTTCAGTTTTTAGTCAAACAATAAGGAATATTTAGCGTACAACTATGACAACATACAGATGGCCACGTTTCTTTCTGTCGCTATGAGTTGTAACTTTATTATTATTATTATTTGGACTGAAAGTACATTGAAACACATACATGTTGAGAATATACAAGCGAACAGACATATAAACGCTGAGGAGTTCTGAAGACTATTTAAAGAGCTGTAATCACACATCAAGTCAATGTATATGCGCTAAGAAATACATGATGTCTTTATGGGCCCTTTTCCGCATGTTTACTCTCTATTCATATCAATAATAGATGCTGACTGGTTCAATCTAACGGGGAAGTGTCTCTGCGGGTTTGTCCTCATTTCAGTTTCTCAGAGTCAACACTTATCGAAGGTTTCTTGCACATCAGCACCACGAGCACCCTCAGAACACAAGGTTCATCTGGGTCCTGATACCAAATTGAGACACGTAACTCGAGTTGGAATATTTTTGCTTAGGTTTTATGTTAGAAAGCACTTACTTAATGGTTCTTCCATTTTATTTTCTTAATCAGTGATACATATATGGAGGATTCATTTTGGTGAAAAAAAAAATCATCAGCTGATCTGCTCTCTCCAGCTCTTTATGATGTTTGTTATGATGTTGGCTCCCATTGAGCACTGCTGTTTTCTAACGCGTTTTAGATGAATATTGCGATTTAAAATGTCCAAATTATAACATAATAATGATCCACGGGTGTCAGAGATTATAACTATAAAAAAGACACAAGCAAATATATGTTCTTTAACATCTTGTATTAAAATAATAAACTGCATTTTAACTATATAGATTTTAGCTGTCTCCATCTGGATTAAATATTATTACCTATAGAAAGTGATCTGAAAATCCAAATTAGAACATCTATTCTTAATGAAGTGAATATAAACTTAAAGCTGCACCATGTAACTTTTTTGTTGGGGGTCCGTCACCTTCTTGTTTCTATAGATATGTCATTGCGCTGCCTGGAATGTCCCACAATATGACGTTAAACAGCTCCACCTTACATTTATTCAATGACAGGTGGTTTTAGAGCTCAAAAATACCCCGAAAAACAGGCCTTCTGACTGTGAGCAGGCTCACCTCTCCACAGATCTGACCTGTAACCTGGTCTGGTTTAGTCTCTATGACGATATAACGGTTTACTACCATACTGTGAAACATTCCAGACAATGTAATGACCATGGAGAAAAGCGTCAACGGACCCTCCACCAGAAAATTTTCACCAAATTTTGCATTTTTTCCTCAAATTTTCAGGTAATCTTCAAACTTTTTTAGGTTAGTATGCGCATTGTGTCCCCGTAGTAACTGCTGAACACTCTGCCAAAGACATACATGCAGAACCCAACCAGCATGAGGTCACTGCAGTAGTATCAATAGCTGTCCTTGATGGTAAATGTCCTCCAAACATAATATTATAATATAATCTATCTTACTCTGTACACTGTGTGAGCGCACGTCCCTCCACTCCAGTGATCCGGCCTCTCTGTACTGCACCAGGTAGTAGCTGATGGGCACTCCCCCGTGAGAGTCTGGGGTCATGAAGGTCACTGTTGCCAGGCGCTGGGAGACCGCCGACAGCCGCACCGAGTGAGGGTTGGACGGTACATCTGTGAATACAAAACACAGGTTAGACTAATCAGAATACTACGTACGGCTCGGGACTGATCCGAAGGTTGGCGGTTCGAATTCCGACATAAACAGATTGCAATTCCAGCTTCCACAGATGAATGCTGTAGTTGTGTCCTTGGGCAAGACTCTTATACTATCGCATACATTGGTGTGTGAACAGGTGAATGGTGCCTTGATGTAAAGTGCTCTGAGCGCCTTGAGGGTCGAAAAGCGCTGTATAAAAGTTTTGCAATTCGAATCCCACTCCCGCCGGTGAATGCGGGTGTTGTGTTCCTGAGCAAGACACCCTCCTCACCTTGTATGAATGTGCGTGAATGGGTGATTATATAAAAATGTGATAAATGTCCACTTAGCAAGATTTAAATATTAAATAAGTATGATTTGTGAAGGGAATTAGAAAACAAAAAGTTGGAAAATATAGGAAATAGCAGCAGATGTGTATATAGACAGTGTGTTTTTCTGATACAAAGGGGAGTGAGTTTCAGAGATTATTATTCTGGATTAATGCTTGTATTAATTTTGACAGTCAATTTTTAAATTTTGTTATAGTTAAGTTTTAGTGAACAAAATATTATGCAAATTTAGTCAACAAAACTTAAAATAAACTTCATCCACCAAAAAGAATACACTAAAATACTACTGAGAATTTTAAAAATGAAACTAAACTGGGGCTAACCTTGGAATTGAACCTAGACCAAACCAGGACTAAAGCAGGACTAGAACCAGTATCATTGGATCTAGTCTCCACTTGTAGATTTTGTTCATATTTCCACTTTTTTGTTTTTGTTTTGCTTTAGTCTTCAAAATATAACAACTTTTTTCATTATTAGTTGATCCTGAATTTCATAAATAACTAATGACTGGCTAATAATTCCCAGCTGTATTAAAATGCTTTATAGCTAAACCTTCAACCTTCTTCTAAAAGTGTTACCAAAATAATTTTTTTTTAGCCACCACCGTTTACTTTTTCTTAAATTTTATCTGCCATTCATCAAAACTATTTAATTGCTTTAAAGGTGAATGAAACATCTTTTTCGGATCTTGCTTTTACTTATTACAGATTAAACGCCAATCTAGCAACTTAATGAATGATCCGTCTAAAAACGCTCCAAACTTCCTGCGTCGCCGTTACTTTATCCACCGGGTCGATTCCAATTATTTTGTTTCAGGTGCCGTCGCTGATTAGAAAATTACATCCCCCCCAAACTCAAATTAATAAAAACACGTTAGAAGAGTGCGCTTGAAGAGAAAATGAACCGCCATCTCCCGCTTTACACAAAAACAGAATAATTAGCACGCACATACAAACAGCTGCTACAATTAAAAGACTGACATTTCCAAATGCGCTTTTATTTTGAAGGAGCTGTCGACGCCGTTAATTACTATCGCACGGGAGAGTCTTTTAACCAGTGGAACATGACAAGAACATGCAAATGATAAATAATTATGATTTAAAGTGCTGCCAAGCTAATCTGTCATGTGGCTTTGCTGAGTAATTTGCCTCCACAACAGTTTGTAAGATAAATCCGCCGTCGGTAGTGTTCTGATCACTATGAGCTACAGTATCGTGTAAATCTATGGGTAGGTTTCCATAGCAATTAACAATTTAAAGCGTAGTAAATCTTTAAAATGGGAAAAAGTTCTCAAAATGTTGCATATAACCAGAAGCTGAAATCCATGACTATGATTGATCTGTCAAAATTACGTCAAATTGTACGAAATTTTGCCCATTTGTGATCAATACGAAAAAATAGCATTAGTATAATTTAGTAAAGTTTCACTGTGTATCTTTCTGGTGGCAGCTGCTTGTCTCCATGGAGATGTTATTGTTTTGTACTCAAGAATACAGTGTTGAACTATCTATATGCGTCAATTCAGTAAGAGTAAGAGTAAGAGCGAGGACACCTCTCCACAGATCTGGCTTATAACTTGGCCTGGTGATGTCACATACTTGTTTCCATAGACTGTCGATAAGAAGATAAGTTTAATGCCATAGAAAAGTTCCACAGTGCGCCTTTAACGTTGCCATTTACCATAGCAACCTGTGCCAATGAAAAATAACAGAGTAAAGAAACAAAAAAGTCAAATAAAAGGATTCTGGAGGAACTGGAGAGTATTTAACCCAAAACTGGAATTTATTTGGAATTTATGTGGAATTTATTTATTTGCATGAATCTTGGGGTAGGACTGAATTAAAGATGAGATTATCCAAATGAGTGTTTTCAGTTTGAGAGAAGAACTCATCTTAAATACGCAGGGTGAATCAATGGACATATTTGTGATCAGGAAACATTATAACATAGATCAGAAAATAGCGTAATATGTTTTTTAGATAACGCTGTAAACCTACATCGTATTTCTCCACGTGCTGCTTTGTAATACCTCCGTACAATATGTGACTATTGTATGTTTGTATTGTATGTACGTATTCAAATGTAATTCTGTGATAGCTCATTTGAACTCTCCTCAAGCCCCTTATAAAACAGGCCTTTCCACAAACTCGGCAGAAATACTCAGAATAATACTCAGTTCAGCGTACTTGTCCATAGTCTGATAATGGAACTATTCTGCAGAAATGGGTTATGAAAAGTACTCAACAGCCGCCAGGAAGAGTTCACGTAATACAACCTTGTACAACCTTTACAAATTCTTCTAATAAGTTTCATGTTTCACAGAATACAGAATACAACATACACAAGTTTATTTAATGTAAATTTATCTAACGTTAAATGATTATAAACAGATTTAAAACATGTTAAACTGGTCATAAAAGTATTATTTGTAGTAATAAAGTCAGTAGTAGTAATCGTAATAGTAGCAGTAGTGGTAGCAGCAGTAGTTGTAGTAGTAGTAATGTTTGTTGCAGTACTTGGGCATATTTCAGGTTAACTTGTGAACATGATATGTTCACAAGATATGATATGATTATCTGTTCTAGTAGGCAGTATAAGTAGTAGTAATAGTAGTAATAGTAGTAATAGTAGTAATAGTAGTAGTAGTAGTAGTAGTAGTAGTAGTAGTAGTAGTAGTAGTGGTAGTAACATTTGTTGTAGTAGTTGGGAATACTTCAGGTTAACTTGTGAACATGATTTGATGATTATCTGTTTTAGTAGGCAGTAGTAGTAGAAGAGGTAGTAGGAGTAGTAGTAGTAATAGTAGTAGTAGTGGTAATAACATTTGTTGCAGTAGTTGGGCATACTTCAGGTTAACAGATGTACATAATTTGATGATTATCTGTTTTAGTAGATATTAGTAGTAGTAGTAGTAGTAGTAGTAGTAGTAGTAGTAGTAGTAGTATGAGTAGCAGCAGTAGTTGTAGTAGTAGTAACATTTGTTGCAGTAGTTGGGCATACTTCAGGTTAACAGATGTACATAATTTGATAATTATCTGTTTTCGTAGGCTAGTTGTCACAGTACTTGTATTAGTAGTAGTGGAAGTAGTAGTAAGTAGTAGCACTCGTAGTAATGATATTTGATTTGTTGCAGTAATTGGACATGCTTCAGGTTAACAGAAACTATGATTTGACTGTTTTAGTAGCAGCAGTAGTAGTTTTAATTACAATTGTAGTTATAAATTGTGATAGTATTACAAACACTAACGGTTAGCAGTATCTAGTAGTACAGATATAGTGTACTCTAGTGTCTCAAGCTCTACCTTCCCTGTTTACTTCCTATTGTTCCCATCTCGCGCCCACATTAGGTCATCTCTCGGCTGCGCACTTCCTGGTCTGCGATGGAAGGCAATCTGCACTAAACGTAATTGGACGGCGCAGTTGTGTATTAGAATGCACTACAGTAAATTAGGGTAGCTGCTTCAGTAAATAGACCACACCGGGCCTATGTGAAATCAGCCAGCACTTTTTCAGATTAGACTTAGCTGGGTAGGGCTAGGGACTTGTAGTAGAATCTATCCTGCCCGGGAATTGCAAATAAAGCTATTAACGTTAGCACAGAGAGGTTCCGCAGTAGTTTGAACAGGAGAGTATAATGATGTTAAAGTTTATAGATTTGTTAGTGAAATAAAAAGTCATTAACTGTGGACCCACCTGCTTGTGCTAGGATGAATTCCTGGTATCGAATTCCAATGTTGTTGCGGGCTGTGCAGTTGTAGCGGCCAAAATCCCGGTCGGACATCGGAGTCACCTAAAAACAAATTGGGAGGTTTGTTAACAAAAGTGCCCCAATTCGGAATCAATGCTTACAAGAAACAAGGGCGAGCAGGGGAACTACGGAAACTATAAAGGAGCAGGACCTGATTCTGACTCGATTTCAAAGGGGCCATATAACTTTTCTGATCCATGTTGTAATATTATTTCCTCATCACAAACAGACCCGGAGTTGTGTTTTGTTTCATTCACACATGTTTAACACACAAACCCTGTGGATTCAGCAGAGGTGGGACCATCGAAGTTTTGCAAGTCTCAAGTGTTTGACCTCAAGTCTGAGTCAAATCCCAAGTCAAATACAGGTCCAAGTCGAGTCTTGAGTCACTAGCCCATAAGCCCAAGTCAAGTCCAAGTCATCTGCTTTGAGCTTCAAGTCATTTCAAGTCCTTAAACCCAAAGTACCAAATATAGCTTAGATTTTTGCAGTTTATATGACTCTTAAGATCAATTGTACTCTAAAAGTCATGGTTAGAGTTGTAGACATGCTATTTTTTTCCTTTTTAAATGTCTTGACAAGATCTTGGTGCGAATCATTATGGGTAGAATAGAAAGAATGAAGATTTAAGAGTGCCTAATAACAGTTATTTTGTCATGTAGTCTGCACTGAAATGAAAGGATCATGTTCTGTGGAGTTTCCTCTGTTTTATTGTATTATACTGTATATTACTGCAGTACATTTGAGGATACCACCTCACAGTACTTCAGTTACATCCAAAGTAACAAACAGAGAAATGGGAGGGACATGATCCTGTAAAATTAAGCGCTGCGTGCATCAACTGCAAAGAGAAAAGTATCTTCCAAAAACATGTCTTCCCACATCTTTAACCTTCAAGTCCAAGTCAAATCCCAATTCTTTGTCCATTTTATCAGGTCAAGTCTCAAGTCCTATAAATAGTGACTCAAGTCTGGCTCCAGTCCAAGTCACAACTTACAAACCCCACCTGTGGTATTTAGGCTGGGTTCTTCTCTCAAACTGAAAACACTCTATCTTATTTGGATAATGTCAGCCCTGGAAATGCCAAGTAGCTGTTAACTTGAAACTCCCGTGTCATGACATCACAAGGTAGAAAAGAACATTTTGAGCTTTGAAGATGTAGACAGATGTATGTAGACGTGTGTAAATGAAACAAAACACAACTCGAGGTATGTTTTTGACAAGACATTCCAACATGGCTTAAAGCTCTCAAGAGTCAATTTTGTGTAATGTAGGACGTTTAAACTTTTAGCATCACTTTCCTGAGGCATTTCGAGTATAGATGAGTTTATAACTGCATTTCTAACCTTCAGAGTAGTAGTTCAACAACAGCTCCCGTGCTAACAGCCTCACTTCCTGGTTTAGATGCATACGACACACAGAAGTCGGATTTTGACTGTGAGCTTTTCGAATACTGGGGCAAAACCGATTTGACTTTAATACATGACATAAATGGGGTACACCCACTTTAAAGTACATTTTTCTGTCACAATTTCAGTATATTCTGGGACAGCGTGTCTGGATTTGCATCAAATTGCACATATTGCTGTGAGTGGGTGGTTTAGAGATGCTGGGAGACAAAAGATTTCTGCAGAGAAAAGTGGTACATTTTGTTTATAGCTGGTTTATCTTTTCAAAATGAGTATAATCCTTGAGTTCTTGCTTCCAGAGTGTAAACTAGCGTGGCCTTTTTCCAAAATCACAGGTCTGGGTAAAGGAACAAGAGAAGTGTTTCATTCACAAGCGTTTAACACATAAACCCTAAATTTGGTTCTTCTCTCAAATGGAAAACACTCAGTTCCACCTCGTGATGTCATTGTGGTAATACAGGAAATGAAGGAAATGCTCCGCTGTGAGTCCACACACCTTCACCTGAAATATATGGATCATTTCAAAGCTGGGATTGCCAAACTGCTGAACAAAAGGTAAAAACAAAAGGTGGAACAGAGCATTTTGAGCTTTGGAGATGTGGACAGACTAAAAATAAAGACCCAAACATGTGTGAATGAAACAAAACACAACTTTAGAGGCGCTAACAACATTCTAACATGGCTAAAAACTCACAAGAGTCAATTTTGCTTGGAGTAAGTTTGAAAGTCCTTTCAAGTCCTGCACTCTATCTGCCCCTCTCACTCTATCTGCCCCTCTCACTCTATCTGCCCCTCTTACTGTCTGCCCCTCTCACTCTATCTGCCCCTCTCACTGTCTGCCCCTCGCGGGTTGACAGTTCGAGACCCCCGCTTTAAACCCACCCTAATACCCGCACTGTGACCCACCTCGAGCACAGACTTGCCCTCTGCGCTGTGGATCCTGGTGTTGTGCGTGCCCTCGGCGGAGATGGTGAAGCGCTCTCGTCTCCACAGCATGGTCGCCGGGGGGTTGGACATGACGTCGCAGCTGATGTTCACCGGGTTCCCCTCCCACGAGAAGTACATGGTGTGGTTGGTCAGGAACTTCGGGATGTCTGGAACCAAACGGGAGGAAGCAAGTCAGAAAAGTAGGGACAGATGAATATAAGATTGAAAGATGTGAGTTCCTGAACATATCCTTCCAGCTCTTTTGTTCCCATGGTAACTTATACGAGATATTACTGAGGCTGTACCATTTTTCCACATCATAACTTAAAATTTGCCTTTCCCCTGTACAGATATATTGTAAAAGTGTCAAAGTGAGACTGCTATGTGCATCTAGTTATAAAGCTTTTATCCTGTGTGAACCAGGAAGAGCGCTGTTAGCTTACTAATAGTTGGCATGACGGCAAAACTACGCTGACATGGCGAATAATTAGGACACTAGGAATAATTGGGATACTAGGAATGCCTTAGAAAAGTGAATTAAAATCAAGTATAGCTCCTTTAAAAACAGGTAAAATATTAGTATTAAGAGTAATGCATTTTTAAAGGATATTTTTTGAGTCATTTTCTCACAAAAGCGACGGCCAGGAATACTTTTTGTCCAGTCGGGAGCATAGTTTGATGAGAACAATGTAGAGAGCAGCTGTGGGTTGATCACTGTAATAAGTCCGCATGCAAACTATTTTCCGTGACAGTTTTGTAGCGTGAATTTTCAGCTAAACCTGTGCAAACATTTCTCTTTTCTCCCCTCAAAGACGAGAGTAACTGGGCGAGCAGGAGCGATGCGTTGTGAGCGTGGTGTTTGTGACAGCCAATTAAACACAGGAATCAAAGGTGGGGTTTGCGTCGCCTGATCAAAGCGCCGAAAATGACTCACCGTGGCTTTAACTGGCAAATTCCTCAAAGGATGGAGAGGAAGAGAGCGCGTTCCGTTAAAACTGTGATACAAGAAAAAGTACTACTCCAAGCAGCACAAAGCGGGCAGGGTCTGTACTCAAAAACATTACGTACTTACTGATACTACGCTGTGGCACTTCTTCTAATTAATTTCAGTTCATTACTTTAGATTTCAAGCCAAATTGTTGACTTACTAAATTGGCTTGTCTAATTTCTATTTTCATAAACTTCACCTCATTTAATCTTGTCAAAACGACTCAAAATCTATATTAACTTTCTGAATTGAATTAATTTAACCCTTTTTTTTTTACAGCTTTGTTAAATATCAAAAATTTTAACGAATACAAATTTAAATTTACTTGAATATTAAAAGTCCGATATTACCCAAAGTTGACTCTCGTGAGCTTTAAGTCCCTTTAGAATGTTACACTGCAAATTTCTCTGATCTGGTCAAGATTTTAAAAGTTATATCAGGTTATTCATCTTGTTTACAGGTTTATTATCTAATTACTAGTTCTGAGACTGCTTCATTCTAGTCTAGGTAGTTTATTTTAAGATAACTTGTCGAGTAAAATGATCTGTCCATGCAGCAAGAGAATTTCACTACTTTTAAGTCATTTTCTGATAGATTTAAGTGTTTATATCTTAAGCTTTTTTGCCTTTTGTTTAACAGAGATTCGAAATTCCAGGGCTGAACTCGCATGCAGTTTAAAAACACAGTGGAGCACTTCCTGTATCACCACATGACATCATAAGGTGGAACAGTGTTTTCCTGTTTGAGAGAAGAGACAGAAAGTGTATTTTTTATTTGAAGCCCAATAATCTTGATATAAAATTCAAGCTCTTAGTCCTATGATCAATTCAATCCAGTCAAACCTACTGGCATTGGGAAAATTGAGAGTGATTTTACCCCACACTAGTTATCCACTTTTTACACTGCAGAGTTGAATCAAAGCAGAAGACGCAAACAGAAGCTCATTTGGCTTGGGGGAAATAGGACTGGTAGTAATGGACGATTTGGGCGCAGGGATTTCTCCGTCCTGGCGCGGTCGCTGAGACATTACGCTTGTTTTATGTCTGCTCACCGGCTTCCATTAGCAAGATGGATCCCCCGCTCTCCGTCAACCGCGCTTGCTAGCTTACCAAATGAGTTCATTAGTTCACCGGCGACACACACACAAGCATATGATCGTTCCACTATAGACAAACAAGTTTACAGTGATGACAGTGAGTGAGCGAATAGAGGTGGAAGTACGATTTATTTCTTTATTTTTCCTCTACCTCTGGATGCTATCGGGGCTGTCAACTTGTCAACAACTATGCAAAACAGGTCTGAAGGGATTTCGCCCGTCGACCAAGCCACGGAGAGGAGAAAATTGCTTTCCACGGTGCTAAAAAGATACAACTTATTTCCAGTGGTGCCCTTGCTCTTTGTTGTTGTTGCGACTACTACTACAGCGTAAATACGATTCAGAAAGAGGTTTGCAAGCTAATTTTGGAGGGAGAGTAACTTTCGCAGAGATGTTTAGAGATTATTTAGTTTAAGTAAAAGAATATGTTACAAAATACATTTTAATTCAGGCATTCAGTATTCCGTGAATGCGAGTGCATTACCCGATTTTATCCTTCTTGCGTTGGCTTCCACTTCGTTTAAGAGTTGATTTTAAGATTTTATTGTTTGTTTTTAAAGCGTTGAATGGATCGGCCCAACAGTACGTCTCGGACCTCCTCCAAATTTACATCCCCGAGAGCGCTCAGAGGTCCGAGGGCCAGTTCCAGCTCGTGGTGCCTAAGACAAAACTTAAAATGAGGGTGGACAGGACGTTCTCTGTGGTCGGCTCTGGAATACCCCCCTCCCCACGTCCCAGCAGCCCCCACAGTGGAGTGTTTTAAGTTTCGTCTTCAGACCCACTTTTATTCTGTGGCTTTTAACAGCGCATCAGTTGTGTGTGTTACTGCTATTTTATGATTTTCCTGGTTTCCTGGTTTACCTTTTTGGTGTCTTCACTTTAGGATCTCTGTGCAGCACTTTGGAAACTGCTTTGTTTGTAAAATCTGCTATATAAATACAGTGGATTTGGGTCTGTGACTAAATAGATTTTCAAACTATTCTTCTCATTATAATACGGCTTAAAGCTCTTAAGAGTCAATATTGTGTAATACAGGATCTTTTAAAACATGGATACAGCCCCAACAGTGTGTAATGGGACATACCATCATCATGAGCTGACAGTATTGGGGAAAGGCATTGTGGGTAGATATGGACTCTATATTTTACTCACATTCGATGTCCAGGAACATGCTCTTCTGGTGGCCCCCGATCCTGCTCAGGGCCTCACAGTCGAAGCGGCCAAGGTCAGTCAGCCTCACTCCGCTGATGGTCAGCTCTGATTTCCCATGGCGACCTCTGACCTCCACACGACTGTCCGGACTCTGCAACACACAAAACAAACACAAAATTAGCACGTTGTTGTTGTTGTTGTTGTTGTTGTTGTTGTTGTTGTTGTTGTTGTTGCAGGATCATCTAATATAGCGAGGGCATGTGCAGTCTGATTGTAATAATGAATGACCAATAATCTGACACAGTATTCATGCCATTGGCCTATTTTAGTTTAGGAACCAGATATGAAGGGTTATTTATAACAGTAAAAGGCATTGTCATTCTCCAGTTTGAGCCAGAGCTGAATTTGCATCAGAATTCAATATGAGCATGCCCAGATGCTTTTACTGTACTTTTCCAAAAATAAATGTTATGAAACTTTCTTTGCAAAGTCTATTTAACTTAAATAAATGGCGCACTAAGGTTTCATCTGACACACTCTGACTCAAACTAGGTAATGACATGACATAGTCCGTGGTTCATTAGAAGTTTGATAGTATTTATAAAGAAGTAATTGTTTATTTTTTCATGAATTATTACCCCCAACAGCACTCTAATTAGGCTGCTTGTCATTAGCATTACTAGAAATGAATGTGTGTAAATGATTACCTTAGGCTAAGCAGTGCTTTAGCTGAATAACACATACCAATTAGCACATGGTTAGCGACCAACAAGTAGTCCCAGTACTGTTACCGTGTTACTCAAAATTTCCATATTAAACACAAATTTTCTCATGCACAAAAAGGAGATTTATTTACTGACAAAATAAAATAAAAACCCCACGATCATGTAGAGCGGGTTAATACAAACATTTTAAGACTAATTTTTCAATGGAAAGTCAGTTGCAATCAGTCAATGGAGCCGGTAGTGCCCCCGTGAACACTTCCTATTTGGAACGCGACACCGACAGTGTATATATAGTCTATGGTAGATAGTAGAAGGAATCAAAATCCATTATGGCATAGAATTCGATGACATCTCCTCAACCCTTCCAGTCCGCTGGGTGCCAATCATTCCAGAAAGTGAGCGGCGATGTTACAAATGACAGCTTTTTTACTTAGAGAATACTTTTATGCAAATCTGAAGAATAAAAGAAAGGCTAAAAACCTCCTCGATAAAGACAATCTAAGCAGCCGCAGTGGTTTAGTGAAAGTTGATTGAATACTGGCAGCCTGTTGATCCGTGGTGCCCTCTTTGTCTCAGTCCACATACTCAGAGTTGGAGAGATAAAGCTGGATTTATTACAAGGTCATTACGACTGTATGAAGACGGATGGCTGCAATCTGAGGTAACGGGTCAATTACTGCGACAGGGCTATCAGTCTGTAATCGACGTGAGCGCTAATGAGAAACAACAGCCAGGAGCATGCGGCGTCTGCTAGCTAACGGTGCAGGAGCTAGCATACCGTTAGCAACTCAAGACAGTGACAAAACTAAAAAAAAAAAAAGGTCGAGATATCATTTATTTCTTCTATTTTTGCATTAATCATTTGCGGTTAAAATAATTATGGATTCTGTATCTATGGCAGAGGTGGGTGAGTATCCAAACATTGTACTCAATTAAGAGTAACGTTACTGCAAAATATTAATATTATTCAAGTATTTATACAAAGTAGTGGTCTAAGTACTAAGAGTGAAAAAAGTATTTGGGGAAACTATTATTTAAGTAAAAGTAACTTAAGAGTAGAGATAAGGACAAAATAATAAATAATGCACAAAACACAAATTTTCAGATCATCTTATATTAATACTGCATTTGTTTATCCATCTGTCAAGTCCACGCTTCAACCGTTTTATTGATAAAAACATTGACGCTAACCGGAAAGCTGTTGTTGTTTTGGAATTGACCGAGTACCAGGCGCTCCAAAATAAGTTTGTGCTTCAACTACACGACCTCGAGGAAGAATTCAGTATAAATAGTATAATTCAGTTTATGAGTGAAGTGAAATAGTTGGTATCATGTGATAGTGGATCATCTTGGCATGTTAGCGAGCAGGAAATGGGCTAAAACATGGGCGGCACCGACTCCCAAACCCATAGGCAGTGATACAGACGCAGTAAGGTAATACGAGTGACTGAATTTGTCATTTAAACCACCAAAGCGTCCAAACACAATGAAAACAGTTCATAAGAGTGACACAGGGCGCAGCCGTCCTGGATTCTGCTCGGTCTACTCCGAGCTCTTCCGAGTTGCGCCGTCCTTGGATCTCCAAGTCGGATGGATAAACAAACACACCATAGGATAAAGCTTTTATCACTTATAGACTTACGGTAGGAACCAAAACTTTTAGTAAGAGTACTGTTACTTCAATACAAATATTACTCGAGTAGTAGTAGCAGTAGTAAAAGTATACTGATAGTACTCTAAAAGTTGCTCAAGTAAATGTAACTAAGCAAATGTAAACTAGACAGATTTTATGACAAATAATTGAACTTTGAAAGACTAACACTATTGGCTACTGATGACGTATGCTCAGTTGTGGAGAAAAAATGGCTTTGCAAAACCTTGAGTTATATTTTACTGCAGAAAATTGAAGTAACACGCGGAAGAGCGTCTGTGAATAGTGACGGTCAAAGGAGCCAGCGACATTGGCCTATTGGCAGCCTCACTTCAATCTGTCACTGATTTTGGAACAAGAAAAATCAAAAATATGATATAAAGTAGATGGATTTGTGTAGAAATGTCCATGTGCGCCAACAAATCAACAGTGCACTCTTTCTCTGAGCGGTTTGAAAACAACTTGTGTAGTCTCTGTATAACTTATTTGCTGCGAGATCAGCTGCCCTATGCAAAATCATACAACCAGAATGTTAATGGTGCCGCCGGTGGCAACTTCCTGAATAAAGTCAATAGGGTGAATGAAAAATGACTACAGTACAGTACTTTGAAAGGCCTGCCAAGTGTGGAAGCACAATGCAAGACCTCAGCTAAGGCAGTAAATGCTCCGCACCCGATTTTTACTGTCCACTAGTTCATTTTAAATGGTTTGCAGTGGTCCAAAGTTATTCCTCACTTACCTTATGCATTCAGAACATTTGAGCAAGCGCTTTTCACAACTTTAAGAGACCAAAGCGGAGTTTAGTCGTCACGCTGAAAACAACTAGCATGCTAACCGCACACTTCCTTATTATCGGACAGTAAAACGCCTTATAATCAGATTCAGACAGCACCAGCAGACTTATTTCGACCTCAAAATGTGCTAATACAATATATCAATACTGGGGGAAGATGCAAGAAGGACTATCGATAGCAAACACTGTCAAAAAAAGTGTGAAAAACTAAGGTATTAATTCAATTTAATTTATTTAACAGGACATTTTCAGAAGCCTGTGATGAATACGAGTGTTCATGGTCCTGTTTGTGTGTTTGATTTTTAACAAAAAGGTAAGAGTAACTAACTAATCATCTCGCTTGTTGCAGTTTCAATTACATGAGCTCTTTCAGGTCAGACTGTGTTAAAATCAAGCTCAGATTAAAGTCTAATTTGAGTTAGACTGAGTAACTCTTCCAGTTAGCACCTCACCCCCAGGGAATGTTGATGCCATCAGCTGCAAAGTATCAGTTGAAAACATTCTAGTTCTGGGTTAAAAGTCATATCCACTGAGCAAAATATCCCTATACATGTTCGTCTAAAACTAGCAATTCGTATCTTGCTTCTCTGCAGAATTGCCTATTATAGTTGCAAAGTTATCTTCAACTCCTCAACCTAAATCGACCTATATAGACATTTAATTTAATCACAGAAGTTTCAGCTAAGCACTGACACGACACAGCCATTTGCAATGAACTAATTTCAGATTTGAGCAGAACAATTGGCGCGCCGCTCAGGGGACCATCATTAAAAGTGCCTAAACTTCTTCCTATAGGTTTGAACGAAGCGAACATCCCTCTGTGTAAGGATGCCGCCTCCCCACATTTCAATCTAATTAGTCCATTAAGGCAAGTGGAATCAAAGAGTGGAGAGAAGAGACAATGTGTTTCGCTCAAGGCCTCGGAGTTAGCGCGGGGTGAGAGACAACACAAGAAAAGACAACACAACAAAGCCTGAAAACCAGCTCTTTTGAAGCCCTATATATAGTGGAGGAGTGGGATCCGGTGCGCTTGTTTAGTGCACTCCCCCACATGAGCACTCCTTGAGACATCTAATGACAAAACAGTCTACCCCCACTTTCATCTATGTTGCTTTTAAGTCTATGCTAAACAAAGCTAAAGTGCAACCCGGGTTAGGCTTTGGTGACTAATTTGAGCGATAATACTGCTTTTGGGTGTTCTTTTAATGTGTTTGCAAAGGTAAGCCGCGTTTATTCTATTCATTTGAACTTTTAAAGGGTCTATATTACGCTAAGTTGACTCTTGTGAGCTTTTAGTCATGGTAGAATGTTGTTACCTCATCAAAAACATACCTGGAGCTGTGTTTTGTTTCGTTCAGACATGTTTGAGTAAGTCTTTATTATAAGTCTGTTTTCATCTCCAGATCAGAAAATACTCTGTTCCATCTCGTGTTTTTTTGAGAGTAAACTACAGTAAATGTGCACAGTTTGTGTTAAACAGGTGTGAATGAAACAAAACACAACTCGAGGGATGTTTGTGATGAGGAAACAACATTATAACATACAGTAGATCAGAAAATAACGTAATATGCGGCCTTAATTTAAAGTAGATGGCAGAAATCAGGGAGACACAGGCAGAACATGCAAACTCTATGAAGATTGATCTGTCAACCAAGTGTGAACCTAAAAAGTTATTCATTTGTATTCACTGACAAAACCCATGCCCAGTCATAGTAACAGCATAAAGATTTTTTCAACACACCAATAAATACAAAATATGTATAAACCTTTTTTGAACAATTCTCATTATATTTCAATTAAAGATGACAAATACGATACGCAGCCAAGCTATCGTCTTTGTAAGGAACGATGAAAATATGTTTGATCAGAAAATACATTTGTAAAACCTTAATCTCCTCACTTTAGATCTCTTACAAAGCTATAACGACAAACTTTAAACAGAGATCTACCATGTTAATTATAGACTTTACAATTCAGAAGTTTGATCAAGGCTTCATTTATCTGGATAATAACTCAAACTTTTCATTCAAGATGTGATAACGTAACTCAAATAAGTGTTGACCCTATTTAAAAAGACTATGTTTTTCCATTTAACTATTTTATCTTAGTCAAATGCTAATAACAAATGCTAAAAACAAACTTGTCTCAGCACAGATATATATGTGTATAAGCGGTGTGCTGTCTGTCTAATTAGAAAGCAATATTATTGTCCGATTATCAGGAAGTTTACGTTAGCATGCTATCTGTTGTTAGCTTTTACCGTCATGGCCAAACTCTGTTCTGGTCTCTGAGTGTTGTGAAAAGCACTTAGAAACCCAACTTTGGACAACAACAGTTTAAAATGAAGTAGTTCTGTTTTCTTATTTTGTGTATCATGACATTCATAATCATTACCTAAATTTAAATAGCGTCGACATGTAATTTTGAATGTGTTTTCAGGCAATGTGGGTTTAGCCTTGTTTTCCTCTTCTAATACAACATAAGAAGTTGACAGATGTTTACAGTGCTTTCTACTAGCATGTGTGCCTTGACTTTGGGGACTATTATTCTCTTCATAGACCGTAGCATCACAAGCCAATGATTCCATTCTTAGCCTCCTTGATCCCGTGCTCCACTCTCACTGTACCCTTGATACTGCATATGCTCTTGTATGTAACCCTATTTGAGAGTGTAAACATCCAGTGTGTGGATAGACCATGTGGCAGCCCGATAGCGTAGCCTGTGCTAATACTCATTATGTTTCTAAGCCCCCGTAAGAATCCCATGTGTCACCGCCGCTCTGCTCGTGACGGTGCTCCATGTAAAATTCATATGGTGTTATTAGTGTTACGTAATGGGAACGGTATTAAGAATCAAGCGATGACACATATAGATAGAAGAAATGCAAGGACGGATCATTCTCAAGTCAGTTTAGCAAATAATAAGAGTGATAAACAACCCGCTTGTTCAGTCACTATGCGTATTACAAAAATGGCTGCCTTTAATATCTTTTCAACTTGCAAATAAACTCTTATAACTATTGTACCATTACTGCCACAACTACTGCTAATCTACTACTACTACTTTCCTACTTTACAACTACTATTACTACTACTCAATTTAGTTGTTGTACTGTGCTTATTCATTCACTCCACACTTAACAGTGGCAAGTTGTCAGTGAAGCCACCAGTGATCTCCTCCTCCCTACACTTTCTCTACGCCATTGCAGCTTTTTACCCCACCTAGCATGGTGCGCCCCCTGGCTGCAGCATCTGGATACTGCCTACTGGACTATATCCATCCCCCTCTCCTCTCCGGTTGTCCTGTCATTATGTCTGTACTGTGTTTTTTTGTTGTTGTTTTTTTTGCTTTTCTATTTTCTTTTTTCTCTGTAGTAGTTAATTCTAGTTATTATAGTTAGAATAGAGAAAGAGTTATAGTTATTATAGTTAGAATAGAGCAAGAGTTATAGTTATTATAGCTAGAATAGAGAAAGAGTTATAGTTATTATAGTTAGAATAGAGAAAGAGTTATAGTTATTATAGTTAGAATAGAGAAAGAGTTATAGTTATTATAGTTAGAATAGAGAAAGAGTTATAGTTATTATAGTTAGAATAGAGCAAGAGTTATAGTTATTATAGCTAGAATAGAGAAAGAGTTATAGTTATTATAGTTAGAATAGAGAAATAGTTATAGTTATTATAGTTAGAATAGAGCAAGAGTTATAGTTATTATAGCTAGAATAGAGAAAGAGTTATAGTTATTATAGTTAGAATAGAGAAAGAGTTATAGTTATTATAGTTAGAATAGAGCAAGAGTTATAGTTATTATAGTTAGAATAGAGAAAGAGTTCTAGTTATTATAGTTAGAATAGAGAAAGAGTTATAGTTATTATAGTTAGAATAGAGAAAGAGTTATAGTTATTATAGCTAGTATAGAGAAAGAGTTATCAAAGATAGTGTGTCACAGGTAGTAATCTCATAGTTTTCCAGTTTCAGTTGGTAAATGAAGATAGTTATGTCACAGTTAGACTCGTTTAGTTTAGTTTTATGTGGGATTGTTTATGGGTGAGGAGGGGAAATGTGGGATTGTTCTTTTTTTAATCACTGTCAAGCATTCTGTATTACATTTTTTGTATGAAAAGCACTCTATAAATAAAGATTGATTGACTGAAGATACTACTTCACAATTGCCACCAACCATTTTCTCAAACTCAGAACTTTCATAAATAGAAGGGTAAAGTGTCTTGCCCAATGACACAAAGCTTGTATTAGTATGCAGTGGCTGGAGCAGGGATCAAACCTGCCTCCTTTGGGTTGGTGGTCAAACACGAACCACTATGTCACTTCTGTCGCTATTACCGCTACTATCATGGGTGGAAAGTATAGAAATACTACGGAAATTGCTTAAAAAGTGACTAGTAAAGTACTTTTTATGCGTACGCTTTTAGTCTTGGCAGAAATACTTGCAATTAAGTACATTTTCAGAGTAAGTAAAAAAATTCAGTACTCATTCCACCATTTACTACTACCTCTACTTCTAATGTTCCTACTTCTACTTCTAATACTAGTAATCATTTTTAACCCAGCTACCACTGTTTTATGGGTCTGCATCTTGTCATAATGTTACGCTTGATCAGTTTATGTCCAACTTGACAATTAAAAAAAGTGAAAATAGAAAATCCACCAGCACATTTCATTAGTTTGGACGCAGACTTGGGACTGCGGAATATTTGAATCCATAAGGTAGTGTGCCAGTCATTGGGAGTCGGATGTCTTGAATGGGAATGCTGAGGATGGGAAGAACTTTGAGAAGGAAGCTAGCAACACGAGAGCTCCCGATTCAGGAAATTACTTGTTCAACCCGCAACTACCAACGGACAACCGACAGGCTACTTTATATTCAGCGCACTGTAGTACCGGAATACAAGAAGTACACACGCAAGAGGCTATAGGAACACGGGAATGCCGAGATAAAAGCCGGAATATGGCGGAAGAGCTGGGGGAGGAGATGAAAAGAGGAAGCGTCTGGGGGAGTGGGAGGGCAGACAATGAGGAAATATATGGAATCAGGTTTTGTGATCTGTCGGACTTCAAATACGCCGTGTGCATGTGTGTCTTTACTGTGCACATACGAAGAAGGCGGCAATCTCCAAGCTCCAATATGTTATTTCAGGAGATAGAAGGAGCAGAGGAGGGGCAGTTCACACAATAAAAACGTCAACGTAAATGTCAAAGAAGAAGGGAAAATGCCGCAAAATCTGACTAAAGCAGGTGAGGGAGGGGTACGGACCCGAGATGTCGGACAAAAGAGTAAAGACGGCATAGAATTGACTGCGAAATTGAATGTTAAAGTGCATGATATGAATAACGCGAAAAAGACCAGAGACTTCCACCTTCTTGAACTGGCATAGTGCGAAAAAAACGTGGTTAGCATGCTAGTTGAAATGTTGGACAAAAGCATAGAGACCGCATGGAGTTGACTGTGAAAATGAACGTTAAAGTGCTTGATATGAATAACATGAAAAAGACCAGAGACCTCCACTAAGGCTTTGGACTCATCTTGAATTGGCATAGTGCAAAAAATGTGGTTAGCATGCTAGTTGAAATGTTTGTAGTATCAAAAATGATAAACACTGCATGGAATTGACCAGGAAAATGAAAGTTATTATGCCTAAACATGATAGGAATAAGTTTAAAAAGACCAGAGACCTCCACTAAGGCATTGGTCATACAGTTGGTATAGTACAAAAAATAAAATAAAATAAATTTGCAGTTAGAAATGAGAAAGACTAGAGAGTATGTTAATAGTGTGGTAAATGCGTTCTTTCTCCAATGGCTAAGACCTGTTATGGAAATTCAACATTAACACTTGAATAAGAAATAAAAACTAACTAACCAAAAGAGTCGCAATGTTCCAAGGAGAATGTATTTATAGCTGTGCACAGATATATAACCTAACTCTCCCTATGTCAGTCTATTACACTGTCTGTGCAGACAATGCAATGAGGACACAGTATTTATACTCAGACATAAGTTACAGACAGAAGATTCACAACACTGGTTTAGACTTATATAAGGAGCACAACTCAAGGACACTATCACACAGGATAATGCTGCAATATGGAACATTTTGGTTGGGGGTCCGTCACTTGATTGGGTGTGAATGTTCCACAGTATGAAATTAAACAGCTTTACTTTACACTTATTAAATTACAGGTGGTTTTATAGCTTAAAAATACCTAGAAAAACTGGCATTCTGAGTTTGACTGGGGTTCCTTCTCCACAGATCTGACCTGTAACCTGGTCCAGCTTAGTCTCCATGAAGATAGAAAGGTTTAATGCCATACTGTGAAACATTCCAGACCAAAGAAAAGCAATAATATCTCCACAAAATGCACCTTTAAGAAACTAGGACCCAGAGTTAAGCTCTAAGAGACAAGGGGTCAGGTTAACCTTTCATAACTGAAACCATTTAACAAAGAACAGAGCCACGCTGTGTAAAACACTTTCGGTAAAGATTTTTATAACAAACCTTAAGTAATGAAATCTTTGTCAAACAAGAATGACACCCTATTTTAAAGTATGAGTGACTGAACGATTTGGTAAGGTCATTCTGAGAAATCATTTTACATTCCCATTTACAACCATTTCCTTTCAGATTTTAGAGCACCTTTTCCCATTAAATTTTACTTTCAAAAGAAATATAAAAGCTGACCCACTGCAGCAAATATAATTGGTGTCAACAGTTTTTTGTTTTTTTAGTTCTATTGTCATTGCATAAAATGTTCAAAATATTCTTATTATCCGACAAGATAATATAAATGTATAGACTGATTAATGTAAAGTTTTTTTTTTTTTTGCAGGAAATACTATACTATCATTTTTACACAATAATGACCAGTCCTCTTCCAGGGTCTGCTACCTGCTTGTTTCCATGGAGATGTTACTGCTTTCCCTGGAATGTTCCATGGTATGACTTTAAACATATCCATCCAGCATTTATTCATTACAAGTGCTTCTATTGCTCAAAATACAATGGACGACGACTCTCTCCACAGATCTGAAATGTAATGTAGTGTAGTTCTATAACCTCCTTGTCTCCCTGGTGATCGATAGGTTTAATTTATACTGTGGAACATTCTAGACAAAGCAATAACATTTCCATGGGGACAGAGATGCGCAAGATGAGTTGAATAAAGTATCTATCTATGTCAAAAAACTGCAAAAGAACACAGTGGCCTGAATAAGTCTTACAGCAGCTTTAATGTGTAGAAATGGTCAAACCGGGGCACATCTGGACCAGAGTTTGTAAATGTAACAGCCTTGACTAAATACCTACATTTATCTCATCTAGTTTCCTCTAAAAGAATGTTTTTTACAATCAGCTAGCCTCCCGAGAACAGATCAATAACCACTCCTATCCTCTCTTAAAAGGTGAGTTGTTTAACTTTTCACGTTGGGGAGCCACAACTATGGAGGCGCTTTAATAATTATTCAATTACGGGTATTTTTATTGCTCAAAAATGCATTCTTACTGTGAGTGGGGTCGCCTCTTCACAAATCTAACCTGTAAACTGGCCTGGTCACGTCTCCTGCTAGAGATCGAAAAGTTTAATGCCATTCTTTGGAATATTGGAGGTAGAAGAAACCTCCACTCACATTAAAACTAACCCACATCTTTCCTTCACTCCAACAATCCCCCAGTCTTGCTCAATAGCACCTAGATCATTTCGTAATTAAATTCTCATTAGCATGCTAGTTGGGGCTAACTAACACACATAGCATCCCGCGTTGTAGTGCTGTGTAGAAGTGGCTATGCAGATCGGAAGTGCAAATTGAGAGATGAGGAGTCCGCCTTAAAACCCAAATGACTGGCCCCATCCATCATCCCGACGGCGCTGTGTGTTTTGTTTGTCTTTGCTTATGCGTTGTTGAGGTTTTTTTGTGTTTTCTTTTTTTTTTTATGTACGGAGTGGCTACACCATCAGCGTAATTGCATTTGTGGTGAAAAGAGAGGCACTCTAGTCTCATTTTCGCCTGTGATTTATCAAGGCCCGGCGATGCGAGACAATGCACACGCTCATTTGTCTCCTCCGCTGACCTTTATTCCACTAACGGCCGCCATCTTTGTTTGGGGTTTTTTGTCTTTTGGGGGAGGGCTGTGCTAGATTGGGGTAATGTTAAATTTGAATACAGGTAATTTTTTTCATATAACTGTGAAAAGGTTTTTGAAAATAATTTAAATTGAAAAAAAAAAAAATTCTGCTCTAAATTAAAAGCAAAAAACCTTCAAGAATAAGAAAGATAAAACTATGTAATTTATAGATATATTTTGTATTACTATATTTCTACATTTTATTTTTACTTGTATACATTTGCATAATTTATCTCTTTGCCTTAGCTTGCTTGTCTCCATGGTGATGCCATTGCTTTGCCTGGAATGTTCCATAGTGTGACATTAAACCCATCTTTTTAAGGTATTTTTGAGCAACTACAACACTTGTAATTGAATAAATGTAAGATAATGTCTCGCTAATCTCTCTAATTTAATGGCTCTCTCTATTTAAAAATTTTATGATGATTCTTTATGTTTTGATTTGTTTGAATTGTGATTTTAATGTATTTCTTATATACAAATCAACTTGCCTTGCCTTGCCTAAATGTGTGTAATACTGTGGAACATTCAAGGCAAAGCGATAACATTTCCATGGAAACAAGCACCTGGTGGACATCCCATCAAAGAAATTACACAGTGCGCCTTTAATTAAAACAGAATTATACATAAGGTGATTGATGAAATCTGAAAGTAAAATCTACTACTCTACCCATGATATAACGGTTACTATGGCAACTAGTTTTGATGGATATGAAAAATGTTGATGTCTTATTTCATTATAGTCATCACAAAGAGATAGACAATAAATGCACGATTAAAATGACAATTTATCAACGAACATGAATACGTCTGAAACAAATGACATGCTTTCCTCATCTCCAATTGCCACATATTTTCCCCAACTAGCAAAAGCTCCAGCAGCCATTTTTGCTCTCTGCCAGATCTGACACTCATTCAAAAGTAATTAACAAAATGGCCGCCGCGAAGTTGGTCCGAAAGCGAAGGTGAACGTGCCGTCTCCGTCTCCGTGTTTACGACAGCCCACATATGGTCCGCTGTCATTCGTCAAACTGCACGGGAAATGCATGTGTTTCGCCAATGACCCCTCAACGCGGCTCGCAGCGATAAACGCGTCTAATTACGATGTATGGCAGATGGCAATTATTACGTCAGCTTTCATTTTACGAGGACATACACAAGTCATTACCCGCTAATGTGCACGCGTTCTTTTATTAGTCACAGACACAGAGGCAAATAGAATTACAGGGGGCGCCGGGGAGGCCCAGACACTGATAACAATACAGCACTTTTTATTCTCCATTTGCTGATCACTGTAATTATAAAGGTCATTTTGTTAAACGTCTTGTGCAATAAAAATTAAGTTTTGAATTCCAGCCACAAACATTTTACATTTGGTCGACACACAGAATGATGGATGATATAATTTTCCAGCGATAACAATCACAAACGACAACAGGCGCTAATATGAGTTACATAAGAAGTACTTTCGCTTGACTTACTTTTTAATAAATTTGTACTTTTGGGAGTAGTTTTCCAACACCATGTTTTTACTGCTATTTAAGTAAGAGTAAAAACAGTACTCTAACTACTTGAGAACAATTTCTGACTACTCCACCCTCAAAATAGTTTAAGGTGGATGTAGAGTATATTGTTAAGGTGAATATATGGCAGTTTTGGCGATAGAAAAACAGCTTATCAAAGCCTGATCTTGTCTGATATCCAAAGCTCAGGAGGATAGGCTCCATTCACGGTTACGTCACAAACCAGGAAGACGTTTGGAAACATGCAATGATGACTTCCGGTGTAGTTTCCGACACTGGGTTTGCCGATCGACTGGATTAAAACCCATTGAAGTAAATGTGATCAGCGCTAAAATGAAGACCGCCTACGTATGTACTGTTTGGAATCATCTTGAATTTGGTGCCCTTATCTCTTTTAACTCTTTAAACGCAGTCTAAAACAAATCAAGGAAGAAGATGTGACCGCTGACGCTGCACGTTTTTCTTCTTCATCTCTTTTGTTTTGTTTTTACGTAGCCTATCGTGCTTTCGTTCAGTCAGTCTTTGACCACATTGCTGATCGCCATGGCTCGGGTGCAGCGAAAAAATAAACAATACGACTTCAAATTGAAACTTTCTGTGGTAAAGCAGCAGAGGAAAACTGGGGAGAATATGACTTCAGTTTGGCAATTGGTAGGAAGCGGCAATGTCATCGTAGCGGCTGTGGTGTAAGAGGAAAATAGTGGCAAAGGGGCGAGAAAAGGCAGGGGACGAGGTGGCAGCAATTGCGCCGACGAGGTAGGCAAAGTAGACACCAGGCCATCGTATAACAGTGACGTCTCCTCGGAGGTGTGCCGTAAAAACTGGATTATAGTCATATGCCGCGGTGTCACTGGCTATCCCGGTGGTTTTAAAAGGGCTTAATCGCGTGTATCCAGTGCGCTCGGTGTCGTGTGTCAGTAGGAAAATGATCAAAACTCAGGTATCGCTGTAATTGTTGATTAGTCGAACATAACGGAACGCTACAGTGACATGTAGATGAAGAAAACTGGGCCATTTTCTCATCTTTCATAGATTTTATCAGACTTACCCGCCAGAAGTTATCATCACACGTTTCCAAATGTCTTCCTGGTTAGTGACATAATCGCGAATAAAGCTTATCGAGCCTGGTTAATACTTGGATAAGAGACTCTACAGTGCATTCTACTGTCATGTCCTTAGGCAAGACACTTCACCCAAATGGCCTGGTATGAATAATGTTTTGTATAACCAGCCGGAAAAACATTCAAAATCACATTATCCATTTGGCTATGTAAATTTATGTGTCTTAAAGTCTTCATACAAGTAAGCAGTGACACTTACGGGACCCGAAACAGCACCTTAGACGTTGAATATTTCATTATTTACTTTTCCACACGAAAACACTCTCTTAGGCAAGACACATCACCCAAATGACCCAGTATGAATTTGGTGTGAGTAATTGGTGGTCGGAGGAGCTGATGGTACCATGAGTCCTACTGTATTTACTGCAATGAATGCCGACTCAAAGTTCTTCTGTTCCCAGCTCCCGGCCCATCATGTGACCAGTCATGTTGCTATTATTTTGAACCAGCGCCTCTCATAACCTCAGCTCTGTGGAGAGGCCACTGGATTTCACTCCCTGCTCTCCGCCTGGTCAGGAGGCCACTAATGGGAAAAAATCTGTCATAGAACGGCGGGCTCCAAAAGTCAACAACGCAATCACTTTCCAACAACTCACAAAGTCATCCCAGAGAACTGTTGGTATATATTTATTTATTACAGTGTATTTCAATAGACAATCACCTTTTTTTCTCCGTGAGTGCATTCGGAGGGCATCTGAGGACCTGCTAGTGTTATTAAAGCTTCTGAAATTCTCATTAGTGACAACCATGACACCAGACTGCAAAAACACAGCGCGTTTTCAAAGTTCAATTTAGACTTGGTATTTGGCAAGTACAACTTTTGTCCTTTCGCTGTAATGGCATTCACGGTAAATGAGAGGTGTTTGACAAAATAACATCCATCTTTTTGAATTGAATATTAATCTGTGCGCAGGTCCATTCAGAGAAAATGTTTTGTGAAAGCGGAAATGAACATAAAATCTAGTAGACTTTAATGGTATGGACAGAAGTATACAAAAAGACCTATTTGACTGTTAAAAGGCATCACAAACTTACCTTTTGTTTCATTCACATATGTTAAATGCACAAACAGAAAAAAGAGTAACTCAAACAGGTGTGGATTAAAGAAAACACAACTCCAGGTATGTTTTTGAGGAGGTAACAACATTCTAACATGGCTTAAATCTCACAAGAGTCAATTTTGAGTAATATACTGTTGGACATTTAAGAAGTTTCCATACTTTTTAAATATAATACGGCTCTTTTCCAACTTTGAGATATGTTCCTGCAATTAAAATATAACAAGTAATATGTTTTGTTGGCAATAATAAAAGAGGAGAGCGTATATTTCTTACATTTTTGGACACTTAAAAGCTGGCTTTGCTCCCAGGCTTGGCCAACTACTGTCAATTACACAAACATACTGCTTTATTTAGATACAGAACAGTTTCTTTACAGTACAATCCCTAATTAACTTACTTAACAATAGTCACAGTTGCCCAGGGACAAAATGTCAAAGAGGAGATTCAACGCCAAAGCCTCTCTTATTAAACCAATCGTTCATTCAAACTGATGCGAGGCAGTAGAAGTGTCTCGCCCAAGGACTCAATCGGCTATCTTTTCCTTTTTTTTTCAGAAGAGATTCGCAATTGGGCTGAAATCATCCAAATGATTCTATTGAAGGTGTATATTGTTTAAAAATACAGTGGAGCACTTCCTGTCTCACCACAGAAGGAGTGCTTTCAGTGTGAGAGAAGAACTCAGCCTAATGTTCTTTGTGTTAAACATGTGTGAATGAAAACAAAACACAACTGCAGGTATGTTTGTGATGAGGAAACATTATAAAAAGAGATCAGGACATGGCGTGATATGGGGCCTTTACACAGCTAATTCTACCATAAAATTTTGCTAAATTTTTGGTCAAGAATATTGTGACTTGAACAGAACGTACTGATCTGTTCCAATGATGAATGAGCCTAAACTACTGTAAGTACTTTTGAGCTCCTTTCCCGTCCCTGATATCTGAATTTCCAAGTGCAGTGTATCCTCCAGCCCCGCAGATGGCGCTGTCCTTACCCTGAGCCCGTCCATAAAGGTCTGTCCATCGCTGGCTCTCCTCCAGGACACCTCGGGCAGCGGCTCCCCCTCGGCCACGCAGGAGATCATGGCGGCGCTGCCCTCCACCGCCGTCACGTTCTTGAGCTGCAGGATGTGAGGCTGGACTGGACACAGGACAGAGGAAAGAGGAAAGAGGTGAGAGGGGGAGTAAAAGAGGGTATACAGGGGTCAGGAGGAGGACAATTATGACACGAAAACAAAATATCCGATCTTTCGAATGGTGAAAAGTCCTTGAAATGTTGCATATAACAGGAAAGACACAAACTATTTGACAATATAGAAATCGAGGCTGGGGTTAGGTTAGGTCGAGGTTAGGTTTTCCTTTGTTTTTTCGTAAAGTTATTGGTAAAACCGTTTGTTGTGAGCTTTCATACCTTCATAGAGATGCATTAGCCAAAAACAGCATAACAATGAAACAATAAGCTGCTGGGTAACTATGATAAATACAATTATCACAGTTTAATATTTAGCTTCTTAAAATCTCCATGGGTTATTATTGGCCTAACTGAGAATTCTTTGAGGTATAATGAGACTTTTCCAGGGTCTATCGCTCTATCTCTATCTCTAAAAGTAAAGTAAAATGTTAATGTGTGGGCATAAACTTTACAACTTACTACTATATTTACCCACTGCAGCAGGAAAACTCGGAAATGCTCCCTACCCACTTCACTCAAAAGGAGCCGTGTGATCTCAGCTGCTTAGTTTAAGAATTTCAACTGACTTTGACCGATTACAAATTGCAATATAACAACAATATCCAATCAGCATTATAACAATATGTTTTATGTTCTTTAAAAACTTAAGTACTGAAATAAGGACCGAATAAGCACCTTACACTTAGACATTTTATGATTGTTTCTTTTGTTTTCCATTTCAAGCCAAACTTCTCCTTAAATAAACTCTGTCTTTTTGTCTTGAATAAATATAGATTTTGGAGATGAGCTTTGTGCCGTTGTACACTGCGATAAGTGCTGGGTGGGGGTTTGGCTGCAGATAAGATGCCCCGTAGGCCGTGCATGTGGCGCCACAGAGCGTCGCGTATAATTCATGGTTTGCTGTTTTTCGCACTCCTTTGCACACCGCTCTTAAGCCCCTAACGGGAGGATTGCAAAGTAGCGTAGTGGAAAATCCAAAAAGCAGAAAGAAGAGGTGAATTGAAAATGGGGTCTACTGCGGAGTGAGAAAGAGAAGGAAAGAGAGAAAGAAAGAGAGGGAGAGAGGCCGGGGTCTCCAAGGAATCAGCTAAGGTCACAAAAATGTACATACACATATAAATATATTCAGTGTTGCCTCAGAATGATTCTCAATAGTAAAATAAAAGTACTGTAAAAGTAAACAGAAGTATCATTAGGGGGGACTACATAACTTTTCTGGAGGTGCTGCCTGCTCGTCTCCATGGAGATGTTATTGCATGGCCTTAGAGTGTTCCAAAGTACGGCATTAAAGCCTATCACACGTGAGGTCTGTGGAGAGGTGACGCTTCTCAATGTTGAAATCCATGTTTCTAAGCAATAATCAAATAAATGTAAGATTAATATGTGTAATGCCACACTGTGGAATATTCCAGACAACGCGATGCCGTCTCCACACTTGCCTCTCCGCAGATCTTGCCTTCAGTTGGGCCTCGTGTCTCCATGGAGATAGACTAGTTCAATGCCAAACTGTGGAACACACCAGCAAAACTATAACATCTCCAACTACCAGAAAAGTGACCTGATGCGCATTAAAATGTCAAAATAACCAACCATTTTTGCCTCTCTACAAAAGGAGCTATGGAAAACAGCTACACCAACCACTATTTTTCAGTACTAAATGATAAACCTGCGTCTGCACTATTCGCACACTTAGAAACAGACGTTATAATTTTGTAATAAGCTTCGTATCCACATTCCTATGTCCAATCAGCTGAGGTTGTGGCCCCGCCTCCTCTCACCCTCATAACATTCTTCATCAGCGCCTTATCTCCGGCCGCCCTGCCCTCCTCTTCCTCGCCGTGGAAATATTAAACAGAACGCGTCTCATTTATCAAACACGCTGAGGAAAAATCCACCAGTCTGCGCCCGAGATTATTAAAAACACATTATCCCAAACATTTAGAATCCCAAATGAGAGGAAGGACAAAGTGGGAGAGATACCATCGTGAATTCATTTGACCTTCCAGGATCGCCGCTTTGAGTCGAATATTATTAAGCTTTCATGTTGGACCTCAAATGTTACTGGTATGACCTAATCTCTCCCATGATCATACTAATAACGGGATAATTTTATATCTAAATACAGCTTAGAAACCTTGTTGTGCAAAGCTAAGAGAGTTATTATTAAATCTGGTGAGCAACAAACATAATGAATGGTGCACAATGTGACTTTTCTGCTACTTTTCGCCATGGAGATGTTATTGCTTTGCTTTGTTTTTTTGTATGGCATTAAAATTGTGGTACGGTTAAGTGGCTAGAGGGTTAGAAGTTCGATTCCCATGTGCAGACACAAACAAAACATCATAGGCCAAATCCTCCAAAACACCTTAGTTTCTATCTTCAGAATGCTTGTTTTTCTAGGTATTTTTGAATTGTAAATGCACCTGTAATTGAATAAATGGAAAGTAGAGCTGTTTAATGTCATACTGTGGAACATTCGAAGCAGAGCAATGACGTATCCATAGAAACAAGCAGGTGACGGACCAACCAAAACGTTACAGAGTGCACCTTAAACTTACTAAACCTATCCATCTCCAAACAGGTGACGCTACCAGGTCAAGTTACACGTCTGACCTGTGGAGAGGTGACCCCATTCACAGTAAGAATGTTTTTCATGCTACTTTTTCAGCAGTAAAAACACCTCTAATTGAAATAATTATTAGGTGGATGCGAAAACTTACGCAACCTAATTTGCAATAAGCCCACGTCTGTTTTGTTTGTATTACATTCATTTGCTTCTCTCTGAATAAGCAGCGCGCTATAATGGACAGATGAGTAATACCTGCAAAAAATACAAATAAATAAAACCATCAAGCTTAGCTGTAAAGAGAAGTGAAACAGCTCTTTATTTTTACATTTTAAGGTCTTCTCTCCTATCAAAAATACTCGGTTCCACCTTAATACTTGAAGTGCTCCACTGTGTTTTTAAACTTCATACACCTTCAATAGAATCATTTGGGTAATTTTAGCCCTGGAAATGCCAATCTCTACTGAACAAAAGCTAAAAGGTTGACTTAAAAACTACCACTACATGACATCACAAGGTGGCACAGTGCATTTTGAGCTTTGGAGGCGTAGACTAATAATAAAGGATTACTCCAAACATGTATGAATGAAACAAAACAGAACTCCAAGTATGTTTTTGGGGAGGTAACAACATTATAACATGGCTTAAAGCTCACAAGAGTCCATTTTGCGTAATATAGGACCTTTAATTTTATTTCATTTATAAGTTAACATCCATGAAAACGCTTTTCAAACTATGTAAAGTTATTTAAGGTTATTTAAGGTAGCTTGCTTGCATTGCTACTTTCTGGCTTTCATATTTAGCTTGCGTAAAGCTCCTCTTCTCCATCGCACTGACAGGTACAACGCAAAGAAATACAGTTCAATTGGATTTTTTTTTTTTCACCCAAATGATAAGCAATGCACCAGAATTGTCCAAATGAATGAAATGAAAAACATTTTAAGGACATCACAATCTTAGACAACAAAGACAGCCTCCATAAATAGTGATTTCTTAGATAGATTTGTAGCATAATTAGCGCAGAATGCTTACGTGGTGTATTGAAGCAGGTACAATGGAATCTGATGTTTTTGAATAGTGCAGATATGATTGTGATGCATTGTCCGTAATGAGAACGGGAGTTTGAAACAGCTAATGACAGAATATAAGATAATAGACTTCAACAGAGAGGCCTTGTGGGTTTAAAATGAGTTTCTATTCATGCACCTCTGTTTCAAATATCCTTCTTCATAACTAAACTATAAACACGAGAACAAAACATCACCAAGAGAAGGCTTTGTTAACCTCAGATAACTTCCACCACAAGTAAATGCATTTAAACTACTATTACTTTGTTGTGGTTAGTTCATTCATCACACAAACTCCCAATAAGAAATAAGATCCCAATAAGAAATGTCCGTGTAATCCCTCAATGATCCAGGTAGGATCTATAGCAAAAGAAAAATCTAATTCTGCGAACTAGACAAAAGTTTTTGATTGAAGACTTTTCGCAGCTCATCCTTCTGCTTCTTCAGTTCTGGTCAGACGCTGGTGGACACTGCCTCATATCTGCCCGAAGGGAGGAGTTAACTACACCAACACTACACTGAACTTAACACTCAACTGCCTGTTTACGCTTTCAGTTTGTTAGCTCGGTCTATTGAACTGCACTGAGTGTGAACTGTGCCTGAGTCATATTAGCATAATTGTTCAGGCCCCTAATGGTGCTCTCACCTATTAGCATACTGACTATCGCTATTGTTTTCCTTTTTTTACATGGAGAACAACTGAAGAAGCCTCTTGGACGAGCAGAGAAACGTCTCCAACTCTAAAACTTTTGTCCGATTGGCAGAATTAAAATTTTATCCTGCTATACCACAGAAATAAATTAGCTGAAAGCATTTTGGACTAAAGTTGGATGCGAAATATCAATTACGGCAAAGAAAAAAAGACATAATCAGTATTTCAGTATAGAGCTGTTCAATTTGCCACATTCTGAAATGAAATGTAGTTAATATCGCCTCCTCTCCAGCAAATCACAGCTCACTTCTGCCACGCCTCAATTTCCCAGAAGCCTATTTATAGCAGCCTATCCCAGCAATCTAGTTTGTCCCGGATAAGTCAACCCCACCCTCCCATCCCCGATCTGTTCGCTTCCAGACATAAGACGCCTACGAGGAGGATCCCGTTCCTGCTGGGCCATGTGAAGATTGAGACTGAACCCCCACCCCGAGTCTCAATCCAGCCGACCCGCCTCGTCTCAAAATAATAAACGCATTTCGCTTTTCACATGTGTTGTTGGCGTGGTCCTTGCTAGTGAATTAAAGTTAAAGGTGCATGTAACTTTTACGGTAAAGGTTCACCACCTTTTTAGCTTTAGTTACAGGTCAGATTTGTGGAGAGGCGAGTATGACTGTGGGTAAGAGAGTGGGGATGGCGAATACATTTTGGGATCCTGTTGGGTTTTGTGGTGTGATACTGGTTGCAAAAAATAAATACATAAATATATTGTTAAAAAAAGAACACATGTTTTTAAGGTGTTTGTACCAATGCAAACATCTGTAATTGAATAAACGCAATATATGCTTAATGCCATACTCTGTAACATTACTGGCAAACTAATAACAGCTCCTCTTATCTCGGATGCAGATTAGCTGGAGCACGCGCATATTGTTAAACATGAAATGGATGAAAGCCGGAGCCCCCAGAATGCACCATCTTGAACTGTCATCCCCCGAGCCCGTATGTTAAAGTGAGCGTCTTTTGACAGCACTATTTTTCCCCTCTGCACCAAGTGTCCACCCAAGGTCACGTCTGCGCATTAACTCACCCTTCCCCATGACAGTAACATCTTTAGAAAAACCGCTGACTCACCCTCGTCACACCTCCGAGACTTAATCATTATGCAAATGCGCAAACGAGACCCGATACACAACCCCCCCCCAACCCAGATGCCCCGCCTCCACCCACCTGCGCTGTCAGAGGCAATAAAACTAACGTACAAGTGCATCCCTCAACGCCCTTAACTCCCTCATTTAAATGTGCATTTTCGAGGGCCGAGCGCTCCTTCACAACGCCAAAAGATGTTGATGACTTGAGCATAAATCGCCATACATTTTCATGAGCTGTCCCGGTGATCTGTGAGGAAATAGCCGGCAGTTGTGTGAAAATAGGAATTGAAATTTTTAGTGGGTGCGTTGGTAATTGAAATATAAAGTGGGAAACATGAAAGCCTGGCTCCGAGCTGGAATATACGCGGCTGTTACGGTGGTGGACGCGAGGAAATGTTGTGTTCTTAAGATGAGGGGGTTATGATTTGAGAAAAATATGTATGGGGCAAAATGAAATGCGATTAAAATAAAACAGTCCAAGTAGGTCTTTTATTATTTTCACTGCATTCATGACTTGAGTGTATATGTACGTTTTTATGTCTCCGTGGAGGTGTTAGTATTTTGCCTGGAATAGATAATAGCATGGCATCAAACGCCAGGTGTCCACTGCACTCGTGATTTACCCAAAAAAAAATGCAGAAAAGTATTACTTAAAGCCTCAGTATGTAACCTTTTAGGGGGAAAAAAAGACTAAAATAAAAGCATGCGTACTGAAAAACACACGTCCTTACTCTGAGTGATCTTGCATCTCCACAAACTTGACTATTATTTGGCCTGGAGTCGTATTTTGGTCGTCCGTGATGAAAGATTTATGATCTTGACTCACAGCTATAAATCGCGGGTCGTAGGTCCCAGAGTGAGACCGGGTCAACGATCAAACTCAGAATTGAAAATGCGCAGAGGCTGATATCAAACCTGAAGTCTGATCATTTGTAATCTTGGTGCAGAGTTGAGCCCACCTCTCTCCACGTCTATAATCGGTCTTTGCGACCAAAAGTAAACACAAGCGCTCCTCAGTAACTAACCTAGCTCACCCATCTCTCCTTGATTCCTTTTCATATAGACACTTTCATAAATGCCAAAACACTGTAAACATATAGCACCAGCCTCAACTCACCTTTACAATTATGGAGACGATAAAACACTGAACCTGGCACCTGATATCTGCTCAGACAAACTTTGCTCTTTCGTGCAGTGTGACATTGAACTAAATTCTTGGCTTTTTTGCCTTAAAATCATGCATTTTTACTGTGACCTGACTTGCTTCCCAATAGATCTAATCTGTAACTTGGCCTGCTGAAATTGCTTAACTCCACGGAGCAATACAAGTCTGTTGGCCTACTGCGGAACATTCTAAGCAAAGCGAAATTTTAGTAAGTTGGTAGTGCAAATTGCAAATATGTTCTTGTACATAATCCTTGTTTAGTAAAAATGTTTCGTGCACTAAAACATTTACCTTCTTAATCTATTTCAGGACAGAGACTGACGAAAGGCCAAACGCTGCCATATTGCCGTGGGCAGTGAGTGGCCGAGTGTGCCTGTTGCCATGGCGAAGCGAGTTGGACAGGGATCAAGAGAGTATAAAACATTTTAATTTTTCCGTAAAAATGATGAAGGCCTTTGGCGGAGGGGGAACGGTGCCATTATCTCAGCTACAGATAATTACGTTGGTTGAAGCTGGGGCTATAAAAGTGTCCATTTGAACTTTGACCCCGGCATGTCTTGGCTGTTTAATGTCCGCTAATGATCTATGCTATCCCTATGTTAGCATATTGACAGAGTATTTATGGAGCTATTATAACTCATAGAAAGTGTATGGGCACAGTCTCTAGAAAAACTCCACATATCAGGAATCCAACTGAAAATCCTCTGGTTCGGGGCTTAATTCTTTAGCAATACAATATTAAACTTTTTACAGATCTGCACAAACTAAAGCACGATTTACAAAAAAACCCCAAAGAAACAAATCAAAACAAGAAAAAAGCTGAAAATTATTACTTAAAAGGTGCACTGTGTAACTTGCCTGGGATATTCCACAGTATGGCATTAAACATACTGTATTATTCTCCATTTAGACAAGCAAGAGATGCCACCAGGTCAAGTTACAGGTCAGATCAGTGGAGAGGCGATCCCGCTCACAGTAAGAATACATGGTTTTGAGGGTATTTTTTAGCAATAATACTAAATAAAGGAGAAACAAGTTTAATGCCTTACTGTGGGACATTTCAGGCAAAGAATAACTCCATATCTCCATGGCGACAAGTAGGTGATGGACACTCTACTCAAAAAGTTACATAGTGCACATTTAAACCCCCAGTATAAAAATTTACAGAATAAAATACAAGGATGTGTTTTTTCATCTTAGTTGTGTTTGTGGCACTGGAAAGCATAGAGTAAGCTTGCATCTCCACAAACCTGACTCTGATTTGGCCTCTTTTTGCTTGCCCTGGTTTTTCCTTAGGCTACTGGTATTTTCAGATACTACAGTAGAATGTGATAATGTCATACTCCCGGATGGGGGACGAGACAGATTTTCCTATTGTTTACATGGTTTTTTGCTGTAAAATATCCAAATTTACAAATATTGAATCTGATCATATCTGTTAGTGACAACCCGAGAACCCAGTGCATTACCTGGAATTTATACCAGGAGCATCGGCAACACATGAATTGGGGGTTGCAATAAAAACTTCATTTTAGCAATATTATTATTATTTTAGCTGTACTCATCTGTATTAGATATTATTACTGTATAAAGTGTTGTGATGTCAGCTGAAAACCTGTAAATAAGGTATAGTATGGCATAAAACGTGTCTATCTACATGAAATATGTTCCAAAGTATGGCTTTTACTTTCTCTTTCCAAGGAATGAGAGAAAGAGGAGAGTATTTTTACATCTATCTACAAATACTGAATAATACTATAGCAAAAACATGTCAGGATAGTCTTCTGTATTCGAAGTTTACAAAGCTCCTAGAATAATGTGTCCAGAAGATAAAGGCGTTCTGAGAAACATCATTAACTTCTTGTGAATGGGTCCTTTCCAGTAAATTCTTTCACTATCACGACGATCTGCCAGTTTAAAAGCACTCTCCACTCATGATAAGAAAAAAAATATTTCAAATTCAATACATTTTCACTTAACTTATTGGCCTAGCAGCATCTCTATATTGATATTTCTGCAGCATATGAGCCCTCTTCATACATACAATTGTAGTTCTCATAAAGAGGAAGATCACAGTATAAAGGGATTTATATGTAAAGGCCAAGGACCCATACACTGTGTTCAAATATAGATTTTTATCTCACAACTGGAAAATATTCGCCTACTATTAAAGGCCATTTTGCCTTGTGTATTATTTACCACATCTGAGACTACTTGAAGTACTACAACCTTGTCATGTAAATGAATGGTTAGATGGAAGCCACAGAGATCGAGTCTAAGTTCGCCTCAAGTTAAACCAATGGACGTGTGAAGATTTTAGCAACAACTTTTTAGGATTATGCAATTCTATGGACCATTTACCAATAAACTGCAATAAAGCTTAAGATATAAACACTTAACTCTATCAGAAAATGACTTAAAAGTAGTGAAATTATCTTACTTGACAAGTTATCTACTACCTCTAGACTAGAAATAAGCAGTCTCAGAACTAGTAAGTAGATAATAAATCTGAAAAGAAGATGAATAAGCTGATATAAATTTTAAAATCTTGGTCAGAGCCGAGAAATTTGCAGTGTACAGTGTAACTTTCTGGAGATATTGCTTGATTCCACAAAAATAGCCAAAGAAACACTATTTCCATGGAATCAAACAGAAAAAGTCTCCTCCGGACCAAATACGAGTCGGGTTTGTGGAGATGCAAGCTCACAGTAAGAACGCATTCTTTCTCAGTGCAATCAACCCAACCAAAATGAAAACAAAAACAAAAAAAACACATGAACACATTTTTGTCTATTTTGTGGCTACATACTGTGGCTCTAAATACTCTTTTGGCTAATGCATCTCCATGGGCAATTTACCAGCTTGAAACAAAAATGACGGATTTTGTTGCGACTTAAAATAAACCAGCAGATTGTTTGGACGCCTACAAAGCTTAACCACTTTATATTGTAAATGTAAAAGTGCAGTCAAATCCCGTTGCTTTCTCTGTCATTTATAATCAAAATAAGTCATCTTACCAAACACTTTGAGGAACAGCTCCCTCTCCTGGACCCCCGCCTTATTGGTCGCGCGGCAGGAGTACGTCCCTCCGTCCGATTGCCGGATATTCCTGATGGTCAGCATGCTCCTCCCGCCTTCTAACCGGCTCAGAATGTACTGCTCCGAGGGTTCCAACTGCTGGTTTTTCCTGCACATGAAAAGAAAAACATCACAGACGTGTTACAGACTTACCAACCTGTAATCTGAGCACTTAAGACATCTTCTGATCCGTTAAGTGCACATCACCACACATCCAAGGTATTTACCGAGATGGGAAAATCAAACGCTGCTTATGTTTTTGTGAAAGTAAAACACTGCATTGGGTCGAAGTTAAAATACTCTGGTCAAAGCAAAATACTGCATTGTGGAGTTAAGTCAAAGTTGAACACTGCATTGACTCAAAGGTAAACAGTGCTTTGGTTTTAAGTAAAAATACTGCGTTGTGCACTGGGTCGAAGTAAAAATACTCCACTTACCCAAAGCTAAATACTGCATTGGGTTAAAGTAAAATAGTGCATTGTATTAAAGTAAAATACTGCATTAGGTCAAAGTAAAAAAAAAAAAAAACTGCATTAAGCCCAGTGGTGGATGAAGTACTCAGTTCTGTTACTTAAGTAAAAGTACAGATGCAGGGGCAAAAGATTATTCAAGTAAAAGTAAAAGTATCACATGAAAAAATCTACTTCAGTAAAACTACTGAAGTACCTGTTTACAAATGAACTTTAAAAGTAAAAAGTAAGTATTTTGCAGTGAATTTTTAAACAATAAAAGCATCAAATGTAGTGATTTTGAGAAAGAATTTAGCTGATTTTAAGTGATTCAATTGATTTCTTAATTTTGTAGCTGATTTGTGTATTTGGTTTGCTCAAAGTTGGGACGTTAACTAAATTAAATGAGCCAAAAATAAGTCTCAGTCATTTCAGCAGGTCTCAAACCGTAAAGAAAAGTACGTTTTACTTTCCAGACAAATTAAAAATGTAGTGGAGTAGAAAGTACACACATGCTCTCAAACGTGATGAAGTAAAACTAAAAGGTATCCAGTGTAAAATGCACAAGTACAAACACCTAATACTTCCACCACTAATGAAGACATCCTCAGATCCGTTAAGTGCACATCGTGACACTTCCAAGGTATTTACGAAGATGGGAAAACCCAAAGCTACACTTTTTTGTGTGTGTCTTGTTTTGGAAGTTAAATTGAAATGACTGGAGTTGCTCGGAAGATATGTAGCGTGGCATCTCGAGTCCTGGCACGTTGAAGACTCCAAACTTTGCCATGCGGAAAAAATACAGTCTTTAAATTCCGAGGGTGTTTGGTTATGGAAGATGGAGCTTGCTAAATGGCTTTTGAGTGGAGCTGGGAACGCTAATGTTGCTACTTATTGAACACGAGGGTGAAATGTGTTTTGATGATACAATGGCGGATGGATGTGTGTCTGTTTCATTTGCTAATTTGGTCATTTGTTACTAAGGGAAACAAGAGCGCCGCAAACTTCCAATAGCTTTAAATGTCAGAGCTGTTTTGCTGAAGAGATGCAAACTTGTCACTACTCGTATTGTATTGTCGAGTTTTTGGCAAAAGAGAGTCCGCCATCTGCTTGTCTCCATGGTGATGTCATTGTTTTGCTTGGGATGTTCCTCAGTATGGCTTTAAATATTTATGTTATCTATACATATATATATTGCATGTATTCAATTACTGGAGCTTTTATTTCTCAAAACTATATGACACAAACATGCATTTTCACTGTGAGCGGTCCACTTTTCTACAGATCTTGTCTCCATGGAGATACTGTTTCCAGGAGTCAAGCAGATGGCGTACCCTCGACCAGAAAAGTTACGCAATACACCTTTAATTTGAAGACTTCAGTGCGAAACGATAAATGCACAAAATGTGACTACACAGCTCTCTTAAAGGTTTGTGGTAAAAATGGGTGTGTGGGTGAGTTTTTAACAAATTTAAATGATATTATATTCATTTTGAGAAAATAATTTAAATCAGCCTTAGATACTGGCTCAAAAATATCGGCAGAGCCCATCGGTCCCTCTGGATTCTGAACACCTCACGAGCAAAACCTGACCAGAAATCACTACTCGTATACAACAAGATTCCTCCGTCCTCTTCTCAGTGACAAAACTTGTGAAATCTCCTTCCATTGACCCATCACCACCTCGGCTCACCGTCCGAAGAGTCACTCCAACTGAAGAAATAGACCTTAAGTCCCAGTACTCCACAGTGGACAACATGCCAGGTGTATTTCACTTTGAACTCCCCACACAAAGCTCTCTTCAGCGCTCAGGCCAGGGTTATGGGAGGATTTGTTAAAGCTCTTGGACATGTCGAACCTTTTCAAATGGAAACCAGCAAGCCCACTCAAAATGCCCACTTTTTAGTTTTGCATGTACTGTTTCACATGACAGTAACTGAAGAAGTCCATTTTAAATAATTACCTTATAATTTGAGGGTTTTTTGACTAAATTCACAGTTGTACATGTGGTGCATAAAGGATCCTGTAAGTTGACCAACAATTTTAATATGTTGTGTTTGCTAGTTACTTAGACCAAAGAGAAATACTGCAATGGGTTAAAGTAAAATACTGCATTGACACAAAGTTAAATACTGCAATGAGTTAAAGTAAAATACTGCATTGACACAAAGTTAAATACTGCATTGGATTAAAGTAAAATACTGCATTGATGCGAAGTTAAATACTGCATTGGATTAAAGTAAAACACTGCATTGAGTCGAAGTAAAATACTGCATTGACCTAAAGTTAAACACTGCAGCTGTACCAGTATCTTTATCGGCCAATACTGGTATTAATTCTTCAATACAGGTATCGGCAGATATCTTTTCTCAATACCGAGCACTGCCCCGCTCACTTTTTGAACAGACTAATGAATCAAAATGAAAACAGAAAAGCATCATATAGCAGTATTTTATTTGTGATCTATACTTTCACTTAAATAATACATTTGTGGTTCTCGCTAAAGCTAAACATCAGTATCAGATATTGATATTCTCTCACAAATCATCTCTAGAAACTGTTGAAGCTCATTTAGTTTGGTTCAAATGAGGGTTCTATCAGTGTAGTTCACCTTTAAATATGTCACAGAATGAAGTCCTTCTCCTCTTTAGAAATGTTCAGTCAATAATACTTCAAATGGACTCAAGTGAAACCCTTTGAAAGACACACATTTCCTCATAAAACCTATCATGACAATACGTGGCAGGTCCGAGCATTTGAATACAACACTCATCTGCGTAGCACCTGCCTCTATCAAACACAGCATACTGGATTTATATTACAAGTGAACCTGAGGGGGCAGATGCTAATGAGGCCCAGGAGCACGCCCCCCAGTGTCAGACATCACAATAGCACATTATGGTAAGCTGTCCTTGTTATGAGAGCTGTTACCTTGGCCCCTAGTGCACCCACAAATCCTCTACACTGAAATTCAAATGACCTCCTATCATCCGAGTTTAAAAACATATTATTAGCAAAAAGAGCTGCTGGCAGAATCCAATTGCCTGGTTTAACCCTGACTCATTGTGAAAAATACAAATGTGGAAAAAGTAAATAAATGAAATCGGTGGTCCAAATGGTAAAATGGATAATTATTCAAATGGACATCGATTTTTTGGAAACAAACATTTGGCCAGAAGTGAGGGAGGAAAGTTTCTAAACAACATTAATCAATGGTACTACTCAGTAGTATCCGGTATATTGGGCCAGTGGAGTATCAGAGAGAGTAGTACTCATAGGTATTGGGTATGGTACTTTTTACAGTATGTGGGTAGTTTATTTCCTTTGTAAATTAAAAAATAAAACGATTACAACTGCTACAGTTAGTGTAACTACACTGACAATCACAACTACGTCAGATACTACTGCTTTTTTTCTTTGGAGTTCTGAAAGAAACAACAATAACAACAACTGCTACTGCTGCCACTAACACCACCACTACTAGCAATTTAGAGGGTAGTAGTAGTACTGAGAGTATCAACGCAACTGCTACCACCACCACTACTACTACTACTACTACAACTACTTCAACTACAACATCTACTACTACAATAACTGTCTACTACAAGAACCAGTACACCTTTTTTTTTTTTTACATTGTAAGGAAACCCAAAAGCCCTTTACTGGTCATGCTACTTTTACTACTACTGCAACTGTGATTACAACAACCAACACTACGACAACTACTATTATATTGTACAGTATATTATTTAAAGTATTGGTACTAATACTACTTCTACTCAACTACAAGCGCTACTATGACAATAATTGCAACAAGAGCAACAACCACTACTCCTTACAGAGCCTGTAGATGATTTTTAAAGTTGTAAGATAAGCCAAAAGCCCAATAGCGAATGGAGTGAAAGTGAAGCGAACATCCAAAGTTGCGAGCAGCTGTGGAGGCAGGGTGACCTTGGCCGGGGTCTCTTTGTTCCATCTCATCCCTCATTCTCCTGTCTTATTGTCTCCGGGAAATTGCCACTGCTCTGGAGACTGGAATGACAGAAGCAACCTGCACGAGACCCACAGAAGCATATTCTTGTCAAATAAAATTGAAAAGTTCCCAGCGTCGACAAACAAAGCACAGGTGCCAGAGGAGTTCAATGTTGTTGGCGACAATCAAATGGAACTTTTAAAACAATAGATTATGCTCAGAGTGTAGCGGTTAGAAGCCCCAGTACAGATATATGGTGTAAGCGGCTCTTTGGGTCTAAATCTGTCTGCTGAGGGCGCTTATGAAGTGGTTTATTGTCCGATTATCAGGAGGTGCGTGTTAGCATGCTAATCTTACTTGGATTTCCCTCAGAATCAATAAAGTATCTCTTCCACTCTCGCTCTCTCTTTAGTCACCGTTAGCTTTGCTCTAGTTTTATTATGCGATTACCAGGAGGTGCACGATAGCATGCTAGTTGTTGTTGGCTTTACTCTAGTCTTACTGTCTGATTATCAGTAGGTGCACGGTAACTTGCTAGGTGTTATTATCTTTACTCTACTTTTATTGTCCAATTATCAGGAGGCGCACCTTGACATGCTACTTATTGTTAGCTTTACCCTAGTTTTATTGTTTGATTATGCAGACGTGCACGATAGCATGCTAGTTGTTGTTAGCTTTACTCTAGTTTATTGTCCGATTATGCAGAAGTGCGCGTTAGCATACTAGTTGTTGTTAGCTTTACTCTAGTTTCATTGTCTGATTATCAGGAGGCGCACCTTGTCATGCTAGTTGTTGTTAGCTTTACTCTAATTTTATTGTCCGATTATCAGGAGGTGCAGGTTAGCATACTAGTTGTTGTTAGTTTTACTCTAGTTTTATTGTCCAATTATCAGTAGTTACCATGCTGGTTGTTGTTAGCCTTATTCAAGTTTTACTGTCTGTTTATCAGGAGTGCACGTTAGCATACTAGTTGTTGTTACCGCTCTGGTCTTTACAGTAGTGAAAAGCGCTTATAAACTCATCATGGTGAACAATTAGGATGCTCATAATGCATAAAGTAAGTGAGGAATAACTTTGGACCACTGCAAACGGCTGAATTAGTTCTGTTTTTCACGTTTTTTAAGACCAAAAATGTAATAAAATAATGAAATCTTGAAATTCCCAGGAAAAAATAAAAACACCAATTCCAACTCCACCTTACTGCCAATTTGTTGACCCATTTCATGGTTGTAATTACTGGACCTATCCACATAAACTAGCACAACTTTGATATTTGAGATCTCTGCAAACATTTGTTTTTTGTGTGTTTTTTTAGTTGTTGTATCATTATTCAACACCAAATCTGTAGTTGTTGTCAGTTGATGGCATTTGATCAGATTAATATGACAAGTTTGTGGAGCCAGTTCTTGACAAGTAATGAAAAGGTTTGAGATTTGTGGTTCATACTTTTGGATATTTCTCAAAAACAGTGCATCTCCGATAGAGTCACATAAGCAGACGCAGTCCATCTAAAATTATGACATCAAATTCTAAAACGTGAACGCAATCCTTTAGTGTTCAAGTAGATTCTGCAAAATCAATACAAAATTGAATTGCTTTGTTGAAATTGTATGGGTTATTTTTGCAGAAAAGACCACAAGACATTTTCAAGGCCCAATCTGATTCACATTCAAACGCAGTTCTTGAAAATGAACTTGAATATTCTCTGAAATTGTTTACCTATTTTTCCCCATACTTATGATAAGGCCTATGCAAAAGATAGCCTAGCGTATTTTCATCTTTACCATTACGATATTGCATTCAAAGCCGCTTCCAATGATTCGCATTTTTCTTCAATGTAAAAAGGCAATTTGAAAGCGTATTGAATCCTATATACAGACGCACAAAGCCAGGCTAGCTTCAAATGGCGCTGAGAAGATAATCGAAAGTCGCACGGAAGAGGACCTCGTGAGAATAACAGCAGGAAATGAAGGGCGGCCATCTTAGGGAGGGACAGTCAATGGCGTTATTGTGACAGGTAGTCCATTAGGCAAAGCGGACCGAGCCACGATGAGAGAAAAACATTTGCTTTGACAGGAAATACAACAATAGAGCTCAGGCGTCGAGGAGCTAACGCGAATGCTGTTGTGATAGCTGTCTGCGCCCAGGTTCCTCCACTCTATCTGCTGTGTTTTAATTCAAAAAGCGAAGAGTGACAAGGAGAAAATGATGAAGAGTAGATGGGATTTGACAGTTTGTGGACAGGCCAGCGCTGTGGTCTCTGGCTTTACATTTTATTATTAAAGAGAGGCTGAAATGTGATTCTCCCATGGGTGGGAAGTAGAGTTGGCAAGCAATATATGAGCGAAAGCAATGGCTACCTCGGTGTGACAGTGAGGAATGTGAAAATTGAATAGTTTTAGGTTGGATTTGGAGTATTGGAGCTTCCCAGTGCTGTCAAGATACTACTTCATATCTGATTTCTCGATTTCAATGTATGAAAATAGTAGAGTTTAATACGACAATCGACGAATATAAATGTAGTATACTTTGGATTGTCGATACATTTCAACATAATATTATAGTAGTTTTCTTAATATGATCAGTTTTCATAATAACCTCATGTGCTCTTTTACCAGAAATTCAAACAAAATTTTGATACGAAATAATAAACTCGATACCAAATTTTGATACCGAAAGGATCATTTTAAAAGCTCTTTTTTATACAATATTGCAATTTTCAAGACACAATACTAGTATTTGTTTATTGTACCATTTGGTCTTACACTAGTTCTGATTAAACTCAAGATGAAGCTGTTTTTTTTTGTATAAATACCTGCTTAAAGATTTACCGTATTTTCCGGAAGTCACACGAGCAAAAAAGTGCGCAATGAAGGAAAAAAAAACATATATAAGTCGCACTGGGCTATAATTCACATTTTTGGGGAGAAATTGATTTGATCAAATCAGACACCAGGAACAGACATTTCATCTTGAAAGGCGAGTTATAAAAATAACACTAGAACAGAGAACAACAGGCTGAACATGTGTCTGGTTTGTTCACGTCACATATGAACAGTTACTCAGAAAACTACAGCAGAAACAACATGAACAAGTTTACCGAACTCTCCATCTCACTCCAAATCACTAAATCCACTGAATTCTTCATCCTCGGTGTCACTTCTGAGCAACTGCCAACTCCAGCTAAATCCAGCTTTTAGCCCATGATTAGCTTTTGTTTTCTTCATTGCAGTGTGAGAATCCTCCGCTTTTCTCCAGTCAAACACAAGTTTGCCGCTCGCTCCAAACTTTCTTTCTGCTGCTCGATTGATCCTCTCTACCACCGCTCTACATATGTTTCCAGTACTCCGCTCAATATATACACTGAGTAATAATGTGTTTAATGCAGCTTTAGGCACATTTATTTCCGTTTTACAGAAACAAAACTTAAAGCCGCACGGCTCATTTGCATATCGTGAAAAAAACAGCTCGGATTTAACTAAGCCCATAGGTACGAGGTGCTGCAGTTGGTGAAGTGACAGTGGTGCAGGAGGAATAGCACGATAGGCATAGCAGATACTGGTACACACATCTAGAGCGCCCTCTCGTGGCCATCAGTGTGAAAATAACCAACATGTGAAAGTATATCTTGTATATATACAAGTATAAGTTTAAGTTGCAGGACCCAAACCATGAAAAAAGGTGCAACTTATAGTCTGAAAAATACTTAAAATGAAGGTACTATATATTGAAATACTGAAAAATAAATTTAAGCAGGTATAGATACTGAAAAAAAATGTAGTACCCGATTTTCGATACTTCAGACAATCTTAGTCTTATACTAGTTCTAATATAAAATTTAAATCAGGTCCATTTATGTGATTAGTTTTCTCTGTATCTATACTTATTTAACTGTTTAAATGTTGACATGTAATTTATATACTAGTACTGTTTCTATACTAGAGTCAATGAAGTGACATTCCTGCCAATACAAAGTCTGGATAAAATGCATTTTTGATGGCATCTTTGAATGAACATTAATAGTGTAAAATCAAAAATCGGTTTGCAAAATAGTTCATCTTTCACACAGTCTTCATTCACATGCAGCTGCCCTTCCACTACCGAAAACATAATGCCACAACCACATTTATACAAGAGAAAGATCGGTGTTTTGCCCAGTACCAGGCAGTACCACGGGGAGAATGCTGCAAATGTGATTACTAAGTCAAGGCCATAGCTGCAGATTGTGTGAAGCAACCGCAGAAAGACCAAAAAAGTTAACTTTCCACTATAACAATTCCATCTCCCAAACAGCTGTGTTCTGTGAGAATAAATGCTCCGCCGAATAAATGTCAACGCTCAAGTTTTAATCTAAACAAGCGTCCATGCATAACAGAGCGCCGGGATAACATTTATGAAGCTCCTCTCTCTCCGGAGCTCTGAGACATGTCCTCCAAGACGCTGGGAGGTGAGACCAGGTGAGGGGGAACAAACATCGGCAGGGCATCTGAGGTTGGGAGGTAATTGGGAGATTTGTACTCCTGCACTGTTTGGTTTGGAGGTTATGTGTATAGACCTCTATGGATAAATCATGAAGTGCAATAAGAAGCCAAATACAGTATTATATTTAAAGATGCGTTGTGTAACTTTTCTGGTCAAAAACACTTTCCTCCATGGAGATATTATTGCTTTTCACAGTATGGCATTAATCCTTTCTATCTTCACAGAGACCAAACCAGACCAAGCTACAGGTCAGATCTGTGGAGAGGCGACACCGCTCAGTCAGAATGCCCGTTTTTCTAGATATTTCTGAGCAATAAAACCACTTGCAGTTAAATAAATGTAAAGTAGAGCTGTTTAATATCACACTGTGACATAGAAACAAGCAAGTGGCAGACCCCCAACCAAAAAGCTTCACAGTGCACCTATAAAGATAAAAATGTGGACATACTAATATTATTCACGCTGATAGAAACTGTTTTAAGATGTTTTCTCAGCTCATCCATTCGACTAAAGTGGAATCAACTGTGAAGTATGCTGGCTTGAGTTGTTATATGAAAAGTTAGAGTTACAATATTTGAAATTAGTTCACTCCTGCACACATACATTGGTACAGCCACCTAGAGGACCGGAGTGGCTGTGCATATACCAACTACAAATGTCCAAAGAAAGGATTATTTTTCTATAACATCCCCAAAAACCCTGTTCATCACCAGAAATGGATAAACACCATTAGGAGAGATGAGTAGACTCCAACAGTTCATATCGACTGTAAAGTAAAAACATGCTTGATCTAAAGGTGCACTGCTCAACTTTTCTAGTAGAGGGTCCGTCACCTGCTTGTCTCCATGGAGATGTTATTGCTTTGCCTGGAATGTTCCATGGTATGACATTAAACACCTCACATCAAGCATTTATTCATTACGGGGATGTCTATTGTTCAAAAATACAATCATTCTCTCTGTGAATAGGGCTCCATCTCCACAGATCTGGCCTCAGAGTTGTCGATCTTCAGATACATAGGATACATTCTAGACAAAGCAATAACATCTCCATGGAGACAAGCAGGTGACTCAATGCACCTTTAAGTGTCAAAATAACTGGTTTACTAAAGGTAATTTGGTTAGAAGAAAACCCACAGTGGTCTTTTCTGGTTAGACGGCTCTGTGGAGCTTTTGGTCTGTGAATTAAATTTGATTTAATTAGCACTTTGTAAATAATTAATAGAACACTTTGGCAGAGACACAAAAATACAAGAGCAGCTAGTAATGGCTGTGCAGTCTCTCGATAAGAACGTAGTTTTGAGGCCATTTTGAAGAACTGCAGAACATTTGGCTCTAAAGTAGGCTTGGGTTGGTCTTGTTCTGTCCTGGTTTAGTCCTGATCTAGTCCAAGTTTAGTACCAGGTATAGTTCTAATGTAATTAATGTGGATGTAGCGTGTGAACACAATCTGACCTAAAAAAAATCACAAAAAGCAAACTAAATTAAAGGTTCTATATTATGTATTATATTATAATGTTGTTGCCTCATCAAAAAACATACCTGAAGCAGAATGAATCAGAGAATAGACCAATATGGGCCCTTTAAGACTGTCTTCAAGTCTAAACCCCCACAACTCATTGGATTCTCTAATGACGCCAGTTTTGATTTGCCCGTTTTCCATAACATCACTCTTATGATCATTTACATTTCTGACAGTCCAAACACCAACACATTTGCAGTAAATTAGCATGTATGTCAATAATATGAACTACCAAAGACGCCAATCTGCCAGTGTGTTCTTCAGTGTCACGGACCATATGGCAGATGTAAACTTAGAAATAATTAAAGTGCTTGACTGTTGCGTGATTGGACGTCTGGCTGTGTACAAATGCTCCCTGTGTTCTTTCCCATGCTGTTCCATCATTAAAACTACATTTGCTATATTTTCCTATTGCTCCCCATAGTATAACGGTCCTATAATACACAAAATTGACGTGTGAATGAAACAAAACACAATTCTAGGTGTGTTTTTGAGGAGGTAACAGCGTTATAACATGACGAAAAGGTGCACTGTGTAGCTTTTGTGGTGGACGGCCTGTCATTGTTTCTGTGGAAATGTTTTTGCTTTGCCTGGAATGCTCCACAGTATAGCATTGAATTTCTATCTCCACAGAAACAATAATAAACAAGAATTTATTGTATATATAGTTTTTAGATTGCAATTTATTGTATATATTGTCTTAAGATAGCAATTTATATGATACATAGTTTTATAATCCTTATCTTTATAGATCCTTATAGTGTTTGTCTATTTTTAACTTAACTATACTCTATTGCTGCTACTGTTTCTTGCTGTTCTCTTTACTGTGCGTTGCAACACTGAAATTTCCCCATTGTGGGACAAATAAAGGATATCTTATCTTATCTTATCTTATCTTAAGGCCAAGTTACAGGTCAGATCTGTGGAGAGATGACCCCGCTGACAGTTAGAATGCATATTTTAGAGCGATAAAAACATATTGAATGGAATAAATGCAAGATAAACTATTTTAATGCAATACTGCGGAACACTCTAGACAAAGCATAGCATCTCCATGGTTACAGGTAGGCAAATAATAATAATAAATCTTTATTGATAAAGCACTTTTAAAACATAGTGCACAAATATTAAATGTGCACTATGTAACTTTTCTGGAGTGTACGTCACCTGGTTTTAGCTAGATTTTATTCCTTATTCATTTTTATTCTATTTTATTAACTTATTTATTCTAATTAACTGAATTGATTGCTTCACTGTCTGATTTTGTGCGCTTTCTGAATGCTATTTTTATTGTTCCTTGCTGCTTGTACAGCACTTTGTAAACCTTGTTTTTAAAAGTGCTTTATCAATAAAGATTTATTGTTATTATTTGCCTACCTGTCACCATGGAGATGCTATGCTTTGTCTAGAGTGTTCCGCAGTATTTCATTAAAATAGTTTATCTTGCATTTATGCCATTCAATGTGTTTTTATCACTCTAAAATATGCATTCTAACTGTCAGCGGGGTCATCTCTCCACAGATCTGACCTGTAACTTGGCCTTAAGATAAGATAAGATAAGATAAGATATCCTTTATTTGTCCCACAATGGGGAAATTTCAGTGTTGCAACGCACAGTAAAGAGAACAGCAAGAAACAGTAGCAGCAATAGAGTACAGTTAAGTTAAAAATAGACAAACACTATAAGGATCTATAAAGATAAGGATTATAAAACTATGTATCATATAAATTGCTATCTTAAGACAATATATATAATAAATTGCAATCTAAAAACTATATATACAATAAATTCTTGTTTATTATTGTTTCTGTGGAGATAGAAATTCAATGCTATACTGTGGAGCATTCCAGGCAAAGCAAAAACATCTCCACGGAAACAATGACAGGCCGTCCACCACAAAAGCTACACAGTGCACCTTTTCGTCATGTTATAACACTGTTACCTCCTCAAAAACACACCTAGAATTGTGTTTTGTTTCATTCACACGTGTTTGAGTAATCCTTTTATTATTAATCAGTCTACATCACTCAAAATGCTCTGTTCCACCTTGTGATGTCATGACACAGTGGTTTTCAAGTAAAATTTTTCCTTTTGTTGAGTAGAGATGGGCAATTCCAGGACTAAAATCGATGTACAGTATGGAGTTTTAAAACATAGTGGAGCACTTCCTGTCCATATTAGTGTTTTCTGAATGAGAGAAGAACCCTAAATATGCAGGGGTTGTGTGTTAAACATGTGCGAATGAAACAAAACACAACTCCAGGTCTGTTTGTGACGAGTAAAATGTATAACATGGATCAGAAACTAACATAATATGGGCCCTATAAACAAAATGGCTGCATTTATACACTTTCTTTACTACGTGACGGGTCTTACTGGCATTATTCCTTCACTATTTGCTGCATTCAAAGCCCCTTTAAATTGTCATTACAGTCGCATCAGTCAAGAAGAAATGTCAGCATATAAAAGGCTAATGCATGCTCTTTAACTACATCGCATGGTGTAATAATAACAGTGCCATTGTCAGGTCAGACTTTAGCCCTGTGTGAATGGATATGTGCTTGTTACTGCTGCATATTGGGCTCACTTCACGGCACTTTAGTCATCACCACGGTTACGGCTGATATTGGCTTGAAAGGGCTTGAAATTGCTTTGCAGAAATGCGGTTGTGTTATTTTAAACTGAACATTTAGTATCATGGTGGCTAAGACAAAGCAAGTTTTTTTTTGACACTTTGAAGCTGATGTCATCAACGTTCTGTGAGGGTGTGAAGCTAACTGGAAGCACTGCTCCGTCTGAAGCTCTGTTACTCAAGTTAGACTGAGCTGGTTGGAGCTACAACAGGTTCCTAAAAAGTGCTGTAAAATTAATTTTGTATTTTTTCTTGAGTTTTCTTTGTATCTTAAATCTTTTAGCCTGTGTTTGTTAATGTGTATGATGTGTCACAAGGTTAATCTCATGCATCTCTGCCAATAGAGATGCATGTAGAACACCCCCAGCATGATGTAGTAACAAAAGATATACATGGGACTCAAACTCGTCTCCCTGAGTTACAGTGGGCGTGATTGACAGACAGATGGACCATGGTCCGTTCGTGTCAAAACGAACATGTTAACTTACAGGTAGTGAAAAAGAAAGAAAAATATATATAACAGGATAGAGAAACAGCATGGACTTATCTAACTGTGCGTGTGCCTGCCTCTCCACAGATCTGACTTGTAACTTGGCTTGATGTCGATATAGATACCTGTTTTTTCCATATTGTCTAACATTCCAGATAAAGCAATAACTCCACATATGTACTGTTATTGCCCTTTGAACATATCATGATTTAGAACTGAAAATGCTTAATTTAAAAAACAGATATAAATTCTGCTTCAGTGCTCCCCTAAAGTGATCTGGTGCAGAGGGCCATCTACTGGCAGCAGAAAGAATTACCACAGCAAACACAATTAAACTAAGTAATGAGGAACATGTCTGGACATATAAATGTAAGCACGCAGCAGTAATGAACGCAATTTGACAGCAGAAATACCTCATACACATCTGCCGATAATTTGTGGACTTAAAAACTGAGCAGTGCTTCTATCTATGAGATCACAATCCTGAGAAATTTCAAACTGAGTGTTTTGTGAGGCTCAGGCAAAGCACTTTTGGATTAATGAAACCAGTGTGAATGAAGCGAAATACAGCTCCAGGTATGTTTTTTTTTATAAGAGAACGTTATTTTAACATGGTTTAACGCTCAAAAATTACATTTTGAATAATGCGTGTTCTTTAAGTAACACAAGTCTGTCAGTATTAAATCATACAGATTTTTCTATGAATTGTTGGCCTTTCTCTACACTTAACAGGTAAGAGTTTGAAGTGAAACGTTGCATTAAACGGCAGAACATAAAAGCTACGAGTGGGCGGTGAAGTCATTATGTTCGCTTTAGTTCTATGTTTAAATGTGAGACTCCCCCCTGCATGTCTTCGCCAAATGCCAGTCTTTTAAAAGTCCTTTCTGCTTCCTCGGGGTGTCCTCTGATTCTCGACCAGTGCATTAAAATCAGCTTAACCTGCAGCTCGCCTCAGGACACACATCTATCACAGTCTAATACATGTATTTTGGATTGGAAAAGAGGCAACAGACTGCAGAGTGGACTTTAATACACTTAAAGATTCACAAATGCAAATTGAACTAAGGACGGGAGGAAAGTCATGACTACTTCAGACACTACTACAACTTCAACTACTACTACTAGCTACTACACACCTTGTACTTGTAAGGCCACTACCCCATGCATTATTATATGAGTGTACTTTGACTACAGCACTGGAATACTTGTACCTAACTATCGTTGCTGAAACTCCATAGGGCTCAATGGATATTCAAGTATTGTGCTTTTAAATTAAATGTAGTAAATCAAGTATAGTAAGACTGATGTGTACAAGTATCAAATACAACTGGAACACTAAAAGAATCTTATCAGTTTCCAGTTGTAATTATTTTAAAACAATATTGAATCAAAATATATATACCACAGATGGCTATTACTACTTCTCCTACTACTGCTGCTACTACTACTACTACTACTACTACTGCCACAACTTCTGCCACTGCTACTATTACTAGAACTACTACAACAAAAGCATTATGTATCAGTTAATTCCATGATAAATTTGTAATGTGCAGCTAAATAACAATAGTAACAGTTTAATTAATGAAAATATGGGTACTAGCAAATGATGCTAGGAGCTAATATTAAAAAGCATGGATATTCAGCATGTGGGCAAAGGGTCTGGTTCAACTGTTAAATGTTATGCTAGGCTGTTGCCAGTTTTAGTTACATAAGAGAACATGCTAATTTGGAGTATAATGAAATGGTTTAAGCATATGGAAGTGGGGTGTAATCGTGGGCTTACCTGTGCCACGTTACCAGAGGGTCAGGGGATCCAGAGGTGATGCAGGTGAACGTGACCGACTCCTGGTAATCAGCCGTGGCGTTAAAGGACTGCTGGAAAACGGACAACACCGGAGGCACTGCAGAGACACAAAAAAAGATACAAAAACGTCAGAATATTGTTTTAAAGAAAGTCCAAAGTACGCATGATGTTTTGAAAAGATTTAGCAACAAAGATGGTTTCTTTTCTTGCCTGGGGGCTGGAAAATGGGAATGGAAATTTAAATTGATCTGCTTTCAAACAACTTTTCTCAAAGATTTTGGAAATAAGTTCCTGGTGGTTTGAAAATGTGTTTTTTTGTGTAGATCGGGTATTCATTTTTCTGTAGCGATCTTTTCTGTAGGTTCATGAAAACAACTTTGGTATGACAAAGCAGAAAATCAGAAATTATATGGATGTGCATTTAAGTCTGGATCGATGCTGCTAAAATGATGACATCTTGATTACAATCAAACAAGATTTATGCAAGTAAATTAAAGGTGCACTTGAAACGTCACCTGCTTGGAGACACAACCAGTTACACGTACAGTTGATAACTGAATGGTTTAATGCCACAGTGTGGAAGATCTGAGGCAAAGCATTAACATCTCCATGGAGACAAACATGTGGCGGCCCATCTGCAACCAATCAACTGAAGTATTTATAATAGACCAGCAACTACTACTACTACTACTACTACTACTACTACTGTTACTACTGCTACACTTATTACCGCTGAGGTCATCAACATTTCCTTGGGGTGTGATGCTAACTGGAGGCATACTCTGTCTAAGGCTTTGTTAGACTTTAATCTGAGCTTTATTTCAACACAGTCTGACTAGAAATAACTCCTAAACATGACCATGAACACTCACAGACTCCTCAAAATGTGTTGTTTAAATCCATTTTAATGTTTTTCTTGAGTATATTGTTTATTTTTTTGTTGCTGCTGCAGAAAATTTTAGTTCCTTTCCACATTTTTTATCTACCTAGCTATCTGGCATTTGCAGACTATTTTTGATAGTGTTTTCTAATCTGTGAATTGTACCAACATGGTAACGTATTTTTCGGACTATAAGTCGCACCGGAGTATAAGTCGTATAAGTGGCCAAAAAATGCACAATGAAGAAGAAAAAAAACACGTATAAGTCACACCAGGCTATAAGGGAGAACTGCATTTTATAAAATCAGAGACCAAGAACCGACATTTCATCTAGAAGTTATAGTAATAAAAACAATCCAATAGAGAACAAACCATGTGTCATTCATTCATTCATTTTTCAATATAGAACCAAAAATTAAAAATTAAAAAACAACCTTTTTTCTTTATTATTTGTCTCTAAAACTAAAATGAAAAAAACAGATAATGATTTGTTTTTTTCATTTTTGATTCATATATATGATTCATATATTTGGTCTATGGACTGTCAGTGTGAAAAATGTAATACATAAGTCGCAGGACCACCCAAACCCTGAAAAAAACGACTTATAGTCCAAAAAATATGGTAGAACACCCCCAATGTGAAGTCACTGCAAAGTACCATGTACAACTACCACTACTACTACAGTCTATCCAAGGAACACCCCTGCTGGAGAGGGCGGGATTTGAACTGCCAAGCTTCTGTTTAAGGCCAATCACTCTACCTCATCTGTAGGAATACCACTTAAAAGAGATACAGGATGTTTGTCTTTGATTGGATCAAAAATACCACATACAAAGTCAAACGGAAAGGAAACCAAAAGCACATGATCAAAAAATTCAAATCCTTCTCATGGCTTTGTGAGTGGCCTGTTAAATCCCCCAAGACCCATGAATCACACTGCTGACCCAGCTTTGGTAATACATGGGGGGAATGCCGCTCCGCCATGTTGGCCGCTAATACCTATCTCAGCCCATATCAACATTGGAGACGAAATCTGTTTCAACATCAAAACAACTGCTCTACGTACAAAGACGATCTCTGGGGAGTAGAGTGCTAAGGAGTGATGCAAGAAGAGATAGAGAGAAAGAGGAAGAAGGAGAGAGAGAGGGAGCGAATAGTTTAAGGTGAGGTCTTATATAAGTGCTCCATTTAGCCAATAGTGCGTTTGATTGACAGCCGGCTCACACAGAGTTGGAAATGTCAGCGCCACATGCCTGTATATGACATAAAGAGGACATTTGTGCTCATATACACTTAAAGGGCTGGGAACTGTAGTGTTATGTTGGATTGTAAATGTATTTTTATATTACAACTAGGACTAGGAAATAAGGTGATTAAAATGGAATTGTGATCTCATTCTGTTGCTTTTTCAGCTATTTTGGTCAAATCGTAAAATTGTGATTCACAGATTTTCTCTTTAACAATTTTTTCCCCACCTACACCTGATATTGGTTTGTCTCAGCAAGCGAGCGGTGGATTTATCCATCCATCCATCCATCTTCTCCCGCTTAATCCAGCTGGGTCACGGGGGCAGTTTGCTGCCCAATCCTCATAGCACCTGACCCCCCCTATGAACCCCTCTGCAGGTGGTGAGCCCACAGGAGGGTGGACATTATGGTCCTTGATGTTAGTTCATAGGGGTGCTGCATGTTTTGGGTTGATGGGGGAAACCAGAGTACCTGGAGGAAACCCATCCAGACATGGGGAGGAACATGCAAACTCCACACAGAAAGGCCCGGGAGACCCAGGGATCGAACCCGCAACCTTCTTGCTGTGAGGCCTGAGTGTTGCCACTCAGCCACCGTGCTGCGGTGGATTTAATGTAATTATAATATGTGAAAAGCAATGACATCTCCATGGAGTAGTAGCAGCAGTAGTAGTGGATTGTGTACACTCTTCTTCTTGTAACTGAGGTGAATATTTGTAGTACATGGTCTTGTTTACAGTCCCTCCTGCTGACTTGTTTTACCTTGAGGCACTGATCACATCATTGTTGTATTTTGTGTATTTTGACACACAGTCTATATCAAGAAAAGTTATGGTATATTTATCGTCTCCCACGGTGGCGTCAGACCAAAGGGTACAGTACCAGAAACCAGGGCTCAGTGCAAGGACAGGCACCTCACAAAGTCTTTTAATATGCATTTTTTTATTAGAGAAAATGTAGTGTGGGTATACCCAGGTGAGTTGTACCTAGGACGCAGACACTGGTCCCCCGTAGCGTCAGGACTGTGTTATGCCGGGTGTTCACTGTGTGATATTTTTGATTGTTTCACTCAGCCTCAGCCTAAACTGTACGACCAAATCATAGGGTTTAAGAGTTCACAGATCGGGAACTGGTCATGAGGTAATCGGTTCTCATTATCCCATGTATACTACACGAAGCATGAGACATGATTAAGCCAAAACTCGGCCTCATCCCAAAAACAGTCGCACAAGAGAAAAATCGGCATTAAAGGGGCCAAAAATCTAAAACAGTGTATGCATGACATAAGCTGGAGGATGTTTTGGGTTGATGGAGGAGACCAGAGTGCCCATAGGAAACCTGCCCAAACACGGGGAGAATGCGTAAACTCCACATAGAAAGACCCAGGCGACTTGGGAATCGAACTTGGAACCTCCAAGTACCAGCCACTGTGCCGCAGTACAGTATAGTAAATCAGTTGTTCAACATATAGTAGTAAGTTCAGAAAATGTACAGCAATGCACCGTATGAACCATGAGTAAAAAATATGTTTATTGCTTTTCATGGTACATAAACATATAGATGTAATACAAGCTTTACAGAATACTCAAATTGATAAACAGCCAAACCATGACATCTTTACCAACCATATATGACCAGGCCTGCCAGAATATACAGTACCCTGCTGTCCAATCAGCTGACAGGTGTCACGCTGTCGCCGGGTAAAAAACACCACTTTCTCCTATGTACTGACAGGACCGAGACAGGAGCGCGTTTATCAGGCGTCGGCCATTTTTTCTGGAGCGGCACTTATGTTGGAGCGCCCACTCATCGTCCAATCACGCGGAGACGTTTTCCTGACAGCTGATTGGACGGCAGCCCCCTTGTGCGGTTCCTGATGGCGCAGTGGCACTTTAAAATAGGCAGGGAGCGCCGCGCAGCCTTTGATCAGCAGGAGGGGGGGACAACAATGATGTGATCAGGGCCTCAGGGCAAAACAAGTCAGCAGGAGGGACTGTAAACAAGAGCACTTACTACAAATATTCAGCTCACCTACAAGGAAAAGAGTGTACATAATCCACCTGCTACTATTCCTACTGCTACTACTACTACTGCTACTACTACTACTACTACTACTATCAATGACATGATCAGGGCCTCAGGGTAAAACAAGTCAACAGGAGGGACTGTAAACAAGAGCATGTACTACAAATATTCACCTCACCTACAAGGTAAAGCGTGTACATAATTCACCTACCACTATTCCTGCTGCTACTACTACTGCTGCTACTACTACTACTACTACTACTACTACTACTACTACTACTACAGGAGGGACTGTACACAAGGACATTTACTACAAATATTGAACTCAGCTACAAGGAGAAAGAGCACATAATGCACCAGCCACTATTCTATTCTACTATTACTCAATGACGATGCTTTAACAATATTACAACATTGAAATATCTGATTTAATTATATCACTAAATTCACATTTGTGTCATTTTTATTCATTATTAGTTTATTGGGTTGAAGAATTAAATAAAAATCTGGTTTAAACTAGCCATTGTCCTGACCCGTAAATGTTTATTTATTTAGAAGAAAACAAGTGCTATTATAGGCCAGATTTTCAATTTGATTTATTCACAGACTTTTGAGTTAAATGTTGTGTAATTTGAGTCCAACGTTTTTACGGGTGGCACATAATCACTGAACTTGGGCTCCCTGATACTTGAGTGGGTTTGTTCTCCTGTTCATGGACGCCCATCATCACGTCTGTGAGCTGCTCTTACAATGGAAACACTGGGGCCTCGGCCTTCGCCGTGTGCACTATTCATTTAATACATTTTGTCTTTGTTGGGTGCCACTTGCTTGGAATGTTTGTCCTTGTGTGGGTTTGGGTTAATAAACAAGCAGACAATAAGCCTGACCTGACTATATAAACTGACAATACCTGCAGCCAAAGCAATAATATTTGATATATCACAGAGTACGTCACCTCATTAGATCGTCACAAACACACTATTTTTATACTAGACCTTGTAATGTCATGAAGTAGTGGTTTTCAAGTTAACAGCTACCTTTTCCTTTTTAGCAGAGATGGGAAATTCCAGGGCTGAAATGATCCAAATGATTCTAGTGTTGGTGTATGGAGTTTAAAAACACAGTGGAGCACTTCCTGTATTCCCACAGGGCATCACAAGGTGGAACAGAGTGTTTTCTGTTTGAGAGAAATGTAAAAATGCAGGGTTTGTGTGTTAAACATGTGTGAATGAAACAAAACACATCCCCAGGTGTGTTGAGGAGGTGTGAGGACACAACATTAGAACATGGATCAGAAAACAGAGTAATATGGCTCCTTTAAGCTTTTGGCCATAGATCTAAAATCATTGTTTAAATAAATAAGTAAAGATGTCCAAAGCATCCTTCCACCATCTATCTTGACCTTTAATACAAGCGCTCACCATTAGCCGCCACGGTCCTCTAATGACCACATGCTATAATATTCCCACTATATCCGTACATTGGAATATAAAATACCTTTTACTACTACTAATATTACTGCGATCCATTTGTGCAGCTGGATAACAGCCTACAGACTAGTTTTGCATTGATTTTTTAACACTCAAGAAGATAAAGTGCTTAAATCGAGTTTGTGGACTTAAAAGCTGTCTGACGTTTTTCTTTTTAAATAAAAACTCACTAACAGATGCTAGCGCTTCTGTTAGTTACACAGCAATGTAACTGACAGCTGTTAGCTTACATCACCATTCTGTTTTTTCACCATTTTAGTGTCATTTTACGGGGAATCCAAGGTGAATCAAGCCATTTCTGGACATTGGGGAACAGTTTTATGTCAGCAGTAATTAATTGGTTTAAAAAAGTACAAAGTATGAGCGGTTATTTTCGCGTATGCGGGGTCACGAGGGAGCGATGGAGATAAAACACAGTTGGATGAAGAATAACATTTGGGGGTAATGAATGGGAGATTAGAATGAAAACAAAGCAAGATGGCGGATGGCTAATGAAGCGACAATAGGCTGTGCGGGGAGGATGAGGGCGGATCAGTTATGCTAACAACTCCACAGCGGATTGTACAAATGAAAAAGGCAACACAACAGTCTCATATGTGTGATCACGGCTAACTTACAGCGACACAAAAACACCACTTACCTATTGAGCTCGAATTATGTGTGCAATTATTACAGCGCGGTAAACTAATGATCCGTCTACCGCAAAGACAGATAGAGAAAAAAGCGCTCCCTAACCTTTATTTCCCAACAGAACTATAGTTAAGTGCAATCATTTTACATCACCGTTTTATCACAGACAGAATCACAAAGGTCACTGTTTTCTGTTGTGTAACATTTTGAGAACTTTTGTGTTCTGTTTTAAAGGTGCACTGCATAACATTTCTTAGGGAGGGCAGATGTACTTAACTGGGCCTAGAATGTTTCGTATTAAGGCATTGAACTCATCTGTCTCCATGGAAACAAGCAGGCCAAGGTACAGATCGGTTCGGTGGGGAAGCGCGCCCGCTCACACAAGTATGCATGTTTTTAAAAGCATTTCTGAATAAAATGATGAAACAAAAGGTTGAATAGAGATTTAATGTCATACTGTGGAACATACCAAGCAAAGCAATAACATTTCACTAAAAAAAAACAAAGAAACGCGTACCCTCCATCAGAAAAGTTACACAATGCACCTTTATAAACACATATTGTGCTTGAGCTGCTATATAGGTTTTGTTTTGTTTTGTTTTGATTGATTTGTTTTATTTTTAGTTTGTGTCAAGAGATTAAAACAATATTAATCATGCATACTACATATACAATATAAACAACAGAAAAGCACGTTTCTCGAAAAGGAGTGGGAAGAAGAAATAGTTATAATCTGTGACGCCTTTGGATCATTATGTTATAATTTATACTTTTTAAATTGCAATATTGATCGAAAATGACTTACTAAAACAAGACTGCTGACTTCTGTGTTAGAAAACTGGGGTGGCCAAATGGAGCTGACGTCGTAGTAAATGTCATCACAACAGAGTGTCAGTAACTCTGAGGGATAGTTGCACATCATGTTAGTGAGTAGCAGATTAAAGATTAAAGATTGCTCAAACATGAATGAATGCTTTTATTTATCAGTTCCTTGTTTCCCACAGCGCTTTATAGTTAGGGCGGCCATCTTGACAACTGCCCCAAGCCTTGACTACGTCCCTCTGAACCAACCGAATCCTCACAAGACTACGCTTGTCGCACCCCGATCCACACTTTTGTTTTTCGCCGGCATCGTATCTCCCCCCACAACCCGGGTTCTCACTTTCACTTTTCCACTTTTCGCCCTTCGGTCACCGCCTTGACTAACCAATTTTCTGCGGGAAACACTGCATGTAGTAGGAAACGAAATGGGAAACATGCATGAGTCACAACTTGGAGAGGAAAACGAGAAGAGAAAACAAGTATAACATGGTTGAAAGTCGATTTTGCATCATAGCTCTGCTTTAAATTGTCAAAATTGTTGAGATAGGCAGATCCACCCCTGTTATATTCTCACATATCTCCACATATTCATACGCAACTGACCTGAGACCCTTCAATTCACATATGTAATCATTTCAAGAGCCAACAATTCTTAAATCAGAATCAGTTCAAATTTGTCTATAATTATTTTATTATTTTGAACTTTTGATTCATCCCTGCTCCTGAAGTCGGTTATAGATAGTCAATTGTAGCTTCCTATTTTTAATTCTCAAACAACCTATAATGACAGCAGCAAACTACCAACCCCCTCACTTCATTATGCATTTCAAGTCCAAAATGTCAAAGCAGTGCAAATTTCTATAAGATTACAATGACACGCTACTCAAATTCAGCTACATTCAGCTTTTGAGAATCAACACGGGTAATTGCGCCAAATCAGATTAACCAACTTTGTCACAACCTCTTTAGTAACACTCACAATTCCCAAATAGAAAAGTGAGGTTTGCTAATTAGTGTTCCCCTTCCCCGTAGAACACTGAAATCAAACGCACCCCTGATCGGTAATTGGTACTAAAATTGAGCCATTGCTTTTTCAAACGACTTCCTCTCTCCGAGCTGGGCCGATATGATTGATGTGTCCAAACAGCGCTGAAGGACATGGTGGGTGATTTTGCCAACCGCAGAAAAAGACGGAAATAGTGGGTGTGAGGGAGTGAGACAGGGAACCGGCAATTAAGGGGCCGGGGCTGGAAAAGAAAGGGCTCGGGGGAAGCAGGAAGTCGTTTTGTGTTTTGCGCACGGGGGTTGGTTGCCATAGAAATGTACAAAAGTTACAGCGGTCATGTTGTTAGGTTATAGGTTCGCGATCTACACAGGCACTTTAAGCAATTTTAGCTCTAAAACAATTCAGAGTGCTCCAGGTAAAAGCTACATAACGCATAACCATTTTATCATCTTGGGCTTGTGGGGGGAACTTGTTTCTGTTGTAAAGGTGCAGTCTGTAACTTTTCCGGTAAGAGGTCCTCCACTTTCCGGTCTCCATGGAGATGTTATTGCTTTGTTTTGAATGCTCCACAGTATGGCATTAAATATAGTATTTTGCATTAATTCAACGATAGGAACAATCTCGAGTTGAGCAGTCAAATCCACTGAGCCACAGGTTGCTGTATGAATACATGTGAATGGTTTCCTTAATGTAAAGTACTTTGGGTGCCTTGAAAATGGAAAAACATTATATAGAAATGTGACCATTTACCTAATTGGTTATGATGTTGTAAATATTATCACTAATAAAACATTTACAATTTTAAATAGAACTCATGGAGTGCTTCCTTAAGTGGAAGTGTGCAGGAGATAAAACTGAATGAAAACACCATTCGACAAACCATTTAAAAGAAAATACATTCAAGTCAGTTCAATTTAAAAAGTTTGTCTATTTCCATATGAACATATGAAAAAGTGAATTTGTGTTTCTCACTCTGAATCTTCTAAATAAATAATAATATAAAAAGAAAAGTCCAAGTGTGCTTCTTTAGGGAGACGCAGATTCCTAGCTTCCTGGTGGTTAGAGAGGAGAGAGAGTTCAGCATCCTAACAGCCTGGTGGATGAACCTGTTAGTGAGTGTGGAGGTGTGAGAATGGAGGCTCCTGTACATCCTCCGGGAGGGCAGGAGGCTGAACAGATTGTGTGCCGGGTGACTTACATCACTCATAACCGTGTTCACTTTGCGGGTGAGGTTGTTGGTGTATATGATTTGCAGGGAGGGGAGCGGTGAACCATTGATCATTTTAAACTTCCAAAAATACATGGGAATTATGGGAATTTGTATAGCTCAAACATGCCTTTACAAAGAAACTTGATCTAGTGGCATGCAAATTAAGTTAATGGGGAATTGTGAACTTGACGATTACACAGCCTTTGTAGCGTCACTATCAGTTAACATGTAAGCTTGTTCAATGGCAGCACTATGGAGTTATCTGTATCTGTTAGCGATAACCATTGAACATCTGAATAATGCTCTTGTCTTAAAGCAGTGTGTCTCTTTGTGGGATCCCCTTCAGCACCAGACATGACAAATTGAAACATGCCAAGAGGAAAACAAAAGTGATTATGATGAATTCAAACGTTGGATGTGTGACTGTTTAAAGACAGTTGGACATTTTGGATCTGCAGTTTCCTGTGTGATCACTGGTACAGTAATAGCTTTTCCCCCACTGTCCGAATCGCCGGGGACTTGGCAGGGACTTGCCGGGCAGGCTGTCAGGGAGTACATGCTTATAAGCAACAAACCAGTCTTTTATCAACAGGCCGATGAATATGTATGAGCGCTCGGGGCGGAAAAGCAAATGTATCCACTTTGCACCAGCGTTCAGGGTGAGTGAGCTGAGCTGTGTCTGACAGAGAGGCGACCATGACAGCTGCAGAAGTCAGTACGAATGGAGAGTTTTCAATGTGTATATGACGATTTCAATTTGTACTTTAAAATACACAATTAAAATATTACCATCATTTTATTTTCAGTCACCTAATGCTCAAAACCATAAACAAAATGACGTATTTTCTGTAGTAGTTTTTAGAAAATGATAAATTTTGTTCATTGTCAACTACAAATGGGTCTAAAATGACTCAGTAATAACATGAGTCCACTGAATGTCCACTGAGTTTTTGTTTCTTTAAAAAGGCATTTTTAAACTTTTTTTTAACTTTACACATATGAGCTGAAGTCTACAAGGAAGTCTACTGGGAAAAGCGGGGTATAAGAGGGTATTTATCTTAGTAAACTGATAATGTGAGACCATAGTTATAACAAGGATTAAAGGTTATAAAAGTAGAGTTTGCATAGTTGGTTTAAACAAACAAACACACTTCATGTACAGTTTTGTTATTTATTTAAAATGTTGTACTTTTGCGATTCAACTTGGATGGACAATCTTACCCAGTGGTGTCAGAAATATTTAACGGTTGAAAAGATGGATTTACTTTCCCTTTTCGGCCAAATGCAAACCAAAGAACGCCAACATCTTCTCCCTGCCATAGAAGGAGAAACTTTCGCCTCCAGGTATGGCACTCAAACTTGTGAACTTAGCAGATGTTTAGAATTCTGCTCAGCTAAAACGGTGCTAGGTTCTCAGCTAGAAAAGCCCAAAGTTGCTCCCATGGCGACCGTGCGTATCTCCGACTGGTCCAGGAAATCAATTCAGTTCTTGACTTTTGCACAAAACTGCACTTTCAAGGCTCGGTCTTGATACTAGGGGGATGCCCTGCCGCTGGCGCCCTCTAGGGGTGGTCGGATGCTCAAAGACTTCAGTTCTGCTCTTTTCTCATTACTTTGTCCATCTAAACTCTGCACTGCGCCCAGGGCTCCATACAAATGTACAAACCAGAGACCATTGATAAAACATGGCTTACTCTGGTCGGTGTGGAAGTCCTCGTTGCATTTCAGGGCACAGACGGCACAAAAACAGCTCAGTGCCAACTAGTTCACCTCTCCGGGAGCTCATTGGAAACTGGGTGCCTGTGGAAAATCCAATAGTTCCAGTTTATAATTCTCCAGCAGACCTGCACCTTCAGCGCAACCCTGACCTCCGGAGCAGAACTCCAGCAGAACTCCAGCACAAAGACTCAAGGTGACTGAGGCCCATGCAAAAATCTGTGGCCGACAATTCCACAACAACTTTTGGAACTTTTACTACTACTTTTATTATGCGTCATTAGAGGCGTATTATATATTTTTATCTACTGTGTTTTGTTTCCAAGACCATTCTTAGGGTTTAACAACTTCTGGTCTATTTTTTTCCAGAATTGTCAGAAAAAACAGGCAAAAAGGCTTAAAGTTCGTGTCAGTAAGTATAATATAGGACCTTTAGTCATACCATAGTCACTTAGTTATACTTCCATATAATGCATAAGGAACCACTGACTGCGCTAATCTTAATGTTATTCTTTCTAGCACATATTTTGACAGATGTAAAAAATCCATAAATACATTGTCCTGAAAGCACTAAATAACCTTGTGAATTCTGTTCTGACAAAAGTCTAAATCTGAATGAATTTGAATGAAAAACATACCAAATATCATGTTAAAAGACTAGTCAAAAACTAGTCTGTTTAGCTCAGTAAAATAACAAAATAAATATTTTAAAAGAATATATCAAATGACTAAAAAAGCCTTTCAGAAACGTTAGACGTATTTCACATCATTTCAAGATTGACAGCAGACGATTTCCATTCTCTCTCTCTCAATTGTTCAAATGGAGATGAGTGCGAGTGAAGAATGTGTCTGGAGAGAGGACACTGGTCAATCAGCCAGACTCCGTGACTAAAGAGTACTTCAGATGGACAGTTTGATATGAAAACATTTGAATGAAGCTGATTTAGTTTAGTATCCTAATATTTTTACAACTCAAGTGGACTCGAGATATGAAGTCCTACCTAAAAATAAGAGAATGGGAAGAAAATAGTCATAATTTCTGGACAAGTATATAATAATAATACTTTTTTATATTAGAGAATTATTTTTTATGCTATTTTATTTGGTCTTATTAAAAACACACAATGTATTCTCTACACCAAACCACATGTCTTTACTGACAGGAGATCGGCTGTAGACCTCTCAATTAAGACGCCGAAAGCTGTATTTGTTTATTGACCTTTATTTGACCTGGATATTCCACTGACATTAAGAATCTCTTTTTCAACTGAATCCTGGCTCCAGAGGAGACCCTAATATACATGCACCCAGAGGAAAAGTACGCAGGCACACGGAGAACATGCAAGAAATCCAGAATCAAGCCCAGGAAAATTATGGTGTGAGGTGAGAGCACTAACCACAGTGCAGAAATGAAACTGAAAAAATACAATAGGTGTATTATTATACACCTATTATTATATGGTCCTCCTTTATACCAAATAAGAAACTGACATGAAGCTATGACCATTTTCCCTGTTTTCTAATATCACAGCGTGTAGTATTTTATAAGAGTTTCGTACATTTGCCTATAAATGTTTCCTAAGACGTTTTAATAAAGAATTCTAAATGGTCTTGACAAGAATTGAATTTTATTGTAAAGAAAGCAGATTTTTCTTCAATGAGACCTCCTATGGCACCCTGGTTAATTAACTTTCAACAAAAGTAATGTTCAGTGGGCTATTACAATGAGCTAGGATGGAAATGTTTGTCTGATTTAAAGCTCCTATATCACGGAAAACTTGAGCTTTAAGCCATGTTAGAATGTTGTTTCTTCCTCAAAAACACACCCAAAATATTTTGTTTCGTTCACACATGTTTGGGTAACCCTTTTTTAATTGTCTACATCTCTAAAGCTCAAAATGCTCTGTTCCACCTTGTGATGTCATGAAGCTGTAGTTTAAATAACAGCTATTGTTTACCTTTTGGTCAGTAGAGAGGCAATTCCAGGGCTTAAATGATGTAATAAAGGTGTCTGGACTTTAAAGACACACTTGAATACTTCCTCTATTACCATGTAACATCACAGTGGAACAGTGTTTTTTATTCTTTTTGAGAGAAGATTTGTATGTGATGATGTGAAGGAAATAAAACTCAACTCCGGGTCTGTTTTTGACAAGGAAACATTATAACGCAGATCAGAAAATAGCGTAAAATAGACCCTTTACTGACAGAAAAGTGTTCATTCCACTCAACTTTGCCACATTTTGAGAAAAAGCCCACAATTTTAACAGTAAAAAGTAACCAAACGCATCTTGTACTAAAACAGATGTCTCCTCTCAGGCTGGCAACATACTGGATGAACCGCTCATTACTTTTCAGACCACTCGGAAGTTCAAATGAGGATCCTTGGGTCTCCTAGGGGCCCATTTTCCTGCCAAGCAAACTCCGCGCGAGGATCCTTGGAGAGGAGGTAAGAAGTGGGCGTCTCAAAGCTAAAGCAAAGTTCACCCATCTCGTCCCCTCTAGGGTGTAGGGTGCGACGCTTTCTGCTTGGGATGTGCGGAGTGTTTCGCGGTAGCAATAATCCGCCACAGCTCATTGGGCAGGCTTATTGGATCTTCCCTTGCAAGTGAGGTAAGTGGTGTGCTAAATTGATTCATATTTTTGGGGGGCGAAGGGGATGTGCTGCTATTACGTCGGATATTACATAGGCAGGGACAATACTGTGGCCGGTGAAGCGTGAGCGCGACATGCACTTAAGGGTCGCCACAAATTTATCTCCATCTTTCAGTCGACTAACTTTACTTAAATCAGAGGATGGGAGCTAATTGATAACATTAGAGGATAATAGTAACAGGGCACGAGTACAAGTAATATTAATTGTAGAGGGAAGCGAACAAGTGGCACTCCGTGAAGTAACAGTAAAAGAAGTTGTATTCAGTGATCGTATTTCACAAACTGGCCATTGGGGACATCTTTTATGAATGAGATAAAACAAAAACAAACTATTGCATTAAACATACCGCCCAAACGTTTCATTTAACATCACTGATTTAAAGCAGTCAGCGCTGTGTGGCCAGTGCAATTTCCAATGCAAGAAAATGGGGAAAATAAAAATGTATTTTCTTCCAAACAAATCAATTTGAATTAAAATTTTGATGAATCACTTTAATACAATTTTTGCCCAACCCTATGTGGTAGTTACGTGCAGTAGGAGTAGAATATTACCAATTCAGGGCTTTCCGGCATGGGATTTGAAGCAATAATGCAACGCCAATGTAAATATGATTAATTTTTAAATGATATAATTTTTAACGTCATAAAGCCCATGAATAGTAAAAGTAGAACCAGCAATGATAGCAGTACTATATCATTTCTAGAAATAAAGATAAATGCAGTAATTAAAGGAAGCTTTAGTATTTTTTCCGCTCTCGGAATGCTTTCCTTGATTGCATGCAAATATTACAATTATTGACTTTCTGTGCCATTGATTCAAACATTTAAGCTAATTGAAAGCATTAATGAATGAAAAGACCCAGAACCCTGTTGAATTGAGTTGAAACCTAGCCTTGTATGAGAGATGCATTTATCTGACTCAGTGGAGCGAAGGAGTGCGTCTGTCAGTGTGGACATCTCTACTCTGGATACAGCAGCGAGAGGCCATATTCCACTACGATTTTCAACCTCACAAAAGTCAAACCAGGAGCTATCTACTCCATTAAACCCATCTACATGATCAAAGTACTGTAAACAGGAAATAGACTGGTACTATTTCACCGGCACAGATAACATCAGCCACACTTCACTGAACGTTTCTGCTTGCATGCTTTTCATAATAGCAAAGGTGAGCAACATTTAGTCTAAAATGTGATTGTTCGATATGTTCAAATGGGTTTATAGTCACTGAATCATAAAAGACTATGCATGTGCTATGAATTAACAATATTACCTTCATAAAAGTTAGAACTAAAGAAGCTGCTTAGATGAGTGGCGAAACGTATCTGTCTAAAAACTTGTGCCCAGCTGACAGAATTTAACGATTTGTTCTTTCTGAAAATGTATTAAAACTACTTCCATTTATACTTGTTGTATGACGAAACAAAAAACAAAACAAAAAAAAATTCCGTTGATTCTATAAAGAACACCATCGGACCTAATACACAACCTTGAGGTACACCTACAAAACTTTCATGATACAAAAAACAATTTCTTCAGCACAAAATGTCAAATGAAACTTTCTAAGCAGCAAACTTACCATTGACGACCACTGCTATATCCACAAAGTCGATCTCCCCTCTAGCCTCCACGCTAGCTTCACACCGGTACACGCCTTCATCCGCCTTGGTCACCTGATGGATCTGAAGATTGTTATTGGGCAGCACCATGTATCTGCCTGCAAAAGAAGAAAAAAAAGTACAATAAAAGAAGGAAATCCAGGGGAGGTTAGATAAGGAAGCTCCCAGTAGCCACTCATTCACATTATGCAGATAAGGCCCTTATAGATAAACAGTGCTCTAATTACCGTTGAGGTGAGATTAGACAGTCTATTGCTTCCCTCAAGATATTTATACTATAACATTGTAATTACATCAATACTAGCAAATAATATCTTTGGGTTTTAATCTTTTCTGTGAATTTCATATCATTTGATTGGCCAGTCTTTGCGATATCTGTGTAAAAATATAAATGAGAAACTGCTTATTTGAGCCAGTCCTGTCAAAAAGCGAGTGGGCTGCAGTTTTCAGTGGCTTGGCGCAAATCAGGCAACCCATGCTAGCTATTTTTACTGTACCATCCACCGGCACTGTTAAATTGATAGGTGCAGATGCTAGCAGATACGGCTAGTTTAGAAGCCTGCAGGATTGTACTATATTATCCAACCGTGTTAACAATAGATTCCACCAAACTTCTTTAATGGAACATGACCTATTTGTAGATCCCTATGTTATGCAAGGTGACAAAGTAGGAAAAATAGCTAGCAAGGAAAAATATTCTTAGCTAGAGAAAAAGTTATTTTTTGTCACAGCAAAGCGAGGTATTTTGGGCACATGAACAGGTAGATGACGGCTAATCAGGTACGTGTACTTTCCCAAATACACTTTCTGATTCTTTATGAGATCTTCAGGGATGATACTGAAGGTTTGCAGCTGATGTCATCAACATTCCCTGCGGGTGTGATGCTATCTGTAGGTACTGCTCTGAGGCTTTGTTAGACTTTAACCTTTAGCTTTATTTCAACACAATCTGACCAGAAAAACAGAATTGATTTGTAATGGTAAACAAGTTCCAGTCAGTAGCATTAGACAGTTAAAATCACTTAAACATGACTATGAGCGCTGATATTTAGGGTGACCAGATTTCCAAAAGCAAAACCTGGGACACTCCCAGTTTGGAGTGATTGGTAATAATAAAATTGTGAAGCGAGTGTGTAATTAAGGAAAATTGTTATGAACTCGGCCAGTGATTTATTCACGACTAACATGTGAGTCAGTATAGTCACATTTTCTTTGTGTTTTGGTCATTTTTAAGCAGCTTTTCTGTATTTTACCTAAACAAATAACAACTTATGCCTCTTTTTACTGTTGGCAGGATCAGATTTGTCAAAAAATAGGGACACCAGGGACATGTATAGTATAAAACTGGAACAAATCGATTGTTCTGGATAAATCTGCTGGGACAGGGGACACAAAAGGACTCACACAGGACTCAAAACTGGGACTGTCCCGGGTACACAGGGACGTCTGGTCACCTTACTCATATTGATCACACGCTCCTGAAAATGTGTTGTTTTAAAACATTTTGTATTTTTTCGTGAGTTTTCAGACCATCTAAAAACTTTTTTGGCCATGTTTTCTACTGTGTTTTCCTCTGTAAATGATGAACATTCCGCCATACACACACATGTAAAACACCCCCAGCGCGATATCACTACAAAGTTTCAATTAAGGTCATCAGAGGTGCCCAGTGGCAGAGTAGTTAGCACCATCTTTCAATTGTACAAGAATAAATACATAAATAATATACTGCAATAGCCCATTTAACAAGCATACCAACTCCCTGTCCATTTGCTATTGTCAGTCTCTCCAAACCAGATCCAGACAATTATCTTCAGTAATGGGTTAACTCTCCCTAACTGCCTCAAATCCCCTATTAATAAAACACAAAATTATCTTTTTATATCACACATAAAATATTCATTAACTTCATATTTAATGGACCCAACATCAGCTTAATGATGCTACGCCAAGTTACTTTATGCATTCTTTCACTCACAGGCTTGGCGTCTCTCTGCTCCCCTGTTGGATTACATATTCATGACTAAATAAAATGAGTGTAAAACAGCACATTGCCGCGTTCTATAAATAATTGGAATTGGTGGTGTTCAGGGACAAGGAATGAGAGTAAAAATTTGCAGAATATTTGTACCAATGTAGGCTACTTTACTTGGCAAGCAAAGTTACGAATAAATACACCTATATATTGGTAAATGATAAAGGTGCATTGTGTAACTTTTCTTGTGAAGGGTCTGTCACCTGCTTGTTTCTACGGATATGTCACTGCTTTGTCTGGAATGTTCCACAGTATGACATTAAACAGCACTATCTTACATTTATTAAATTATAGGTGGTTTTATAGCTAAAAAATACCAAGAAAAACAGGCATTCCGACTGCCTCTCCACAGATCTGACCTGTAAGTTTGTTTGGTTTGGTCCTCATGAAGATAGAAACTGTGAAATATTCGAGAAAAATTGCGATGCATCTTTAAAACTGTCAAGATTTTGAGTGTACTTTAATCCAGCTAAATTAGAACCTGGTTTTGGAGCAATATCCAGAAATCATAACTTCTATGTTTTGTCATAAAATTACACAGTGGGGGGCCCTATTTCCAATTCAATGACTTCATGTAGTTAATTCAAATGTGCTGTAATAAACCCTTTTAGGATTCATTCCACCCGCTCATTATTATTAGGAGACCGGCCTTTTATTTAATACCGACCTATTCAGGGTTAACAAAGGCAGGTTCACAAAGACAGCTGATTTTCTAAAAACCAAAATCAAGGACATTCTGGGAAAATTGATATTTATTATTTCAGTTTTTCAGTTCACTAAGTATAGCATCAAGGCAAACTGCAAAAATAATATTAGCACTGCCACTTATGCTCCATACAAAACCTGAAAAAATCTCTACTGTAATCCATACTGTACTTTTATTATACCGTATATTTTCTTCTACTTGTGTATTTTATTTATTTATATATATTTATATATTTTTGCAGTACTCTTGAGACAAACGTTTATGTATTTAAACCTTGCCTCCAGATATTATTTATTTTTTCACATTTTTGTCATCTATTCCTTGAAAATACCAGATTTGTCAATAATTTAAATCAATTTCAAATTATAAATCATGTGTTACGTCAAAACAGTTACTTCTGCTTCTACTCAAATACATTTTTACTCTTGATAATTTCTACTACTTCGGCGTGAGTACTATTATTTTGCAGTAACGTTACTCTTACTTGAGTACAATTTTAGTCTATTGTACCCCCTCCTCACGCATGCGGTCATAATGTACTGGCTGTTGTGTGTATTTCATTGTACATGTACACTGATACTTACTATGTGGCTCCTCTGTGATCTCACGGTCCTGGTAGTACCACACCACAGCGGGCACAGGCGAGCTGATGACGTCACACACCACCTCAGCCGTCTCCCCGTGACGGAACTCCTGCGGTGACTGGACATCCCGGAACGTCAACCGCTCTGCCACAGAAAAGCACAACGAAGGGTTTTATTCGTTTATTTTTATTCATGTTTTCAAGCTGGAATGCTCAGATTAGAGGTAAGAGAATAGATTGTAAATATATAAATGGACATAGCTAACCCGCTAGCCGCCATGTTCCAGCTTCAGGCTCCATCAACTCTGGCTCTAATTGACTTTATATTGAAAAACTGTCACCCCTCTCTATAACTGCGGCAGTGAGCCTTTTCATTTTAGTCTTAAAATGTTAGTATTAACCCTCTCTACGTGATTCTGGTGATTTATTTCACTCAATTGCCTGTAAATAAATTTCTATTCCTAACACAGAACTGGTTCCAAATTCGCTCCTGTAACTGCTAGCCTCGTGAGCTTCATTTGACTGGAGCTGAATGCAGTGAGTGACTCTTAGTCCACTTAGTCCATACAGTCTATGGGTGAGATTTGAAAATTCTATATTCACTGAAAAATGTGTTTCAGTTTAGTTTTTGTTGCTTTAAGTCCCTCTCTCCATTTGCTCCCCGCAGTGAGTCACTCGCTCTTCAAAGTGCAATCTATCACAACATAATAAGTGTGCGTTTTGCTAATTAGAGGCTTCTCTTGTATATTTACAATAAATGGCCGTGTGGGAGCGTGGATGACATTGGGTTGTGGGCTGAACATTGTATCTAGGAGTGATGCACTCAAATATGCATGGGTGCCATGTAAAACAGAGAATAGACTTTAACGCGGCTCTGCTTGTGCACAAGTCTCTCCATGGCCCAGCACCAAAGTTCATCTGTGACATGTTAGTGCCGTATGAACATCTGCACTCTGAGGAGCTCAGGGACCGGCCTCCTGCTGGTCCCAGAGTCAGGAGAGAGTCAGAGTTTCAGGTTCATGCAGCTAAAACCTGGAACAGTCTGAACATGCGAGACAGGCCTTTATCTTAACAATGTTTAAATCCAGGCTCAAAACAGATCTGTTTAGCTAAAAGTGGAAAGTGAACCTTATGACTGAGTGAATGGTGCAGTGATGCATATACTGTATGTGTAAGTTGGGTAAAGTTGTGTAAAGTTTTGTGTTTTTGAGCATGAGGCCTGTGTAAATGTAGTGGTAGATATTGTACAGAGACTGATGACCTAATGTTAAATGTAAATTTCTATTGTAATTTTGTAATCTGACCCCTGCGTGACCCCTGCCTGTGAGACTACGGATGGAAATGAGTCTTTTAGGCCACAGTCCAGCATGTTTACAGTCATGTGTCTTATCATGTCTGTCCATTAACGTGCACTGTCCCATTCAAATAAATAAGTAAATAGCTGCATATGACTGAAAGGTTTTCATTTCACACTCTTCTATCCCATTTAATGTCTTCTCTCTTTTTAATTTTATGATGATTATTTATGTTTTGATTTTAATGTAGCACTTTGAATTACTTTGTAAATGAATTGTGCTATACAAATAATCTTGCCTTGCCTTAAAACATCTAAAACCTCTTCAGGCATTTGTTTGAAGCTCCAAAAAGTCGATCTTGTACAATACCCCTTTTGAAGATCTCATTTTCAATTTATTCCATAAAGTACATTTTTGGGAAGTACTGAATATCACGTCTGTCCACTTAAGAAGAATCCAAAAGCAACTGTGTTGGAGATAAAACTTTTTGCAAGCTTCAAAATGCCATAGATATAAAATATTGAAAAAAATATAAAATTCCATATACAATGCCAAACTCTCTTCATATTCATATCCATCTATAAGTGCCTCATGCAGCCCTTCTAACAAAAGACTGAACCATCTCCTCATGTGTTATTCATGGACTCATATTTAATGGACTCAACGTTACTTTAATGATGCTGCCAACTTACATGCATTATTTCACATACAAGCCTGACACCATGTACTTTCACTGCTAAGTATTCACCACGAAAAATATCTGTCATTCAATTTTCTATTTCAAAATGAAAACAGACCCGTAGTCTTGCATTCTAATTATTTGTTGAATAGAAGACAAAGATAAATTACTACATTTGTGCACATGAAAATACTTTAATTGCTTAGAGTGTTTGTAAAATCCCCCTCCCCCCCTCGGCTAATTAAAACAATTTAGTCTGCATGTTTCTGAACAACAATCCAACAATCCAAAATCATAAATTATTCCTCTTCTGAACAACTTTTGAACAATGGAGACTCTTCTTAGATGATTAATTTTTTTTTATCAAATTGAGGTTTCAGATGAAAATTCATTCGAATGTTTTGGAAGGTACACGCTTGACACAGTTGAATTTGCGGCATAAAAACTTCAAAACTAAAAAAAGGATGGCGAAAAAAACTAGACTGTTTTGGTAAAATATATTGTATTTTATGGCTCTAGTCTGTAAACCTATAAATAGTAAGAAAGAGAAACATTTAAAGAAGGATCTATGTTAAAAAAGACAACTCCAGGTATGTTTTTGATGAGTCAGTTTAGCATAATATAGCACATTTAATTTTTATTTCTTTTGGTTTTTGTTATATTAGACATATACAGGTCCTTTTACACTTTTCCCTGAACTTGGGACTTTATGTCTTGAATTATAAAGTTGTATTGTCTTGTTTGGAACTTTCCCACACTGTGTACTCGGACAGGGTCACGGTGAGACCACGGATGATGTAACCTCTCCCTTCCGCAGATCCGGCTGGTCCGAGAGAGATCTGATTGGTATTGACAGGCCTCACTCTTCAATCCAAATGCAACAAAAGCCGAATCGGCGTCATTTCCTGGGTTGAAATCTGATGAAACCGCACATGAAAGACTTGGGGTCTACAGCTACGGCTACAGAAACACCAATTAGAACGATGGCATCAAGAGGTCTGTGGTACTACGAGTCTGACGAGGGGAGACGGGCAATAATGACTGATTCAACAGACAACATCGACACAGATTAGATTACTTTTTACTCTATACTACTACTACTACTATTTTTACAACAACTATGACTACTACTACAGCAACTACGACAACTACTACTACTACAAAACAACATCTTATAATACAACTATTACTACTGTTACAACTACCACTACCACTACTCCTCCTCCTACTACTACTACAACTACTAGTATTTTTACAGCTATGACCACTACTACAACAACTACGACAACTACTTCTACTACAAAACAACTTTAGACTATAAAACATGCATCTTATACTACAACTACTACTGTTACTACTACCACTATTCCTCCTCCTATTACTACTGCAACTACAGCTACTAGTATTTTTACAGCTATGACTACTACTACAACAACTACGACAACTACTACTACTACTACTACTACTACTACTACAAAACAACTTTAGACTATAAAACACGCATCTTATACTACAACTACTACTGTTACAAAGTTACTACCACTACTACTACTCCTCCTTCTCCTCCTCCTCCTCCTACTACTACAACTACAACTACTAGTATTTTTACAACTATGACTACTACTATTACAGCAACTACTACGACAACTACTACTATTACTACAAAACAACCTTAGACTATAAAACATGCATCTTATACTACAACTACTACTGGTAGAACTAGGGCCCGCCCGATATGGATTTTGTTGCGGCCGATTTGACATCGATAAAATGGGAGTTGGAGCTGCCGATCGCCGATATAGTCGCCGATATATTTATCACGTAAAAATTCACTGTAAATCTTCAATTGTTTATAAGACTTAAGTTTAGCTCTACTGGATTTTCAATTGGGTTTATTTAGGCGACATTTATTGTTATTCTGCCTCTTTACATCATATTTAATGACAGTAGGTTCGCCTAATGGTATTTTTGTATGATATTCTAGCCAGTAAGGAAAGTACTGTAAGTAAACCGCTATTAGCCTTTAGCGGTAAATGCGTGTGCGCCGTGGTAATTCATGATATGCTAAATGTCGTTAAATCACACTTCTATTCACAGCTCATTTACATATCAATGTGTGTCCAGTAACATATATACGGCCACTTTAGTCACTTTACAGTCGCTAATAGAAGAGAAAACAGCCTGTTTAGTGTGCGAGCTACAGCAGCTAATCGCTAACCAATGAGAAAGAACCAAAACGAGACACATTTTCCCAACACTTACCGCTCACACAGGCTCCTCTCAGATCACAAGTCTGCACTAATAACTGTCCTTTTAATCCTGACTCAAACTGAGCGTCCGTAAAAAGAAAATAATCTCAGTGTTGGGCACACATAGACTGTATATGTGTGCATGTGGATCTACAGCGGCAGGTGTAAACAAGAGCACATGGCGATGCGTTCAGGGGCGGGATGGACACAGACAAATGACTCCTCAGATAAATACTGATGGAGCCACATATCTGGACATTTATCGGTCTAATTGGATTAAATGGGCAGAATATAGAGAGTCTAAGATCGGGCCCTAGTTACAACTACCACTACTCCTCCTCCTAATACTACTACTACTACTACAACTAATAGTATTTCTACAACTATGACGACTACTACTACAAATACAAAACATGTTAGATTGCTATAAAAAAAAGTGCATCTACAACTACTACTACTGTTACAACTTCCACTACCACTACAACTACTACTACTACTACAGCTACTAGTATTTTTACAACAACTATGACTACTACTACTACAACTACCACTACTACTACTACTACTACTCGCTCCTACTACTGGAACTGCTACATCTGCAACTATGAATACATTACTTAAACTACAACAAGTACTATCACTACTACCACCACCACTACTACTACTACTACTACTACTACTATCAGTATGGTAATGCTATGGCCCTTCCATTCTCTTACTGTCCTTGTTCAAACTTTTGGATATATGAGCCTTCTACAGTATTCACAATGTTCATATCAATCCTAATACGCCATGATAAATGATCCGACTTACTCAATAACAGCTTCAAGAAACATTTTTGGTCAGACATGATTGCGGTTTTGACTCAAGATTTGACTCAATTAAAAAGTACTTTCTCATTGTTTTGCATACTCCCCCTTCCATCTTGTGTCTTGGTGAAAAAGTGCGTTAGTCAATGGCGGCCCTCTCTATCACTCTCCTCTTTGGGGCATTAGCATTTGGGCGTGTGATTTATGCCGGGCTGCTCGCTAAAATGAGCTCCTTCCTCTCCGCTTGCTCCCTTCACTCCCGCTCGGCTAACGTGTCTAGAATCTCTGCGGCTTCATTCGAGGACAGCTTTGCGTTTGCTCTTTGACTTGGTTTTTTTGGGGGTTTTTTTCTTCTTCCACGGTCCCGGTTTATGTAAGTAAAAATGTAGTGCGCCTTGTTCAAATGTTTGTGTGGCCGTTGTTTCCTGTTTGTATTGGTTTGTAGATAGAGCGGATGTGTCCTCTGTATCACGGGGCCGCTCCACACTGGGGAACGGAGAATAGAAAGTACTTTTTCATGTGGTGTCTTGTTTGTGTGTACGAGAAGAGATACAAAAGACTGTGAATGAAAAAAAAAAGTGTAGTTACCAAATATATTGGGAATTTTTTCACAGTACTTTTTAAAATGAATGTATTTCTTAAATTTTCCATCAGCTTCTTACTGTTTTTTTAAGCTGTTCAAATAAACTAACATGAAATACTGGTACCACTAGACAAAAATGACACCTTAAAGGCCCTATTTTACCTGTTATAATATTGTTTCTTCGTCTAAAACATACCTGGAGTTCTGTTTTCTTTCATTCACACATGTTCAACACACAATCACTGCATATTTACGCCGAGTTCTTCTCCCAAACAGAAAAAAAAACTTCTTGCAATGTTATAATACATGAAATGCCCGACTGTTTTTAAGGTAGATGTTAACTTGAAGTCATGCTTCATGACATCACAAGGTGGAACAGAGCATTTTGAGCTTTGGAGACTAATAATGAGTTACTGAAAACACAAAACACAACTCCAGATATATTATCAGCAAGTTGCACAAAAACAACTGGACTTATAATGCCGATAATATCTTCTTCCTGTTTTTCAATGTTACCATGTTTTTCAATGCAATAAACAGCCAAAATGAAAAACAAGTAAATGCTTTTAGTCTATTTTCTGCTAAAAAATGATGTACTGTGGATTGAATTGAACAAGTTCTGTTGAATATTTATAAGTCTGTGTCGTGTGTAAATGGAAATATTTGTGAACTCAATGAGCCAATATATTCACTATTCAGTACATAATTGCGGGTGTTAATGCCTCTATGTATAGAATTAACCATGAGTAGCTTATATCTGAAGAACAGAGTTTGAAATAAAGTGACATTTCTGCTGTTCCCAGGTCAGTCTCCACACTGCTCTGGCCTGGAAGTGTCCATCTGCTGGACTGTTACTTCGGGCTCTGTCGAAACCCGGAGACGCCGCTGCTCCCAACGTCACTATCAGCTCCTCCATCCTACACACCGCTGTGCAATTTTAGTCCAGGTGAAGACGGCCGCGACCAGTTGCCGTGGTAACAGTGGCGGTACGGTGACAAGATGAGGACAAGGCTACGGGCAGGTGTGACTGAGCATGTCGGTTTGAATGCTCCCGAGAGAGATTTCGTCTCAGAAAACTGGAAATGTTGACTTTATTATAGCTGTACTTCTTAATTTAAAATACACGTAACGGGTTTTCATGTTTTTTTAAATTATTACTTAGTTTGGTGGGATAGTAGGCTACTTAGTATTTATAATAGTTTTACATCAGTTAAGTGGCAGTTTGGGAGAAAAAAAGTGCAGGAAGTAGTGGTGAGTTCTACAAGGGGATAACTCTAATCTATGTCATCCAAAATACAGAAACGATTTATGCACAAGGAAAAATATTACTTTATTTAGGTTGAATCTGCATTTAAAGACACATTATGAAACTTTCTGGAGGTGGTATGTCACCTGCATGATTCCATGGCAACAGAAAGTTAAACCATAGTTTTTTCATACAATTCTCCACAGAGATATACAAGTTTTATGTCATACAAGCAAAACTCTGGGGGTGAGATGGGTTAAGTGTCTTGCCCAAGGACACAACAACAGCATCCATCTGTGGGAGCTGGATCTCACCGCTCAAACCAATGATGTTTATGTCGAGAGCAGGATTCGAACCATCGATCACCAACTCGGATCAGCGGAAAAACACAGTGAGCTGCTGTCGTTAAGAGATGCAAACCCGCTCAGAGTTAAGGATGCACGTTTTTATGTTTTTCAGTACAATAAATACTAACATGATTTTTACTAAAACGTTACATATTGTGGCTTTAGTGTTGTTATTTATTTGTATTAGTCCATGAGTTTAGTTTTTGAGCTTGTAAACGCGATAGTTGCTAACAGTTATGGATGTACCTCTATGTATGCATCTTTGTAAATATGCAGGTCCAGCAACAGAGATTTGGGGGCCCGGGTCAAGAAGCGTCACATGGGCCCTGCTCTAATGTAAATTAATAAGAAGAGGGTCCAATTCTGGGCCCCTAAGACTCTGGGGCCTGGGACAACAGACCCCTTTGCCCCTCTATCAACTCCCCTGTATGTATGTACGTCAGGTCAGTAGTCTAGTTTCGCACTTTAACTCAGTGGAAGATTATTTTTGTGGTAAAAAAAAAAAATCTAACTTTTGTCATGTTCTTGATCTGACATTGTTTGTTGTAGATGTCGCCTCGGGGAAGTTTTTTTGTTGTTTTTTTTAAGGTGGATAGAAAACAACATCAGCTTTTTTGACACCTAAAAACAAAAAGCAGAGCACTTCCAAACAGATGTGAAAGTTGTGGGGACGCCAAATGAGGATACCAGCACTTTGTTGTATCAGATCCAAGATGCACCTTTTTCCATTTTCTCTCTTTAAGAACATGGCTTAAGAAACAAGTTATTTTTGAATACGCGGATGGTGAGGATTTAAATTAATCTGCAACTTTTCGTGTTTCTCACTCCCACATTTTGGTCTCCTATTCGTATACGTCACTCAGACTTCAGGAGGGTTTGCGAAGGGGGAGGATTTGAATATTAAACTTTTTTATTCTTTGCTATACCTATTACACAACCCAAAATATACTGCAATAATAAGACTGTGGTCATCCAGCTCTTTAAAGCTAATGACAGCCAGTACAAAGTGAACCATGATGGTGTATTTCATCATTTTGTCAAGTCCAACAGGCCAAATTAGAGCCATTTATCAACGCAACAGTCGGAAATTACAACTTAATATGTTTTTGTTTTCACTTCACTCGGTGACAATACAGCACGTAGACTGGGAGGGGCCAGACTGTACTTACAGCAAAATCATCGACCAGGGTTTTCATTTAAAAGTGCATGAGGTAACTTTTCTGAAGGGGGGTCAGGCACTTGGACTCTCCATACGGATGAATGAATGAATGCATGGCGGTGTAATGTGTTTGTTTCCATGGAGATAGATATGTTTAATGTCATGCTGTGGAACATTTTTGGCAAAGCAAGCGAAGCAGGTGCAAGACCATCCACCAGAAATGTGTCTAAAATCCCTCAGTCCTCCAGGTAGAATCCATGGCAAAAGGAGAAATCCAATTTGCATACAAGGGGAGGAGCTAGCAACTATGAAATCACTCTGGGTACTAGTTTCAGAGTAATTTCATAGTAGTTAGCTCCTCCCATTGCAGGCAGATATAAGGCAGTGTCCTCCAGCATTCGGACCAGAACTGAAGAAGCAGCTTGGATGAGCTGCAAAACGTATTCAACCAAATAAACTTTTGTCCAGTTGACAAATTGAATTTCTCCTTTTGCCATCCACCAGAAGTATTACATACTGGTCCTTTAATTTAGGCTATATGTAACTTTGCCAGTGTCCACGGAGATGCTATAAGAGTTTCTATTGCTCAAAAGTACCTGAAAAAGCTGCATTCTTACTGTGAGTGGGGTCGCCTCTCCACAGATCTGGCCAATAATTTAGCCTGGTGGTGGTACCTGCTTGTCTCCATGGAGATAAATGGATTGATGGAGATTTAAAGATGCTATAATGTTTTGTTTCAATCTTTCAATTCATTTGAGTGATCCTTTATTATTCGTCGGTCAAGATCCCCAGTGTCATGTGGTAGTTTTCAAGCTAACAGCTCCTTTTACCTTTAGTTCAGTAGAGATGGGCTAATTCCTGGACTGTAATCCTCCAAATGATTCTAGTGAATGTGTGGAGCTTAAAAACACAGTGGAGCACTTCCTGTATGATGACATCATAAGGTGGAACAAAGTGTTGTCAGTTTGTGAGAAGAACTCTGCAGAGTTTGTGTGTTAAACATGTGTGAATGAAACAAAACACAAGTCCAGGAATATTTTTGAGGAGTAAACAACATTATAACATAGATCTAAAAACAGCATAATATAGGCCCTTTAATACCGTACTGTGGAACTTTTCTTGTAACGTGATTTTAATTTTCATATATATTTGACTTATTGTTGCGTATATTTGTTCTTCATTCAGAAAGATTGACTCAAATTGACCAAACTCACATTTCTTGTACGCTGTTTTAGTCATAGGCCAAAGCCCTTCTATGGCAGCCGTTGGCATGGCAGCTCCAAAGGCTACGTCGTGTTTCTGTCATGTTAGCTAGCTAAGTGCACCGATAATCTACCCCGGTCCCCACAGCACACGCCTCACTCCTCCGGCGCGCTACGTACACTGTCAATCACACATTAGCGATAGCACTAGCTGCACACGCTTACCTTTATGTTTACGCTCCGGGCTAGCTGTATTAACACTCATTATGTTTACGTTAAGGGTGCATTGTGGAACCTTTCTGGTGGATGGTCTCTGTGGAGATGTTATTGCTTTGTCTGGAATGTTTCATAGTACGATATTAAACCTTTCTATCATCATGGAGACCAAAGTAGACCAAGTTACAGGTCAGATCTGTGGAGAGGCAGTTGGAATGTTGTTTTTCTCTAGGTATTTTTGAGCTATAAAACCACCTATAACTGAATACATGTAAGATAGAGCTGTTTAATGTTATACTGTGGAACATTCCAGGCAGAGCAATGACATATCCATAGAACCAAGCAGGTGACGGACCCCC